>JAVGVS010000005.1:4971037-5571037 GCA_032718565.1 Distichodus sexfasciatus
TTTTTAAGGCATGTGATTTACTCTGCATTCTCTCCCTTCAGACTTCAGAAGTGCTCTGTAGATCTCATCAAGAAATACAATAAATCTGGAAAGCTTATATGGCCCAACTACAATTACAAAAGTAACGAGTTACAGTAACGGATTACTTTTTGCTGTAACGTAGTAATGTAAGACACTACTTATCACTAATATTTTACTCGGTACATGTTCAGTAACGCGTGCGTTACAAAGCACTGTTAACCAAAAATGTATTTGTTTAAAAACAGCAAGACCTCATATTAATTATATATGATTTTTAAAAAATGCGCGAGAGTTGTATGTCCTGTTCGTGGTGAGTTGAGCCCCTCGCACAGTGCAACACATAACACCGGCTTACTGCCGAACTGCCCAAACCCGCCCCTTTCAAACCGCGCGCGTGGAAATCTCACTCGAGCAAAACAGCCGCTCGTCGGTCATCGACTTTCCGCGCGAGGACATTTAACACATCGAGAGGAAAAAAGACATTCGAGAGAGGAAAAATACAGTTTGCGCGCAATATTATCACAACCGCGCACTCGGTTCCTAATTTTGTGCTCTTGACTTTCAAATTTACGCCTGCGAAATTTTGGCGGCAAGCCATTTTGCTCGCTCTAGTTTTGGCCTTGATGTGACGCCGTACTCGCCTCTCCGGTGAGATGGCAGAAGACAGTACTTTTGCGAGGTGGACGTTTGCACATTACTTTGAGTTCGTCAGGGATAAGGACAAAAGAATGTTTTAGTCAAGTGCAATCTTGGCCCAAACCCTAAAGAACTATCGACGTTGAGAAATAGCACTTACCTGACTTTATTAAGAATCCTAATTTATTCTGTTTTGTTGTCTTTTTTGAAGGCCTACGGGTCTTTATTTGGCCTGTGTTGTCTTAGCTGTTACAGGCTATGTTCAGCCTATGTTCTTTTTTTCAAACTGAAATCACTGAGGCTGAGGAATAGTCGTACAATGTATACTGTACAATGAGAAATCATAAGCTACACCCATCGTGCATTATGCATTACTTACGTTGTGAATCTCTGGAATTCAAAGAGAATAAAGGAATGACAATCGTAAGGAAAAATGCATCTTTTCTTCTCATTATAGTGAGCATTAGTGTGGGATATAGTTTTGTTTTGTTTAATGATGAACAAGCCTAGACTTAATATTTATTCCACCTCTATTCTGATGTTATTCAAATTCTGGTCATTTTTCATTTTGGCTGTTAATGTTTCTTACTTTGCCAGTTATATTATTGTTTGTAGTCTGGTTAGCACATAATCATTATGCTACAAACATCACCTTCTACTGGGCATGTAATGATCTGCAATATTTTTTCTCATATTAGAAAATCAAGTATCTTCACAGTTATTTTGGTGAAAGTAACTGAAAAGTTACAGAAGTCATGTAACGATTACAATTCTGAGACAGTAATATTGTAAGGTAGTGGATTACATTTGAATACCAGTAACAAGTAATGTATAGTGTATTACACTTTGCAGGTAACTTGCACAACACTGGCTGATAAACTGACTGACTGAATGAATGTTGTGATATGTTGTGTGGTCTGCAATTACAGCAGCCTGTATTTCCTGGAAACGGAGTGTACTGTTCCCCAGCACCATCTGAACAATCACTGCTTCATGGTCTGCAGTAAACAGCGGCCATTCCAGCCAGCTGCAGGTCTTCTTTCGAGTCTATAAAGACAGATATATAATGTATATTTACTGCAGTATTCTACATCTGATAACTGCAAGAACTGTGGTCTATATTTGAATTATAGCAAGTAAATGTTACATACCCATTTTCCCTCTTGAATGTTCGAATAATTGATGCAACACATGACCATGAACATGGTCAATGACAGTGGCTGTAATTTTATGGCTGACCTCTGTCTTTGACCTTGCCCACTGTTTCCTCTTCCACATCTATGTCCACGTCCTCTCCAGTCTCAACCTTTGAGCGGTTGAGAGTTAGATTTGCAGCAAGTAGTGCAACCAATTGCAAGTTTGGCCCAATTTCAGTAGTGTTTTGGGACGGAACTTAGCAGCTGCCGCTATTTTCAAGTTAATTGCTTAATCAGACACTCTGATGTGATTTTGGTGTTACCGAATGATCACTGTGACTAGTGTTTTGCAAAAATCCTTTAGCCATGAAAAGTGATGTGCAAGCAATGATAACGGTTTCTGTTGTGCAAAAAAGTTTGCCAATTTGCTTATATTTATTTGGAAATGACAACTTGGACTAATGGCATGGTCAATACGCCTGAGAAACACTGTAAAACGCGGCATCCATGTTGTAGTCTGCTGTGATGAGTTTCTATATGTGCGGCAAAAGAAATTAATTTACATTTACGCCATTTAGCAGACTGTCTCATCAAGAGCATTGACCATTAGCTCTGCTTCATCTTTACCGGCGTTCGAAAAAATAAAGGAATAAATTAGATATAAAATAGATAATTTAGTCATCAGAAGTTCCGAGTGGACTATTAAAGCGCAAACTATCGCTTTAAGCAGCAGTGTGATTTATTAAGTTGAAAAAATATGTTCTGAGCAGAGGAAGCATCACGTTCGGGTTGCAAAAGATGGAAATAAATTGTGCGGGAGATAACAGTACCAAATAAATATTTTAATCATTTAAAATGTATGTGTGAAGATATTTTATGGTCCATATCATACTGAAATAATTTTAAAAAATGATCGAAGAAAAAAGTTAAACCACTATTTTTACCCGCTGCATTGCAGTCCTCACAAATCGGAACTTTTCTTTACGGCTGTGTACTTCCCGGACACATTTTTGGGCGACCACATCCGCTTGCCACTACCTCTTCTTTCTTGCTTCCACAGCTAACACCACTAGCTTTACGCGAACAAAAAAGAGTTAAACACGACTCGTGAACAGAGGAACAACAGTGGACGGAGGTATTGTGATTTTCATGAGCTAGCAGGTCGTTACATTGATAAAGTACAGTTGTTAATGTACTTCATGTAATGTTAGCGTTAGCCACGCGCCAGGCTCAGTGTGAGACTGTAGCATGTAACTGTGTAACTGCGTGTAGCGTAGCATGTACATCGACGCTTATATTACAGAAACAACTGAACGTTGCGATCTCATACCTTGAGAGTTTTGGGGTCTTTTTCACGTGTTCATCGGAGTTTATGGAGCGCGATGTTCGTGAATTTCGTCAAAAATCGTTAGTTAAAAAGGTCTACAGTCGTATTTTCTCCCAAACCACGACTTACCACTAAATACGCTAACGTAGCTAACAGTGAGTGGAAAACTAACGAGAGTTTTATAGGTTGTTTTGTTCAGATGTTTAATCTCCCCCTGATCCCACGATACGATTCATATTTTATAATGGCTTTTGGTATGTTTTCAGTGTTTTGGTTTCCGAGAATTGGAGGACGCAACAGCTCCATAATTATGTATTTCCTGACAATACATAGCATGTGTTGAGTGCGTTTAAGTTCTGACCAAAATACAATGGTAAACTATTGTATTTCATTAATATTAAGGTCAACAAAAATGTTTTGTATGTTTTTCAAGTTCTGAAATTGCCAGCGGTGATAGTGGTGTTGAATATTTTCTGAATACATACCAATTTTGGGCCATTAACTCATGTGTTCAGATAATGTCGGTAGATTGTGTATATGAATATGAATATACATTGCACAATGTGTATGTTTACACACACAGACTGTGAAAATGACCCTTTCAGCAATATGATCATGGCATACAAAACTACCTCTTAGTAGTAATCCTGATTTTCTTTGGCTACCTTCAGAAAAATGCAGTCCCGTCAGTAGTGCCAGTCCACTGCAGATTGAGACTGAGAATTGGTTCCTGGTTAATTAAACAGACAGGCTGAAAATCTGAGTATATGTATATATGCCTGCATATTGAGGTAGTTGGTAGCGTAACAGTTAGGGAATTGGCAACAAAACCACTTGATGCCCTCCATCATCTCTGTCTGGCTGGCATGTGTTGATTTTGACTCGTGTGTGCATCTGTGGACAGATGTCAGAGGCTGAGGTGGTTAGATTTGGAGCCACAGTTTGTCTTGCTTTATCTTCACCCCTGTGAGCTGATTATTGCTCCATTTCAAAGTCATTATGCTGTTATTTATTAATGATGTTGGCGCCTCTGTGGGGAAAAGCAATGACTGGTGTTTGGCACTGAGGAGGCTTTAAAACAGACTGTGTTGGTTTGGAAATTCTAATGGCTGTTAGTAATCCCGACTTGAACCATTTTATCTGGAGCTTCCTATAAAGAACAAATGTTGCCTCTACATGTTTCTGTTGTGTGTCCTTATAAAATCTCATCTAAAGGTGTCATTGATCTCTTTTCAGCCAAAATAGACTATTAGCATTTAGCCTAGATCCATCTTAGGTTGTTTGCAATGTTGTTTGTACTTCCCTATCATTTTTCTCATAAAGGGTATTGAGGAAGGGCTTTTGTTTTCCCCATAGCACAGAATGATTACATTGGCCCTTATTCACCAGTATTTTTTATTTAAAAAATGACATTTAAAAAGCATAATAAAATACAACTGCAGAATTGAGGAAATCCAATAAACTGACATTAACATGTAGGCATGCAACAAAATGTGACTACGGCGGCTTTTTACCGTTTGTCGATTCTGTTATTACCCAGGAACAAATTTTAAATGAATAAATAAAAAATTGGTGAATGTAAGAATTTGTGAAAACTGCTTAAGTGGGCTTTAGAAACCAGTTTCTTCCTAATAAGTTTATGAATGATTATTAACAGTACACGATTCTTACCAGCTTCAGCTTGGGTGCTCAAGTTATGTGTTTTTCATGCAGCCATTGCTGTCCAAATGGTTTGTGCAAACTGCGTCAGTAAACACATTTCCCCCACCATCCTGTACCTGTTTCATCCGGTACAACATTAATTTGCACTACAACGTTGGTATTGTTTGTCACTCATCCTTTTCTTCCCACTTCAGCGGCATCGAACTCTAGGCAAAAATGACGGACCGCTACAACATCCACAGCCAGCTGGAGCATCTGCAGTCCAAGTACATCGGCACGGGCCACGCGGACACCACCAAGTGGGAATGGCTGGTCAACCAGCACAGAGACACTTACTGCTCCTACATGGGGCACTTTGATCTCCTCAACTACTTCTCCATCGCCGAGAACGAAAGTAAAGCTCGTGTCCGCTTCAACCTGATGGAGAAGATGCTGCAGCCCTGCGGACCCCCAGCAGATAAACCCGAGGACGCCTAGAGGAGCTGCTCTGACAGGACTGCTGCAGAAGCCCTCGGTTTCTGATGATGTCTGGCAAAAAATGTTTGTGTGTAAAGGTCGTGTTTTGGGGGCTAATTTTGAAGTCTTTTTAGGGAATTTATGATGTATAATTTTTTGTTTTTTTATATTACAACTTTGAACATAATAAAAGGAAAATTGTGACTCCTCAATATCTGGCTTATAATGATTTATTCCCTGTTGCTGATAAATTATCTGGCTTCAGCAAAGTCATTATTCAGTTTTTTTTTTATTCCAAGTCTTCAATTAAACAGGGGATCCAACTATTAGTCCCTGTCTGCAGTGAGGACAAAACATAGGTCAGGACTTTTTAAAACCCCTCTTTAAAACTCTGAAGATACTCAGAAAATGCAAGGTCTGCACTCATAACTTTCCCTCAGCAATAAGATCCTGGCATATAAAACATTGTTAAGATTTATTGCCTATCTAGCCTCAGGAATGGTCCTGACATATAGTAGTGACCTTCAGAAAAAGACGTAGGGGAGTGACATCCAGGTTCATCAATTTGAAGTCATAACCAAGGTTTCATTCTCACCATGTAAAGTCCACTGCAGATACAGACTAACACTAGACACTTACTCAACATTAATGTTGCCAGCGTGTGTGTGTGTGTTTGTTTGTGTGTGTACAGTCGTGCAGTGTGTTGGCCAACCTAACAGGGTAAATCCTCACCAGCTGTCCACACAGTATGAGTCTCAGAGGCGAGAGCAGGATTTCTGCTGTGTCAGACTCAGCGGACTCGTTCGTGCAGATCTGCTTTTTTCCGTTTCTGAGCTCATGCTGGGAGCAACATTTTGTTTTTGTGGACTGTGTTGCCTGCAATATTAACAGCATCTGAGACACCAAACGACAGAGATTGCTGTGTTGCCAGTTCCCACAGCTCTGTAGTGTTTCCTTCATAATAATATCTCCAAAATGCCAGCATGATATCATCTAATGTAAAATAATGTATCATGGAGCGACAGTTGGGTTTTTTTGTGGCAGGTTCTATATTTGTGTCTATCTAGGAATCCAATAAACAGCGCCGTCAGCTGTGTGTGTGTGTGTGTGTAAGACAGCAGTTGCCAGGCTAAGTGTGTTAGCTTTCTCACAAAGACTTTTTCATTATATTACTCTCCCAGAACGACTCCCAGGTTGACTCCACAAAAGAAGCACTTTTAGATGCCGTTAATGACTCGAGCTTTAATGTGCTCTAGTAGCAGTGACCTTGGTGATATGCCTTTTAGGATGCAGTGAGGAAGTGCACTTCATTTGATCAGCAATAAAAAAAAGTCTGCCACTTCACAGAGCCTTTTAAGAACGATTGTTTCTTTCATCTTTCTGCTTGGAAAGCTGTTTGCAGTGAACATTAATTATTGCATGGTGACATTACCGAATATTCCATTTGGTGCTGTTAATGTACACTTTGTCTTGTTTGTAACTTTTGTTGCCTGACTCTAAAGCCATTTGATAATTGAAATATAATTCGATGAGTATTTGATAAACCATAACTCTTAGTCGTATAATCCGAATGCATTACACTAAGTGTCTTTTCTTAAATAGGATTAGCTGCATTTAGTTTGCCATGGAGGAAATGCACAAGTCAGCACCTGTGGAAAAGCCAGAAGTCTGAAAGCACTTTACACACTAATGCTCCTCTGCATCACAATGCTTCATTGCACATCCACACGACACTGGCAACAACCACTTCAGGTTATAAGTTTGGACTCAGCTGCATCCAACCTCCAGCATTATCAGACCCTGATTAAGCCCCTCCATGAAAAATTCATCAGGTAGCCTCCTATAATTGAGAAATCTAAGTTAAGGAGAAGATATAAATATAGCAATATCTGACTAAACAATACTTATATACTAGTCATTCTCTGACTATTTCCTTGAGAAAATAAGTCTAAAGTTACAAAAAAAATGTGCAGACATGGTGACGGCTTTGTATCATTACTGTGTGAACAGCATTTCAGAGGAAGGTTAAACATTCTCATGAACTGAATTCTTGCCCTCAAGGCAAATATTGATTTCCACCCACATCATCAATGAACAAGGACCAAAAACAGTGCAGTTGGAGCCATTAGGACTGCTTCAGAAGCTCCCCTGCTTTTATTAGGTCGCCTGTTGGGTTTATTGCAGACCTCCCAGTGGATCCCGGCCAGCCAGATGTCCTGATGCATTGCTTTCCTCTCCAGTGCCCAAGCTGCTTTCACAAGCGTGGTGCATTTCCAGTGTTTGGATTGCCAGCACTTTATCACCATTAAGCAGCGTAGCATTGGTGGCGAAGGAGAAGGTAATGGTGGACAAAGATTAACTAGCAGACAATTACAGTAGGCCATCTGGCAATTAAATCAGCTGTGTTTGTCTATAAAAAGCCTAAATGCTGAAAGGCTTGTATAATAAGCAGGAGATGGAGACCCTGGGGGGGTTTATAAAGAGAACAGAAAATTGAGAGGGTAAATTATCAAGCTGCGTAATTACCCTTTAGTTTTGGGAATTATTGGAAAAACATCCAAAACATGAAACATGAAACTATTTTTGGATCATAGTCTCTCTATCTAGGGCTTTGGGTTTGGTCTGAACGTATTTTAATGAGATCAAATTTCTGGAAAGAGGAAAATATCACCGGTGAGTCACACCTGACAAGAGATGTAGATGGGCCTGTAGAATACAAAAATAATTCTCACTACTAATAAAAGAACACAAAAAAGATATCTGTTGTCAAAGAATAAATGAATCTACCAAGATTCACTCAGATTAAATAAGACAGTCCTAGGGAACAAAGACACTTTCTTTTGAACTTACTGCTGGCTGGAGACATAAAACTAACTGTTATCACAATTTGCAGTTGAGCTACGTTTTCTAGCAGTAAGTCTCCCTCCCCCAAAACAAGTTGTTTTTGCTCATTTGCAAATATGTATTCTTTGAATCAGATTATCTTTATATTTTTCTACCCAAGATTTTAACTAAACAGTATACTCTGCTATTTGTTGAAATGCTGCTTATCCTGAATACTTTTACTGAACAAAAGTAGAATTGTATTTCATGATTGTAACTGTATAATTGAAATTGTACATCTTTCCGCTTGACTGACACAATATTTGTATATATTATTGAAACACTATTTGCTTATATTAGTAATTGTATTTTTTCTCCACTTGATTGTTGTTACGATATTTGCACATTATGGAACATTATTGTATATATTACCGGTTGTAGTTTTCTCTATTTGACTGCTGTCACAGTATTTAATAGACCACCTGTTTAGAATTCTCTTAACTACCACAGATCATATGCACATTCAATTTAAAAAGATAATTCCAGGACGAAAATTGTAACTACATCGCACAGTCTCTTTTTCTACCTCTAGTTTAGAGTTATACTTTGTATTTATATATTTGCTTACTCTTTGTGACCTATTTGTTCTTTGTACTGTAGAAACTGAGGCCACGTCGTCTTGTCTCTTTATATGCATGTATATAGTAAAGCTCACAAAGTTTACTTTGACTTTGAGTTACTTTGACTAAAGTATTGGTAAAAGGTAACATTAGGCATGTTCTTGAGTCTTAAGTCTCTTGTATGATCCCTTGCAGCTGTGCATCTTCCTACATGCTTTTATCTGTGGTCTAACCCATGAACTACACTGGAAGTGCATTACAAACAAGCACCATCTGTCACCAACCCACTGCCGTGTCACTCAATTGAACAAGCTACTCTGGCATTGCAGAGGAAATCAGGGGAAGCCTTCCAGAAACATCCCATTGATTAACACGGGGGCAGCTCAAACTGACATATTGATTTGTTTCACCTCATCAAAGCCCACATCCAAAAGCCATTTTAATGGTAAAAGCTGTGGACCCAAATAACCTTATTCTATATACGACTTCTGTAAAATCAAATATTATAACACCAATCCTTGCTCCAAGCTTCCAGTTTAACTGAAGGATCAATGTATTAAACCTAATACACTTTCTATCGTAGTCTAGGTCTCTGATATGCACTAATGGGAATAACTATTATTTCTTCAGTAAAACAATCTATTTAATTACTTTTTCCATCGTTACAACGCCGTTGCCGTTACTGAGAACAAAATGTATTACTACGCCACCACAACCTCTCATAAATGGATGTAAAATAGGAAGATTTTGATGCAATGCAGTTCATAAAATTAATTTCACATAATAAAAATCTCATTTTAATTTTAAAAATTACAAAAGAAACACTCAAAATAACAAATGAATCAACATTCAATAAGTATTAAGAAAGCACAAGAATGAGTCATAATTCCAGACATTTTCTATTAGACAGGTTTTTTTAACCCTCTGGAGACAGAAAGTGATTAACTTGCATTACCTTAGCGGTCAAGCTAGGACTTCTAGCACTGTGCTTTTTCATATTTTTTCATATACAAACATATTCTCTCAATCAAACTATTTTTCAAACTATTAATCAAACTATCCAATATATGAAGCCCTGGATTATGCCTAACTGAAGTATACACTTCTAAATATGCTGGGAATGGACTGGAAGACTGTAGATAGTTTTTACCACTAGTGTGAACGAAAATCAAACAGCAATTATATCCACACTGTGACATATCTCACAATTAACTAAAAAGAACTGGTGAATGTTGAATGTGTGACAGCTAAAGGCTGGCATTCATAACTGCAATATACTCCATCAAAACATCTGCATAAAGAATTTTGGGGCTGTTGGAACGGTTAGGGCGTTTGATTCGTGATGTGGTTCATCTGGTGTTAGAATACTCAGGAGATCATGGGATCATGTCCTCCAAGACCTGCATCGACTTTCCATCACCGGGATTCTATGTGTGGGTCGAAAAAACCATCTGGGTTCACCTGGACTTGCACCCGAAACTTGTGGGATCCCATTCTGTTCCCTACTGAATAAATTAAGCTGAACCTGCAGCAACCTCTTGAACCTTCATTGATCGTCTAAATGTATAAAATGTTTTGTTCTACACACACAAACAAACACACACACACACACACTTTTATGTGTGGCCCAAAGCAGGATGTGGCACCTTCTGGGTCTCTCAAGGTCTTCTCTTGTTTACTACAAAGGGAGTTCTTCCTTGCCACTGTGGCCTTTGGACTTGCTTGTTAGACACTTTGGAGCAAGTTAACCCAGTAAAGCTGCTTTGTGGCAAAATCTGTTGTAAAAAGCACCATACAAAATAAAAATCGAACTGGACTAAAAAAGTCTGGCTGTTTCCAGAATTACCACCTTTGATCCCCCAAGCAGGGCCCTTAATCTGAAGAGGCTCAAGGGAGACTGTCCCCGTAATAAGAAAATGGAAGGAACTCTGGATAAAAGTATTTACCAGACGCTCTTATGCAGAGCGATGTGGTGTGAAGGAACATTGGGTCTTATTTTTACATATAGTGATGCAGCATAGCAAAACGCTACATCATTACGAAAGAAAAAATAAAACTGATCTTTTTGCAAATTTATTTTTCAACTAGCATCTGTAACCGATGGTGTTTTGATTGGCCAAAGTGATAGGCTACTGTGACCGCGCACTGCGTTCTCACTGTGACAGCTAGGAGATGGAGTCTGAGGATGGAGTGCACTTTGGAGAAGATGGAAGCAAGAATCCGTGGCCATGAAATATTTTCGATGTAATTAGCTACTTTTTCTCTGCAGATAGTATTGTAGCTAACTACAGTCGGTAGTGTAACGGTTGGGGAATTCGCCCCGTGATCGGAAGTTCGCCAGTTCCAAGTACCGGATCGACGAAGGTACCACTGAGGTACTCCTGAGCAAGTTACCGTCCCCAAGAACTGCTCCTCAGGCCCTGCCCACTGCTCCTTCACGGATGGGTCGAATGCTGAGGTCACATTTCATTGTGGTGCACCGTGTGCTGCGCTGTGGTGTGTTCACACTCACTCACTCACTGTTAAAACAGTATCTTGTCTTTGAGCAGTAATAAAGCAAGCAGTCTGGTTTGCAGTGTATTGGCTGTATTCACAAGTATAATATGCACAGTCTGTACAACAACCGATTAAAAATAATTTAAATATATTCCAGAATACTTGTTTGCAACATCAAAATAATACAGCGTCCGACATAAGTACACATATGGGAGCATCACCTAATATCCCTGGACTAAGCAAATAAGTTTGATCCCATAGCATTTGGCAATGTAACATAACGTCGTGCTTACACACGGAGCTGAGGTGATCCAGAACTGAAAAGTTGAGGTTCATAAACCATGTATGCAGAATTGAGATATCTCTGTGTGTAAACCCAGCATGTGGCCTGTGTATTCCTTTAACAAAGTAGGTCCAGTTTTGTCATTTAAAATGAAAAGATCCCTGATGCACCCTGATATTATAATGAACCTGTCAGTCCACCTAAAAGACTGGACTGGTGGTGAGCGCACCTTTAAAACCAGAGGCAAGATTTTTTTAAAAATCAAAAAGAAGTGGAAACAAGTGTAAAACACTGGCATCGTTTGGTCGTTTCCGGAACAAGAACAGCTTACTGGAAAACTGTCAAGGCACAAAACAAATGTTGATTCACTTAACCGCACTACGAGTCAGGGAACAGAATAATGACTTAATAAACAGTTCTAATGGGTTTAAACGTCCTCCCTTTCCGCGTTTTTTTAAGTAATGGTAAGAACGGGGCGAGTATTATGTTTTTAAATTGATTCTTCATGCATGAATATTCAGAGCTATAACGGGCCGCCGCACTGTAATACTGCTTTTAAAAAGAGTGTGCGTCCTTCCTTCCGTCCTCCTTCTTCTGCAAACATGAATATCGCAGCAGGTCTGTCCCTTATGCTGCATGCCTGAGGCGTAAAACTACTTTTAAAAAATCTCGTCCTTAGTGTGTGCAAATGAAAGGGGGGCGGAAAACATGACAGATGTAGGCACCGGTCTGCCTTCACTTTTATCCATGTTCAGTCTCTCTCTGTGTCTCTGCAGCTCCGTTTCCCCCCCTCCCCTAAAAAAAGCAGATGACAGTGATGGTTGGAGGCGGTTCGGTCCGGCCGGCGTTCAACAGGGAGTCCAACTGTTGTCCCCGCAGCAGGAAGCGGGGCGGAGGGGCAGGAGGAGAGAGAGAAGGCCGGCGTGGGCCGAGCAGCAGCCCCTTGTGAGCACGAGTTCCTCAGGGCCGGTGGAATCTGCCAAGACACGAGACAACAAACCAATTTTAGCAGCGCTCCCAGTGGGTGGCTGGGAAACCAGACCTAACTCTTAGCTAGGAAGAGGTTAAAGGTGTATCTTAGGGGATGTGTAGAACCCTAGAAGTCAAATAAACCCTACATATGCTCAGCGGCTTTATTAGTAACAGCTTCTCTGGATTTAGGTCTGACCAATATAAAGGTTTATACAAATTTAGATCATTTTGTAGAAGTTTACATTCAGATAAATACATATTCCTATATTTATATACTCATGAGCAAGGTACCGTCCCCCAAGCACTGCCTCCTGGGCGTTGCCCATGCTAGCTGCCCATTGCTCCTTCACAGATGGGTCAAATACAGAGATCACATTTTGTTGTGGTGCACTGTGTGCTGTGTTCACAATGACAAATAATCACAAATAACACAAAACATAAAGGCATTTTTCCTAACAGTTGTTATGTATAGATATTTAAGAATCCATGCAAATTATGCATGCAAAATGCAAATTAAAAACAATGTTCAGTCAAACTTTATTTTAAGCAAATAAAAGAAAAATCCACACAATATTTTTTGAAATATAAAAATAATATAAAAATATAAATTTACTTGGCAAGTAGGAGCAGAAGTGAACTTATTAAAATCATCTATGATGTCACTTGCGCGGCGCGACCTCGAAGCAGCAGGTGAGCGTTAAATGGCGCGACGTGAGACGTAAAACGGTGCAAGTGAATCAGCCAAGCAGTGTGGGCGCCTCGGTATTTTGTGCAAAAGAAAACTACGTCTATGAACGACTGGAGAGACAGCCGGTTTTTCACTGTCAAGTTTGTTTTCTTTTTGTGCAATTTTCCCCAACTTGAAAAGGAATTCTTACATCTACATGGAGGTGTGAACTGGATTCCACTCAAATGACCAGGCAATAAACTGTTTTCTTTTCTTCTTTGTCCTCTTTTTCCTTTATTGAGACTTTTGACAGACTACATAGCTATTCAGCCACTTAGCCGTTTAGCCACTTGGCCGTTTAGCCACTTGGCCGTTTAGCTGCTTAGTGAAAAGCCGGCTGTCTCTCCAGTCGTTCGTAGATGTAGTTTTCTTTTGCACAAAATACCGAAAATACTGAAATTTCTTTTCAATATTGTTTTTCAGTGCTTAGTTTTTAGTGGTGAACAAAATACAACTAATTATATCTAATGATGCACTGAAGTGGCACTGCTGTAAAGCTGGTTTATTGTTCAACATGCACGCTAATTCGTACATACTGATATCGGACATCAATACTCGGGATCGGCCGATACCCGAAGCCTAAGTGCATCCCTAATTATATCACGTAGTTCTCTTCTGATTAATAAGATCGCATAAAACACAAAGTCAGCAGTGGAATTGCAGAGCCGCCTCTAGAGCAGAAATACACGTCTCCTGTATTTACATTTCATTTTTAATTTTTACTAATGAAATTTGTTTTTTCAAATGAGCTCATATGAACGGATAATATCAGCACACGAATTTATCAGCTAGGATCTTATTTATTGGTATAATAAAGTGGCCTCTAAGTGCACATGCAAAGAACTTTATAAATTGGAAATATTATATATTACCTACAATAAGGTTATTAAAGAGGACCCACCTGGTAAACTGTTTACTGTCTTCATGAACTTCCATTTCTTTGCTTTTGAACTCGTTAAGTTCCTTGCGTATAGCAGCCTGGGAAAGAGAAATGTATAGTTTATCATTTTACGTAGAGAACTGAATAATGATTACAATTCTATCAATCTTACCGGTTCCATTCCAATTTATACCTCATAAAAAATAAACACTGAACATTTAAACGCATCTGATTGCCTTGACCGTGTTTAACTGCTTCAGAATTATGACTGACGAATGAAAACTGAACATAATTCATATAGGAATTGTTTGAATAAATGAAACATAAATTAAACTGTCCATCAGGTGGTCTCTCAGATATAGAGGATACTGCTAAAATCAGAGAGATGGACATGAATTATGATGAAAGATCAGAGCTCTGGGGTTAGCTTCATGTGGTCTGCATGCAACAATGACACTGCAATATACAATTCCAATTCTATACATGAGCAGCCCTGTTTTCCGCTAGTCTTAGCGAAAGATGGAATACTAAAAACTACAAGACACTTCATTAAGGCTTATCAGCTGTAGTTCTTCCAATCTTTTAACAGTCTTTCTTAACTAGAATTTTGTTGGTAGTGGGTTGCCATTTTGGAAAAAGTTCTGTTTTGTTTCTTTGCATTTTGTGAGGACAGTAACTTTAGTATATTCCATTTTTTAGATAGAACCTCTCCATTTATTTACATTTAATTCTGAATTTCAGTCTGTTGATCTGATGTTAATATATTGTTGTGGGCCAACCTACCCCACCTTATGACCTCACAAGCTGAGTAAAATATCTCTTTGGCATCTCTCTGCTGTTTCCTCTTTGTGTTACAGCACCTTAGCTGGGCTTCGTTTAAATTCTGCTCTCCCTGATCATTTTACGAAAGTGCTAACAGCTGAGATTTAGAAGGTAGAGTTGATAGCTGAAGTTACTTTATCGGCTGGAGTCAGCCTAGTCCAGGGCTTGTCTGCTCGACGGTCGTAGTCTTTAGCGTCCGTCACCTCCACATACTCGTTGAAGCGCAGGATGCGTCGAGCCACCAGCTCAGCAACTGTGGGCCTGAGGCTCAGCTGAAGAGAGAACAAAACAATCCCATATGGCTCTTAATGCTCTAGAACATTCTGAGACAGTGAAAATGGTCTCCGTTTCAATGAGGATCCAGTTAGATTTGTTAAGAGACTAGTTTAGACTTCATAAGTAAAAACTGAACCAAAAATTAAATATATAAAATTTAATATAAATGAAATAAATAGAACTAGAGTTGAAAAGTGAAATAATTGGATTTTGCTTGTTAGTTTCAATAGTTGTTTAATATTAAAATATGATAATATTTATTAAATATTTAGCAACTTTTCCTCACTACATCCACCAGGTGGAGCTCTGTACCACACATACTTCCTCTGTTGTAGATGACATCGCTGGTGAATAATGTGCCCATAACTTCACATTAAACGTCACTTAGCCCTGAATTAATGTTCTTTTCCGCCCATATTCTCAAAGTTCTATTTAACAATAGCAAACGGTGGAAAATCAACTGGCAAATTTTTCAGAGTTGATACCTTTCGGGAAAGCCGCCTTTTAATTTCTTGCTTAGCCTCGTGTTCCTCCTCCTCGTTTTTCTCTGTGATGACATAAGAGGTGACAATGTGAAGCAGCCTTTACACTTTGTAATGCACTCATATGGGGAAATGTAAATTACTCAGTCTACATGAAAACAGATTGGAAAATTTGTTGTTCAGTCTTTTAAAATTGTGGGGGGAAATGCATTTTATAATGTGTTATGTATGAATAACATGCAAATTAATTATTCATTCTACACTGTCTTTTGAAATGCCACAATTCAACAAATGTCTGTATCATGATTCAGTGCTGTCTGATTAAAAGAGGTTTACGGTAAAGTCTCACTGACACAAAGTCTTTTTTAATCTGTGTGATTCTCAGTCACTTTTATTGTGGAGCACTTTGGCTGACGCTTGTTAAAAGTGCTGTATAAATAACGCTAACTTGACATGACTTTGTTTGACAGGTGTTAAAAGAAAACTGACTGGTTTGGAACATGTTAAGGAACGGGTGTGGAATTGAACGTAACCCAGTGTTGATGATTACAAGATCACGGTCTAAAAAAGCAGCATCGAGCCCCTGACACCCTCAATTCCAAGTTGCTTGGGAGTCTGTGTCTTTAAATAGGAGAAGTCACTATGGATAACAGCATCTATTAAAATGCAAAGACTGGTGTTTATTACTCTCAACAAAATTCTAATGTTTCTACAGTCTGGTTTATAGTTCATTCCCCCAAAATAACTATATAAACTATTTCAAGATGCTCTCAACAAACATTCAAAAATGAGGGGGGAGATTTTAAGAGAACGTTCTTAAACCCTGCAGCTCTCAGTGATATCAGTCTTGCCAAGAACAACAGTGCCGTAACTATACTCACATACAGCCCAAGAGGTCCTGGTTCAAATCCACCTTTACCGTACCTCTAGCGCCACCACCACTAGACCACTGGGCCCCTGAGCCCTGAGCTGAGCCCTTTGGGTTTCCCAAGCCCTCCTACTTTCAGCAGCACCACCATAGGGGCCCCGGGCCTCAGTTTGGCCCTTGGGTTGCCCTCCTCCCTTTAGAATGACCAAAATTGGCCCCTAACACGGCCCTGGTGTTTCCTAGCTCCCCTATCTCCATTACTACCACCGTAGGAAAGATGACCCTTGACCCCGTCTAGACCACTCCTATGTCCTTCACTTCCACCGTAGAGGCCTCTGGCCTGAACATGACCCTTGGGTTTGCCCTCCTACCTCTAGCATTATCACTAATGGGCCCCTGAGCATGGCTTTTGGGGTTGCCTAGGCCCTTCTAACTCCAACTCTACCACCAGTGGGCCCCTCATTGTGATCACTGGGGCTAACTAGGCCCCCTACCTCTTACCCTACAACTAAAAGGCTCCTGAGACTGAGCATGTCCCTTGAAGCCGCCGAGGCCCTTCTACGTCTAGCACTACAACCATAGCGGCCATGAGCCTGAGCACGAGCATGATCCATGGGGTGCCCTCCCCCCTCTAGCACTAGCACCATTGGGCCCCTGAGTATGATGCTTGGGCTTTCCTAAGCCCTTCAACCTCCAGCACTACCACCTTTGAGCCCCTGAGCATCGGACTTGGGGTTTTCTAGGCTCTCCTACCTCTAGTACTACCACAATTGTCCCTCTGAACATGGCCACTTGGATTGCCTTGACCCCCCAAACTCTCGAACACTACCACGGTATGGACCCTGAACGTGATCATGGCCCTTAGGTAGCCCTCTTGCCTCTAGCACGACCACATTTGGGCCCATGAGCATGTCTCGTGAGGTTTCCTAGACTCTCCAGCTTCTAATACTACCACCATTGGGCCCTTGGGGTTACCTAAGCCCTTCTACCTCCAGCACTACCACCTTTGGGGCCGAGCTGCTCCAAAGAGGCTGTCCCTGTAGTTAGGAGATGCAAGTTTCCCTGGAAAAGAACTTCCGATAAGAAGTCAAACATGTAAACTCAGTCAAGCAACACTCGTTGATCTACAGGCACTTGGCAATTGTTGTGTTCTAGAAATTCTAGTAAAAGATGAATCAAGCAGCCTCCACACACCCTGTAGATTTAAGAAATTGGCTACGTCCACACTGTTTGCAAAAAGAAATAAGATCAATTACAAAAGGCACCATGATATTTAATACAGTCACACTTGGGCACCATGCAGCACGGCTCAAAGCTCCAATCTGCTACATCACACCCAAACAAACCCATTACTAAGTTACAATCATCCAGAGAATTCAGATCCCTGGATCATTAATCAAAAGGGGGCCATGTGGGGGCCATGCGGGAGCCAGGCGTCTATTCATCAGCCTTCAAATTCTGGAGGCAACCCCGAGCAGCCGTCGACATGAAAGCCTTCGTTAGCGCAGACAAACAAATGAGTTGTGAGGGAAATGCAAATCAGCTTGCCCTTGAGCAGCAGAACGAGTGTTTACTCACGTTTCAGAATGTTTCTCTGCTCCAGCTCTTCAGTTGTGGGCCTCTGACTCAACCGTCTACAGGAGGACAAAGAGAGAATCAGAATGACAAATCCCTTTACACAGCTACGGAATAAGAATAATAATAATAATAATCCAGAGAACACTAAGGAGTGAAACTTGGAGGGAACAGAAGTGGAACAATGAGGAATATATTTTCACCACATGACAACGTATTTAGGCCACCAAACCACAATTTCAGAACCAGAAGAGATTTTTTTTCATTCCTTTGTTGTTTTACGCGGTAATAGTTTGAGTGGAATCTATTTCAAATATCAGGGTTCTTATTACTTATCCATTATTTTACCCTGTTCACGCATTTTGTATGGCATCATTCAACATGAAACTCTTAATACACATGATGCAGAAGAATTATATAAATGCAGAAAACTGAAAAGTATATAAATATACGTCATAAAGGAAAGAATTATTGCTTGACGTTACCAAAATAAATTATGCTTGATGTTTTACTTCCTCCATTTAAAAACTGTCATATGAACTGAATCATAGCGGTCCTTAATACCACAATAGCTTTGATACTATGAAAAACTGTTACAGCTCTAACGATTTGATTTTTAATGTGATACAAACACATCCAGAAATTGACATTAAGGGCGCACTGCACCTGACGAGCTTGCAGCCGATCTGCTGCCACAATTCCTGCCTCTCCGTTTCTGACGTCCTTGGAAGAATATTCTTCTCCTCCAGCTCCTTCTTGCTGGGCCGGTTGCCGAGTTTAATATTAAGAGTGTCTCTGCGGCGAATTTTACTGGCCAGGGAACCTATGGAAAACAATATTCAGCCTCATCTATATGCAGCACTCACTTGAAATGTCACAAACTCTAAAAAGAAGAATTATAAAATAAAAGTCAGAGAAGTGGGAGACTAAAGGAACGAGTAAGAGGGGAGCTGAAGGGACGGAGACCACATTCAGGATGTTACTACGCTGAAAAACTCCAAAGACAGTACAGATAGGCCTGCACAATATGAAAAAATATTGTAGATGGAAGAGCTTTACTGGCTTCATGCTTTGAGTTGTGCTGGAATGCCCCTCACAAAGTAACCAAAAGATCTTTTCTCTGCTCTCACCAAGAAGAAAAAACGTCTTGGAGAAATGAGGAAAGGACTTGGCAGGTCAGAGAAGGAGAGTTGTAGGAGAGAGGGAATTGTGTCACAATGGCATGTGTCATTATTCTGTATCATGCTGTAAACAGATGCACATTGGTGTATGGAAACAATACAACTGGAAGCTCTGATAAGTGGACATCGTTGAAGGAATTAATTGATTGATTATGTTCTTAAAACAGACATTCCATATTTATAACAGAGACAATCCTGCTCCAAGATTTGCACTTTTTCTTTTTCAAATATCATCTTCCCCATAGTGCACGCATGTCCAAAGTCCGGCCCGAGGTTGGATTTTATTCAGCTCGCACCTTCTGTCTTAAAATGTATGGCGTATTTTTGTGCCGATATTCTACACACGCAAGGGAGCAAAAATGCAGATTTGAGTCTAAGAAAGTTTGCTTCCACAAAATTAAATCCACAAAAAATGCAACTGTCGTGGCTACAGCAATCAAATAGATATAATCTTAGGTCTATCAACAGAGTCATCCTTTTTGTGCACACTGTTAAAACAGAATTGGCGAAATAGCTTTTCGTTATAATGCCCCTTCAACATCAAATGTACTTCAGAAACAGTTAATACTTAATATGTTCATTCCACTCTCTGACTTTAAATTGTGTTGCTGACACTCTAAATTATCAATCAGTTATCAGTGTTTGTAGGTTGTTTACCTACGTCTGTGTGGGATATTGTCTGTTTTTTATGGTGCATGTTGCTTGTTGTGTTTTTTTTAGTTGACATGTTGCCTGTGTTTTCATGTTGTATATTGTGTATGTTTTATGGTGCATGTTGTCTATTGTGATTTTCTTTGGTAGTAAAGTGCTGGCTTTCTTGGCCAGGGCTCACTTAGAAAAGAGACTACTGTCTCAATGTGACTACCCCGGTTAAACAAAGGAAAAATAAAATAAACAAGAAAGTGAGAAATAAAAGTTGATAACAAAGGCCGCAGCTTCCAGGAAGTGGAAATTACAGTATTTTTTCACTGAAAATTTGTCATAAGACTGTTTCTATGTTTCAGGAATGTAATGATAAAACTATACTACATAATGTAGTAAAACATGACTATTTAATAAAAGATGCATATATATATATATATATATATATATATATATATATGAATATAGATATAGATATATAGATATAGATATATAGATATATAGATATAGATATAGATATAGATCAATCACTGGTCTCGATTCCCTGATTCTCTGACCCAAGTGCTGTACATAGTGACTAAAAAACAAGTAAAATATTAAACTAATACAATAAAATACAATAAAAAACAGAAAGTGAACTATGCATCCCAGATTTTCTACATTGCTTCACACTGCACACAGATCAGGCAGCCGTAGCTACTACCAGGATGTTCTTTTTAACTAGATTTTTGTGCCATCACCAGAAAATCACCACGCAATGTCATTATGATATAATCCAGGGGTTTTCAAATGGCCACCCCTCAGTATAAGCAGCAGTTTGCGGCTGTCCGCTGTGTATCAGGGGCAGTATTTTCTTACTTTTTAGATATTTGCATTAAACTCATTATTCATAAAGATGTCCAAATCATCTGGAAAAGTTTTGAAAAATGAGTAGAATGAAATAATTACAGTTTAAAATAATATCATCAGGGAATGTTGCCCCTCAGGCACTTTCACATTATCAGTTTTTTTTAGACCACCCTGCCATAGTGAATCCAAAGTTTTGGGTGGTGTTGGCCTAGAGGCACGCTACTTGTCTACACACCAAGAACTCGTTACTGTCAACAATATAACCACTGCCCCTGGGAGACGGTCCCTGTAATAAGGCAAATTAAGGGCTCTGTACATGCAAAACGCTGTAACGTGAAAAGTATTTTATTAATTGGATCGAGGGAAAATCTTTGTTTATTAGTAATGGGGGTGTGTGTGACTCAACCGTTTCATAACTTTCTGTACAAAAGTAAAAAGCAACTCTTTTGTCTTTTAACATCTGTCACTGACGTTCAAAGACAAGTCGAACAAAGGCTGTGTGAGATGTTTAATGCCTTTTCAAGCCCTTCAGCGTTATATCCAACCTCATACTAGAAAGGATGGGGAGCTATACGTACTGGAGCTGTACTCGTCCTCATCGTCCTCTTCTTCCTCGTCTTTGTACCGTACAGATCCATCGGAGTCCGAGTCGCTGGCCTGAGTCTCGTGAGCCGCATCGGGAATGACCGTGACCTCTGCGTTTTCCACACAGACCCCCTGAGCTTTCCGCCTTCCTTCTTTCCTGCAACACAGCAACAGCAGGAGGGGTTTTTGGGTAAACACAGTCTCCGAACAACAATTAAACCTTGTAACAAGAACGGCCTCTGGCCCAGGTTTACAAGCAGCTAATCTCAGCATTCACCATTTCTAATTGTGATGCTTCACGTGGATAAATGCGGCATCAACCACTTCACAAGTCCCCTGGGCACTATACAACTTTTTGTTATTTACCAATCAACCAGCAGCAGTTGGCACGGCTTTCACCAGAGCTCTAATCCTTACTGTGGCACGGCCATAACCATGGATTTTTATTACAAACATTGTTTGGCCCACAGTTACCCCACAGGAAGTTACATTAACGCAAGCACAATGGCAAAGTGAGTAAACCAAGACCAGCTACAGAAAATTTGTAATGTCAGATAATAGCCCGTCTAAGAATTCAGACTGACCAAAGAGGTTTAAAATCTATTAAAATCTTATTTTGGCCACATAAAAATACTGTTACACAAACTAGGGGCTGCACAATACTGAAAAAGAAAAATCATAAGATTTTTGGCTTGAATCCCAAGACCCACAGAGAAAAACCTTTAACTAGAGATGGCACTGAACCGATACGTGGAACGGATATTGGTCCAATAACACCCCCAAAAGCAAATCACACGATTATACTGTTTAATTTCCTCAACAACACTCACAACCTCTGTGTTCCTGATGGTCTTAGTACCAGAGGACTAGGGACTGTCACAAAATTACAGAACTGCGTTTAAACAAATGTTAAATGTTACTTTAATAATAAATAATTCAGCATATACATACAGTAAGGATGTGTCATTATTACATCGTTTTAGAGTGTTTTCACACTTGATCCGTTTCAGCCCTTAAAGGGAACTCAGATCGATTAGTCAGCATTTTTTATGTATATGTAAACACACCAAACGAACTCAGACCCCTCTGAAACGAACCGAACTGAGACCACATCGGGAGGCGGTCTCCGTCCAGTTCGCTTTAAGTTTGCGGCGCGGTTCGTTTAGCTCGCGCCTTGTGAACACAAAGCGCTCCTGGTTCGCTTCGACAGTTTTTGTTCGAAGTGAAAACTACCCAGAATGCAAAGCAGTAAAGGTCTGAGAGCCCCATAAGAATTAAGTATGAACAGAAGAAGGACTGAGGCCCCATCTGAGCTGAAGTGGACCAGAAAGAGAACCGAGTTCCCTTTCAAATGAACTCACAGTGTGAACATAAAAAGGACCCTTTCTGTTGGTCCACTTTTTGGACCACTTCTAGAGGACTGACTTCAGTTCCTTTAAAGAGGACTATATGTGAAAACACCCTTAGTTAGGAACATAGTGTTGAAGTCAAGTATTTCCTTAAGGATAACAGAATAATCTCAGTTTCCTCCTCACAGAGAAATACACAAGTTATTCATTAAAAGCAGGTATAGGATCAGTACTCAGCATCCACCGACACCCAAAGCCCAAGCATCGGCATCAGTATCAGTACTGAAAAAATTGGATCGGCGCGTCCCTACCCTTAACCCCGAGTTGCTCCAGGGAGAGAGGGTCTGTAATTAGGGAACAGAAGTCGCTCTGGATAAGAATGTCTTCTAAATGCCATGAAAGTCTGAGAAAATGTGTTTTGGAAAAAGAGAACTGAGCAAGTTTTCCTCTTGTTCCAGCAAGAAAGCTGCAGCATGACATGTTCAAAAAGTTAATAACATTCCCACCATTATGCTGATGTCCATATCCAGAGCGTCTTTTCAACCGGCTGGTTCAACCTCAGCTAAGCTGGATTTCAGGGGCTTGTTCGGGGGTTTGATGGTAGTAGTGCTGGCAGTAGGACACAGCTGGACATGAATCTGTGATCTCTTGGTCTGCATTAGATTATCTTACCACTAGACCGCCGCCACCACCCTTATACGTTGTTCAGCTTAAATTTTAAATTCGATTTTAACATACGAGATATTTAACTCAACGTTGATTTAAACATCATAGACTCCATTCCAGAAATTCCAGAACATTCCTTCTCTCATTACATTCAGTGCCAAGGGTGTTAACCTCTTTTGTGCAGTTCACGGAACACAAACACAAATGGAATCATACATAAGTTTAACTAAATGCTACACCATATTGACTCGGAGTGAAATTTACACAGCAAATACCTGTAACCTGCATTAAGGCTTACACAGCAGAAGCGAGTGCAGTGGTGCTTTTGTTTTTGCCAGCCGTCATTCCGAAAGGGATTTTTGTGAACGTTCATAGCGTAACAGTAACTTCTACATGAGCGAGTGTGTAATGACAAAAGTGCAGTTTCACTGAAATTCACTTTGGAAATGTTAAAAATAGTGATACACAACAATATCGGAATCTGACAAGAACTGTGTTTTTTTAAGGCATCAGCATCAGACCGATGCCCCATATTTCCAGCCAATATTTTATGACATATTTATTGCACGTTGGGAAAGTAGTGCTTGTGCCAGGCATGCCCAAAGTCTGAGGTGGGATTTTATACGCTCCGCGCCTTCTGTCTTAAAATGTATGGCGTTATTTTGTGCCTAAATTCTGAACACGCAGTGGAACTTACGTGAGTAAAATCTCTCGTCTCTTTGCGTTCAACTCGGCAAAATTTTGAACGAAATAAACTGCGTGTTTGCCTCACTTAGCGAATGTGACCTCACACATGGGCCGTGTCCCGAACCGTGTACTACTGCACTTAACAGTAAGGTAGGTAAAACGCTCTTAGCATACTTTTCCCTATGGTAGCATGCATCTCAGGAAATAGACGCAGTTGTTAATGGCTCTCTACACACTAGATAGTCCACATGGAGTGTCACACGCACCCTATTTGACTTGGTTCACCACACAGGACAGGAAGCGACTTTTTCTTAAACTGTTGTGCACTTTGCTTGAAATACTCCGCTCTCGCTCCACTCTGCTTTCACGCTCACTTGACTTGGTGCTGTGCTGGAAATGTCAGAGTTATGGCGTTATTTTTGCACCAAAATTCTTAGTGTGGAGTGGAACTTTGGTGAGCAACAGATCTTGCCTTTACGTGTTCAACTTCACCTTCCTCATTTACCGGCATCGGTAGATATTAGCATAAAAATATCGAGCATCGGCATCGCCCAAGAATTCCCTTATCATGCATCCCTAGTTAAATTACATAACCACTATATTTACAGAAATTTACAGTTTTGAGACGGTGTAATTTCTGCCTGCTTTCCAATCACATCTAGTTTAGCTAAGCCATCACAATTTAATTAAGCTCGGAACAGGGATATTAAACCACACTCACTTTTCATCTCCATCCGTTGAGGTCTTCTCCTCCTTACTCTCCTTCTCTGAATTCGGAGGCTCTCTGGCTGTGTCTGAAGGCAGCTCAGATGTAGACGTCGTGAAGGACGTTTCCTCTGTAGCCTTGTTTACGAGAGGTTCGCTCCTCTCCGGCTCCGCGTGAGACTCTGGCTGCTTATTAGCGTCGTTCCCGGCCTGAGGCTGGTCCGGAGCTTTCTTCTCGTCGGTATTGGAGCCTGAAACGCCGTTGCTTTGGTCCTTGCTGGAACTGGCTCCATCGGCCCGGCTGCAGCTCTCGCTTGGGGCTTTAGGAGGCGGCTGGGGCGATCGGGAGCGGGCAGTTTTTTTACCCTGCTTCGCATCGGCTGGAGTCAGTTCTGAAACACCAGCGCCTTTGAGGTTCTTGGTGCCGGTGGCTGAAGACTGACCAGAGCTCTGAGAAGAGCTTTTAGAGGTGGCGGTAGTTTTCTTCTGGTTGGTGGGTTTAACTGTGAGGAAACGACAGGGAATAAGAAGAGAATTTGTTTTTGTTCCTTTAAAAATCTTAGCAGGAACACTTTTGGGTGGTTTTAGGAGTTGGCAAAGACGGCAAGCATAGAAGGCAACATATTACAGTTTTCCCAAAAATAACATTTGTCAATAAAATATTCAGAAATAACAGATTCATGAGTTCTGTTCTCAGAGACACGGTCCAAAGGGAATCTATACAGCTCAACTGGAAATATAAATAGGACAAAGACAAGGTTTATTGGAGTGAGAAGAAAAATGAAAAAGGTAATAATACAAGAGACAGAAAATGCATAAAACTTTGTAATAATGCATCAAAAATAATAGAAGATAGAATGGAAGACTGACACATTTATATGAGTTTATAAAATGAACCATCAGAAACGCCTTCTGCCTAGGGGTGGGAATTGATAAGATTTCATCAATATCAATCCCATTGTCGATTCTTCCTATCAATCCAATTCCTTATCAATTCACTTATAGATTCCTGAGCAGTTCTTTGAGTATGAAAAAAGTAGTTCTACACCATCATCTGCGCTAAAAGCAACCATTTTATTTTTCCCCAACACGACGTCAACACAAGACTGTGAACATGAGCACATGCATATTCAGAGTTTTTATTATGTGAGACATTCTACGGCTTAGTACGATGAAGAACAATAAGGTGAGTGCAGGTGGAAACACTTCTTTATCCATGTGGAATCCATCTGGACAGAGAATACAATTATTTGATCTATATTTACTTTTTACTCTCTAACACTATAGTGGAAAAAATATTTTCTGATTAAATGGAAAAAGAAGAAATACTGTTTTGGCCATTTTTGAGCATCTGGACTCATTTTGGCCTGTAACTCATTTTTAACTCATTTCTGGGAGAGAAGTACATTTTTGCCATGAGGGCGTTCCATATGAGAGCACAATAGTGCAGTGGACACGCGTCAGGAAACAAATAAAGTTCAAGTAAATGGCTGTACTGTGAGTAGAATGTTGGTTGTGTTTGTTATTTATCAGCTAAAATGGTTTTTTTGTAATAAATGTGATGATTTACTGAACTGAAACGTTTTAGTGAAGGTTGGACTTCCCTGTGAGAATCGTGCATGCTAATAAATGCAGCTCGTGTGTTTATATCGCGACAAATCGCAGAGATTGTGACGTAATGTCACAACTTAAAGGAAAACCGGAGAACGTTGTGCTGGGAAATTAGAGCATCGTTAAGAAGAATCGATAACGTTAGTGGTTTTCGATTCCCACCCCTAGTTCTGCCAGTTTTTCTTTCAATCTAATGAAGTTTTCCAGCTGAATGAGGTTCTTGACTATTAAGGGAAGCTCGGAATCTGTTATTTCATGAATCTCAAGTCATAGCTTGATCCAAAGGGAAATCTACACTGCTCAAAATGGAGATATGAACTGCAGTCAGTAAAAAGGCAGAAAACAATACAATACACTAATGCAGGAGAGAAAAATGCATCAAACATCTGAGCATCAAACCATACAGCAGCAGACCAAACCACAACTGTATCCTGTGGAAGTACACAGACAGATAGACAAGCCTCCGTACACAATAGGCATGCAACGTGCAAAACATGAACAACACAGGACAGTCACGTTGCTAAGTGTCAAGCTTTACATGAAACAGAAACGAACATGGCATTCGAACATCACACTGCTTTCTCGGCAAGGCCCCAGACTCGTCATGCACCGCGAAAACGCTGTGGAAGAACTGCTCACACAGAACTGCGCACACGTTTCCATGCGTATAATACGATTTCAAGGTGAAAATGGAGAAGTCATTATAAATACACCGCGCTCTAAGTTCTGCTACTATTTCCTCATTTCCATTTTTAGCTGAAAGAGCATCTCCAAACCCTTCAACTGAATCGACTGATGATATCACACACCCAAAGCTGTTTTTAAAGACATGCTTCAGGCCTCTAAAACCACCACACTGCGCGAGCTTAAACAGGGCTCATTATCAGGCATTTCCTGCACAATGCAACAGAATAATGCATTTCAGGGAGACGGCAGACGGACGTGAACCTGCTCCGGCATGCATGCAGGTCCGCCCTGATACTCACCATTGGCCCGAGTTGCGTTTCGCGGGTTTTGTTTGGGCGGCGGTGCGGAAGCCTGTTTGTTCGTGCCTTTTGTCAGCTTTTTACCACCTGCCTTGCCGTCCTTCCTCCCTGCCTGGCCCGTGGCCCCGCTACTGGGCTTGGTGGACGTGTTCGGTCGCTCTTTCGCAGCAGCTTTCTGTGCTGCCCCCTCTATGGCCTGCGGCTGCGGGGGGTTCTCTTTCCTTTCTACAGGAAGGCAGAACTTATCGTGTTATCGCGTAAGCGGAGGCTTGGGCGGTTCGAAAAGACAGATGGACAGAGACCCAAAGACCTTCAGAAACAGTAACGTTGTCAGTTTGATTTATGCTTCACAAATTGGGCTGCACATTAATGAAAGGTCTGATGCTATGACAGCAAGGAATAACACTAGATCCAAGAAGGAGGATTTTCAGGGACATTCTACAGAATGGAATAACCTCACTGCAATTCTTCTTTGCAGCAAGCAAGAAAACAAATTAAACAACATGAAATTGTTACGGGCCGACAGATTATCAGCCGGGTCGGTAATCAGGGGGCGATATTAGACAGTTTGCAGATTATCAGTATTTTGACCATCGCCGATATTAAGTAATTACAAGATGCGCTACTGTGGCTCCACTGCCGTCTCTTCTCTCTGTGCCGTTTGCTCTCGACTCGCTGCTTCATTAAATGTCCCGCACTCAACAGTCTCTGATTGGCTATATGACACACCAGTAATAGCTAATCAATGCTGAAGCCTTGTTGTCACTCACACCACACTCACACACCAGCGCAGCATGAAGCTCCGAGAAGGAGAAGAGGAGAGAGGAGTTTCACCTGAGCTTGATATTTTTAGAATTCAAAATTCTGACAGATTTTATTTTTATTTTTACTTATCGGTTCCAAATATTGGTTATCGGCCCCATTAACTAGCAAGAATCGGCATCGATATCGGCCCTGAAAAACCAATACTGGTCGACCTCTAGAAACTGTACAAACACAATCAGACTTTCCTAAGAACAGACCATGGATTAAGTTAAGTGATTAACTGGAATGACTTTAAGATGGGGCGGGATTACGCAAGAATGTCACAACCACGGAGAGATGTAGATGAACTGGTGGATCAAGGAAGATGGAAGGAGAGTTGTAAGTAGGGATGGGTATCATTAAGATTTTAATGGTACCACTACTCTTCCTGGTACTGCTTCTAGCTCCAGTACTTTAACAGTATTATAACTGGTACTTTTTTGAAGAAAAAAAATCAAATTAACAACATAAATACCATTGCTAACAGTCACCATTATTATTCAACAAACCGTCGACACAGTAAGCTGACAAATGCTCACATGGGAGTTACAATATTACTAAAATCAGTCATTCTTGTTCAATTTAAAGGTTTCTATCGACCTCTTAGTCCACAATAGAAAATAAAAAGCTGGGTATCTGTCTGGCCGACCAGCTGTATTTGTCATATATTGCAATGTCTACTAATGGATATTAAGTTAAGTGTCATGTGATTGCGTACATAACCTTTATGTGTCTTACAATGTAGTAAAATGCTGCTTCACTGGACAAACACAATCAAAAGTCTCAGTGTCCGATCCAACGGCTTGACAAGTACTGCAACAGTTCATCGTTCCCAAACCAGAGGCCGATAAGTTCTTAAATTAAAAGTTCTATCATGCTTTATGTCGACCTGAATTCAATTTGTTAGGACATCAGATAATTGAGGAAACCCCTGAGCAGCAAATATGAATGTAGGATATTGTTAAACGAATCCACACTTTATACTCTCCAGGCTTTCAACTTTCTATATGTGGCAGATATAAGGCTGGGCAATGTGACCTCAATCCACTGTCACGATTATTCATTCATTCATTTTCCAAATCGCTGTAATTCCAGCTGGGGTCGCGGGGGGACTGGAGCCTATCCCGGCAACTTTCGGGCGCACTGTCACGATTAATTAATGATTTTACGTTTACGTGTTTGTTTTTTTTGGGGGGGTTGTCCTCATATTTCAATGACAAAGTTTATACTGTAAAATATGCTCAACTATTAAACCTGGGATATCTAATCTAATGACAAAGTGCCTTTGAAATTTTAAAATAATTTAAAACCAAACAGATGTAGTGGCAGATTGGACAGGGCGGAGTCTCAGGACAACTCACACGGTGGTCTATTTTACATTAACACACTGGGGAAAAATTTATTACAGTTAAAAAAAATAATCAAAATTACCAATTTGGGCAAGATTAGATGGATTAGACGTTCTGAATGTTGGTTATGATTCATTTTAAGGTAAAAGGTAGACAGTATGGTGTGTGAAAAACATGATTAAACCTAAGAAAATAGCAGCAAGATGCTGATAAACAGCTTTATATACATCTAGATTAACATCTATATAAAAAGCCCCTACCAAATGTTCTATTCTGGAAAGAGCACATGCAGGATTTCCTCCACATCCCACCAGCTTACACGAAACTTTATGACTAGATCAACATGGCAAACCCACTTAGGCTGTGTTCTAAACTCTTGAAAAGTCTGCTGGACTTCTGCATGAGTCTAAAACCAATGTCACTAAAAGACAAGTGAAGCAGTGACCTAAAAACATCTCTCACCTTCAGTGTCATTGCTTTCTGTTGGCAAGTCTGTCTTTTCTTCTGAGAGGGCGTCTGGTGACTCAATGTCCACTTTGACCTCTTCAGTAACTCCACTGGGAAGTGCATGTCCATTCAGAGTCTCTGTATTCACTGGGTCATCTGAGAAACAAAGCAATCAACATTGTGAACGCCAGCCTCAACCGCAGGTTGTCATCTGTGGCCTTGGCAAAACGTGACTGAAGGGAACATGAATCTTGTGAGTTTGCATGAAACACCACATAGCCACATTCGTCATTAGCTCACGGCATCTCACAGCTTCCACAATGTCAGGCTTTCTCAACAAAAACCAGCCAGCTAGTTTCACTTTTGGGTTTAGCCACACTACTGAACTACTTCCCTTTTCACAAAGCTTGACACAAAGCATGACCTCTGAACATGAGCCAGAAAATCATAAACCTAGCAACACATCTGGATCACTATTTAATGCCAACATGTAAACTTTTTGTTGGCGGAAAATGTTCACCTTGGTCTGGAATAAGAACGCCTTTCCTGATGAGCTCTTCACGCGTTTGCCTGGTGGAAATTTTCCTCTCCAGCACTAAAAAATAAAAGACAGCGAGGAGAGAATAGTTAATTATTGCATAAAAGCAGTGATTACATGGCCCTGGCTACTGCTGGTTCATTTTAATTACAGACAGTTGAGAGTCAGAGTAAGGTGTTATATAGTTTATGAGCTGTGAATACAGTAAATATTTCATGTCACTGTCAGACTGAGTTATGTAACAATCCTGTGTGATACCACCGTGCTGAAAAACCATTAGGAAAATATGTGGTTGTTGCCATAATGGGAATTCTCCTGGTTTCCTTCAGCACTTAATGACTTTAATTGAGAAGAATATAGACTGTAATGGCCATAATGAGTCACTAGGAAAGCACTAGGAAAGTCCTGAAAGAATCAACAGAAGCACATAAAGGCTTCTAAAGATTTTTTTAGCAGGTTACAGTTTTGCAAATGCAGATTTACATGTTAACATTTCCTATGAACACGCTCATAAAATATAGCGGTGCATTTCCACTTTCGTTCCAATGAGAGATTCAAGCTGAATTAGGATCAATTAAGATCTGAATCATTTGTGAGGAAAACCGAAAAATGAGAGCTTATCTCCCAAAAAGTACAAAGTACCTTTGGACAGATCCTGGAACTTATCACTAGGTCGTTTTTTCCGCCACTTCCAGGGTTTGAAGATTTTGCCCAGTGATGACAGCTTCCCTTTCCCCTTCAGCTGGGTCGTCTGCGAGCCCCCGACTACGCCATCGCAGTTGGCCAGAGATGCTTTCTCCAGTCCCTCCACTGCAAACACACCACACCCATAACACACAGATCAACAGGAGAAACCCAAATGGGGCAAATATTTGCTACTGAGAGGACTCCATGTGACTCATCCCTCATTAACAAGGCAAACAGGGAGATGGTAGAACATATATTCATTTATCTCAGAGGCTGATGAAGAGCTGAATTCTGTGTCTGAGCAACAGCAAATAATAGATGCAACTCTGTTATTTCCAAGCTAACCTGATGTCATCAGATCAGCAACAATTACACAAGGATTAAGTCTGTCTATAGACATGTACGACAAGTTTGAGTTTCAACAGAGTTTCATGCAACCGTCTGTTCTCTTTAGACCTTTTTAATGAAATCTAGTCAGAGAGAATGATAAGGATTTTCGTTAGGGGTGCACCGATCGGATATCGATCCCATAACGGCTCGAATTCATTATGCATCGGAAGCAGCGCTGCGGTACAGCTGGATTAATGTTCGACGTTCACACTAATTTGTGCATATTGATATGAAACTGGGCAGAACAAGCAACACAAGACACTACAAACCCAAAAGCAACTCAAGCAACTCTTCAATATCCTTAGCAACACCAGCTCTCACTCGCAATCTCTGTGTTCCTGATTGTTTTAGTGCTGCAGAATTAGGGACTGTCACAAAATTACAGAACCATGTTTACAGTGAGGAAAACAGTATTTAAGTCAAGTATATCCTTAAGCATAGCAGAATAATCTCACTCTCCTCCTCACAAAGAAATACACAACTTATTAATTAAAACTGGTATCTGATCAGTACTCAGGATCGGCCGATCCCCAAAGCCCAAGTATCGGTATGGGAACTGAAAAAGTTGGATCAGTGCATCTGTAATTTTTGTAAACATTTTGATTAGAGATGTTATACTCATTTACCTGCACAAGCCATTGCCATGTGATTACATTAACAGTATTACTAAATATTCTTGCAATACCTAGCAGTATCACAATAGGAATCGCAATCTCTTTTGACATCGGAACATGTGCATATGACAATTAAATACTGTGTGAAGATTCACTTCCTTCTTCCGATGAGGAATCGTCTCCCGCCGTCTCTGCTTATCATCGTTCTCTCAGTATGTGATCTACTAAGTGTTAAGCAACATGTTGAGCAAAGAGGCATTTTTAGTCCTGTCAGTCGGGAGCAAGTGCCTCCTTTTGTGCCAAAAATATGAAGTGTCACAGTGCCAGATTTGATTAAAGTCTTCTGCTTTCGTTCTGCAGCTCCCCGCACATCTAAATGATCAGGACAGGAAGCTTCCATAAGAGACAGCTTCAAGAGCTCACAATAACACGCCGTCTTCCTGAGTTCAGTTATGCATTAATTAAAGCCGCTTGCGGAAAACAAGGACCAGGGCAGTGTGTCCACTTGTACCAGCAAGTGGACACATGTAAAGCACTTCACTGTTTTTTTATGCTAATAACAACAAAAAAAACACAACACAAAAAGCTGAAAACAAATTGTGACAATTTGTAAGCTGCAGGCAAGAGACTCGCTTTGGGGTTTCACTTCTCGAGCTCTCTACTATGGCGTTCTCCGTCTCCTGGGGACAAAAATCTCTCATAGAGATGCCCCACACATTCATCTTTCCATCCACACAAACAAACATACACACACACACACACACACACACTCTCTCTCTCTCTCCTGGGCAAGATGTCTGTTTTTGTATTTAGAAGAAACAAGGTAAGAGCCCAGAGCGAGCGTAACAATTGATATGCCAAAGCAAGTTCACTGCAAAGTTTGGAAGATGGGGGGAAACAAATTGGTCCAGCTGCTTTGGAATATAAAAATGCTCTGATGCCTACACTGGCTGTTTGAAGTACTAGGAGTACTTTAAAGGAAATAAATATAATGTAGGAATGCACGATATGGGAATTACTGGCCGATGCCGATATCCGATGTTTTCATACTTATACCTGCAATGCTGATATATCTATATAGATTTTAAGACAGAAGGCACAGGCCATTTAAAATTTGACCTCGGACTTTGGACATGTCTGGCATAAGGGCTACCTTTTCGATAATAAATGCATCATAAAATATCGGCTGAAAATATCAATGACTTAAAAAAAGCATTATGGCGGATTCCAATATGATTCCAATATTATTATCTCCAATATTATGTATCAGAGCCTTTTTTTTATTAAAGGTGGCATTGCCGAGCTCTGATCTGCTTTTTGTTTTTCTGGGCAGCAAGATATACTGTAAATATCAGAATTCAAAATGTAATGAAGATAAAGAGGTGGTAACTTGTCTAATACTCCCACTAGCAGCCAATGTGGGCAATTGGTAGCGTAACAGTTAGGGCATTTGCCCCATGAACGGAAAGTCCTGAACCGGTAAAGGTACCACTGAGGTACTCAGGAGCAAAGTTATGTCACCAAGCACTGGTTCCCAGGCGTTGCCAAATAGCTGCCCACTGCTCCTTCATGGATGGGTCAAATGCAGAAGTCACATTTTGTTGTGGTACACAGTGTGCTGTGCTGTGGTGTGGTGTGTTCACAATGACAAATCATCACTCACATTAATCAGCCAAAATAAGAAGAAGAAAAATGGTTGAAGTGACTGTGCTTATCTAGAGAAAGTTAAGACTTCCTCAAAGCTCTCTTCTTTGACAAAAACGAAACATCCACTTTCCAAAGAGACAACATTATGAAAAAACCAAAACCACTTGGTAAGAAATTCTAGGTGATCAACAAATTCAAGCCTACCCTGAGTTCATTAGATACCACGTTATGCCACACCCACACTGGCATTTTCACCACTAAACATAAAATTGCCATTTTTATCCTGACCACTTCTATCCAAGACGTTTGGTAGTCTGTCAACAAACTGCTACTCTCTGATAAGATTAATAACAGAAAGTAAAATGTGACAGAACTGGGCCAGTTCTCAGAAGGTCTGGTACACTGAAAACACTGACTGGTCATTTGTGTCGCGACTGTTGCAAACATTGCAAAGCTCAGATTGGCCATTATGGTTGACACTGTGCAAAAGTTGGAGTTAAATTCTATGGGTATAGGCGGTACTTTTGAATGCAATCTTTCCACAAACACTGCACATAAAATTAAATGTGTTCTGTAAGATGATTAGGAATGTTGTCCCATTGCATTTGAGCAGTATTTTAGAATTCCAAAGCAAGTTGTCACATGTACAGCTGATCACATTTTCCATACAGCTAGACCCCAGACTTTCTTAAAGGCATGAATCCTGAAACTCCTGTAATGTCATCAACAGAATGAATCCTTAAAGGAAAAGAGAATCACTTGCTTTGTCCTGGAAAAAAAGGTGTTGAGGCCACAACTGATACAGTGCTTCCAAGAGTCTACCTGCTTTTCCAAAAAGTAACTTATAAAACAGCCGTTATTTTTGTAGCCTCTAGTTTATACTTCTGCTTTTGTGTGCATTGTTCTTTTTCCAGTCTACTTTTGCATACAATAGATGAGCTAAAAATACTGTGTATGAAAACATGCAAATAGCACGAAGAGTAAAAACTTGATTACTTAAACTATAAGAAATATAGGATTGAGAAACAAGGCAGTGAGATCTCAGATGAACAATTTTTCGCACTCTCTTTCGTATCAGCCCTCATGGCAACATGTTTCTTATTAGATTAGTCATACTATTGGCTTGCATCACCATCTAAAAATAGAGGGAAAGACTGAACAGAGAGGTGAAGGGTGGAGACGATTTCTCAAATGAAACTTTGGGTTAAACGTCATATGTCAAACTTCAGCCTAACAATACAGCAACAGAAAACACGCTGTCTGTCATTAATTTATGATGACTAATCTTTTGAAAAGCTTTCGGACGAGGAAATTACAGATTGTTGTTCTGGGATTGTACTGTGTCTGATGGTCTCTGCCTCACTTATTTAGTCTGACAGTTGTGCTTTTATACTGAATGTAAAATACACTGCAGGAAAGGAAGTCCTTTTCTTTCTTCTCTTTCCTTTCTAATCTCATTTTCAATTTCGAATAAGAACTCACTGGAAACAGCAGAGCCATTTCAGTGGACACTTGCTTCAATTAACGACCGGAAAGAATCAGTAATGTTGATAATTGTCAGTGATGCCCTCTTCTATAAATGATAAGCCCATGGTGATAAGAGCTTTTACAATGACACTGACACCAAATCGTTTCTTGGCCTAATCAATAACATATATATTCATATAGTATGTATGGTCATGTTTGGCACTATATGTTGTTTCATTATTAACTGTTATTATAATCCTACATATATATATATATATATATATATATATATATATATATATATATATATATATATATGTATATATATATACACACACACATATATACATAACCAACCTAGAATACATTATGAGGGGTTGAAGAATATGTTTTAAAACATGGGTAGGCCTGGTACTATAGATAAATAAAAAATAACCAAGCCAACAAGCCAGCCAAAGCCTAAAGCCAAACAGACAAGCTGCAAACGAGTGTTCTCAAAAGCTTACCACCAACAACAATGTTACTATGTTCAGCAAAGCAATATTCAAATGTAAAAGCCAGCAAAACCCAGCACATAAAGTGAAAAAACATCAGTTTGCATGGAACCTATGTTGAGAAATCTTTCATTTTTAATTAATATTATGGAAGAAATCATGCAGGGCAGAATAATAAAAATAAAATTATTAAAAATTAAAACTTGCAGCCAGGCGACTCTGTTTGGAAAGAATGAATCGATTTCTAGAATAATAAAAGTAACAAATAACTAAGATCTACTCTGAGATAAACAACAGATTTTTACTGTCATTGACTATTTATTGCCATCTTTTCTCAAACCTTATCCGAGAACCCTTAAATTAGGTAAATTATATAATAAATTAGTAGTGTTACTTTATCGTAAAAGAACATCCTTTTGTTTTGTTGCAAAAAGAAGACATGTCTTATGAAAACGCAAATCAATATCAATAAAGATTTTACTCTAAAGGCCTTTACTGCCATCGCTTTCTCGAAACATATCCCTAAATCTTTAACATGTAATTTACGACAGATCTGTAGATAAGTCACGGAAAATAAGAACTTCCTTTGGTATCAATCCACAAAAAAAGTTGCCTGACGTCTTTATGTTTTTTTTCTTGCTCGACTACAGATCATGGGACGTGACTATCGCGCCTTCGCACATCGCGATGAAGAGGCTGAAACGATCAACGTTTCAGCTCTAAAGTGAAGTGGAGTCTGAGGCGTCACTTCTGCTTCTGCTCGATCGATCTCAGACGCCGTTTTCCAGCAGAGGCGTCTTAGCAGGGGAAAAAAGAAGCTACAAAACTGCGCCCTAAGCGCTCAGAAAGCCACAACATAGCAGTTTATTCCGGTTTGGAAGCTCCTCGGCTCACTCACCGCTGGCTCGGTGCGACAGGCTGGACACTGATGTCTGCCCCATGTCGGTCTCAGCGCGCGGAGACGCGGGCAACGAAGAGTGAAATATTATATTGTTTATAAAAAGACAAAGCTACAGCGTCCATCTGGCAGACGCTTTCGCAGCATCAGGTCTCGATCCTCCAGGATGCGTGATAGCTTCTTCCCACAAGCCATCAGACTTTTGAACTCACTCCCTGCCATCACACTTCCCCCCACACACACACCTGGACTGTGAAGAAACTGTTTCTGTTGCACCACTGCACTTTACTGCACCTTACTTTACACACCACCGTCACTTTGATGCACAATAACTACTGGTATGACACTGCACTGCTGCCACTTTTGCACAAACATTATATGCTGCTTTACGAATGTTTGCACATACACTGAAACATTGTACACATAAATAGCCGAATATAGTATCTGTCATATTATGACCTTCTACCTCCTGCACATCCAATGTAAAATGTCAATTTGCACCTGTTTAAATGTTTGCATATTTGCACATATACTGAACATTGTACTTGGAAATAGTCCGGATATAGTATCTGTCTATTATAACTCTACCTCTTGCACACTCAGTGTAAATGTCAATTTCAACCTGTTAAGAATACTGCATCCTGACTTGACAAACATGTTTACCTCTATGTCTGTCTTCCCTGTCTAGTCTAAAATGTATATTGTATATTGTCTGGTTTAAAATGTATATTGTTTAATGTATATTTTAGTATTTTTACTTATTTATTGTTTATTCCATGTGCCTAGTCGTGCCACTGCCTATTTATTCTCTGTTCTACTGTTCTTTGTTGTTTGCACTGGAAATAACCTGGAGCCACGTCGTCTCGTCTCTCTATGTATCTGTACAGTATATAGCAGAGATGACAATAAAGTTGACTTTGACTTTGACTTTTTGACTTTGACTAATAACTGAACAATAACATTATATATACTGTTCAGCTATTAAATTGTGTGTGTGTGTGTGTGTGTGTGTCTGTACAGTACACATGTACACATATATATGTACACAACAAGTTGGAACCTTTTGGATAATTGACACAAAAGGAAGTTCATTTTATGTAACTGATCTACAAGTATGGTATAATTTACAGGTTAAAGGTCTCAGACAAAGTTTGATAAAAGATTCCAGATTCCTACAATAAAAGGACGTTCTCATATTCTGTGAACAGTCTACCTATCTTACATAAGTTACTCCGATTTAAGGGTTCTTGGATTACTCCCATTTAAAGTTTGAGATATATATTTATACACACACACACATGCACAGTATATGTATACATATATACATACACATACCTATCTTTTAATTTCTATGCAGATGTACTCGACTACAAAATCACTGGATTCCATTCAGAGTAAAAGTTGAGGCCCAACTTCTTCCTGATCAATTTCTAATGAGGTTTAAAGTAATTCCTTGACATTTACTGTACAAAGGGCCAAACCAAAGGAAGTGGTAATAGAACATACTTCCAGGTAACTCAAGGTTAGTGGGATGGATATCTGCTCTCCAGTTTCTAGTACTGTGAATTGGCAGAAAGTCGCTGTGATCTTTAATGTTGTAGTTTCATTGTTTTTTTTTGCCTTGATTCTTGTAAAAAAAAAGAGGCCAAAAGTCGCACCGCCTTGACTTCCCCTTTCCCTTAGAGGAGAAGTGGTGGGTTGGATCCAGGCAGGAAGGCTTGCGGAAATGATCCCTTGCTGGAGATGGAAGGCATTGTTCTGCACTCTGTTACGCTGCGTGTTCTCATCAGCGTTCCGCTCCCCACCCCTTCCGCGTTTCCTGTGCATTCTCCTCGCTATCAAAATACTGCTTCAACCAGAATGGTTGTCTGAAACCTGTGAGCCATCAAGATCTGGCCACCGCACCATCAAAGTTTGATTGATTATTGATAAGGCAGAAAACCACATAACTGACACTGATCTCTTGTCAGAAGCTTTTGAAACAAAATGTCTGTCTGTGGATTCAGAAAAGAGTTCAGGGCAAAATGTTTCCTGTTGTGAAAAGGCTCAGAACCGTCAGCCTTTTATAGCAAAGCAAGCGAAGAAAGGAGAAAATGATAATAGCAGCCTCAACTTTCCTTTGCTTCTAAAAGTATTGTGTTAAAATTCTCCTTAACGCTGCAAATATTTAAAACCCTGGAGCTGATCTTGGTTTACTTCCTCTGTAATGTTAAATTTGTGTTGTCGCTTATCAAGCGTAGTAATGTTGATCCTGGTTGTGGCCCAACATGCTTCTGGTTCCCAAGTTCCTGGCTGGTGCTTTAGGGGCACCTCCCCCTTGAGGTCAGCAGCTGGTGCCCTTTATGGTCAGAGGATGACCGTAAGTGGATGTCAGTCTGATAACATGCACTGTCTGCATCTAATCAGCCAACACTCACGGTCAAAACATTCCTCATATCCAAAATCTAAACCTACACGCTGAACAAATGTACATGGTAGGCCAGCTGATATTCCAGATAACATCCTTAATGAACAAAACACATATATAGATTGGAAAAAAGTGTCAGGGATAAGAAGTTTAAAAATAGATACAGGTGATGCAGACTATTACAACTCAATGTGATTAGGGTCAAGGTCAAAATTTAGATATGCTTGAGGTTATTTAAGATTTTATGTCTTTTAGGACAATAAACATACCACCATTTTTTCTCATAATTTCGAAAGGACTCCTCATGGCTTTCTAATGTGTCTAGACATTAGACATTCGTTTCTAGAGCAATGGTGGTAGCATATGCTTAGGATGAGAGTACAGTCTACATTTATATGTTCATATTAGCTCTGACTCACAGCATCCTATCATGTATTGTGGTAACAGATCATTTTTAGTGTCTTGGTGAGTCACCAGTTGGCAAAACACTACCTCCACGTCTGAGTCAGCTTTTAGAAAACACTGCCATCTGTTGGTCATCTATAAACTTCTCCATGCAAACATATGATGCATCCATAGATAAAAATATATATAATGTACATAAAGAAATAAATACAGATATCTAGATAAAGAAATAAATAAATATTAGTGTTACATATTGTATATGCAGCATCTGTTATCTTGTCTCCTCCTCTCTTTCACAGACAAAAACAATTCAGTCTACGCCACATGACTATTTAGCATCTGCCTGTTTCCAATTTCACATCAAATTGACTCGGCACTGTGTCTGTTTGTCCACATACCATGCAGTTCCTCCATCTGGGTTTGGAAATGATTGAAGCCCTTAGTCCGAATTCCAGAGTGGTCGAATGTCCCACGAGACTTAAGTCTTGACTGAGTGAGGAGGAAAAAATCTATCCATTCGCTCCAGAGCCCGGCTTAAGTGCATATGAGCAAGCGGGTGATGGTAGACAGACCTTTTCCACTCTGCTGTAAACTCCCATCAACACAAATGCAGGCCCTAAATGCTAATATGATGCTAATGTTTCGATCTAGATAAGCTACTTCCCATAATGAGAGGCCCAGGCTAGCTCCAGGGCTCTCGCTGACGGCCTAAAGTGCTTAATAGTGGCATTAGTATGCTGTAAGGCCAGCGCACGGCAGCCACTGACTCAGCGCAGAGATGGTGCCAATCAAAATGATGACCCTGATGTTTGTGAAATGCATCAGCCGTCTACTAAAAGCGCATGGTCCGAGGCGTCCCACCAAATATAAATACAGCTCCACTGGAAGAGGCCAGGGAACGTGGAAAGAGGTGGTGGGGTGGTGGGGTCTTCATAAAATATTAACTGGCCATCTCAGCACAAAATATCGGCTAATTATTGTTTAAGTGGTGCTCTTTAGTTCTTTCCTCTTCTCAGATGATTTATTCATTAACCACAATTCCTGAGATAAAGTTCAGAAGTCCTGGAAAATTATGTTTTTCCCCTACAGGTACGCTAATGTCTAACCATAGAACATGGAAATGCCAGTCTGGGATAAAAGTGCAGAACAGCATGAAGAAAAAAATGAACAAATGAGGTAAATGGTTTAATCTCTTTAATAACCAAATTCAATGAAGATGGTCAAAGTCTCAGTATTTCCAATCTTCGTAGCATTAGGAACATTTTAGTTGGTAAAGACATTCAACCATCAACCACCTTTTCCCAATTTTCATTGAAGATTATGAAGTCTAATCATCCTAATATAATGAAGATTGCAGATGCCTCAGCATTTATTGTTTAGAAGTCACTAGACTGTCTTCTAAAAGTTTCACTGGCATTTCGAAGCTAAAATGTATATTATATACAAAGTCATTGTGATAGAAATCTGCCCATTGAGCAACTTCAGATTTCTGTCGTGTCTGAATTTTGGTTGGCTTGAACACCAGTGCCAGTTAGCCAGGCTGAAAATAACCTGCCAGACAAGAGAGGACTACAGCAAACTAGTGAAAAATTCTTTTGGTCATAAAATGATACTATTGAATATATCAGGAAAAGGAATGGTAATGGTCAGGTGGTAAGATAATGGTCTATGAGGTTGTAGGTTTAAATGATGCTCTACCCCACTTCCAGTAATACTACTGTTGGGCCTCAGAACAAGGCCCTTAATCTTAAATTGCTCCAGGGAGATGCTCCCTGTCTGACAAAAGAACATCTGATAATTGCTGTAACTATTTAGGGTGAAACCAGTGACACCACTAAGAAAAATTACACCTGCCAGACTTGGACAGGGAAACACAAGCTGTTTCAAGAATGCTAAGTGCAAGCCTTAATTTGGCTTCTCGGACACATTTGGCATCAAAACAAGTTTAAATGTCCTGAAAACACAGCTTGCACTGATCAAGAGTAATGGCTAAACATGGTCGAGTTTAATGTGAATCCAGACCAAAACTTTATCACTGTCCATTACCTGCAGCCTGGACTATAAGCAGGGCATTAAGAATGATGCAGAAAACAATGACCAAGCAGCAGTCCCTGATTTATATATACTTTACAAATTTGTTGTGGCTCTGGCTTCTGTTGTGCCTTTTTATCCAGCTGTGGGGCAAAACAAAGAATCGTAAACCTTGTCAATCAATATTTGACATCCTGCCTGTAAGTGTGTTTTTTTTTTACTCAGCCAGGGTGGCTCTTATTTGGAAATCTAGGACATTTAATAATAGCACATCAGAGGAAGAGTGGAGAGCATTAGGTTTCAGAGTTCAGGGAAACAGAGGCTAATGATGCCATCAGCTTGCAGGAGATACCTTTAGCTAACCAAGTGCAGCACAAACATTCCACCTGTGCACTAGCAAACAGATCTTTTTCAAAAGGGAGGCACCAGCTGCAGTTCCTAAACGCGTAAAAGCAAGGTAAGAAGTGTAATCAGACATGTTCAGTGCATTTGGTGGTGTCACCCTGGTATCTAATAATGTGACACCGGTGACAAGGTGGCATTTGGCCTCTTTTCTGACTGTCATTACTAATTCTGCTGGGAAATATTCTTTCAACCAGAGCAGGGCATTCCACATCTCCTCTAATATTACTGTGTCAACAACAATTTGTGTGGAAACTGTGATAAGACTACAAAGATAAACCTCTAACCATTTTGTGGTTTTGCATAATATCTTTGAGATCTGCTCAGAATGTTCACTGACTGGCAGTGTTGGGGAAGCTTCTTTTAAATGGTAGGTTTTCAACTTATGATTAAAAGTAGCTAATGTACAGCCAATCTACTGTTTTAATATAGTAGTTAGCTAGACTATAAGTTACAGCTAACTATATCCATGCTATTTCATGATCACGGATGCTTCACCCCAAGGGTGTTGGTGGCCTAGTGGTAGATCGTGGGTTCGAATCCTACCTCTGGCATTACCACCACTGAGTCCCTGACACTTAACCCTAAGTTGCTCTCAGGGGAACTGTCCCTGAAATTAGGAAATGGAAGTCACCCTGGATAAGATCATCTGCTAAATGGCATAAATGTAAATGTAAATCTGACTCAATCTTGCAGCTGCCAAGAGTGCTCTGTAACGCAATGCTTCAACCCTAATCAGAATCACCGAATAGTTGAAAAATTTTGTAAACAAAGAAAAAAATTGTAAGGATGAGGCATTTTGTTAAGTAAGCAACTAAGTAACTAACAGCATTTTTAGCTTTGCTCCAGATAATCTACTGAAAAAGGAGTTAAGTTAGTAGTGTAACTTTTTTAACACTGCAGACTGGCTGATGTCACTGTGTGTTCTCTACTGTGTACAGTCACAGCTAGCTGTATACTGTATGCTCAGGATCATTACAGGCCGCAACACACAGGACAAACACACACACCTGGAGGTCTTCAGTAATACAAATGGCTTGAAGAGCACAGGAAGAAGATTAAAGTCTTCTATAAACTATTAATCCAGCTAGAGAATGCTTTCAGACTGATGCATATTAAAGAGCAATGCAATCCGACACAGTTTCAAAAGTTTACAAAAGGCCAGATACTATGCAATCCATATTTAATGGGGCTAATATGGTTAAGAGTGAATGAAAGCTAATGTTGGGCTGATTAGCTGATAGCTTATCTGGTTGCAAGGACAAACTGGTTATTGGCAGCACTGCTGGAGCATTGGTGGATTTGTGATTATTCACATTTTAATTGTATTTTTATAGCTAGTATGATAATTTACCAAGTGTTCAAACTTGTAATGTTTTGTGCTGGTATTTATGAAGTCCTATTCATCTAAAGCTTGGAATGCATTGCATTAATTTTGTTCTTTTTAACCTCTACTCCATACAGGTTCACTTATGTTTTAATTTTTTTCCAGAGAGACCTCCATTTATAACTAAAAGCACTGTCAAAATTGGGCTACAACCTTTTTGGTGCATTAATGATCATCTTAAGATCTGACCAACAATACCACCAATTTTGGTTAAAAATATCATTCTACCCTAAAAATATAGAAAACTCTACTATAATCACAATAGTACACCATGATTGGACCAGTTCTATTTTAATGATCTGTTAGGGATGTGTGTGCTTAGTGGTGGGCCCATGTGTATTGAGCAGTAAAATGAAAGTGTGGACTGGGCTCCCTGGCACAAACTGTAAAATGGAGTCTTTAAATTGCCTTAATTGTAAGTAACAACTGCAAATTAACTTTGAACTGACATCAAATGTCATTTTTAAATGAGCACTTCTTATAACCAATCAAGTTATCTACTGGTTCAGGAACATAAACAGGTTGGTCCAGATTTCTTGGACTAAATAACTCTGTGAGCTGCACATCATTTACATATCGATGACTATGACTAAAGTTATGCACTTCACAAAAACACAAATTTGCATTGTCATCTTGTCCAGGTCATATCGCTGGACACTGCATGACATGATAATCAAGCAGTCGGTGGACATGCAAAAACTAAAAAACTAAAGAAAAGGATTTTCTTTTTCAAATCAGTGGATTTGCATTGCAAACATAAACACAGATTCTCAGACCTCACTTACCCTGTGCACCTGCTGCTAATACAAGCCAGACAACAAGTCGATCAACGAGAAGGCTTCTGTTGTGTGAAAGACGCAGGTGCAGACAAGGGAAACTATGCTGATTAAAACTCAGAGACAGTCGAGACACCTAAGAGTAGTATGAGGTGTCAAGAGCAGTACAGGTTTGTTACAGGTTATATGCGCTAGTCAAAACTTCGACCCAGTATATATTTTAGCTAGAAATACAAACATAAATACTAAAAGAAGCCTTTCAGTAATTTCGAATGACATTTAGTTAAAATTGAGCAATTTATCCAGACAGCAGCACTAGTACTTGCCTATGTTCATTCAGTAAACATCATTTTATCAACACTGTCATCGTGGGTATGCAACCGTGCTAATAACTTAAGAACAGTTCCTGCAAGATCACGATACTAAATGTTCTTCCTCATCTGTCTTAATTGCATCTCACTAATTATGTCTCATAAATTGACCTTCAGCTAGATAAATATTTTAATACAAACACACATTACGAAACTTTTTGGCAGTGGCACATGCACACACACTGAATCGAAGAATAAAAATAAGCACTTACAGGCGTGCTCCATGTCTGGAAGAGAAAACCAACCGATCCTGTGTTCCTTCACTCACTCTGCCTCCCCTTCTCTCTCTCTCCGCCTCTCACACATACTCTCTCTCCTCACTTCTGTCAGCCCCTCCTCCCTCCCTCCCTCCCTCCCTTCCTTTCTTTTGTAGCATTCCATGTTGCAGTACAGCGCAACAGGAAGATCTGAATGGCGAGGGCTGGACCACGACAAACACCCATTACATCCATTACAGTGAGTGCGAGTCCACCCAATCCATTGGGGCTTCCAGAAACTGCCCCGGGGCTGCAGGACAGACAGGGGGAGAAACCAAGACACCAGCAGCAGTGGGTCGGGAACAGCACTGTAACCTTTATCAAACTCTTAATGAACAGTAATGTGCTGCCAAATTACGGCTCTGTACTCAAGATGCTGCTACTTTTATAGTGTACTCGCTTCACTATATAGCTACAGCATACACTATAAGCTACAGCCAAGTAGCTGTTTAAAAGTAGCACAAGTTTTACTAGAAGCTGTAAAGAAGTAGCTAACTACGTCGAAGCCATTTCACAGCTACTGATTCTTACTTTTATCTTCATCAAGGTAAAATCTCTCCTCCGACTCCCATCTCGCAGCTGCCATTTGCGCGCAGATGCCACTTCTGTCTATTCAACACCAATCAGAAACATCTGGAAGTTCAAAATACCCATCTTTGTAAAAAATTTGAAAAAAGATTAGTGAAGAGTGAAATATTATATTGTTTATAAAAAGACAAAGCTACAGCGTCCATCTGGCAGACGCTTTCGCAGCATCAGGTCTCGATCCTCCAGGATGCGTGATAGCTTCTTCCCACAAGCCATCAGACTTTTGAACTCACTCCCTGCCATCACACTTCCCCCCACACACACACCTGGACTGTGAAGAAACTGTTTCTGTTGCACCACTGCACTTTACTGCACCTTACTTTACACACCACCGTCACTTTGATGCACAATAACTACTGGTATGACACTGCACTGCTGCCACTTTTGCACAAACATTATATGCTGCTTTACGAATGTTTGCACATACACTGAAACATTGTACACATAAATAGCCGAATATAGTATCTGTCATATTATGACCTTCTACCTCCTGCACATCCAATGTAAAATGTCAATTTGCACCTGTTTAAATGTTTGCATATTTGCACACATACTGAACATTGTACTTGGAAATAGTCCGGATATAGTATCTGTCTATTATAACTCTACCTCTTGCACACTCAGTGTAAATGTCAATTTCAACCTGTTAAGAATACTGCATCCTGACTTGACAAACATGTTTAGCTCTATGTCTGTCTTCCCTGTCTAGTCTAAAATGTATATTGTATGTTGTCTGGTTTTAAAACGTATATTGTTTAATGTATATTTTAGTATTTTACTTATTTATTGTTTATTCCATGTGCCTAGTCGTGCCACTGCCTATTTATTCTCTGTTCTACTGTTCTTTGTTTGTTTGCACTGAAAATAACCTGGAGCCACGTCGTCTCGTCTCTCTATGTATCTGTACAGTATATAGCAGAGATGACAATAAAGTTGACTTTGACTTGACTTCAAAGTAGCTTGGCCACAAGTTAGCAGCTGAAAAAAAAGTAGTTAAGATAGTAGCGTTGCTAATTGTAGTTAGCTACCCTCCAACACTGGGTAGGTGGAAGATGCTGAGGCAATAATATCTAAGAAAAATGCAATAATTAAAAGTTCTCCATCTCAGAAATAAATAAAACAAAGAAAAGAGAAGCTGCACATTATTAGCGCTGGTGTTACCGAAACACATTTCAATACAGGAATTATAAAATAAATATTTATAGGCTAGTCTCATCCTATCTATTTTTCTATTTACATTTAGTAGATGCTCTTATCCAGTGCGACTTCCATTTCCTAATTTCAGGGGTAGTAAATATTGAACAACCTGGGGTTAAGTGTCTTGCTCATGAGTTCCTCAGTGGTACCTTTACCAGTCCGGGATTCGAACTGGCAACGAGGGCTGGCCCAAGCCTTTATGGGGCCCTAAGCAGAACTTCATTTGGGGCCCCCCCACCATCAATGTTTTTTAAATCATGCTCTTAGGAGCCCCCCCAAGCAGGCCCCAAGCAACAATTGCTTACAAGGGAAAGCAACTCTTATACCCCAAAAAGTTGCCAATTCATACACAGGTGGTACCACAAAATGGAGGAATGTGTGGTTGTGGGCATGACAGGTTTCAAATTTCTCCTGTCCAGACGAACGGAAAGATGCTTTTATGAGGTGGTTAGAATCGAAACCTTGAACGAGCGGCCCTCCCTGGGTGCTCTCCTCGTGGGTGAAAGTCTCTAACAATCTTCTGTCTATTTTCAGTGGTGGGACATGATGCCCAAATTGGCCACTGCTCAAGAAGAATGAATCACTGCTTGTGATGTTTCTCTTTGGCTGCATATGAGCTAAAGAGAGCGTTCAAAGCTCACCCCTGGAGGCTTAGCGGTCATAAGAGCCAAGGATGTGTTTTAGAATTGTAATATGTGATCAAACCTGAGCGGAAAGGCAAATTTGCATGGTTTGTGCAGAACTGGAGTTATATTTGGAAAAGCGCATTCTTAAAATATTAAGTATATGTGCTGCTCACTCCAGCTATTCTGCTTATTAGTAAACTTGAATGCACACTGTGGAATGTAAAAATACTCATGATCACAAGTTTATTTTTGTGTTCAGCCTAAGGCTAAGAAAGCAAAAGCGAAAGTGATGTTTATTTAGAGAATGCCGTGTTTTAGAATGAACTTTTAAGACTCACTGGTTAGGCATTCGCCTCTCCAAAACTAAGATACACTACACAAGTCAAACCACTGGTGGGAGGGCCAAGTGGTAGTACACTTGTCTATGGACTATAAGGTTGCAGATTCAAATTCATTTCCATATTACAGCCAGAACTACCGCCATTATGCCCCTGAACATGACAGTACAGGGGGAGAGTGGTGCTCCAGGGAGACTCCAGATAGAAAATGAAAGTCTCTCTGTATAAGTGCATTTGCTAAAATGAGTAAATGAACTAATGAAAAAATAATTCTGCATTCACATTTCAGAAGTCACATTTAATCAGTGCCATGTTTTCTTCCTTTACCTCATTCTCATTATTTTTACCTAGGAAAATGGAGTACATATTTGACCAAATTAATGATGTTTCCAGCACAATAATAGCTCACTAGATAGCCCTTTTCTGAACTCTGGGTTGCCTTATATATTCCTTTCAAAGTCCATCGTTCTTTTTCCGAGAGTGATTCATTAGCAGCCTTGAGTTGTTGAAACAGCAGAAAGCCCACACACTGAGACGACAAGAACATCCTTCTAAGACCTTCTGGGTTATGTTGCCGGATATTATGGAGTTACCTTGAGATATTTTAACCAAGAATGGTTAGTTCATTGGAAATTATGTCAGCCAGAGTTGAGAGGCAATCATACAGCTTTAAATAGCAGATACGTAGCATAACATGAACTTACTGCCAACAGAGCAGAGATACCCCGGAAACTTGTAAACACACTGCCAAATAAGGGCTTTAAGGAAGTGTCAATGTTGATTTTTATTTTACATGCAAAACAGGGGTTAGGGTAAACGCCGGAATTATGAGATTATTGTTCATCTCTTTCATGCACTGTGTTAGCTGGAGTTGAAATCTATTTAAATTCAAATCACGTGCAGAATCCGGTGTACATTTTTAGAATCTATGAATTAAAATTAACGCATGAAACGGTGGAAAAGAAGAAAAGAAGAAAGAACATGCACAAGCAATGATCAATCTGTGCTATTTGTTTTTTCCATACTACACCATTTTCCCAGAATCTCTTAAGATGTTACACATGGCCCTATAGGGAAGATCAAAACTAGCCTGAACCTGTTTTCAAAATCAGAATATCTCTGATATGGAGAATGACAGATTATTTGTGCGTTTTGAAAATACCAAGAATTAGCACAAGAGGTTCCTCTGTTTTGATTAAACCAGTTTGTTAAGCAGTGTTGTGAACCTGTTAAATGTCATTATAGCAGTCAATGGGGATGGGTTCTGTTTCGTCATTACCATCACCATCTTTGTCTTCTTCTTCAACCTTTAATGAAATTAAGTAGAAACTGTAAAATATATCATCTTCAGTGATAAATGATAAATTCGGTCCCCTACCCCCCGCGACCCTGGTTGGGATTGTGAATGAATTTGGATAATGAATGAAAGGATAAAATTAGATAGTATTGTAGAATGTATTCTCAATAGTGTTTTAATCTTGCAGCAGAGACACAAAGACCTCGTCCATCTCAGAAGCCACATAATAAAGGTTTTGCAACGGCCAATATAGTGATTTTTTTCTAAGATCAGTAAAATGTGAAAATTCTGCACAGAGGAAGAGCCCCAGAAGTGCTATCATATGCACAATTGTTAGCAATTCTTAAGTTGTACCTTACTATTACAATTCTGAACCTCTAACCAAAGTTATTTTGATCTGGTTGGTTATCTTGATCGTTCTTGAAATCCTGTTACTACTTTTTTAAAAATCTGTTAATTCTTTCCACAGTTTGTGTTCAGACCCCTGAGCAAGGACCATAACCCTAAATAATCCCATAAACCTCGAAAAGGTCATTGTAATTAGTCAATGGAAGTTGTTCTGTATAAGAGGGTCTGCAAATTTGACATAAATGTTAATGTATAAGCTGAGATGTGGTGCTGTTTTGAGACGCAGGTTGTGTTGGGAATACAAGATTACAGTCAATCATTCTGACAGATGTCTTTTTCAGATGAAAGTAACTGCCTTAACGATTTCTCTAGAGTGGTGTCACAACAAGCTGATAGGACTTTTTTGCGGTGGTGATTGCAAACGTAATGACAGAAAAATGACGCCGTGCACAATCAATAAGAATATTACGCAGCGCACCTACATTGAAAACGTCGACTTGAAGACAGACGTGTTTCTGGATCGACATACTTAGCGACCTCACTTATCTGTGAGAACGATTCCAAGCCTGCCCTTTGCATCAGACACGGCATAAAATTGGATGTCATTCTCTCAGTTCTAAAGACAAACTGGGGCAAAGTAATCAGAGCTGAAAAGCACGACGGTCCTCTCTAATATGTGTGGCCTTTAAGCTTACGCCGAGAACACCCACGACTGCTGTCTCGCACATTCAATAGCCACACTTAAAAGTACTCAAGGAGAGGTGAACGCTCAGTGTGAGAAAGAGGAGAGAGAGAGAAGAAGAAAGAAGGAATAATAAGAGAGAGATCTGAACATTTCAGGGCTGTTTCTTGCCGCCCCCGCAGGTCAGAGAGGGGTGGGTGAGCCAAGACAGAAATAGACGACACCCTTCGGCAGAGCCCGAAGACCGAGGGCCTGTCACAAGAATCATCTCCCTCAACCCGACTGATATGCAATTTTTGTAATACTTTGGGAGTTCTGACATCTGCACTCTTTGTTTGAGAAGGGAGAGTGGCAAGCAGTCATCAATCAAACTGTGGTTTCTCCAGCAATAAAGAAGTGCGTGTTCATCTCGGAAGTTCACATTGTCGCATCAAATCGTGAATGTCACACAGCAACATTCAACACATACCACATCCTACAGTACCACCAGAATGTAGCACCATCAAACATTGCCGCACACTGGTGCATGTCAAACTAGGGTTGAGTTAAGTGGATATGAGCTTATATAACTATGCATGTGACTAATAAAGAATCTTGAATTTGTGGTAGATCCAGTGGGTGTAGCTGGGCTACCAAACCAATATTGCAATTAATTTTACCTTGATTATGATTAATTCACTTTTTTGTACGTTTTTTGCCCTCACTGACAAGGTTTGTACTGTAAAAATGCTCACCCATTAAAGCTGGTATATTTTTTCTAATTGAAAGAGAGCTTTTTTATGTGATTTTAAAGAACTGATGGAAACACACACAAGTATGTTTTAAGGGGAGAGTAAATGAACACACTGGGTAAAGTATTAACAGAATTTTAATGAAAAAATAATAACCAATATGGGCCCACGTCAGATGGATTTAATGTAACATTCTTCCAAGAGCTGCCTAGGATGAGCGCGGGGCCCTGTAAATATCGGCTGTCTCCTCTGCATTGTTGTTGGGAAGCTCGCCCCCTCGCTCGGCCTACTTTACTGTCAGTATCTCCCTCATTAGGGGACTAATTGTACGCAGAGCGCACTATCAACCCAGCATCAAAGAATGCAAAACCTACAAATTAATCACGACAAAACATCCTCCGGCAGCCTTCCCTCGCACACTTTTACGCACTGAAATCACAAGAGAAAGCGGCTTTTGTTCTCAAGTTGCCAAGCACCACTATTAGAAATGGAGAGATATTTACTTTCCCAATTTCTTAAAGGGGTATAGCCGGTAAAAGGGTTATTGTGCTCTAAATGCACATCTGTGTTGGCTGTAATGTCAGGGCTCGTAAGGAGAGTAGCATTAATAAAGCAGTACTAAGCAGTTACAGGAAGTCTCATTTGCAACGTCTGAATGTAAGACTGGATCAATAATTAATAGACTAACTGAAAGTTATGGCACAAGACCTAAAATTATTCACTACTGAAAATATGAAATAATTATAACAGCAGGAATGAATAGTACTTGCATCTAGGTTTCATCTACTGAATGCATCTGTTTTGGGGTACGTCTGTTCTTTTAAGTTCCCTTGGATAATAAGAAGTTGGGATGGTAAGTGCAAAATATGTGTTGTAATTTTGTTCATTTTGCAATAAATAAATAAATTAAAGGTCATATGAAATCATCACTATTGCTGTGGATCTGTTGAAACAGGCAAAGCTCTTGTTCGCCTCCCTGTGGCTGTTTCTGGAAGTACAGTACACCATAATAACGAAACACTACATTATACACAACACTCTAAAACAACAAAAAAGGACCCAAATGGGCCATGCATCAGAGCATTCTCTCTCAAGCTTAACATTTGAATATGTGACATCAGTAATGCCAACCTAAAAACCTGTCGTGAATTCAATTAGCCATGAGAACATCATTTAGGTATTAGGATGTATGACATTAAATGTAGAAACAGAATTTAGCTATAACACAACCAGGCATGTATATATGCAATAAATATTTATTCACCTGATAAGATAAAAGGGTTGGATGAAAAGTTTAGTTTTCAGGAAGTGGTTTTAAACTGTCAAACCTGCAGAAATGAAGCAGAGACATGACAACATTCACCCACATACGATTCAGAAATAAGGCTGGAAGTTCCCCCTCACTGCTGAATCATGTTAGAGTTGAGCAACCTTCCTGTCAACTTTTTAAATATTTCTAACATGCTTTCATCTAATATTTTCTGATGCTTATACCCTTTGGTCTTAATAAAAACAACTGCTGTAAAGTAATTTCCTATTATTACCATAAACCTCCAGCTGAAACCACAAAGCCTACAGAAACTGTAGCAGATATTGAACTCATCATTGTGTATGTCATTGTGTACAGAGCTCAACAGAGCACAGGTGTGTGAATCGCACGTCTGCTGTGTAAATACAGAGCCTGCAGGATGGTTTCAGACCATGCTTTTAGAAGGATGTCTCACCGTGTTTTTCTTCTAAAGGTTAGGCAGCTATATTGAGAATCTGTGGTTTGCAAGATGCAAGATGATTTCAGTATCATACTCAGTAGTTGTTCGACAACAAAGTCTGCAGCTGGATTAGGACAGTTGCAGTTAATATGACCTAAAAAGTTTATTGCAGTTAAAATGAAACAAGCACTGCATTAACTAGATCAACAGACAAATAACTAAATTCATTTGCATATTAGACGGCCAATATGTCAGTAAGGAGAACTATCTGTGCTTCTCTCTTACTGTTTCCTTATTTCAGTATCAAGCCTGCCTAACTCACTAGCTGATTATGCTAAAATAAGCATGTGTGTCTACATGAGTTCCTGTTACTTTTATCCTGTCTTGTTCACTTTGGGCTTTCTCTGAAATCTGCTTTCTGAATGTTCTCTGAAAAGAATTGTGCTGTTTAAAAGATAGCCAAGCTGGCATCTTGTGACCCAGAAGATATAATCAGCTTCTGTCTCATGAAACTTTTTAAAAGACATAGTGTCTCTTTGTTTTGCAAACTAGAAAGTATGAATGCATTTATTAATTTATTTATAAAGCTGTATTCATATCAACATTCATTCATGCATGCATTATGCTATGAAAATCTGTGTGTGAAAATCTGGCTTTGGTCCAGTCAGGTTTTCATTCTCCCTGTTCAAATAAACGAGTGAACCCACTATTAGTCAAGGTAATGTGCATTTTAAATGGTGAGAACAAAACTCTGTGCAGGATTTTCACCTGATAGACCTGATGGTCACTCCATTGCTGTTTTCTGAAGAATAGTACTAAGAGGAAAGTAATGAAACCTTAACAGTGACCGGTAAAAGTACAGAGGTGCCTATGAGCAAGGAATCATCCCCAAGTACTGCTCTCTAGGCAGTGCAGATGTCAGCTTCCTACTGCTCCTTCATGGAATGGTCAAATGCAAAGTTCACATTTTGTTGTAGTGCACTGTGTACTGTGCTGTGTTCACAATGACAAATAATCACTCACACTTTTTTTACTGGTGAATGAGGATAAGTGCAAACTTTATCCATTTATTTATTCATACATTATCTTTTATGAATAGTTTCTAAAATGAATTCTGTGAAAGTTATCTTATGTGTAGAAAATAGTAAGTAGAAACTGACTACTACTAGCAGTAGTTTTAGTAATTCTCAATAAACGAAAACTATAGCAATAATAAGAAGGAAAATGCAAAAATACAACTGTCAGAGCAAAACTAGAAAGTCAAAAGACTAATTAGAACACAAAGAGAATCTTTTTCTTTAACCTCAGACGTGTCATATTAACCGAATCGATATAGCTACAAACCTGTGAACATATTATGCGAACAATGGTAAAGTTGCCCGTGTTGACCACAAAAAAATCATTTAGGGTAAACGGATGTTATTTCACAGGTTTGACAACGCGCTGCAGATGCAGACTGAAAGTGTACTGTAGCAAGAAAAACTAAAACAAAAAAGTAAAGTTAGAACGAATAAAGTTTAGGCACGTACTTGGCCAAATTAGGAAGATTTAGTAAAAAGAAAAAAAAACGAAACGTTTTTGTAAGATAATAGAGTGCCTTTAAAATGACTTGAGTGGGTTTAATCTGTGTAATTTATGACCACCTGGTCCAGCAGATGAGGATAACGTTAATCATTCACCTGAGCAGGCGGCGCGTAAGCGGGTCAGGATCCGGGTTCGGAAGCCCGACGTGTCGCTCTGCGAGCGGAATCTGTAGGCGGGACACGGCGGGGAGAAGGACCTCATCTCGGGGAAACTGTCCTCACCGTCCATGATGCCACACTCAGGTGAAAATAATCCTTACAGGTGAAAGCAGGCAGCAGGTGAGAGATCAGAGTTCCATGTTATCTGGCATTAGAGAGAGAAGAAGGAGCATCAGGGTGTTGAGCAGCTCGACGCGTGTGGGCAGGAGCTTCAGCAGCGTCACTGCACACACAGCCCTCACCACAAATCAAGCTCTTCACTTAGTGCACAACAGAAACACACCGTATCATAGACACCAAGTTCTGTTTTCTGTCATGACGCGGAAGCTACATATTCAGCAGGTACATTTTGTGTTTAAAATGATGTGTAACTGTTAAAAAATTTTAATATATTGGACGCACACACACACACACACACACACACACACACACACACACACACAGAGTCTCTGTATTACTATCTTTGTGAGGTCTTTATGAGGTCTAGGCTCCCATAATGACTAGATGTACATAATTCCTCATGGGGGATCACTCAAATGTCCATACAAACCCCCAAAAAAACAGATAAAAGTGATTTTAGGGGACAAAAGGGTCCCCACAATGCAATAAATACATGGACACATACACACACACGCCCCTAACCCTAACCTAACTAAAAGCACATCTATTACCTCTTTTAGTTTCCCAAATAAAACAAGTCCCCCCGCCCCAACACATAAAAGTGATTTTAGGGGACAAAAGGTCCCCACAACCCCCATAAATACCTGCAACACAAACAAACACACACACACACACAAACACACACACATACAGGGTTTGCACTAATCACACTGATGGCAGAAGAAGGCCGAAAATACTTAAAAACTAAAGGGAAAATGTGACGTTAAAGTAAGGTCTTTCTGGTCTTGTACAACAGTAGATGATGTAAGATGACATGTTATTTCAGATTTTAGAATTTTTGATGGTTTGGCATAAACCTGGCAACTAGATCACCGAAAGGTTTTCATTCTAGGGTGTTTTTATATGGGGAGTGACACTGAAACTGAACATCCCATGCAATAAAACAAAAATAAGGTCCTGGTGTCTGCTGGAGTTAAGTGGTCGTCGTTGTTTCCTGTTGGATCATGTCTTGTTGCCTTTGTTCAGCTAGTGAAGACTTTAGGACTAAAGTGCAGCTGTATTAGTTACAAGTAAACAAACCAATAAGTGTTACTGAGTTTTTTGAACCAGTTGAAACCAGACACACTACTGATGTCACTTTTGGAAAATCTGTTTTTTGATGCTGCTTTCTACTGGAACTTCCCACAAAGGAAGCAACCAGATCTTGAAACACATAGTGATTCATCCGCTTTCTGACAGTACATTTCTGACAGTAAACCACCCTGTTCTCTTCCCACCGGCCCTGCTAACGTCACTGCTGAGGTAAACACACTGCACCAGAGGCTGTAATGCTTTTCACTGCACTGTTTGTTTTTAGGACACAAGTACAAAAGCCAATTTGGAACGTAACATTAAGAACTTCTGTGTCTCAATACCCGGGTTAATATGTAACAGGGGGGACGAGTCATGATTCCATAATTTTTTTAAAACACACAGAAGCCCTCAGTGCACCCTATTTCAGCTGCAAGACAAGTGGAGCCTCTCAAGGTAAGCAATGTCTTATTTCTTTTCTATTTTTAAAACGCTAATACAATGTCATACAGCAACGGACACGGTGGAAAATCCAGGTTCCAGATTCCACGTTGGAAGTCATCACAAATTTGCTTAAACAATTTGCATCTGAGTTCACCTGGCCAGTATGTGCAATGATGCTAATTATGGCTTACACTGAACGAAAACTAATGGGGACTTTGAAGTGATGTTGAAGTGAAATTATAGTTTAATTTAAAATAAGTCTTAAAATAAGTATTTTATTGTCTCCTCATGAGGTTAATCCTTTTATATGTGTATATTATTTACTTGTGGGCTAATATTGTCATTAGCCCATCATTAAGATGTATATACAATTTTAAAAATTTAATTTGCTAAATATTCCAAAAAATATACAGACTTTGTAGAAAAGAATTCTTCTCAACTTGAATTGAATTGAATTAAAAATTTAAGCATTCAGCATTTAACAGCATCACAACTGGCTATCAACCCACATTATTCAACAGACATGTTAAACAACATGGCTGACTACATCATGGCCTCTGGTGGAGCTAGAGATATTTTGTGATACAGTAGCTATGATATAAAAAAAAAAAACATTAACCGTGCACATGAATTGATCTCATGGTAGCTCTGTCTCCCATTTAAACACAAAGAACAGGTTGTTGTGTCTGCCTGACAGCTGCTGACTTCTGTGCACAAGAGAGCTACGCTAGAGGCCAGTGACCCAGATGAGTGGGAGTGGAGTCTTGCAACAAAGATAGTCACAAGTAAAGGCAAACAGAACGAGAACAAATTTGACTCAAACCATATTTGTTTAATGTCCTTTAGGTCTGCCTTAATATTTTGAGTCCAGTCAACGAAGGAAGATGAAATCATTCTTCTTTTCTCTTCTCACGTTCTCCTGTTTGGCTCTGGGAACAGCCAATCGTGTCTACATTCACCCCTTCTTCCTCTTCAGCTTTGAAAATGTAAGTTGTGAGGTCATTAAAAGTACGGAACATACACATTTGGAGACGGTCCATCCTCTACCGCCTCTCACAGACAGCACAGAGCCGGACGTGCACTCTGAGTCTCCTCCCGAGGAACTGAAAAACCTCACCACGAGAACTTCGGTGCTGGCCGAACTGCAAAACGCCCTGGGCCTGAGGCTCTATGTGGCACTCAGCAAGCAAAAGAAGGGCAACATACTCCTCTCGCCTCTAAATGCCTTCGGGACCCTGGTAACCCTCTATCTTGGAGTATCAAAAAAAACTGCCAGCCCCTACCAGATCCTGCTTGGTTTGAACTGGGAATCTAAGAATTCTGACTGTGTCTACCTCATCAACGGACACAAAGTGTTGCGCACGCTTCAGGCCCTCAACTCGCTCACAGACAAACCTCAAAATGAGCTCAGGACCTTGGTTTGGGCCTTCATCAACAGCGACGCCGACCTCTCCAAAGACTTTGTACGTGGGATGCAAGACTTTTCTGACGCTTCCTTCGTTCGAGCGGTGGACTTCTCGCAGCCCAAAGAGGCCCAGTCACAGGTCAACTCTTTTATTAAAAAAACGTCAGACGGCAAGGTGGAGGATCTCTTCACAGACATTGATCGCTCAACGAACCTGCTGTATGCCAGCACTGTGCATTTCAAAGGTGTGTACATGGAAATTGGTGACATTTTCTAGATGCTTATTCTGTTTGTAGTAAATAAAAGATGTCATTACGGTTAAGGGCGAAAATCACAAGTTTCCTTACAATATAATATATTAGTTCAACGGACAAATTTTCGATGCCTGCTGATATCACAAGTCTGCTACGATACAATTTTGATTAGATTTAATTGAGAAGCCAGTTTTTGTGTGAAACAATATCATGTCATTGATGTCGGGTGATGTTAAACCTCGTTAAGTCCGTTTTTGGTCATAAAACAATTCTACTGGTCAGCCTTCACTGGCTGACAGTTTAAGAAATATTTAATCAATGAAAAGTATTGAAAATGGCTTGTTAATATATTTATATACAATGTTCAAATATTTAGAATATACATCGTTTTTTCAACTTCCTGAAAAATAATTGTTTTGGACATAAAAGGTTTCCACCCGACAGCAACGATATGCTGATTTAACGCTACCACTTCCGTTCATATCAAATCTAAAACCAAAATATCTTTTGGCATTTTTGTTCTTGAGCATGACCAGATATTTCAATGTAAAACAATCTTCTCTTTTTATAAAAATAGACCTGCTCAGTGTAAAGGGATATTACCATATGTTGGGCTTGTTGATCATTGAATCTATGTGTCATAACATCAGTAACAGCTTTGCAAGTCTGTTCTTGTCTGATGCTTAAAAAGTTTCTTAAATGTTACCCTCCACAGGGAACTGGAAAAAAGCTTTCCAGCCCGAGAGATTAACAACACAAGACTTCAGGGTCGAGAAGTCCACTGTAAAAGTACCATTTATGATGCACACCGGTGACTACATGCATCTCGTCGACTCGGGGAGGAAGTGCTCTGTGGTCAAACTCGGCCTAAGCGAAAGGACCTACATGCTGCTGGTGCTGCCTGACGAGGGAGCGCATCTGCATCACATCGAAAACCAGCTGCTGTCTGAAGAGATTAACAGGTGGCATAAACATCTCAAGGAAAGGTGAGCAGCTCACGGTGCTTCCTGGAACAGGCTTTTACCGTAACGTAAATCTCAAACAAAAACAGCCAAACTGTAATGAGTTGTACAGCAGTCCAAGGGTCAGCCTCGCTACACTCAGCTCGGCCTTCAGAGAGCTGCACCGATCAATAACTGCACAGACTGTGGGATGGATACTACAGAAATACTCAAGCATGAAGGCTTGTATTCATACACATCTAAATCTGTAACACTTTTGTGTCATTTTTCGTTTTTAGATACTTGGAACTTTCCCTGCCGAAGTTCTCCATGACAGCAGTAACTGACCTGAGATCAGTTTTATCTGACATGCAGCTTGATAAAGTCCTGCTGGGCTCTGAGGCCAGTTTTGAGAGAATGAGCAGCAAGGGGAATTTCACTGTCGATAAGGTACAACTCCACTTTCAGACGGAAACAAAATTAAACAGTTAAGATGGTTGATTTGATTTGAAAACGAGCTGTAAAATAGAATATTACAAAACGAGCATAAATTAGTACTTAATTTAGCCTGTTTTTAGAATTTTATGCTTTTGTCTTTGTCATTATCACAACCTTAATTTGCTTGTGTCATATAGTCTGAAAAAAATTATCATTTTAGCACCAATTCTACAACACTGTTTTAGTTTAGAATTCCTTTTGAAACCCTCGTCCTTTTTGTTCGGCAGGTGTTCAACAAAGTGCTTTTCGAGATGTCTGAGGAAGGTTCAGAGGTCCCAATCAAGTCTCAAGATGACAGAATCCCCCTCAAAGTCACGTTCAACAGACCCTTCTTTTTTGCCATTGTAGAGAGCAACTTTAATGCCATTCTTATGCTGGGGAGGATTCAGAATCCAGCTGTGTAGACCACAGCAGAGCCGCAGAGGATTTTTAAAGATGTCAAGTCTTTCTTGCATCTTTAAACTCATTGCAGCAAAGTACAGTGGATGCATAGCAATAGTGTTTTGTTAAAAATAAGGAATTTTTCCCAATCTCTTAAATTGCCACCCTCATTCGTTGAGGAATGAGTTTGAGAACTGACAGTTCAGTTCCTAAAGTGTTTATTTACGGACTGTTCAAACATGATTTCCATGCTGCATATGTTGCCCTATATTTTTATAGAAACACAACAGCTTGGAAAATGTAACAATGCTTTTTACAAACACTAAAATTATGGCTATCAGTATTTCCTGAGGTAGTTTTTCTGCCTCACATGCAGGAGTTTTCCAGTTTACAGTAATTAAATAAATATGTTTGCAAAGCGTTTTAATGTGTGTCACGAAGCTAATATTTCAAGAGGTTAATTTTTTTGTAAGATTTCATTCCGTGTAATAAAAAGTATAATTACAAACTTTGAGTTTCTTCTCACAAGAGAGCCATTTAAAAAGCTTCAGTCTTCAGATTAGCTGTACCGTCATAAACTACTGTTGGATTTAAGGGTGTAACAATACATTGATCTACAACATTAATTCAATAATCAACAAATCCATAGTATCGATCCAAAATCAAGACATTGATTAGACATCATACATATTGTAATATCACTTTATATATGACTGGAAGTCTATTTTTTATAAGAAAAGATTGTTTTCCCATTTAAATGTCCAGCTGAGCTCACAAATGAAAATATTTTAGTTGCTTTTTGTGATTTGATTTGAATGGACGTGTGTTAAATGTAAAGATGGCACTGATCCGATACGTGGATCAGATATCGCTCCGATAACGACTCAAATAGTTGGATCAGGTATTGGTGGCACTGGGCCGATCTCTGTAGCCGATCTGTAAATGTGCACACACAATTTGTTATGCATCGGAAGTGGCGCTGCGGTTAAGCTGGTTTATTGTTCGACATTCGCGCTAATTCATACATATTGATATGCCAATGAGCAGAACAAGTAATGCAAAAAGCTACAACCCCAAAAGCAAACCACACGGTTATACTGTTTAATTTCCTCAACATCACCAGCTCTTGCTCGCAATCTCTGTGTTCACGATGGTTTTAGCGTCGCAGGATTAGGGCCCGTCACAAAATTACAGAACTGTGTTTAAGCTAATAATGGGTATTTAATTATTGCATCGTTTTAGTTAAGAAAACAGTATTTAAGTATTTTCTAAAGCATAACAGAATAATCTGTCATGTATTCAGACATTTTGTAAAGCTCAGAGACTGTATTGGATTTGTATCGTATCCACAGATGTCCAAATTTACAATATCATTATCGTATCGGATATAAAAAAGTGGTATCGTGCCATGTGTATTAAAATCAGCAAATGATATTGTCTCATTTAGATCCCAGGATTCTGTATCATATTAAAACCGTAGTGTAGCAGGCTTTATGATATAAACAAACATGGAATCGTTGTCCACAGAATCTATATGTATTCCTATTGCAATGAAACTGTGCACCATATCTGGATCTCTGCTAAATAAATTCAAGCCCACCGCGGGGGACACATGAACGTGGACACAATCAGCAACAAGTGTAATATTATCCATTTTATTGTCAATGTTATATTTAAAAGTTACTTGAATCCCATTCCCATCTAGTAAACCGCCATGGAAACATGGTGTTTAAAATGCCATAAGTATCCCATGAGGCCCTACCAGGCGCTTGAGCTTGGCGTTGATTGACAGCCCTCTGAGGAGGCACTGTGGCAGAAAGGTTATTGATCTTGACAGACAATGCTGAAGTCACTGCTGCCACTTTCACATCATTAGTTTCCATGTCATAAGTCGCCTCATCAATTATTATAACACAACAAGGTCGAGTGTGACGGGTTATAATAATGTGACATGAATAAACACGTCAAGCCCACTACCGGTTCGCTGGAATCCTAAAACATTTAGAATTCACATTGCATATGTTCCCCCAAAAACTATCCATGAGACCACTGATATTCAATCTTAATATTCTCACCAGATAGGGTTTCATACAGTGGCCCAGAAGGCCCAGTGCAAGCCAAAATGTAAAAAAAAAAAAAAAAAATTCCAAGTCTAATGAAAGACTACAAACCATTACTTTTCAAGTTCCCGACATACATGCAAATACATTGCACTTTCATAGATGTTGCACAAACTCCTCAAAATGACAAAACACATGCCACATTTCACAAACGCTTTGAATATAGAAAAAACAATCTAAAAAGGGGTGAATAACCACGAAACAACAAACGTGTTCAAAGAGGACATCTTTTCCTGCGCACTTTTCAATGGAGGCAAAAGAGATTCTTCACAGGGGAGAAGTAAGTTCTCTTCTATTTGAGCAGATTCTTCTTCTTCTTTCGGCCTTGCCCATTAGGGGTGGCCACAGCAGATTGCTCAAACAACTTTATTACACTGACACTGCTATGACCGTCTTCTGGGAACACTTCCATTGTGTTGTACCTTAATGTTTTTATTCATAGCGTGTCTATGAGTGAAAGCGAGTGATTATTTGTCATGGTGAACATGTCAAAGCACAGCACACAGTGCACCACAACGAAATGTGATCTCTGCATTTGACCCATCCTTTAAGGAGCAGTGGACCGCTGATATGGGCAGCATTTGGGGAGCAGCGCTTGGGGTGGCACCTTGCTCATGAGAACCTCAGTGGTACCGTTACCTTCCGACGACCTTCTGATCACGGGCCAATGCCCTAATCATTGCGCTACCAACTGTATGCATGTGCAGCATGTTTGTGAAATGTGGCTCAAGTGTTGTCACTTCAGTGAAACTGCACTCGTGCCGTAAACTTGAAAAATATGCTTTGTGGTTTTTGCAGCGTGGTTTTCTACTGGCAATGCATTTACAAATTGTGAATTGCACTGGGCTTCTTTGGTCACTGCAGTCTCATAATAAATAACATCTGTGGACACATTCTTGTAGTGTGCTTCATCACCAAACAGGAAGTAACAGCCGCAAGGTCATCTGTGAGCTTCAGCGTATGACTGCAATAACAGCTCTAAGAATCGCACCCTCAGTCACAGGAGCAGCCCTTCTTTTTTCTGTCCCTTTCTTCTTAATCTGTTTGAGCTTGTTCCAGTCAAAGTGATGCAGCTGCACTTCCTGTCTGCACAGGATGTGGGCGGGTGGAGGGCCAACCCTAGGAAGCGAGCTGCTCGGCTGCGGTGAGATCTCGTGCCTCCCGGACCAGCTCCAGCAGGGAGGAGAACATGGTGATGTTGCACGGCTGCAGGCCCATCTTCTGAACCTGTTAAAAGTAGCATGAGATGGTTGAAGTAAAAGTACACAACATGAGAAGAGGTAGACATCTGACACTCCATTTGCGATCTCAACCTCCTGTGTAAACTTTAGTGTTAATGTCAGGTGATACAACACAGCTGGGTTTTCAAGACATTTTCCATTATACAAAGTGCTCTTTTCTTAGAGTGTACAACGGAAAGGGTCGTTTATACAGTTTATGGTAGCAGGAGGTTTTTCCAGCCTGGACTTAGAGGCCTGGTGATGGTGATGGTGATGGATGGTCCAAACAGAAAGGTAAAATTGTCTCTGAACTGCCTACACCATTTAGCAGAAGCTCTTATCCAGAGTGACTTCAGGGGGAGCAGCTGGGGGTTAAGGGCCTTGCTCAGGGACCCAATGATGGTGATTCCTGAGGTAGGATGTGAACCCACAACCTCTTGATCCAGAGGCAAACATCCTAACCACTAGACCACCATCACCCTAAGGTGCCAAAGCGGGAGGAGGTGGTCTAGGGGTAGGATGCATGTCCACAGAGCATCATTACAACTACCATCTACCATCAACTACAACTAGCACCTTACCTACCATACTATTAAGTGCCGTAGTATGCGGCTCGGGAAACAGCCCATGTGTGAGCTCACATTCGTGAACGCAAAGTGAGGCAAACACGCAATTTAGTTAGTTAAAAAGTATTTTGCACGTGCAAGCAGAGTTGAGCGCATAAAGACAAGAGATTTTGCCCACGAATGAGCTCAGGATTTTGGCACAAAATAATGTCATAGAAGGTGTGGGCCATATAAAATCCCACCTCCGACTTTGGACATGCCTGGCACAAGAGCTACCTTTCCGGCATACAATAAATGCATCATCAAATATCGGCTGGAAACATCAAGCAAATCTAAGCATTGGTTCGATGCCGACAACTAAAAGAAAAAGCAATTATCAGCCGATTCCGATATGATTCCGATATGATCGTGCATCCCCAATCCGTACGTGAAAACATCTAGAAAGAATCAGATATGCTTGAAATAGCTGTGTGCCTTTTTCAAGGTACCTGCTCTCCGAGGTACTCCACGTCTAGCGCTAACTGCAGACGGATCTTGCTGTCGTCTGTGGGCCCAGAGTTGGCTCCTGAGGTGGTGGCAGTAGTTGTTTTTCTTGCCTGCTTCAGTCTTTTCAGACTCTCCTCCATCTTCCTCACAGAGCTCAGCACATCAGATATGGTCTCAAAGTACCTGAGGGGCAACAAGCAATTAACTATAGCAAAGACAGATTTGTACACGCAAAGTCGTGTCTACCCGAGTGCTACCTTTGGGTGCAGTCTGACAGAGTAACCCGGAGCCACTCCTGGATGATGGAGGTCTTGACCACTCCTGTGGAATCAGTGACCAACTGATTGAGAGGCTGAAGGGCGTTGTCCATGTAGGCTGAAGCTCTCGTGGGGACCTCCTAAAAAACATCACAAATGAGTCATGGCTCTCAACCGCTTTAGGCAAATTGAGATATTTTACTTAAATGTCAAAACTTCTAATATTCAACCAGAGACCTGAGAGTCGACTGTGATTCTAAAAGTCAAATGGGTATGTTTTTATCAGCCAGAAACATAAGATAAAAGAAGCTTGCAAAATGAAGGATGTTTTCAACAAGGAATTAAATAAGGAGAAGCAAACATATTTTTATCCTCTAGCAGGGCGCTTGCTGAAAAAGGCAGGGTGACAGGCAATGGTTAGTGGCTGGGAGAAGTTGAAAGCTAGAGTGGAGTTGGGCTGGTAGGCAGCTACCTCTCTGAAAATGTCTTATGTATGTAGGTCAAAGTAAAGCTCGTTTTAATCAGTAAATGCCGTTCATCTCATTCATCCATAACTAAACATAGAGCCTGATCCGAACTGAGATCTTCAGCAGGTTGAAAAATCATCACGAAAATCATACCAACTGATGTTCTCATAGCCACTCCATAGCAATAAAAACACATATAGATGAATATTCATAGTGAACGGCTGAATCTCTGATGCTGTGCTGTAAGTAATGCAGAAAATAAGCTCAAAGATTATCATATTTCTACTATTAATCATTTATTCACTCATTCTGCTTTTTAAGCTGACCTTATTGGTCCTTCGGTACAATCTTGGCACTTCGGAAGCGTTCTTGAGGAAGCGGAAGCTCCTTTCTGTCAGATGCTGCGTCATTCGCCTGCTCAACATCGGGACGCAGCTGGACAAGGCAATTTTGGAATCATCCAAGGCCTCTGGGATGGAAAAGTAAAAAACTTTAAGGATTAAGTATTAGCTTCACAAAAGCTCTTCTGGTCCCTGTTGTGAAAATGAACCACGAATCCTAAAAGTTACCTGAAACAAGGGTGATGTTTTTAAAACCGATTCCCTCCAGTTTCTCAGTGATCATCTTCAAGATCTCGGGAATCTGGATCCACAAATAACAATATCACAAAAGTCACACAGCTCCAAGGTATGAGCAGTAAAAAGATCTCAGCAGACCTAGGTGAGCCCTGATGTTGTCTACCTGCTCTTGTAAGTGATCCACATCAGCAGCGATGAAGACCAGCTGTTTGGTGGACAGGGCCGTTGGACCGCCGCTCTCGCTGTCCGCATCCTGAGAGGTACGGCTTGACGTGGAGGAGGCAGAGCTCGGCAGCGGCCTCACTGGGTCTTTTGGGACCTCTGGAGCCGAAGTTTTTGTCAGAACCTGTAGGATCGAGAAAGAAGAGTGTATTAATATACGACAAGACAAAGCCAAATATTTAAAAAAAGGTTTCAGTTCATCTACTGTTAACTCTGTACCTCGGTGAGGAAGGTGGCATATCTGGAGAGCAGCTGCAGTGTCAGCTTCCAGAAGCGATGAGCCAGTGAGGGCAGAAAGACACGATCAGCCCAGCAGCGGCACACACAACTCCACAAAACCTCGGTTACCTGCAGCCGGTAGCGACTCCCCACTGTACACACGACACACAGCAACACAGACTACTAAGAAAGTGGTCTTTTCAGGGAGGTGAGAAAAACATCACAAACATTGGACATGGCAAAGTACAAACAAAATTAGCAGTGTTTTTCTTCAGCATTTCCACCATATTACACACTGGATTATATTTGAGATCCCAACGTAACTGACCTGGAGCTGCTTCCAATCCTTCAGAAATGGCGTTTTCAAGATGTCCAGCAATCTCCTTGTACCTGAACAACAAAACCAGTTTAAGACTTCAAGAGACTATGTGCTTTAGACAAATAAAATTTCATACAGAATTAAAACAGAATTTCACAAATTATGAAAATATTGCAACATTTTATGCAATGTTTTTAACAACAATTAGTGATTAAAATGTGTTAAGTTCCAAGTGATGTTCAGTCTTTTGTAACTATGAACAACTATGAACTTCAGTAGATTATTATGAGAAAAATCACCATTGGAAATTCTAGTAAGTAGAATTCAGTGTTTCAAATTAACATGTACATCCTAAATATGAATTCAACTGGACAAAATATTTACTGAGAAGACAGAAGTCCAGTGTTCTCAAGTTTTAGAATATAAAATAAAGATTGGATTAAAAGTAGAAGAAAAAACTTTAGGTTTCAGTGATAGATCTTTTTTCCCTATTAATATTTGAAATAGAAATGATGTTACATATCATAAAAGTATAATGAGTTATGTATCTTTTAAAGGCATTCTGGCCTTCACCCAGTGATCGGAAGGTTGCCGGTTCGAATCCTGGAACGGTAATGGTACCACTGAGGTACGCATGAGCAAAGCATTGTTCCCAAAAACTACTCCCTGGGTGCTGCCCACTGCTCCTTCACGGAGGGGTCAGATGCAGAGATCACATTTTGTTGTGGTGCGGTGTGTTCACAATGACAAATAACCACTCACCAAAAAAGGACACTCTTTCTCTATCAACAGTTGTTTAAATGCCCAGAAGAGAAGCTGTAACTCACCGCAGCTGGAAGTAAACAGGGAGGTTCCATTTGTTGTGGAAGCTCTGGTATGAGGCGTGAGACCTGAGCCTCTTCACACTGGCCTGAGAGCCACACTGCCTCTCGAACTTGCGCACAAACTCCATGCTGATGCAGTATCTCTGCACGACAGAGCACGAGGGAAAAAACATATCACTGAGAGCTGGGAAATGCCAAACTACGGGAGAGATTTAACTGAAATCATGTTTTACTGAAGAGCCTCTAGAGATCAACAGAAACATGGTGTTGGTGACCTTAAAAATGCAGGTTCAAATCTACTCAGAGCATAAAAACACTGCGACAGGCCCTTAATACCGAGTTGCTGCAGGGAGACTGTCTCTGTAGTTAGGAAATTAACTAAATGCTGTAAAATCTAAATGCACCTTCGCTTTCACCAGAGTAATATATTAAAGCAACAAACAGAACACACAAAGTCAAACTTTTACATAATTCTCCTAAGAGCAAGTTAGCAAATCTAACAGCAGGTTTTAGTCACATGGAGAGATAACAGGTAGGTGTGTGTGTGTTCATGCATTTTACCTCATAAAAGGCATCAGGATTACCAGGATTAAAAAGTGAAGGGAGTCGTCCCTCAACTCCTTTAATGGTCTCCGGCCAGACAGAGTTGACCAGGAAGTCGTAGCCTGGCACAATGTCTGCTTTTTCACTAGACACAGAAACATTTACGGTTTTATTCACAGGTAATCGACACTTTCAACACTAATATCACAGCCTATGTTTGTTAGGGAGCTCCCAAGAGTCCTTCACAGAATGTTGGAATGTCTATTTCTTTCAACATTCCCCTCGCTACTTCTTCCCACCTTGTTTAGCACTCTCAGCCGCTCCCTGTTCAAATCTAAGCCATTAGACCTCAAAGAGCCCAAACTAAAACACAAATCTGACACAGCATCTCTAAACCGGGTTTACATACAGCATCAGCATTTCAGAGAAACGTAGACAGGAGAGGTTTGTGTTCATTTGAGGTATTCTTCACGTGTTTCATATACACAAGGCATTGACACACTGGCCATTAATTACTGTTTTATTATTTCCAATAATAAAGAACTTAATAATGAACATATCAGTAAGTTATTGTCTTTTAGTGAGCATCAATAATTACTGAAAATTTCTACTATCATGCAATATGAAAAATTATACGTGCGATGTACTAAATGACTATATCGTGACCATCAAGTATAAATCCTAACGTTATTGTTGAACAGACAGCATGTACTTCGCTTTCGAGTTTTGCCCCGTCAAAGCAGACACCTCACCCCCCGCCCGTCCAGAAAACTCCTAGCGCATGCGCGTTTTGTACCGCTTTCGTGTTTCGCACCCCGCCTATGGCGTCACATCAATGCCATAACAAGAGCGCGCAAAATGGCTTGCCGCAAAAATTCCGCGGGCGTAAATTTCAAAGTCGCGAGTGCAAATGTGAAAACTCGAGAGCACAAAATTAAGAATCAAGTGCGCGGTTGTGATAATATTGCGTGCAAACTGTATTTTTCCTCTCTCGAATGTCTTTTTTCCTCTCCATGTGTTAAATGTCCTCGCAGTTTGAAAGGGGCGGGGTTTGGCAGTTTGGGAGCGGGGTTTGGCAGTTTGGGAGCGGGGTTTGGTAGTTTGGGGGCGGGGTTTGGCGTTTTGGGGGAGGGGTTTGGCGGTTTCTGTCTGCGAATCCTATTGGCCTATTGGATGGCTCCTGGTTTTGTGATTGACTGCACACTACAGACAGTTTTTACAGAAAAAACAAAGATGACGGAGGAAGAGGAACAGCGGCAGGTAGATTAAGCGCAACTTATAGTTTATCGACCTTATAATTATAATTTAATAGTTAGATCTTACGCGTTTAATAAGCACACAATCAATGGCTCCCCTTGCCCATTCGTCTGTCCCCAATATAAAGTATAAAGTTTGCTATATTATACTTTGGTTTAAAATAAAAGCATTTACTATGTTAAACTTTGGCTAAATTCATTATATTGGTGTCATTTTATGCAATATAGGGCTGAATTTATCATTTATACAGTGATTTAGAGGAAATTTAAAGGTATTGAGATATATATCGTGTATCGTGATATAGCTTAAAAATATCGCAATATTATTTTTATGCCATATCGCCCAGCCCTAGTGTGAGCAACACTCTTACCTGGAAATGGCTCCTCCTGTGACCTCTCGTAACAGCCGACAGTGATGAGGAACGAACTCCAGGAGCTTTGCATACATCATCTGAAGGCCGTTAGGGCTGGACTTCACAAACTGCTCATTTATGACCTGTTACAAAAAGACACAACATATAGATTTAAGTCATAAAGATCTCATTACTTGTGTAAACAGATCACAGACAGGAACATCCAAATCGTCTGCCAATATTCGACATCGGATGGGTAACACCCGGTTTATACAGAAAATGTCATTTGGAATGACCTTTACGTTATGAATTATTTTTGAAGTGTAATGATATTTGTGACCCTCCACGGCAAAACCAGTTGCTTATTATGTTGTCATGAAAGGGCATAAATCAACCTTCAAAACGACACCTACAATTGAATGAATCGGACGACCTATGACTGAGATATCAACATTCAAAGGAGTCGGCTTTCTCCTGTCACGCCAAATGAGAAACGGAGAAATCTGCTTTTGAAGTTGACTATCGCCGTAGCACTCACAGACGCTTGGTGCGGTCACGGCTACGTTTGCATTTACGGTAGTCTACGCTGCATTCACAGCCACATGGATAGCCTACCTGCGTTAGGTTAACTGAACTTGGGAGACGAAGATGGATTCCGGAGAAATATTCACGCTAGTCAACCAGTGGATTTACCGTAAATATTGGAGTAGAGCGGTCAAAACAGAAACTTTTAACATTCTGCTGGAATTGAATTCCTCACCTCAAGAAAGTCACGTTTTTAGGATGGAAAGGGTCAGTTTTTCAGTGAAATTTATTCACAACAGTACAGTATAGATCTTCCACTGTTTCAAAACACAAAGCAAAAAATCCAACGCAACATAAACGGTCGTTATTCTCTGAAACCTCCATTGCGACAAGCGATTGGTTTTGCCGTGGAGAGTCACATTTATTGAGCTGAATGAAACCAACAGACCTCATCCATGTAAGGCTTGACTAGGACTTGTCCCACCAGTGCCTCTGCGTCTCTGGTCTTGTCGATGGTGGCGTAAGTGCGGAGGCAGTGCCGCACGATGTCCACGTTGGAGGTCTGCAGGCCCTGGATAAGCAGACCCTCTAGTGACTGCTGCAGCATGGCAGTGATGCCGGCAATCCGCTTTAACACACAGGCCACACATATTAGAATGAAACAGATTACGCTCAACACGATCTCTAACCCTTACAAATAGAGTAACTTGAACTTGTCTGGTACGTTTGATTTATTCTGTCAAACATGTTTCACGTCATTTTGTGCTTTCTATTCTTTCCATCACAATACAATTTAAATGTAAAAAAATATTTACAAATATTTGGCATTACATGTGGTGGTGCGAGTTCAGTGTAGCTGTGAAGTCAGAGCTCACCGGTCGCACTTTGTCTAGCAGAGGCATCCCTTTACTCTGGACAGCGTGAAAATGTAGCTGGTTGAACTCCGTGGCGATCCGCTCAAGAATCTGACCCGCTAGTAAAGGACTTCAATTCACATCAGATACACAGTAAAGAGGAGTTTAGAATGTAATTCTGACATTATTCCTATTATCTTAAATTCAGGAGAGAGTGTATGATGTGTCTAAATATCATTATTTTTAACAATCTGCACCATTATTAACAACTGCATCTGGAACAATTTTTCATTATGAAGTGAAACCCACTTGGTTGTTTCAAGAGATGTCGAGTCTTTGGTGTTTTGGGAGTGCAGGATTTTTTCAATCTTCTCCACTGATCGAACTACTTGGATGAGTCTTAATACACAGATCTAATGTGAAGTACAGGAGTGAATGGGAGAAAAGATATTTCAATATGATTAACATTCTATAACTATGCAATGCAAAAAATGGCAAGATTCTTTTATTTTGATGCTGAAATGTAAAGCAGCTGCTCTTAGATGCAAATATATATTTCTCCTAAAATAAAAACCTGAAATCAAGGACACACACCTTCTTCTTTTGAATGTCATCTTGTTTTGACAGCTGTGTATCTATGGCTTGGATTACTTCATTTACGGATGACCTCAGACTCTGTTCATGAAGGACAAATACTACATTAGTCATGACTATAAATAAAAGATATATGAGCTCCAATCTGTTCCAATTCCTCAAACAGAGGTTAAAATCTATCTACAAAACTAAAATCTTAAATCTATCTACAAAACTAAAATCCTACAATTAAAAAATAAATGTTTACCAGCACTTCTTCACGCAACTGGCCTAGAGGGACTGAAAGCTGGTTGAGGGCTTTATCCATTCCCACCTAAACAATGAAACAAAAACACAAACAGGTGGTCAGACGGATTCTAGACACTGAAACACCTCTTAGTCTACATTAACCTTTCCAACTTACGCACAGCCACTTTGTCTCTTTATCTGCAAACGTCATTTTTCGTAATTAATCAAGATAAAAACATGTGACTGTTAGGACTTGCAGCTATTACTTTCACACCTCATGAGATAAATATCAATTACATAATCTATATGACAGAATGATGCCAAGTTGAACATTATACTCAGGGGCCATTGCTTAAATACACAAAAGTGTACAAAAATGCCTCAACATATAAAGAGCTCCGTTTTGTTTCCTGCAAAGAACAGGTTTTGTTTAACCGTTACAAACTTGCAACTTATATATTTGTGTGTACTGTGCTACTCTACTGGCATAGTGCCCATCAAGATAGGATTTTATCTGTCTATGCAAACTGTGCTGTACTCATTTTTTTGTGTTTGCTTTTGATCTCTCTGCACAACTGTATATGGCCCATAAGACAGAGTTTACTTCACTTGAAGCACTAATTAAATCAAACATAACATAGTCTTCCATACAGACTATAATACATCTCACACAGACCCGTCCGTTTATAACATCACAACTGTAAACCATTTCATATTGTTCTGGTGCCCTATAATGTCCACAACATGCCTTCTCATACTCCACTGATACCTTACACAGTTTGCTTGAACAGATATTTTTTCTTTTTAGACAACGTATGTTTATAGCTGCTTTTTATATACACGGTGAGCTAAAAAGGACCTCTGTACTTTTGCAAATATTAACTGATTTTCAAAACTCTTGTTACATTCAGAAACACATAACAGTAACAGTGAACAATTTAAACTTATAATAGAATTCAATGACAAGTACGTCTGTGCAATTTTAAGTTACAAAAGAGGTTCAAATGGCCGCCTTTTATATAGATGCAAGCACAATTCTAGTCGATTCCCTGCCCCAGGCAATCGCATATGCCAGTCAAACACCACCTCAGATCACAGCTGCGCGGTTCAAGTGTGATGGGCAATATAATAATCCCCTTCCTGCTAATATAATTCCGAATGCAACAGAAGACGAATTTGAAAAATTAGGCAGAGTTGGCCAAAGTTATAGAAAAAGATACATAGGTTCCTTTTGTACTCACAATCTAGATTTGCTATTTGCATATTTATTTTCCACATTAAAGTTATTTTTTTGTACTACTTTCTGATGATGACGACAATATTATTTGGTTGCCTTTACACTGCATTGTGCAATGACAAATATGCATCTATTAAGGGTGCAAATTGGGGGTGGAAAATAACACCACTTTACATATTACAATAGTTAAAAAAAACAGTAACCAAATGGTTTGTATAGCTCAATTTGGAAAGACTGAATCATTTAAGCATGACCGTATGGGTGTTATTTGCATACAGAAAAAGTGAAAAATCACTTTTTACTCAAGACTTTTTGAACGTGAACCTTCCTTTTTTTAACTTTATCCCAGAAACCTGAAGTCTGAGTACCAGGCAGACTTCTCTTGTAGATTGGTCACGGGAAATGAGAAGATGGTAAGCTCACATGTTCACACAAATGGTTTGCACAGACTGTCATGCACACTGTGATGATGATGCAGAAAAGACATCCTGTGCAGCCCCAGTATGTGAAACTGTGAGCTGACACAGAATGTGGTGTAGAAAGTTAGTAAACCTACAAGGTTAGTGGAGAGGTTGACAAAATCGGCATAGTCTTTATTGATGAGCTCCACCATGGCGGTCTTGAGGAGTCTGTAGTAAAGCTCCAGGTCCTCGCGCATCTCCTCCAGCGGCACGCGCTTCCGGCACTCGGCCACAAACTTATCCACGTCGAAATCATCCTAAAGCAAGTCAGAAACAACACTTTGTACTCTTAGGCAGTTTTACTCTAAGACGGGGTGGTCAGTTCTGGTCCTGGAGGATTTCCATCATACCCGATGAGTTTAGGTAAGCTTCTATCTCAGATGTCAATGTTCTGAACTCAAGTATAATGGAAACCCTCCAGGACCAGAACGGTACATCCCTGCTTTAAGTGAACTAGGACACGATATTAGTTCTCTTAGAACAGAAGGAACTAATATAATGCATCACTGTTCGACCCAAAGGCACTACTCTTAAGGATTGTAGTCAAAGAGAACTAACACAATGACTTATTAAACCTGTAAGAGTATAAAGTGCTGAGGTAACTAATAGCAGTGTACGACCCAGCGGATGCACTTTATACATATTTTATTCTAAGGGAAATAGTACAGCGATACCTTATATTAACTGAACAGCTAATAACTAATAACTGTACGGCTAGTACAGCTACAGAGTTGTCACCATTTATTCATGTCTAAAACACATCTCTGTTTAAATTAAGACACGCTTTCTCCCCTCTTTCTTGTCTTGGGTCACTATGCTAGCATTAGCACATAGCCGGTTGGCTAACAACCCACTTTCATAAACTCGTCTTTGTTAAAACACAAAGACTCGGGTCCCTTTGGCAGGTTCATCCCTCCTCTGTCGCCCGCAGAAATAAGTCCGAATATGTATTATTGTCCAAACACCGACGCCTTCGCTTCCATTCTTATCGAGTCACAGAAAAGTGAATCATTTCCCTTTTTACTTCCGCAAACATGGCACGCGCCGACGATTACGGATGCGATCACGTGAACATTATAGAAAACGGCGACGCCATTCAGTGCGCGCCCCCTACCGGGCTCCGGTAACGATGCAGAAACACGCGTCTAGACGAGTTCACTTCAATAAGCAAAATTAAATAAAACTCTCATTGGTGATCTCCCGCAGTTTAAAAATAACCACCCCCATCAATTAACGTATTAATTTATTTGTTACATCACATATTTTGATTGTATGAATAAATACTCTACTCATTGAGATGATACTTTAAAGGTGAATTCCCATTTTTGGAAATATTTTTCAAGAAAGAGTAAATTAAACCAAAAGATTAGCGCAATACAATGAATTTTACTACATTTTCATGACTGTACATTTTACATTTGTACAAAATAAATTCCATTAAATAAATGTAATTGTTTTATTTAAACTGTAAAATCTAAGAAACGTTCTTTAGTGTCTTAATGTAAATGACCTTGTTCTAAAGTCCATTTAATTTTATGAAGGCAATTTAACAAAATTAATTCTAAATTAATTTATTTGTGGTAGAAGTAGCTCGCATTTCACCCACTATGTAAAAATAAGATGGCGTTTGTATACTGGGTTACTTTGAGAGGGCAATATAATCTTCACTTAACCTGCGCATCTTGTAAAAAGAAATCCACGTCACATTCAGGTTTTTACGCTATTGGGCAGCAGAGAGAGAGGCTGAGTCAGGTGATTTCTGAGGAAACCGCACGATTCTCCGGAGAGACAGAGGCGGAGTACCAAACTGCGCCCTGCCCTACTGCACAGTATTTTATCATAGGGCTGTGTGCTGGGTTTCGCGTACTGTTTAGTATGCTATTAAGTGGTTGGGACGTAGCCATAGAGACGCCGGATGCTCAAAAATCGGGGTAGTTCGGGACCTCGGCACAGCAGCATTACGGGGTTTAAAGGGCAGTTTCAGCACCGTGGATGGGAACAGCTCCGGCTCCGTTAGCGCAAGCTCGGCGATAGCGGTAACGGCGCCCGGTGTCTTTTTTCCCTTCTTGGCCGTACCGAGCACTGACTACTAGCGCTGACCGTTAAGCGGGACGCGCGCACGCGGGGGGCTTCGCTTGCGAGGAGGTGAGTCGCGTGCCGAGTCTCGCGCAGGTCCCGTGATGGCGGAGGGCGCGAGGAAGGGTCTGTCGCTGCTCGAGGCGGCGCGCTCGCGCTACGAGAGCCTGCAGATCTCCGACGACGTGTTTGGTGAGTCGGGCGACGACAGCAGCGAGAACCCGTTCTACAGCACCACCGGAGACTCCAACTCGGACAACGGTGCCGAGGTGGGCGCGGAGGACGCGAGGACATGCAGCTCGAGCGGGACCGCGTCCAACGGCCGAGCGGAGGAAGAAGAGGTGGCGGGGGAAGACGAGGAGGAGGAGGATGGATGGAGCGACGCGCTCAGAGACATCAGCGTTCCGCAGTATAAAGACACGCACGGTAAGACTAAGGAAAGGACGCCGTGAAAATAAGGGCACTCCACCGAAAAACGCTGGTTTGGTGACACAGTACCACAGTCCTATTTTTGGAAAATAGTTATAATATTCATTTATTTTGGGGTGGCGAGTCGCTTAAAATAACGTAAAATAAGCATTCTCATTTAGACTTTTTTTCATAAATGCATTGACATTCCTACCCAGCATATAATATTATGAGATTATAACATTCATATGAAAGTAAGGATTTCAATGACATATAGGTTTACAGTTAAAATTAACATTTGCATTTACGACGTTTAGCAGACGCTCTTATCCGGAGCCACCTCCATTTGCTAATTATAGGGACAGTCCCTGGAGTAAACTGTGGTTAAGGGGCTTGCTCAGAGGTTCAGTGATGGTAGTGCTGGAAGTAGGATATAGTCAGAATTGAACCCACAATCTCTTGGTCTGTAAGCAAATATCCTACCACTATGCCGCCACCACCCAGAGAATAAGCTTCCTACCAGCAGAAAAAAATATGGGACGAATTTTGCATATCAGTTGGTTATTTCATTAAGTCAAATGTCTGCAGTAAAAAGCAAATATTATATATGAATATGTTCTGATGTTATATTTTCAAACTCATATACACACACATAAACGTCATCACTTGATATAGCGAAAACATTAAAGTATGTATTGACTGTCAAAAATCATAAATGGATGAAAATGACAATCATTTTTATGGGAAGTGCAGACATTCTTACAGACAGTACATGGTCTGATTATAGTCAGTGGAGGATGTTTTAAGGAGGAAATGTGTGGCAAATTTGTACACAGATGAGTGGGCAGTGCTATCCTGTGACTTATAGTCAGATATGACTCAGTACTGCAAACAATAAAACAGACCATTGTGTTGCTGTGAGCTTACAACATACTGAGCAAACTGGGAATACAAGCTGAGGCTGCACCCATGTAAACCTGACAGAAAAAGAGACACATATATGTAGGTGCATGTATATGAGAAAATGAAGAGATGGAAAGAGTCTCTCAGTAATAACTTGGCATGGAAACGGCTGTCGGCATGCCAAGAAGCTCTGCCCTGATTCCGACAGCCAGTAGATAAAAATGTTCTTTTTCCATCTGTGTCTCTGCGGCTTAAGGAAATGTTCTTCAGAACAGGGCTGAGCTCTTAACCGAAAATGTATGAAAACCAGCCTTTTAAAGATCTTACAGACTTAGTCTAGGTTATTCTTGACTCTGATATGTGTGGTAATGGATTGTCCCTTTAAACGTACTATATTCTATATACAGTCTATATACACTGTAATTGAGGTTAAAGTTTGAAATATTTACAAGAATGACTCAACGTTGTATCACACAAACTGGCCTTTGAATCTTTATGGTTATCACACCCCAGTGTCACTCTGTCCACATCAAAGGTGTTTGTCTACGGAAGTGAATACTCATTGAGGATTCAATGAGTATGAGGAATGAGGAATAGATGAAAAGCAGAGGGGGAATAAGAGAGAAAGCATAATAAATATATGCACATGTAAAAAAACCCATAACAAGAGTAACCACTTCTGTCCATCCACATGCTATAATGGGGTCAGACGTCATGATCTTATGATGTTGTGAGCAACAACCTAATTGAGAAAGTAGTACAGCTCATATGGTGCATGTTAAGTTAATAAGGAACATCTGATTCTGACTGTGCAATCAAGATATTTTAATAATAATATAAAGATAATATTTACTGTCAATGAATCATCACTTTGTCCGTGTCAGTGGAATGCAGAACAATGTGGACTAAATAATACTGGAGAAATAATAACAATACAAATATTTTTCTATGGTATTTAATCTCATGTTAACATTTCATGAACTTGGAAAGCTCTAATGTAGTTGAATATTTAGAAATAATTAGTCATTCTAGGAGGAATCGGGTTGTTTTGTAGTCTGTACTTTACTTCTGTGCTTCTGCACAGACAATATTTATTTTAAAAAGCAGAAAAAAAAATCTAAGGACTTCGATGTGAATATTGCGCATGCGTAAATAAACACATTGCACAGCCCTAAAATTCATGTCAAGAAGTTGTTACCATGGACATGACGTATTTATTGACTGACTTTACCAGACTCCAGACTACAAAACCTTAAATGGCCCCAAATACTTTTGCGAGCATCATTCTTAATTTGTCCGCGACTAGACACTGAAATGTCAAAACATTCAACTGTTTTTATTTTTTTCATAATAAAGCAATAGCATTCAGTAACTTTAGGAAGTTAAATACGTTCAATACAATTGATGCAACCACCAGAAATCTGCGAGACAACACAGAAGACCAGCCAATTCAAAAAAATTAATCGGGAACGTCCGTTTTCCCTGACTCTCAAAACTTTCTTTTATTTTGAAATGCAATGGAGAGTGAATCTCCGATGAGGAACATAATTATTAATCAGAATGTTGATTAAATCATATGTTTACAGTTTACGGCAATAAGTAACTATGGCAAGCTATTTCACAGTTTACTAGGACTTTGTAAATGTTGCTTCTGTGTAACATTAAAACAATGGAGAATTTCTGAAAAAGAATTATTATACAAATTGCATTACACAGACAGTACAAGAGTGGGAAAATCAGAGCTATTGGCTTTCAGGAGACACAGTTTACCTTAAAATACATCCTCAATTAAAAATAACGATAAAACAGTCTAGAGTGGGAGCAGAAATAACACCTTTATGGATGATCCATTTAAAAACTAAACTACAAAGGGAGTTGTCTCAAGACCAACATACAACCATATCCAAACATCTAACTTTATACCCAAGAAAGCCCTTCTCGTAACATGGACAGTCCACTTAATCTTGCCCATGTTTTTCTCAACACCATTACAATTAATCAGACATTCTGCCTGCAAACCAGATTCTGGGCTATAATTAACTTATTCCTTTACTTTTTTGTTCCACTTTTTAAATCCCTTTTTAATCATTGCACCAGTCCATTTTCCTCCCATTGCAAAATCCCAGTCTCCAGCCCACCATTATCAATCAGTTCGGACAATCCCCCAAAGACAAACCAAATTTCACTACAACCGAAAAGTGCCTCTGTATTCACATTATTTCGTTTCTGAACCACATTCAGTAGTGGCATTGACTGGATTTTTGCCCACATATTCTCAATGCTGAGTTAAGGGCCGTCCACACACCTCAACTATTACCTGTTACAATTTTCAAGTAATTTTTTATAACCTAAATTGTGGGTGTATTTTGCTTCTAGCATCTGTTTGCTTCTTTTATATCTACAATTTGTACAGTGACATTTAGCGGAGGTTGAATAATGTCAGAGAGATGCCATTGGTAGCTCTTGGGCATCACATTGGAGGCATACGATGCTTTTCAAAGCGCTTGAGTAAACTGGCCAGGGCCTAATGATCCATGGAATATGAGCGGTTTGGAGGCCTGCAGCATCCATGCATTTTATTCAAATATGTATGCAAATATAAATAGCATATTTATGTATTTGAAGGCTTGTAAATGATGTGCACTTGGTGAAGCTCCTGTATTAGACTCTTACCTGAACAGACTTCTACCACTGATTTAATCATCAATTTGAGTTATTCTATTGAATTTTGTTGTGGCTGTTGTCTGTGTTCTGTATACACATCCATGTCACTAAAGACCTGATTATTATAAGCACTACAAGGCACCATCAGTCCTTTGCATTAACAATGTTCCATCTGTTGCATCAATAATGTTCCATTCTCTGGTCACAGTCTGTTGATTTTTTAAAGACACACAGCCTGAAGCAAGTATAACAGTTCTGTCTTTTCTTATTCATTCAGATGGTGAGATACCTCAATTATTTGGGCTTTGAGTGATTGAGTCTCTAAAGAAAATCCATTCCGAAATACATTTTAAGAATGCCATTTTAAGAATTCTACCAACCTTTATTCCAAAGCAGATAAGACTCTCTCATCCACTGCAAGCCACCATACTAAGTCACTAAGTCCTGACTCTTTGAGCTCATAAAAGATCCCTTGACATCTTTCTATAAGAATTGGGATGCAGCCCTAATGTCCTGCCAAAATTGACCCACCATGACTCCTCCAGATCTGGCCTGATAATCATTCCCTGTGTCTTACTGGTGAATTCCCTCCCGCCTCTCAACCATCTTAGCGATATGATGAATGTACTGGTGCAGAATGGCTACTGGAGCATCACTTTAATGCTGGCTGCACTGATCTTGTAAAGCACTTTGGGTATCTAGGAAGGTGCTATATTAATGTTACATTCATTCATTTATTAATTTGTGTATATCAGTAATTTTTGTATAAACATACGTCCTTGACACCCCAAAAATGTAGCTTTTAGCTAAAATAAGATGTGCACTCAGTGTTTATGTTATTCAGATTATGATGATAATGATTATAAACCTGTCATTCATTCATTGGAAATGGGTTTTGGCTTAAATTTTTACATACAATACAATACGATACAATCAAAAACATACTGTCAGAAACGGTAGTGTCTAATTTAGGCCTCCTTGTGGATACTTTCCCCCATTCTGTCCTCTGTTTGATAGCTCGTCGTGACCGAGCAGCTGTAGCTGCTGATAAATGCCATATCTCACTCCGCTGTGGTGGCCCGGAAACGTCTGCCAGTCTCCGTGGGGTAAAAATGGGCCATCTGGTCATGGCTTTCTGAGGGTTTGGGCTGAGCATGCTGCCTCGCAGGTGGTAGCCTGAGCCTCTCCACTGCAGGCGCTCTTCCAGCCTGCATTAACTTATCGCATTGTACGGCGTAGCCGACACTGTTACTAATCACCTGAAGCCATGTTACACATCAGCAGCAATGCCACACTTTGACGTGACGGTAGTCTGCTGTCTGTCTCTTCACATTGTCCTGAATGTTAGACTTGTGTCAGATTAACTTACTACATTCACTATGATTTGTTCAAGCCCATACAAGGAGTTTTTCTGTTTAGTTTGTGTTTTGTATACTGTGTTTTGTATACGGGTCCCACTTTTTTGTTCCGTGAGAACATTAAGCCAAAAGTTACAAACTAATGGAAAGAAACTAATGAACATTAAATCGGATAAGTGCATGCCTGGTTTTTCACAGAATGACTGCTTTAAAATCCCTTGGAAAATTTAGGGCGTTAGAGGCAGGGCCAGCCATATTGCAGTGTCATTCAGGGTCCTGGCAGAAACACTAGTAGGACTTCAGAGTCCATCAATAACACAAAATGAACAAAAATTTACATAAACGTATAAGATATGCACGTATAGCTATGAAAACATCATGAGGCAAGAGGCGTAAATCATTACCTGCAAAAATACATTTACTATATACGCTTTTTCTAGGTCTGTGCAGCCATTTTTGGTGAGATTGATCTTAATGTGATGTAAGAAGACTTCATCTAAACAGCATGTGATTCAATGTTTTGTCATGCATGGTCTTTAAAGCAGAATTTTGGCATTATGGAATTACAAGTGGGCAGATGCAGATCAGAGCAGAACCAATATATTGTGTAATGTTTTAATCTTATGGCAGGAAAAAACATCTTTATGTTAGAAACATAGCAAAACTCTTGTGTATATATCATATTGGCTAGTTTTAAGCTTGCAAGCTCTAAAACTTTGTTTGGTCCTGAGCTTAGGGTAGAAATATTTGATAAACTGTCAGTAGTCCTTTTTACAATGTTTTAAAAATGCAGCAGTGAGTCAGACTGAAATCCCACCTGTGTGGCCTCACTGTTTTAGCACTTAACACGACCTGCTGTTGTGTTAACAAAAGTCACTTTTCAGCTCCTGAGAGTAAATGAAATTGCACATCATCAGAATAATCAAAACACTGGATCTTTATCTGTCTAACAAGTTTCCATTTCCTATGCAAGCTTCCCAGTGGATATATATAGAACAGTCCCTAATGGAATAATCATTGGATTGTTCGGTTACCGCTTTTGTGTTGCTCAGTGCCTCCTGTTTTGTGTACATAAGGCAGATGCAGATAAAGAGAAGGAAGATAATGACTCTGTTGTTGATAATGACTGTTGTTGGTAAAGGCATATCATAATGTAAATTTTATTTTGGTGTTTAAAATATTAAATACATTTGAACACATTCTGACTCAAATAGCGTTCAGAGATCTGCATATCCACTGCATGTGGATGTTGGCTTTTTGGACTGTTTTTTTAGGCTAAATATTGATATCATGTCTCGGCTGCATGTCTAATGTCAAATATTTACTCGACATGGCTTCAGCTTTATAGTGAGTACACACAGTGTTGTACTCGTAAGCCATTACTCTCATGTTCCCTGGAGAGACTCCGAGCTACTGTGACCAAACACCATGTGTAGAACTCTAGCTGGTGCACATTTAGAGCTAGTCATAATTAATTGAGCAGAGGGAAGTAGCAGTGAGATGCAAAAGTACTAGTGCAACAATGGCATCTCATAAAGTGAAAATGTCTGGTAATTATTTGCTGATTCAATGTGTTTGGACATCTTTGATAAGTACAATAATAGTTTTACTTGGTAAATTAAGTGAAATAAGTAAATGTTGCATCTTTTTTATTTTATAATTTTGATTGCAGAAACACTATTTATACTATTATTCCTTCAATGTCCCATGCAAATCGTGATTGAATGATGTCAGCCTTATTTTGGCTTATTTGGCTTTATGAAAAAAATCCTTGAGACGTAAAAAATCCTTCATATTTCTTACGTTTACACTTGTTAAAATGTTGTTTTGCAGTGTAAGTTTACATGTATTGATTTCTGGTTTGATTTTACACTGTAACTGAAGCTCCTCTTCTCCATACAATACAGAAAACTGAGGTTGAGGCTCTTTCTCTTGGTACTCACTGTGCCTATTTTGTTTCACTGGAACTCGGATTATTACTGCAAACTCTTATCTCACATCTGACTGACAGAAGGACCATTAGTTGCATCAGATGAAAGAGGATGAGCAGATGGAGGAGTTTGTTGTGGTGCATTTTGTGATGCGTGTTCCGCTATTGCTTCTGCTCCTTAGCTGATAAGACTTGCACTGCACGGTGCTGCTGATTATGTGCCGTTTGAACGTCCTGTAAAAAGACAGTGTGATTAGGGTCATTACAAGTTCAACTAAGCATGCAAGTGCATAGAAAAGGCTCATTTATTATGGTGTGTACGGTCATGCGGTGCTTATCTCATGACCTACATCTCAGGCCCAGAGCTAAGAGCTCTGTGAAGACTGCACTCTTACACAGTTCCAGATTGTTCCTGTGTTTGCTGAAGAAAAGTGACTGCAGAGAGCTGGATACACAATTTAGTGTTCAAACTAGTGCTTGACCAGGGACTTGGTCTGCTGATATTATTGGCTGATATGAGGTAATTATCAATAAACAGCAGAGCTTTTAAGGGCCGTTTATGAATAAAGGAAACTAAGACAGAAGTTACGTGTGTTGTCATTGTGTGGGTTGTCCACCAGAAGGAGAAATGCAACTCAACCGTCGGTTATGGTATTTTTATACATTTAACTCATGTTCACAGACATGTAAACGTATATGAGTTGCACAGTGGTCTTGAGAGACTGAAACATTGTGTTGGTGACCAAAAGTTTGGGGGTTTAAATCCACTTTTGGGCCTCTGAGCAAGACCTTTAACCTCAAGTTGCTCCAGGAAGACTGTCTCTTCAATTGTAAAATAAAAGTTGTTCTGGAAATGTAAACAAATGTAAAATAATATTATTATTATAATATTGAATGTTTTAACTAAATCAGTGTTAGATTTAAGAATCCTTTATAGTTTGGCTGTAGTCAACACTTGGTTTAATTTATCCTTCATATCTGCTTGTCTTCTGTTCATCTTTGAAAGTTATGTTCTCATGATTCATCCATGTGGTGCCTACACCCAGTCCAGACAATAACTTGAAGCAGAACGGGAGCGTTAGCATTTCTTTGTTTTTCAGTGCAAATACCTCTAAGCATTTAATGACTGGTTTGGCAGAGCTATGACTCACAATGGGATGGGAAAGAATCTAATAATAAGTCTCCAGTAGTAATACAATAAAGCTCTTAATTTACCTGGACGTCAGAAATTAGTTTACTTCAGACCAGACACTTCATGGGAACTGCTATGGGTCAGGGCCCTACATGTAAATTTTTAAAAAGTATCTTGTTTTAATAAATATAGATGTTTTACCTTTGTCGGAAACAGTTATAAACTGGAAGAAGGCACTCCACATGTGCAGTTGGGTAAATCATCTAGATGTTGGCTTAACAAACATGGGTTGCTCTGGTTCTGAGTAGTTCCAAATTTACTCATTACCTCTGTTTGTGAGTGTAGCATTGCTCATTGGAGGCTCATGCATGTCATGTCTCTACAAACAACTAGTAAAATATCCTCCCATTGTGCATTATGAGTGTTTGGGATTTTATAGCATCAGACTCTAGCATCAACTCAGCTGGCAGCTGCATCCTTTATTAAAAAGTTTCTCCAGAGCCACTAGAGGAAGTATTCAGTGCTGCTCTGCTTCATAAGTTATAGTGAGAGCTAAGTGCATTACCTGCTGTGTTGCAGTCAAGAGGATTTGTTGGAGGAATGGACTGGGCAAATTGGCTATAGAAAACCCAGAGGATTTTTTTGTGTTGTGTAAGGTAGAAGAGGTCCACAGTATCAGGATCCTCCAGCAGTGCTGCACAGCAGCATACTCACATGTACAGTGCCCTCCATAATTATTGGCACCCCTGGTTAAGATGTGTTAAAAGCCTTAAAATAAATTCAGTTTTTATTGCAGAAGCATACTCTTACGCTGAAAATTGTAGAAAAATGTAACTTTCAACTCAAGTGAATTTTAAGGGGAAACAAAAATCCCTGACTAAGAAATTTTTTTTTTTCATAAAATCACCTGTTCCACAATTATTGGCACCCCTAACAATTCCTAGGAAATAAATGTAATTGAAGTATTTCTGTCATTTCTACAGTAGTTTACAAAGTTGATCAGAGTATCTAGGAACATTTAGTTAGTAATTCATCACTTCCTGTTTCCCTGGGGTATAAATATGACGTGACACAGAGGCCATTTCTCTTATCCACTCTTCAACATGGGAAAGATACACACCATTCAAATAAGGCAGATGTGTGTCGACCTTCACAAGTCAGGCAATGGCTACAAGAAAACAGCCACTCGCCTGCACCTGCCCACATCTACTGACAGAGGAATCATTAAGAAGTTTAAAACAACTGGAACAGTGGTAAACAAGCCTGGACGAGGACGCAAGGTTATTTTGTCACCACGCACAGTGAGGAGGATGGTAAGAGAAATCAAAAGTTCTCCAAAGCTCACTGTTAAAGAATTGCAACAAATGGTAGCATCTTGGGGTCACAAAGTCTCCAAAACAACCATCAGGCGCTATCTACATGCCAACAAGCTGTTTGGGAGGCATGCACGGAAAAAAACTTTTCTCACTCACAATCATAAACGCAAACGTCTGCAGTTCACTAAGCGGTACTGGGGCTTCAACTGGGACTGTGTGCTTTGGTCAGATGAGACCAAGATAGAGCTTTTTGGCAAACACTCTAAGTGGGTCTGGCGGAACTCAAAAGATGAGTATGCAGAAAAGCACCTCGTGCCCACTGTGAAGTATGCGGCAGGATCGGTGATGCTGTGGGCCTGTTTCTCTTCCAGAGGCCCTGGGAACCTTGTTAGGGTGCATGGCATCATGAATGCTTTGAAATACCAGGACATTTTAAATCAAAATCTGGTGGCCTCTGCCCGAAAGCTGAAGATGGGTGCAGAGAAGACCCAGGTCGCTGGATGATTTAGAGAGATTGTGCAAAGAGGAATGGTCGAAGATTCCTCTTTCTGTATTCTCCCATCTTGTGAAACATTATAGGAGAAGATTAGGTGCTGTTTTGTTGGCAAAAGGGGGTTGTACAAAGTATTAACATCAGGGATGCTAATAATTGTGGCACACATGATTTGATATAAAAGAATTATTTCTTAATGTGGGATTTTTTCCCACTGAATAAATGCACTTGAATTAAAGGTGGGATTTTCCTCTTTTTTTCATTGTGGTCCTATATTATTTAGAAAAAAACTGAATTTATTAGAAGCTAAAGAGCACATCTTAACCAGGGGTGCCAATAATTATGGAGGGCAGTGTATTTCCCAGCATGCAGTGGAACAGATGCAGTATATGTTACATGCAGTTACCACTTAAATCAGTTTTTAATGTAATAATAGTTTGAAACTAACTACCTTAGTAAGACAAATTGCATCAAACAAATTATGTCACAACTTTTTTGCTGTTTGCAAAAGGAAACCACGCTCTGTTCTCAGTTTCCATTACTAATTTACAGCAGTTGTGTCTGATATAGTGTACTCAGATTTATATAAAGAATACATCGATTTTTATTGCAAACATATATTTAAATACTTGTATTTAAGACTGCATTAAAAACAAGAAAGTCTGGCTCTTATGAGGCAAAGTATGAATAAGAAACTTGAGTGATAATCCTTTGTGATTTAAATACCTCAAAAAGTCTCCTCCCAAAACCTGGAATTGTGAAATTGTATCATCACACATTCCTTTGTTCCCATCACAGGTCCCATCCAGAAAATGCAGGCCAATTCTACAGCCATGGATTTCTTCCAGCTCTTCGTACCTGACAACGCCATCCAGAACATGGTCACTCAGACCAACATGTACGCCAAGAAGTACCAAGAGCGTTTCGGCAGCGACGAGGGCTGGACCAACGTGACCCCGGCTGAGATGAAGGCCTTCCTGGGCTTCGTCATCTCCACCAGCGTGCAACGCTGCGAGTCGGTGCTGAGCATCTGGAGCAGTGGCTTTTTTAGCAACCGCAGCATCGCCCTAAAAATGAGCCAGTCCCGCTTCGAGAAGATCCTCAAATACTTCCATATCGTGGCCTTCCGCTCCAGCCAAGGTGGTAACCAGGGCCTTTACAAGATCCAGCCCTTCCTGGACTCGTTGCAAAAGAGCTTCGGTTGCACCTTCCGGCCATCACAAACACAGGTATGGAGCAGAGAACTGTCCCCATGGGGTGTGAACTAGGGCTAGGCAATTAATCAAAACCGATATTCAGACTCTATTCAGATTCTTATTTTGATTAGTTTTGAAATTCTGTTAATACCTTCCCCAGTGTGTGTTCCTGTACTTTCCTCTTAAGAACATACTACCTTGTGTACTCATGTGAAATCAAACACATCATGTATTCGAACTCATTTATTGTTGAAAAATAGAACATTTTAATTTAAAATATGAGGTTTTAGCAACATTGTGCAGCTCTGGTTCACACTGTTCCTGTTCATTTTGGCTGACACATTGTTTGGATTTATTCAAATTCATGTTTGCAGTTTACTCTTATATGGTTCACAGTTCCCTTATGGAACATAATCATACTAGAGTTTACTGTTAATAACATTTGTGAAAATGATGTCTGTAGGGCGGCACGGTGGTGCAGTGGTCGGCACTGCTGCCTCACAGCGAGAAGGTCCTGGGTTCGATCCCCGGGTCGGCCGTAGGGCCTTTCTGCATGGGGTTTTCTGTGTGCTCTCCCCGTGTTCACCTGGGTTTTTTATGGGTGTTCCAGTTTCCTCATAAAAAAGGGTGCATTATAGGTTTGAATGAGAGTGTGATTGTGTGAGTGTATGTGCCCTGTGGTGTGTTTGGCGCCTGCCCAGGGTTAGTGGAATAGGCTCCGGTCCATGCAACCGACTAAGCTGTTCAGAAAATATCTTCATATTATGCTATACATTATGAATACACAATGTTTTGTTATACTGTTTGGTACAACGTAAAAGTTAAAAAATAATCTGAAACAAAAAACTTAAATAACTTTAATATAATAGATAAATGAAATTAATATGTATGAATAATCATGGATACACAGTACTGTGCAAAAGTTTTAGGCAGGTGTGAAAAAATGCTGTAAACAAAGAATGCTTTCAAAAATGAAAGTGTTAATCATTTATTTTCATCAATCAACAAAATGCAAAGTGAATGAACAAAAGAGAAATCTAAATCAAATCAATATTTGGTGTGACCACCCTTTGCCTTCAAAACAACATCAAAACAGCATCTTCCAGTTTTTGAAGGAACTCGGCTGGTAGGTTGTTCCAAACATCTTGGAGAACTAACCATAGATCTATAATCCTACAATCCTACAAAATAATATAATGACTACAAAATAATATAATGACTATAATCCTTTGTGCAAGTGGAAGAATAGAACCTTCAGATAGAAGTTTCCTTCAAAAGGAACAGAGCCGGTGGTCCAAAAAACAGTGAAGAAAACACACGGTCCATGTTATCAAACCTGACTGTTTTACTGTGTAATTTAGTTTTATCTTTGCATAGAACAAGTTAAGAAACAGACACACAGAAGTCAGCTTAAGACATTGTCAAGGGACTCCTCAACCTGCCACCAATCTTGGCTGTATTAAATTGTCAGAAAGTAGGACAAGCTTGGTGGTTCGGTGCCAGATGGAAGTGGGTTGGGGATTTAAATCGAAACTTTGGCCCTCCAGCTGTAATTAGGAGCACTTGCAGACTTGTTATGTGTCAGAGTCCCTCTCGGTCATTGGTCAGAGATTTAGGGGTCAGAGAGGGTCAAATTATTGCGGTTTGCAAATGATCCACATGACACGATTTAAATATTAAAGTCTAGGTTTATTGAAAAGGCCAGCTGATGAGCTTATCCTATTTGAATTTTAGGTCACTGATAATTTTCTTCCTAAAAAAATCAACACTGTCTGTAAACTGGTTATGATGATCACCCATCTAGAATGTTCATTATATTTATTTGACTTGTGATCATATTAAGTTGCATTTGGCTTTGAAGATGATTTTGTTGCCAAACCAGCTTAAGTTAATTTTCAGCAGTAAACAGCCAGTGATCCTCAAGCGGTGTCAAAAGTGCATGTATTCTTCACTCAAGTAGAATATAGAGATATTTGTTTAAAAAGACTTTAAAAGTAGAAGTTGAAGTATTGACTTGACTTCTTTACTCAAGTTAAAGTGAAAAGTACAGGTTCTAAAACATACCTAAAGTATAAAGTATAAAGTACCCTATTCGAAATACAAAACCACCATTTTAGGGCAAAGCTGACTGGACTCCATGTGCAAGTGTTATGTAGAGCAAAAATAAAGTGACGTGAATACATAAAGCTCCTTTGGCCGTTACCATTATTAAACATCATGATGCCTCTATCCTAAACACATCATACAGAAAATATTATAGTGCTGTAAAGAGCATTACATAAATAAACTGAACTTCTTTGCTGTCACTGCAATCACAGTCATTTCCCACGAGTTGTCGCCTGGTTTTAGCTTCCTTTTCTCGCTCTCTTATCTCTTTATTGTGTCTATCGTGTTGTGCATCATGTGCAAAGACGAATACACTAATGGGAATGTCTTTTCTGAGTGCATTTACTGCATTTTTACATAGCAAAATAGCCTATTAAACGTCATTTAAATTAAACGGTACAAGATTACGAGCCTGATATGAAAATGTAAGGAATAGAAAGTACAGATATTCATGCTAAAAATGTACGTAGTAAAAGTTAAAAGTTGGCATAAAAAATAAAGTCAAGTAAAGTACAGACACCTGAAAATTCTACTTACGTACAGTAATTCCCATCTCTGGTTTCCACCAAACTATGTTTTGAGCATAATCTCTGTGGATTGGGTCACATCGTAAACACAGAACTCATTGTGACTCAAGCCCTCCTCCTGCTTAAAATCTGTAAAGCCAGAAGCAGTAAGACTTTCTTGCACAAAGTCATTTGAATTCTTGTTCTTGTCACAGTTTGTTTACAAAACATAGCTCAAAAAGAATGGGTTGAAACATTTTTATTTTTATTGTTTTTAAAAGACAAACTCTTCCCCGGGTATAGACAGATAATTGGCTTTCATGCTTCAATACAAAATATCTTGTGTTAACATATTTATTTTGTTTATGCCATACAGTATAGTCATCGATTGCCAATCTCCCAGTCGAGGATTAAGACTAGTCCTAGACAAGTTTTGAGTTTGAGTGGTAAATCTCCATTGGTACTACAATTCAGTCCAAGACTAGGCTTAACCTGTGAGCAAGAAACCTGCCCATAAAGTCTAGACCCAAATAATCAAATTTAAGAACAAGATAAATGCGTAACTTCCTCTTGAATAAAATAGAATAGGAAAAAAATAATGCACAATGCTTATATAAACATTCAGTCCAAAACTGTCATGATTTGAGTTTTCAGTTATATCCACCAGCTTCATTTACCAACATATGGGAGATGCTCTTATCCAGAGCGACTTCCATTTTCCTCATTTCAGAGACACATTCCCTGTGAGCACCTTGGGGTTAAGCGACCCAATGGTGGTAGTGCTGAAGGCAGAATTTGAACCCACACCCACTTGGTTCACAGGAGAGTATCCTAACCACTACACCACCACCCATGACTGAGAATAGTTTGTTTTCTCGGGAGCTGCTGTGATTCTGTGCTCACTGACAGGATTTGGTCTGAGCCTGTTTCTGCATGACTGTCAGAAATTTTCACACTGCATGTAAATTCCCTGTCAGAGATCAAAGGGCAGAACACAAGCCCAGTTTCCGAGAGCTAGAGGGACGGAGGGAGGCGAGAGGCGAGAAGAGGGAGGGAGGGTGGCAGAGGAAAGGGGTGGTAGGGACAGAGAGGAGAGGACTGGAGAAGAGAGGAGAAGGGAGGGAGTTGGAGATGGTGGGAGGGAGGGGAAGGAGAGAAAGATTGCATGTCCTTGGTTGTGTGTGTTAAGCATTTTTAGGCAATGTTTTTGCAGTTGTCCGGGTCTTTCTGTCTCTAAATACCTCTTAACAGGCTATCTCTCTTTCCATTTTATGTAAAAATGGAAAGATAATAAAAGACTTATTCAGTGATTATCTCCGGGTGAATGAAGATCTGTTTAAAAGAAATAAATGATTGTGAGAATGGATCTCTGTTAGATTAAGACTCTGACTGAGGTCAAGCATGAAGGCTTTTTATTATGCTGCATTGCACTTTACTCCCGAAAAACAACAACCTTGTGCTTAATTCAGTGGCTATAAGCAGGAGAACTGAGTGCTTGTTTTTGAATAAGGAATGGCCCTTCTGCCCACTCAGCCATGCCCACAATTTGCACTTCCCATGAATCTGCCTCCTGCATTTACCAGCCACTCTCAGGAGGTAAATAATGTGGGCAGCAATGATACGGCCTTGAAAGGTCAGCAGGATGAATAGCATTATTTCAATTATGAGTACAGGACGTTACTAAATTGCTACTTTACTAATCTGGTCCAAACAGATTCTTTACAAATTAAGAGTATATAATTGAGGCTATTAACCTGGAAGTATTTCAACACAGTTCCAACTTCTCACTGACTTAATCTTGCTCATATTGCTTAGTAAATTAATCCTAGAACCTGTACATTACTGAACCGATACCATAAAATTGTCCATCATATTCGTTCATGTTTCTTGTCTTACTAAAAACGTATAATAAAAAATGTATGTAACTGAGGCGAAAAAAAAAAGTAGAAATTGATTATTTGCATTATAAAGCCAGTTCATTTTACTAAAAATTCTGTTGATCAAGTTTTTCATTTTCTGGATAATAAATAGACGGATAACTACTTATTAAATATGTTTAAAAAATCTGTTGTACCGTAAACTGAGCAAAATAGCTACATTGTTTTCATGTACAATATATTTTTCTGTGGTTTGTATCATATGTTTGTCTTCTTCCTTTGATTATTAATACATCCTTAAAATACAAAACAAAGAAATTGAGTCATTAAGAATCTGAAAAGGTCTTAGAAGAGCTTCTTTACAGCAGACTTCAGCATTCTGGACCATCTTTTCGAACAGAAAATGCCCCTTTGAGGCTCTATAATTTGTTGTAAAAGAGCGGAAGTGTGTGTAATTAGCCTTTACTCTGAATCGAAAGCTGTTCTTTTGTGCTCATCGCTAGAGGCCTCACCTTTTATCTTCACTTTTTCTTTGCACAAGTTCCAGTTAAGCAGCTGTGAAGCGTAAGGCTTGTGTTAGCTTCTGAGTTCCTCATGGCCGGGGCGTGGTTTGGGAGTCCAGCATTATGCTGCTGAGAGATGGCACCTCGTTGGCTGGTCTGTCACCAGCAAACGAAACGCCATCTGCGCTCTTGGTTTACCCAGTTCCACGCTAGGCCTCTATATATTTTCATTTTGATCATCCGCTGTTGGCCGGGAACCAGCTACTCGGCTCATGATGAACATCTGCCCACTCGCTGTAGGGGATCAGTGAGTCAGCACACACACGTACAGCTTGGTCGTGTTTCATTTGGGCTGATCACTGCTGGGTTTCCCTTCGTTAGATGGAGGAAGTAGCCAACCTCCTGTCGTCATTTAGATTTTTTTTTATCATTTAGGTAATACAACCTCAAACGATTATCACAATTGAATGTAGAAAATTGAACATTTTATCTTGATTGCGATTAATGAATACAGGTACACAGGTACAGTCTGACCTCTGCTCTGTCCCTCAGGTCCTCCACGAGCCACTGATTGACGAAGACCCCGTCTTTATCACTACGTGTACAGAAAGGGAGCTGAGGAAGAGGAAGAAAAGGAAGTTTAGTCTCTGGGTGCGGCAGTGCAGCTCAACTGGCTTCATCTGTCAGGTAGACACCGTCCGCCAGGATACAGACACATCCGCAACACACTTTTACGGGGCACACACACACCACAAACACACAGAGCACACACTGGAAACACAGTCCTACAGGATGATGCACACTGGAAATACAGTCCTTCAGGACACAGACACTGTACACCTACTTATACAGTACCCACACACCGGACACGCGCTTCTGCATGACAAACACACTTGCGCATGACACACATGCTTCTACAGGACAGTCGCTGTCCTACAGGATAAAGACTGGAAAACACACAGAGTTAAAACACATTCTTTTAGTGAGTGAGATTTTTGATTATTTGTGAGCTCAAGTAGACAGCAATAATGAGAAAGAATAAAACAAAAGTTATTTGAATTTTTTGTCCTTATTACATAAATAGATCACAGATAAGAGCTGATGATGATGACGATAAGAATTACCCTAATAGTCTTCATTAACGCGCTGTGCATCAAGTTGCATTTCCATCTAAATGTTATCTTTTCTCCATTCCTTTGTTGTTTTCAGCTGTAATGGTATTTAATGGATTGCATTAGGATTAGATTATGTTAACTAAGAGAGCCCATTAGTAGGAACAGTTCATACCCGTAATTTGCCATTCTAAACCACCAGGAAAACATTTCATTCCAGTAGGAAGTGCCATAATGAACGGATAACGGCTTCTTGACATAATGGCTCACGTTTTTCAGCAGGATATTTATCTTATTGACCGAGCTCCAGCTGAATTAAAAAAGAGCAATGAAAGAGAGCTTTAGACATCCATGTGTTTAGTCGCTGCACCACAGCCCAGAGTGGGCAAGGCCCTGCCTCCTCTAACACAAGCTGTCCATTTTAAATAAAGCCCCCTGACCACAAGCTTGCACAAGCCTTTCATTCAGGACTCAACCAAACACAGCAGGGCAGGAGTGTTTCACCTCGAATGCCCTGCAGCGCACACAAACCAGCAGCTTGTCAGGAGGGAAAAGAGAACCTGTAATTCTTTGCTGTTCTTCAATCTGCAGCTGCCTTTGGCACTAAAGGCCTTTACATTTCTACCTGCAGCTTTTACACTGGCCTTCACTTGGGTCTAATAAAGAAAAGGAACGTTATTGTGTTCCTGGAACAAGGTTCACATTTGAGTGCCAGGACAATGCATTAGATTTGTCCTCGAGTGTCCCTTTATTAAAAATAAATTACTGCAGTGTTTTTATTTTATACAGTTTTATTGAAGTACTTTGGACCACTTTCTAGTTAAGTTGGTCCTCTTGCCAGTAACCTCTCAGAAGGCTAAATTGACCACATATTTAATATCTGCACATTCAAATAACTGTGGGCCTGATTTACCAGTATTTTGCTAAGCCTTTTCTTACATTTAAGGTAAAATTTCAGATAAGAAAGACATTAAATAATCTAATAACCGTAGGATCAAAGAACACCCAATACGTTAATGTTTTGCATGAGCGTGTTCTTCATCGTTTGTAGATTGTGTTTTTACCTAAGAACAAATCTCAAATAAGAAAACACTGGTGAATCTCAGGGCGTAAACTGGAGCACCCGGAGAAAACTCACACGGGGAGAGCATGCAAACTCCACACAGAAAGGCCCAACGGCTGACCCGGGATTGAACCCAGGACCTTCTCACTGTGAGGCGGCAGTTAATATTTCAGAATGTAAAGGAGCCTCTCACTTTTTCATTTTAACTTTTACACTTATCAAAGTTACATTGACTTTAACTGAATTACTGAATTTTAACAAATGCACTCATTCTGAGTGACTTCCATTTTCTCATTACAGGGACAGTCTCCCAGCAGCCACTTGGGGTTAATGGTTTTGCTCACGTTAGCTCAGTGTTTGTAGTTCTGGTGGTATGATAGAGCTGGAGTTGAACACACTACCACTTGGTCAAGCTGCAAGTGTTCAACCACTAGGCCACCAAAAATATGGTGCTGATGAGATTTAAACAACAACATATTACAACTCCAACTCCCTAACCACTCAGCCACCTTGTCTAATTTACTAGGTGCTAGTTAGATTTGAGTTACTTTGAGCAGGTCTTTGAGTCCAGAGCATGTGATTTGTGTCTCTGTAACATCTTCTCTCTACCCAGATCTATGTCCATCTAAAAGAAGGCCCTGGACCAGATGGACTGGACACCCTGAAAAACAAGCCACAGCTCCACAGTCTGGTGGCCAAACAGCTCTGTCTGAACCTGAACGGCCAAAACGCCATCATCTTCACCGGCCCCAGCATCACCAGTCTCAACCTGTTCCAGGAGTTTGAGAAGCAGGGTGAGAAACCAACTCCCTTACAGTGCACATCACAAACCTATAAACTGTCCAGAAACAAGTTACTGTTTGAGTTACAGGGAAAAAATAGCTAACTACATTTCAAATCTTTTCCAAGACATTCTCCATTGTCTGACTCCATCTTGCAGCTGCCAAGCATGCACTATGCCAGCACCAAAGCCTATTAGATAGCACTTCTGCCAATTCAACACCATTCCAAATCACCTCGTAGTTGAAAACACGTAGATATAGCGTTTAGCCACTACATAATACTATTTGTAAAAAAGTAGTTTGTTACCTAGAATTTAGGGTCAGGGTTTGGGAGTTTTTACCTGTTCTTAGCCTCAACACTGGCGCTGGCATAAAACCTCAGAGCAGCCTCTTCCAGCTCCAAATTGAAGAGCCGTCTTAATTTACACCTTTTTTCTTTGTGTCTGTCTAGCCCTGTTGTTGTGCAGTATATTTTGTGAGTTTATTTTTTGGGTGGGAGGCCTTGCGGTAAGGTACTCAGTTACACAGCAAGAAGATGTAGATTAAAGTATGGCTCTATCTACCTCCAGCAGTATCGTTATTAAACTCCTGAGCGAGAGCTTTAATCTCAAGTTTCTGCAGGGAGACTATCCTTATAATTAGGAAATGGACATCGCTCTGGATGTGAGTGTCTGCTAAATGTAGTAAATATAACTGGAAATGGGTCAAATTAAAATGCTTTTGCTAAATGACTTTATTCAGTGTTTAATTTAACATTAAACATCTTGTTTCGATCTCCTTTTGTCAGCTCCTTCTTTTTCCTCGGCTCTAATCTCTTCGCTCTGCTTATGTCCCACAACCCCTGCGGTTTTTAATTACCGCCGGCAAGGCACTGCAGCGAGAGATGCAAATGGGGAGAATCAACTGAGTCTGACCTTGAATTTTCAGCAGAAGAGTTTTTCATCATATCTTTTTTTTAATAATGTATTATCTGATCATTTCATTTTAGATTATGCAGTGTAAAATAATTACCCAATTGACACATCTAGGTTTAAATGCTAGTTAAGGACTTTTTCAGTCACGACAGCCAACATTTCTTATCCTAAATGCTCCTGTATTATGGGGATTAAACTCTGCGTAGTGAGATCAGGAGCACAGATTGCATCGCGCCCCTGTTGGGAAGCCTGTAAGTGAGGAATCATCATCTATCAATTAGTCCAAAGCACCTGCATAGCAGTCTGTCGCAACTATGGGGAAGACTCAGACTGCTCAGAAGCACTCAGAGCACACATTAAATCCAACCCGACTCCATCATCATGTCCAGAGTAGTTTTCCAGCCTTGCAGGCTGAGATTTAATATCGAATTTAGTTTCCAGAGACAGTGATGTGTGTAAGCGTGTCTCAGTGTTTAATCCCCTCGAGATGCATTGCACGGTGAAAACTCGGAGAAATGGATGCTGTAAGCTTTTTATCCTCCTCGTGGTTTATAGATATTTACTGCTGTGGGTTGCTGAGCACCAGGAAGAGCGACTGCACCGGTCTGCCCCAGTCCATGTTGTGTAACCCGGAGATTCCGCAGCAGCGTGGCCAGTCCCACACCAAGATGAAGGGCAACACGTCCCTCATCAACTGGTACAACAAGGGCAACTTCAGGTTCCTCACCAACGCCTATTCACCCACCAAGCAAGGTATGAACAAGTCCCTTTCAAACAAGCTTACTGATGTGCATTTCCATAGAGCCTTTCTAATGCTGCCTTCTATTTGCCATTGGAGCCGAGACCAGTCACCTATGGTTATGAGCTGTGGGCAGTGACCAAAAGAAGGAGATCGCAGATACAGGCGGCCGAAATGGGTTTCCTCTGCAGAGTGGCTGGGCTCTCCCTTAGGGATAGGGTGAGAAGCTCAGTCATTCGGGAGGGACACAGAGTAGGGCCACTGCTCCTCCGCATCTAGAGGAGCCAGATGAGGTGGCTGGGCATCTGGTCAGGATGCCTCCTGGATGCCTCCCTGGGGAGGTGTTTCGGGCACGTCCCACCGAATGGAGGCCCCTGGGAACACCCAGGACACACTGGTGAGACTATGTCTCCCGGCTGGCCTGGGAACGCCTCGGGATTTCCCCAGATGAGCTGGACAAAGTGGCCGGGGAGAGGGAGGTCTGGGTTACCCTCCTTGGGCTGCTGCCCCCACGACCAGACTTCAGTTAAGCTGAAGAAAATGGATGGATGGAGATTACGTCACATCCACTAAAAACACAAGTTGGATGTGTTCCATTTGCCACAGGAGAGTGTTAACAGGTTAACATTACAGCCTTGTTTTTTGAGCGAGAAATGGACAATAGGTTAACGCAAAAGCTAATACATCTACACTTTTTATCTGAATTTCAACCTTCAGAAAATGCCTCGGAAACCGAGCGTCAACGGCAAATGGAACACAATATAAACCCCCAAGTACATAAGTACAAGTACAGTGGGTCTCATTCAGCAGCCGTTTTTAACCCGTTTTTTTTTTTCTTAATACATGCTGTTTTCACAAGTCCACTTATTTGTTTCTTGGTTGGATTGTGTTGTATATAAAAATGAACATTCTCATGCCCTTTGCAGTCTCTTGCCCATATGCTTTCAATTCATGAGCGCAAACCTGCAGATGATTCATTTTTGACCAAATCATCATGAATCCAATGTGCACTGCCTTAGGAACAAATGTACGAAAACATTTAAGACGATTTTTGGTGAATGAGACCCAATGTTTTGTCCACATCAGCCAGCACCATTGTGCAGCTCCATTGAGATGTTTCTCCAGCAGCAGCAGCCAGCGTTCCTGTTTGTGCACTAGTACACTCTCCACATGTTAGCTAAGGTCGTGAAGCAGCAGGAGTCCATTCCCCAGGTACAGATAGAGGATGAGGACGGGGGCCAAATCTGGAAGGGTCACTGTGTGTGGTTTTAGCAGGACATCAGATTTCTACTCTGACTCTTTTAGAACGATGCCCAGGGATCTCTTATGAGCTCAGACCTTCAGGTTTTGGGTCTGATCCCAAGGACTGCGATCAGGCGTATTTTATAACACACTGTCCTTGTCACTGCGCTGGGGGTTTGGGATTTACACAGACCACAGGTTGTTGCCCCCTGTTAGACCTGCTAACAATCTACCTGTAGCAGCCAGCTTTCCTAATTGGTCTCCCATCCGAGTGGTAGGAGTGTAGCGATATGTTGATTTACATAGATGTTTTGATTCAAAGATCAGTGAGCCTATAGCATTGATCCAAAATGGACACATTGATCAGACATCATGTATACTGTAACATCACAGAGGAGGTGTGTTTTTATTAAAAGAGAAGAATATTTTCCATTTAATGCTTGGTTGAGCTCAGGAATAAAAGTGTCACATCATCATTGTGATGAAGTCATTGTGTTAAATCTGCTTTACATATAGTCTCATATTAATCTTTGGCTTTTGCATTGAATTGAATAGAAAGTGTATCACAGGACTTTGTGATGTCATCAGACATGAAACTGTCAGTTGAATGGATGTAATATTATGTTGTGATGAAGCTTGTAGGTTACACTCCTACTAAGTAGCGTCCGAGCCTGAACTTCAGTTGCTGCTGGTTATTTAAAGTGTGCGAAGTATATTTGTAGAGACAGCAGAAGAGGGGTTGGATAGCTTGACAAATGCGATGCTGTCCTACGGTAATAACAGTAATCTACTTTAAGTAGGTATTTTTAAAGGAAAGTGAAAGTGAGTGATTATTTGTTATTGTGAACACACCATAGCACACAGTGCACTACAACAAAATGTGACCTCTGCATTCGACCCATCCGTGAAGGTCCAGTGGCTGTGATGTTTTTCTCTTAGGATAAACACAGCTGCATGAGTCCCATTTGCGAGACGTAGATGCAGTTTAATTCCAACGTGAAGAATAACTGCAGCGTTGACACTCAGTGTTAATCTGCTTTCACAATCCTCAACGACATCAGCCAGAGTGGGTCTTGCTTTAACAGTGCTGAATGGAGTATTGCATGCACGTCTTGAAAGCCTCAGTTACAGAACAGTGCAATGAGACTTACAGAGCCTCCCAGCATCAGTCTTCACATGTAATCCTCTGAGCATAAAGCTGCAGATATTCACCAACTTCCTCTCGCTGGGGCTTTACGCTGATGACTGTGGATTAAATGAGTTTTGCGGCATGTTGACGGATTAGGAGATGCAACGCTACATCACATTATGCTCCCTACCATGCTTTTGACTTTTGATATGATTCATTCTGACAGCAGTTTGACATACGACATCAATTTGCTAGAACTGGACGTTTTTATGGTAACAGCTGGCTTTTGAAAGCTGCAGTGTTGTGAACATATGCACTGTCCTTTTGATACTTGTCATTTTCCAATAATATTTGCAGATATTTTAATTAATTTCAGTATGCAAATATGATGTTTATATTAAATTATTACATTTATATTAATATCTAATATTTAAAACATTAATTGTAGTATGTTTACTAGTCTGTAAATGCCTAAATGACATTGGAATTGGTATTTTTGCAGCCCAATATAAAGTTTTTTTTACTTGGATTTGTTTTTCCTGGAACATGAACACTACCCAGAAAGGATCAGCTCTTCTGAGTAATCGTAAATAAAGAGTGAATGAAAGCTAATGGGGATTTTTAAGTGTTTAAAAGTCTAAAAACAGTCAGGTCAGATGATAGATCACAGCTCCCAGCACTGACACTCGAGTGACAGGAGTGCTGACTGGAACCTTGATCTGTAAATAATCCTACTTCTGGCCCAAATGAAAGACGGAATGTAGATCAGATTAGATTCTTAATCTCATCTTGATATTCCCTTTACTCAGTATTGTAAACACTTTTTCTAATCACAAAGTATAAATATGATCTTATTGTCTTATGGAAAAAAAAAACAGAAAAATGAAATTTGCTTCTCTTGAAAACACTGCTAGTTCACATTTTGGTCGTTGGTTTGTATAACAGTTTGTTGTCTTGGCACCACAGCACTGAGTGGGTTCTGATGCTGTGGAACAAAGCACTTTGTTCAGAGATGATGCTGTAACAAAAGCTGGCTGTACTCGGTGTGAGAATGTGAATTAAGGTGTTAAAAGGCTGTTACTCAGATACCAGCCTGTGTTAGTGTTGATGTAGAGCGGTGTGTTTTGGTGGATGGAGGTAGTTTACAGTCTGTGCTGATACAAGTTTCTGCTCTGACTCTAGGGGTGATCATTAAGAGGAAGAGTGGAGAAATCCCCTGTCCCCTGGCTGTGGAGGCCTTTGCTGCTCACCTGAGCTACATCTGCAAATATGATGACAAGTACAGCAAGTAAGCACAACTCATTACATCTCCACACTCACTGTCCAGTATCTGCAAGAACACACACACCCGGGCAGTGCAGTAATAAATCTGCTTGGTGCTGCAAGCAGGTTTTATGTGGTTTCACAACCTCAAGTTACACCGTAACAGCCTAAATCGTATCAGTTTATGCAGCGTTTCAAAAGTCTTGGAGCAGGTTTTGGTGTTTAACTAAGTTGGCAAACCTTGGTGCAGTGGTCTGAGTGACTGAAACCCTGAGTCGGTGATTATAAAATTGGGGGTTTGAATCTCAGCAGACAGCCTTAAAAACACACAGTTGTGCTGCTGAGAAAGGCCCTAAATCTAGGGATGCACCGATACCACATTTTTACAAACCGATACAAGTACGAGTATTTCTATTTGTGTACTTGTCGATACCGAGTACCGATACTGATACTTCTTAGATTCTTAGATGAAGTTAATTGGGAGGCAGATTTTATTTTCTCTTTTGTAGATTATAATAAGTTGGGATGCACCGATACCATTTTTTTGAGTCCGAGTACGAGTACCGATACTTATTTTTAGGTACTCACTGATACCGAGTACCAATACCTTTGTAGGTCTGTTATTAATAACAATGACGATAACAGTGGATTTTTATTTATTTATTTATTTTTACCAATATCAATTACCTTATTTCCCCAACGATAAGCCGCCCCATGTTATTAGCCACAATGTTACTGAATTTACCAATCTGAAGTAAAGGCATCTACGTAATTTGCCACGAGTATACTTGTAGCGAATGCGTTTTCATGTTTTTAGATAGGCCGCCCCATTTAAGCAAGCCGCACCCAATACGCAGGTAAAATTAATGTACTGTATAAGCCGCGGCCTATCGTTGGGGAAATACGGTAGTCTAAACTCAAAAAAATACTTTTAAAAACCAAAATATAAATTAAAGTACACTGGAGCCTTATGTCATTTTATAAAATGAATCATACTAATGAACCATTTATTTGTCCTATATGTATCAAAACATAAAAAGCAACAATTAAAGAAATATTAAATATTAAAATATTAGTCTGCTTTGCTGCTGTACCTCCAGACAGCTGACATTTTTATCCCCGCACAGTTTACAGTTTATTTGGCAAGTGTTGTGGCATTTACACTGCCTCCACGTAGCGATGAAAATAACTACATCATATCTTCTACATGTGGTATCGGTAGTAGGTATCGGGGAATTTTGTTCTGAGTACGAGTACGGTGCATCCCTACTAAAAACTAAGTTGCTTAAAAGAGACTGTCCCTGTAATTAGGAAATAGAATTTTCTTATATAAGATCATCTGATAAACGGCCTAAACATGCTCTATAGAAGGAGGCGCCTCAACATTGGACCTTCATATGAGCAAGTTCCAAACTGCTACACGTGAACCATATGTACACATCTACTTATATGGTCTAAAAATAATATCGTGATATTTTTAAGCTATATTACGATACACAATATATCTCAATATATTCTCTCTTTCTGGGCGAAAACTACATTTCCCACAATCCCCCACCAATGACGCCGAGCCGCGTCACAATAATGCGATGGACGCGCATATGGAATAAACACTGAAAATGTCAAGTTTTATGGTTATCAGCTGAAATATGGTTTGTGTCTGAGTGTTTTTACGAGTGATGGCGTTCCACATGAGTCACAAGCGCCACACGCCGTGTTTACACCACAAAGTTATGCGTTTTTATGCCTTTACTTCTGTTTTTTCTGCACAAAATAACAGAACCAGTTATTCTTCGGAACAAGCTTGTCCATTTTCATCTCCAGTTAATGTCTCTATAATCGATATATCCACCCCTACTTCATACGTGGTAATGTTAGTTGGTTGTTTAACAATCACCACTTGGCCTTTAATGCACAAAATACAACAGCTACAAAAACTGCTTGATGGGTTGCTTGATTCAGGTCTCAGTCATCCAGGACATTGTAGTCCTGAGTGCTTTAATCCAAGGCAACTGGACCTCTTTTAGATTCTTCAGTTCTAAATGAATGAGGGGGAGCAGGGACCCCAATAGGGTTATATATCTGTAATTCTCCCTCAGTTTTTGAGAACTCAAGAAGCCTTTCAAATGAGATCTGAAATGATGTTGTCTTCAAGGACATTAAAGAAGTCCACTCGCCTGATGTAAATCAATAATAATTTTGAATTTTACAAACACCATCACAAAACTTTATTAAAATAACATTTATTGTTTATAAATACTTAAACTTTTTACATTATTTTAATTGAGCTATAAATAATATTAAATAAACACTTTAATGATATTCTCAACATTTTAGTATTCCAAATTAAGCAGCAGCAAGTTGTGGTGAAGAAAGCGAAGCTGCTCAGTGTGCTCTCCACCTAAGCTAGATCTCGTGTGACATATAGCTAGTCAGAGATTGTTGTGGGCGGGACATTAAATGAAGCAGCGAGTCGAGAGCAAAAGGCACAGAGAGGAGACGGCAGTGGAGTCACAGTAGCGCACCTTGTAATTACTTATCAGTGATGGTCAAAATTAAACACTGATACTGATAAAATCGACCACCTTTAATCAGCCCAGACGATAATCGGTCGAGCCTTAGTAAACACTCAAGCTTGCTCGAAGGGTTACAGACTGCATTAAGGTGTTTTGAGCCTTTGACAAGAGTTCATCCCGTCTTAAATCTGTTTTTACCAACAGAACCCCTTGCTGTGAATTTCTAGGCTCATGTTTTTGTTGTCGTGTCCCAGGTACTTCATTTTCCACAAGCCCAACAAGACGTGGCAGCAGGTGTTCTGGCTGACCATCAGCATCGCCATCAACAATGCCTACATCCTCTACAAGATGTCCGACGCCTACCACGTCAAGCGCTACAGCCGAGCCCAGTTCGGGGAGAGGCTGGTGAAGGAGCTGCTGGATTTAGATGATTGCTCTCCCACCCAGTGAAGTGACCACATGCTGTCTAACACACATAACACACACCCACATTCTCTCTTTCACACACAAGTCAGTTACACTGACTGTTCCCGACCAACAGCAGATTAGGCTTACAAAAAAAAAAAAAAGACATGTCGACACGTGTCATCTGTGACAAATTAAAGCTGTGGCAGATCTGGTTCAAAAGAAGGTCTGTTTTAAATCGGGGTCGGAGTTCGGCTCCATGATCCTCTAGGATAAGACTCCGCCCTGCACTGGGCTATTACGTATGTATGTACATAAGCCATTTTACCGTACGTGCATCACTTTGCTGCATGAAGAAAACGACGACGTGCCCTTGTAAATGTGCAATGATTTTTTTATTACCCGAGTGATGTAGTATTTGTGTAGTCTGAACCCTGAGGTGAAATGTTTAGTGAATTTATGTCGGCAGCATATCACACATCAACACGTACAGGCAGCACTGAGGAAAAATCACACAGCCATTAACATCCTAATCAGCAGATAGAGAATGTAGAGTTTTATCACTGTTGTTGAAAGGGAAACTTCCAAGCCGTCACCGATATCTCGACTATTGCAATATAGATTCACTTTACTATTATGTGTTCTTTTCTAACGAAGTCCTCTTGCTGGTGCAACCTTATTTATGATGTTGCCATTCGTGGAATTGCTAATGAGGTGAAAACTATTCGTGTCAAAACTGATGCACTTTCCCCTTGTATTCTTGCACTGTTAATTCTGAGGGAAAATGTACAATACACACCAAAATGACATTAGCGCCCCAAAAGAAATGTTTAGATAAACCTTTAAGATTGACCCCGACCTTTTCCTGACGCTGTGACCCAAAAATTTAGGAAAAATAGTTCAGTCTGGTGTTATCTCAGGAAAACACCGAATGCAAATACATCCCCATGTTTTATGTGCATAAAAATCAGCAGAAGCCTGCATACATTTGAAGCTGCTGGACGATGGGCATTTGCCAGTTTGTTGCTGGTTCTAAAACACAGCTCAGGCTGGCCACACATAACTTGTGTTTCATGGACCAACTGAATCTAGCAAAAAGTCAGTCAGCAGGCTGGGGTTCCTTCTTCACAAGTGATGCCAAGGATTAATGTGAATGTGATACATAGACTAATTTAGACTATTGCCAGTCTGTGACTTAGCATAGTTAGAAAATTGCAATGAATAGTTAGTCTGTTTTTATAAATAAAATCATGAAGTTGTTGGTGGGTAGTTGTAGCCTGAGTGAGTGAAACCCTGGGTTGGAGACCATAAGATTGAAAGTAAGCAAACGCTCTTACAATAACAAAATGTTTGCGGCAGGTTTGGGGCGAACTTGTGGTTAATTTGTGGCAAACAGTGGCGTTTGCCAGAAAATGTTGCTACAAGTTTGCCATCGTCAGCCACTAGTGTTCTGACAACAATGACAAATTGCCACTCGTGGCAAATGTATTCACCAGTGATTTGCCAAAACAGTTTGCCAGTAAAGACAAACTTGTAGTGAACATTTGCGACAAATTTATACGTTTGCGAGAAGAGCACCGCAAGTTTTGTCACAAACCTAAATTGCATGTGAAAATATGACTTTGCTGCAAATTTGCGGCAACTGTTTGCCATAAGCCAAATTGTTTTTGTAAGGGTGAACTTGATGTTAAAAAGGCGTGTTCTCTAATCCCACCATTGAGCTCCTGAGCAAAGACCCTTAAATCCAAACTGGACCTGGGAGAGTAATTTGGAAATGGGAATCTCTGGATAAGAGGGTCTACTAAATGCTGTAAATGTAAAATAGAAGTTGAGCTCGTCATTAGTCTGCTCTACCCGTGTCTCAGCCTTCACCTGTATCACAAGTCGAAATCAGGGCCAACATCTAAAAGAATGATTCGAATATTGAGTAGAGACTCTTCACTGTAGAAAAGCACTCCAAAAATCAAATGTTCTAAGTATTGGTTCGTCCCCTCAGGTATATTTCCCGAGCTAAATAAAAAGTCCCTGCCTCCAGATCACGATCACTGTGCTACAGCCATGAGAGTCAAACAGATGTCTAATGAGCAGTCTTACACATTCGGAAACTTTGTTTCAGCTCAGACTAGAATCCAAAGAAATCTAAATAAACAGGCAGACGTAGAAGCCAATCTGGGGTTATTTTTCTGAAATAAAACCGAACAATGCATGACTGTCTGTAAGCTCCCATTGGAGATTCCAGCGCACTGCTCCTGTTGAAGGAAAACAATGAGTTTCGTGTGGATTTAAGCCATGCCATGTGCCACAAAGATTCCTATCGATGGTTTTTCCTGCTCCTCTGGCCAAACTTCTCTCACTGGGAGATAACACACAGCATGCTTTGGAAAAAACATACACACACTACACTCACACCTTCAATCCACTCTGGTGCAGTTTGACCCTGTGCATACTCCATTAACACTTTCAATCTGTACATACTGCTCTTAATAATTTCACTGTTTAAAGTAAAAATTGAGCTCATGGGTTTAGTCACTAAATTTGTCATCTTTTGTATATTTTATTGGGATCCAAGACAAGCATTTTATCCTTTTCAGAATGTTTTTTGAGATCTACTTTGAACATAATCTGTGATTTTATTTGTTACTATCTTTGATTGTATCTGTATATTTCTGTTTGTATTTTCTGTTGAGATGATTTTACTTGTGACAGGTGTGCATGGAGCATGAGAAAAACAACAAGACTCCAGTGTTAGGAGATGATGACGTGTCTGTCGTGTGATTCTCTTCCTTGTGAGATCTTTGTCTTGGGCAACCTCAGGGTTTTGTATCTACAGTCACATACTGTTGTGCAATAGATGCTGTTACCGTAGGAGACTGAACATGGTCGCCGGGTTGGGTGCTCTTATAAAATAATCTCTGCAAACAACATTCTGTAGATTAAAACAGTTTTTAAACGTTCTCCTCAAGGAACTTTATCCAAATCCACATTTTTCTTATTTTATCTCTAAATATAACCAGGCCATCAGCGGGCTACATTTCTTGATGATGACTCTCGTGGCTCGGTGTGCGTTTAGAGCTGGAAAGGAAAAGCTTGGAGGATGTTGACCTGCAAAACCCTGGAGTCAACCATTAGAAGCTGTGTATCATTTGCTCATTCATTTTTCAGATTAAAATCAGGAACCAAATATTTTTAATTTACCACAAAATAATCAGGAAATCTGGCAAAATGATTCATTTTTTCATTCTGGTTTTGGACACAGATATTGAATAAAACTTGTGATGTTCACCTTTTAATTCAGAAAACGTGAACAAATGATACGTGGATTAAATAGCAAAACCAGGTAGAGAAACTCTGTGGCGTTACTACATGAGCGACTGAATCCTCACCAAGGCTGGTGATCACGTGTAGATTATGAGCTTAGAATCGTGAGGATGTCTGTTTAGAGGCCAACATTGCGATTGTGGGTATGTCCGCGCGTGCGTGCGTCTGTGTGTGTGTTTGGTGGGGAATGAGCATCTGTATCTGTGTAAACACGTTACTTCCATTGGACCAAATTGTAACATTTCTGATGAGAACTCAATGTTGTACAGAACTACGGAACTTCCACGGCTGTGCGGATGTTGTGAATGTGATTCTTGCTGTTTAAATCTTGTGTCCTTTCCTTCGTCTCTTTCTCTCTCCCTTGTGAACGTCAGTGACTAACTTGCGAGTGTGAGAACGTCAGCTTGTGTGCTAATGTTGTGTGTGACCTTCCCTCTCTTGGTGATTGCAACTTGTGTCTGATGACCGCTCCCTCTCACGTCGTCTTTCTCTCTTCACCTGTCAGTGTACGTTTACACCAATTTGCACATGAATAAAATCTTCATCATTCTTTTCTTAAACACTATCTGAGAACGTGTGTGAGTCCACACTACATACACCAGCATGACAGACAATAAAAAAAGTACTGTACACATAGGAGGTTCTGACCACAAAAGTTGTCCTGAGAAGGATGTATGATGCAAGATGATTTTCTTACATTTGAATAGCTCATTCAAATCTGCTTAACTGACGTGTGTGGACGGGAAACTCTGCATGTGCTCACTGCTCTGCATACAAACTGAAACACTGAAACTGATCCTGTTTCATGTTTGATCTTTTTCACACATCAGTAGAGACCACCTAAACTGAGACAAGACCAAGACCAGAGTGTGTTGAGACCAAGACAAGACCGAGACCAGGGCGGTGCGAGACCAATGCACATTTCACACCACATGACAAATAAGTGGAACATGCAAAGAGCAAAAAACTACTGAGATGAGGCTTACTGGTCTCTTCAGACTAGTTCAGGGTGGCCATCTGCTGGGCTGTAGGAGAGGAACTAAACATCTACGTTTCTAAAGAGGGAACCTGTTGAAGTCTGGCATAAAAGAAATGGCGTGGGTAACTCAGCATGTTCGGAACGGGCCCAAACTGGTCAGCTGAATTTAAAATCTTTGAAGACTGAATCGGACGGACAACAATGTTTATAGACACTTGAGGAGCTACACGTTGGTCCTGACAAAATCTCTCACAGAAGCAACCCATCTAAGTCAGTCGTCCATCTAAGAACTGGTCCAAACCCTATGGGCAGTTCTGAAGTTCTGATCTTAAATCATCTGGCCCAAGGAAAACATTCAGGTGAAGCCAGTCTGCTGACTAAACCAACGAGTCTCAATGTACATTAAGAAAACTCTTTAAAAACTGTTAACGGAACTGTGGGCAGCTGGTCGAGTAACAGTTAGGGAGTTCGCTTCGTGATTGGAAGGTCACCGGTTCAAATTCTGGACCGGTATAGGTATCACTAAGATACTCATAAGCAAGATCCTCTCCTCAAGCACTACTCCCCGGGTGCTGGCCATGTTAGCTGCCCACTACTCCTTCCTGGAGGGGCAAATTCAGAGGTGACATTTCGTTGTGGTGCGCTGTGTGCTGTGTTCACAATGACAAATAATCACTCACTTTCACTTTCAAAAAGATCATAGAAGGAAAATGGTAGAAACAAGAGGTTTCTGGATAAAGTCACATTCATCCATCAGTGGTCACTTCAAATACCGACATGGACTCAAGTGTCAAGGCCGATTACAGTAAACACAGTTTATATATATAAACTTTTATTTAAGTTAATTTTTTTCCTCATTCAAAGTAAACCTTCTTTGCCATATCTATAAAACAATTAACAAATACAAGCGCTGTACAGTTGACCAAATCACTAATAACTGCAATTGTATGTGTATATATATGTACATGCATGGACATACATATTGTATATACACACATATACACTTGTACAACTGTTGACCCCGTGATGTCTCCCTTGTTGTTAAATCCAACACTTTTCCGTAAGGAACCAAAATCATGAAAACACCCACATTATTATGCCTAAATAAGATTAAAAAAAACAAAAAGAAAAACATTGGTCAGGGGTCCTTCATCATCTCTGTTAACATCCTCATCCTCTAATCACACTCAAACCAAACAGGAAGTAACTTTGGCACTCCGCGCTGTGTAAACATTGTGTCCAAAACGGAGGTCAGTCTTCAAAGTATTTCTGTGATTGGTCGACTATAAAATGAAGGTTGTTTTTCCCCCACAACTAATTTTTTTTTTTTTTTCAGATCATTGCACAAAAATTTGGATGATAAAAATAACAGCATTATGGTGGATTCTCCTTTAATGATGACGTGGTCAGAGTGTTAACTGTGCGTCTCTTCTCTTTTGTGACCACCTCTTTTTTCTGCCCGCTGTGGAGAGAGATGACGTTGTTGCTTTTCTACAATCCAACTACAGTCTTAATTACTGACAGCTTACTGCTGCTAACAAGTCTAACACTTGGCCTTTGTAATGTCTAAACTCTTTGCCGAAAACCCGAACACAGAGCGGCGTAGTGGAACCCGAACACGACGACTACAGTCCGGCTGAGAATAAAGTGGTAGAATAAGTTAGGAATGCTACAGGGTCAACTTCAGTTACACACAGGGAACACCGTCAAATGTTTCCACGTCTATTTCTTCCCCAACTGTTTCCCAAAATCTAACCAGAAGTACCATAATGCCTTATGAAGGAAGAGAATATATATCGGGCTACTCCAAATGAAAGCGCAGATTTGCAGATTTCAAACGAACTGTATAAGACAGAAAGACATTCTGATACAGGAAAGTTCAAGGTTTGCTCCTTGAGGTTGCATGCACTCAACATGAGCACCATGTGTAGCACGACAAACAGCGCTAGACCACGTCTCAACAGGAGGCCTTTAGTCTTGTAGTGTTTGCATTTTATTCAGAATGAGAAACACCACTTGGTGGCATTCACTGGTACTTTGAGGCAGGCTTTTAAACTTTACTCTCCTCTATCCAGTGATGTGCGGAATGTGTTTCTGTCTTATATCTGTTTGTTTTTGTAATATTTTTTTTGGAATGTGCTCTTTCATTTTGAATAGCCGTGTATATAAATGAGAGAGAGACCAGTCGATGCGGTAAAAATTCTCTCCTTTGAGTCCAGTTGACTTATAGCTGCTTTTTGCCCTAACATATACAAATTGCACGCACTTGGCGCACCCACACTCACGCGCGCACACGCACACACACGCACACACCCACGCACACACTCTGAGAGCCGGTCGGTTATTCTGTCAGTTTACAGTAGCGTGGATATAATTAAAGACAGTCAGCCGGAATTGCCGTAAGACTGGCGGGGAATAAAAATGTAAGGTGATACCGTCAAGTAATAATTACAATGTGCAATACGTCAACTGAACCATCTGCAACCGCAAACGTTGCCTCTTCTACTGGGAAGCTGGAATTAAAAATACAAAAATGATTAGAACTGTAATGAAAGTATGAAGAAATGAACGCAAATGGAAAATAAAATCCTGTCACTACATCGGTGTAGGACACTGACCAGGTGAAAAATGAAAGCACAAGTACATGTTCAAACCCAAATGAATTTCTCTTTACTGCACGATCCGTTCCATTATTCTACATAATGCAATTATCCAAAAGTATAAAGTAAAAGCTAGAATCCAGAAACCCGTGTGGTGTGGCAGGGGAACGCTGGCGCAACTGGTGGAAAATGAAAACGGGAATGAACCAAATCTGGCAGTTCTGCGTTTCCGCGGACAGGCGCTGAACGGTAGCAGTCGGTGCTACGTCGGGGCTCGCGTCCAGCAGCGGACTAAAAACCCGCGCCGGAGACTCGAGGGGAAGCAGTTCAGATCTTTATACATTGCACCTTCAAGACGCAAGATGGACAAAAAGACAATTTGATATAAACTAGAGAAAAAGAAAGTGGCCTCTCTGGCCTAGGTTTTTTGTGTGTGTGACACTGTATGTAAGAGTCAGGTCTGTAGATCACACACTTACACACACACACATACATACACACAAACTCATACACACAAGTGTCCTCCCTCATCCCTGTGGTGGAGACGAGAAAACAAAAAGTCAGCTAACTGAAAGTCTTCATTAAAATTCCGGACCGAAGGCCACGAGGGCGGGGAGTCACCGCGCAGAGTCGCTTACATTCGGCAAACGTTGGCTACACAAAAACCCCCGGAAATAACAGAACAGAATAATAGTCACCTTTCTGTAAAGAAGGAGGGAAAAAAAAGGTTGAATTCTTTTAAAAAATAGAAAATTAAACAGGTGACATAAATCAGAAGAAGAAAAAACAAATAGGAACAAAATGGCAACAACAGAAAGCGGGTCCTTTTGGTTGTCGTCACGAACTGAAAGAGTAAAACTCTCTTCTATATTTTCCTCAATGAAGTTTAAATTCACTTCCCAAGAGCAGGACCAGAAGATGAAACGGTGAGGTATATAGTTGGATGGAAAAAGAAAGTCATCACGTTGCTTTCTGTGATGTGTTTTGAGCGTGACCCCGTGACCCCTCCCCCGGGTGGGACGTGAGCAGGCTCGCTGCGATTGGCCAGTTCCTTCTGGTCGCCCCGAGCGGCCGGCCTGGCGTCGGTTGAGGTGGGGTGGGGTGGAGGATGGAGGACAGGGGGCAGGGCTCTGTGACCTGGGAGGGGGCGGGGCTACGGCTGCAGGTTGAGGGTGAATTTCCACTGCTGTGTGAGTGAGGGGCTGCAGACCTCCACCGTCAGACCTCCGCTCCGGGAGCTCCGGCTGTCCAGACACAGGTTACTGCCCACGTGCCGAAGTTTGGAGTTCTCGATCTGCTCCCATTTCTGCAACACAAAACAGTAACACCAGGTTGATTCATTAATTTCCATTTCCCCAATTCAAGCAGCTTCTGATCTTGTGAAAGAATCTTTAAACAGACTTGCACTACGAAACGCCGGTTATTTCCGCTTGCGTCAGCTCTCTGACTGCCGCGTAGTGTTTCAACCGTTCATGTATGCGTGGAGAGTAACGGAGTTCGGAGTTCCGAGCACGGATCACGACGCACAGCACCACCTCCTTCGCTCTCCGTGTTCTGTATGTCGCAATCTGCACTACGGTACATGTAGAAATCTGAACCGTTTCAGTGGGACGTTTGATGGACAGAGGCGTTGCTCCGCCCCTCAGCCTCACCTGTCTGCTGTCGTTCTCTCTGCAGCCCTGCAGCTTGATCTGGGAGCCAGCCGTCCGCTCCACCACCGTCAGACACAGGTCCATGTGCTTCACCGACTTGTCCTTGGTCAAGGCCCATTCCTGATGAAAACATCTCTTAGTTAAACGATTCCAACCTGAAGAAGCATCTCAACATCCAACTACACGTGCAAAACACAGAACACATGAATTCACAAACTGTATTTGCATTTCATTTCAGATTAAAAGGCCTCATTCACCAGCCGCTCTTAAGAAGAAATTTGTTATTAACACTCACATACACAAAGATTCTCACATGGGGCAGTGGTTACTTATTTGAGATTTTCTTCTTAGGTCAGAACTGAATCTACGATAAGCGGTTTTATGCTAATGTTTGTGCAAACTGTCTGTTAAACACATGAGAGGTGTAAACCTTCACCGTTCTCACGATTTGATTCGATTCGATACGACATCTCGATGCATAAAATCAATTTTTCTACATTACTTCACATTACATGCAGATCATGCAGCCATGCTTGCTAGCGGGACGTCCTTTTCAATTAGATTTTTTATGCCGCAGCCAGAAACTCACCAAGCCATGTGATTATGATATAATTCAGGGGTTTTCAACTTCTTAAGCAGGTTGAGTGTGTGAGGGAGTATTTTTTAATTACTTTTTATTGATAAAGATGCACAAATCATCTGGAAATGTTTTGAAAAATGTTTTGAACAAATGATTTCAGTAGTGAAAGTGGACTGCATGTCACACGTCGCCTGCGATTATGTCATGGACCACTAGGGGGCAGCAGACCGCCGGTGGAAGACCTCCGATATAATCGATTATGGTCTGTATCGATGCGGAATCTGCATGGCGATGCATCATTTATGTGATTAATTGTTTTAAAACCCTAAAATACATTAGATTGTTTTTTTCTATTCTACATTTTTGTATTATACACTAAATGAAATTAAAATGTATTTTTTATCACTGCTCATAAATATTTCAAGTATTTTAAGTAAATACACAGTAAACATTGAAACAAATCTGTTATGTTAAGTGGAGTCTAATGCTCCTGTGTGTGTGTGTGTGTTCTTGTACTTGCTACTTAGTGAGAACCAAAATGAGTTTTTAACCGCAGAGTGAGGACATATTTGGGAAGTGAGGACTATTTTAGTGGTCCTCACTTCTTTAAACAGCTTTTACAAAAAAAATACAAGTTTATTCGCAAAACTAAAAGTGTAGAAAGATTAGCTTTTGGTTACTGAGGTTATGTTTAGGGTTAGGTGTAGTATTATTTAGATACAGTAATATAGAAGTCAATGGAGGACCTCACTACTATATAAGTACCAAGATGTATGTGTGTGTGTGTGTGTGTGTGTGTGTCTGTGTCTGTGTGTGTGTGTCTGTGTGTGTGTGTGTCTGTGTGTGTGTGTGTGTGTGTGTGTGTCTGTGTGTGTGTCTGTGTGTGTGTGTGTGTGTGTGTGTGTGTCTGTGTGTGTGTGTGTGTCTGTGTCTGTGTGTGTGTGTGTCTGTGTGTGTCTGTGTGTGTGTCTGTGTGTGTGTGTGTCTGTGTGTGTGTGTCTGTGTGTGTGTGTGTGTGTCTGTGTGTGTGTGTGTGTGCGCCTCTACAGGCTTCTGCCCTTTCAAAGCGATTTTCAGGGAGTTTACCGAAACTAATTAAGAACAACTGCCACATACTTTCATAAGAACAAACGTACAAACAACTCTGCAGTTTAAGAACTCAGCTGAACGTCTCATGAATCCCACAACAAATTAAGAAAGAAGAAATGAAGGTATCAGTGAATGAGAATATGTGTATGATTTGATCATTCATTTTTACCCATTAAAACCCTAAACCACATATAAATACTGTATACACCATATCATATGAACAGATTCACGCTCATGTTGCCATTCTTCACTGAAACTACTGCATGGAACAGTCACGTCCACGTCACACCAGTTTGCTCTTGATAAAAAAGTAAAATGGAATACGAGTGTGCCTTTTTCCCTTTTTGTCATTTTAGTTTTGGAAGTGGATTTTTGTTGTTGTTGAGGGTTTCAGAATGAACGAATGATACACAGATAATAAGGCCCGTTGTGTTTTTCCCCTGGCTGTACAGCTACAGCAGCTGGTGCTCCAGATCCCCCCGTGTGGTGCAGACGTCCCGCTCATCCGAGCCTCCAAACCAGCGCAGTTCTCGTGCTTCACCCAGTGCTCTCCTGTGGTGTCTGAAACACATCAGTATGCCTGTACCTGTGCCCGGAACGCTACCTGGTTGCCCCCGGCGTTGTGGCACTCGTACACCCCGACTACACCGTCAGCAAAGTGGCCCAGCGTGTCCAGGCAGTTCCCGCCCTGCTGCAGCGCCCCGAATGCAATGTCCTGGTGGTCAGGAACCCTGAAATACATAAACAACCAGTCAAAGATGACCTGATGGTCACTTTTAGATTAAGTCCAGATTCTAGTATTCAAATTTGAATTTAAACTCCATATTTAGGCAACCAAATGTCCTCTAGGGCTGGACTCATGAATTTTTAGGGCTCCAGACACTACATCAGCTGACTTTTCAGTTCCTCCAGGATTTTCCAGGCTTTTCTGAGATTGTTTTGGCCTAAAATGCCTGATTTTGTGGCAGCTTTTCTAAATATTGCCATGAAAGTTGCAGTGTTTTTAGGCAATTTGATGCCATTAAGTTGCAGGAGCAAGTCAAAGTTACGGAAAAATGAGTGATTTTGTCCCCCTTTATAATGATTAACAATTAAATAAAATGAAGAACAAAACCACTATTATTTTTATTAATCATTGATCATTTAGTTATTTCTGAAGATAAATGCAAGGGACTTTTATCACACGTTTCCTGCGACTTCTAAATGTAGCAAGAAAGAGTGTTCACTGATGCACGGCTCAATGTTTTGCAGGAAACAATAATGATTGACAAAATTGCATGGTAGTAAATGAATTCACAGGGATTGGCTGAATTTGCGTTAATGGTTGCAATCGCAACATCGTGAAATCCTGGAGGGTCTGACTTTTAAAACAATCACATGAAAATACAGTACATCACACAACATACACACAATATACATTTGTTTCAAAAAGGAAGCTGATATTACTGCAAATAAATTTATGTATGACTCGCTGCTTGGTTTGTCACATTAAAACTGAAACCAAAAATTTCATTATTTGTTTCCAAAACCAAAATAAAAAAACGAAAATGAGCCCTTTTCCAATTTTCCATTTTTGGTTTAAATAAAAAGGGTAAAACCAGAAAACACACTCATAGTCCATTTTGGTATTTTCATATTGCTTTTTTGATTTTTCATTTGAATGCAAAAACAGAAATTAATTTTGGTTTTGGAAACAAATATTAAATAAACATTTTACAAACAAACAAACGTTTTGGTTCTTGCTGTTGTGCTAAGAATAAAAGAACAAATCATACACAAATTCTATGAGATTCTTAAAGCTAATTTCCACTGCTGCGCCTTGAAGGACTTCTACGATAATTGTTCTGGTAGAATTCAGTGCTAGTGAAAATGAGCAACAACTAGATGAATTTTCAAGACCAAACAGCTGTGGTGATTTAGATTTCGAGATTTGCAGCATCAGATGTGCAGCTGACAAATGTGCAGAAACTGTTACCCAATAACACACACACACACCCCTAAAAGATTCCTGGATTTGTGGGTTTTGTATGTGGAAGATTCTAACTTCTGAATCATTAATCCACAAAAGCTGGATTCTGAGCATGAACTCTGAACACTCTTCTGAGGTGATGCAAGACATTTGAATTTCAGTACTTGCCCACTCATATGGACACAATGCATGATGTTTTATAATAGTTATTATAAAGCGCAGCTCCCTCCATGCTGGCCCTCAGATCAGCCAGAACCTCGTCACTTCTCACCGGAGTTCTGGGTAAACGTTCTCCAGGTACCACTTGAACGGTTTGCATCCTAATCTCTTCTTCATCTCCAGCCTGCTCTGAATGCTGCGGAGGAAGAACCGGAGTTTAAAGCACAAATAAATCACACATGAATACTGATGCTGCGTGGACAGATCTAAAGCAGGCGCAAAAACAGGGACACACTCACTTGCCATAAGGCACGTTGCGTGCTGACGGCACAGCGGCGTAGTAGAAGTTTTTGAAGTCGTCCATCCAAACTTCAGCTGCTCGTCTGGTGTTCCTGTAATGTCACAAGAGCAGCCGGACAGGCAAGAAGATCAGATCCATTCCAAAATGATCCATTCAGAATGACTGTGTAATAACAACCCCTCCTTGTTCTCTACATGATTTATTCTTCTTCCTCCCACTTCTTTAAAGTGAATGATTATTCGTCATTGTGAACACGGCGCACAGTGCACCACAACAACATGTGACCTCTGCATGACGTGCGGTGCTTGGGGACGGTACCTTGCTCATGAGTACCTCAGTGGTACCTTTACCAGTCCAGGATTCAAACCAGCGACCTTCCGATCACGGGGCCTAACTCCCTAATGGTTACACTACTAACTGCCCCACGCTGAGTTTAGCTAGTTTACTTTATTTCTGTTTTTCCCCTTTATTTCTCCTTTTTACCTTTTTTCACCACTTTATCTATTTCTATTTCAGTCCACAACAATCACTCAGAAACTCCAGGAATTGTCTGTGTAGTTGGAGGCCACTCAAAGGTGTTAAGTGTTAAGATTTTTCAGATTAAAAAAAAAAAAATCAATATTTATTCCGAGCACAAAAATGAAAAAGGCAAAACGAGTGGTTGTCCAATTTCCCATTATGGGGTTCAAATAAAAAGGATAAAACCTTATTCCATTTTGTTTCTTTCACATTCCTTTGTCCATGTTTCATTTGAACCCAAAATGGAAAATCGGAAACAATTCATTCATTTTGGTTTTGGAAACAAATTTGTTGAAAAAATATCTGGTTTAGGTTTATTCACATATTCTCTGCAACACAAGGTCTAATGACTCTGACGGCTCAGTGACCAAAGACAGTTCACAAACTAAAACAAAATCATGTTAATTCATCTTCCAAATGAGGCTTTAAAGCAAGTCCCTTTGTGTTCACTACTCACTTTCTACCACTGGGTGGCGCACATCAGCTAACTCACTATGTTCTCCGGGCTCCATTTTGTCTGATAAAAATCTTAGCATCGCTACATGAGCCATTTACGTGATATTCATGACTTTAAACCTTAGGTCTTGCAAATAATGAAGGAATCACAATGCCTTCTGGAGGAAGTGCAGGACATGTTGGGTTAACTCCGTTCCACTATGCTGAACGCACGAGGTCTGGGTGTGTACCTGGCGAAGACGGTGCCGCTGCCCCCAGGAAAGGTGTACGGATGCTGCTTCCTGAAGACGTGTCCCACCCGACTGCAGGGGATGATCTCCAGGTTCCCCCCACACTGCCACACGCGGAAGGAGATCTCTGAGGGAATCACCACACAGGCAGGTATTAAAAAGGCTGCATACACACACACATGCAGTGTGAACCAAACGCACAGAACACAGATTATTAAAAAAAAGTCAAAGTCAAATAAGCCTCACCTCAGTTATATACGGGTATACAGTGAGATCAGATAAAGCTCCAGATACGCAGAATATACATATATATATACATATAAATGATAAATATAAAGTAGAACATTTGCCATTTTAGTTACGCGAAGTATTCAGAATATGTGCAAATATTGCAACAGCGGTCAAGTGGAGAAAAGCTGCATAGACGTAAAGGAAGTTAAACTATGGTTTCTGATTTTGTGAATTCGACAAATGTATATTAATGTACACTCAAGGTCATGTCTCGTAGTCGCAAAATATTAAAATACAGTTGCATATATAATGTAATGATTTCCTGTAGGCGTGATTTCCCAATTTCCATATTTATTTGTATATTTTGCAACCACTAGATTTTTATTTTCACTTTTATTTTTCTTAAGAAACAATGTTCATTTAAATAATCGACTGTATATAAGAGGAGATAATATCTTTCTTGAAAGCGGCTTTTCTTAAAACAACTTATCGATCTTACATAAAATCAATTAAAAGTAATAATTTAGAATTAAATTGTGAATGAAATTTGTACCGTTTTGCCAGTGAGGAGTCTTTTTTTTGGGCTTATATTGGAATGTTCACAAAATGTTTTATTTAAAAATCCCTTTCCGAGGACACAAACGTTCTCATGACCATTTGGTTTTAATAGAACTGATCATTAATATACTATAATAATACTAAATTAGCATACTGGCTTCAAAGTAATACTGCTCGATTGAACAAAAATGCAAATGCAAAGGCTGAAGAATTATACTTTTATAGCAATTCCAAAAGTTTACTGCCAGCACTACCACCATTATGTTCCTAAGCAAGATCAGGGGAGTAAGAGCCATTTTGTGTGCGTAAATGTTTGAATATTTGGACTTAATATTTCACGACTATTTATAGTAGAAGTTAGTAGATTTAAATATTTCTGGAATTTTCTATATGAACTTTCTGCATTAGTACGTAACAATAGAAGTAATACATGCCTTACGTGTCGTAATCTGATTGGATCCTAAAATATATATGAAGATGTAAGAACGTTCAGAACTAGAATTGTGTTAGAGCTGAGAACGCGGGAGCGTTACAGTCTTTTGACCGTCACGTAAAGTCTCTTTGTAGTCCTAAGAATTCATCCTTTGCTTGTAAAAGTCTAAGCTGTAGTAAAGAAAGACGACAAAGGAACAGACTGGACTTAAGACTCTTATTTGGATACGTGTCGCGTGCAAAGAATCTTCGGAGTTCGAGACTGGTGAGACAACGAGAGCTGCACTGCACTCACAGCGGGTGTGACGGCGTTAGGGCGTTCGCCCTGTGACCAGAAGGTCGCCAGTTCGAATCCCGAATCCCGTAAAGGTACCACTGAGGTACTCATGAGCAAGGTACCTCCCTTGTTAGCTGCCCACTGCTCCTTCACGGATGGGTTAAATGCAGAGGTCACATTTCGTTGTGGTGCACTGTGTGCTGTGCTGTGCTGTGTTCACAATGACAAATAATCACTCACTTTCACTCTTAACCCTTAAACGCCATGTTTCTCCAGAGAGACTGTTCCCGTAATCAGGAAATGACACCCTCCTCTGGTTAAGAGCATCAGCTAAATGCCGTAAAGGTAAGTCTACCCCATATATAATCAAATCACGATGGGTGACATTACAGAAGACATTACACTCCTGTGTATCTGTGTTTTGGTCTCACTCCTGGAGTTTTGTGGTTGTTAAGTTTGTCTACAGAAACGAAAGCTCAGTATTTCTGCAGTGCCGCCATTACATGTTAGATTGCGGTGACCTTTCCCATAAGCACTGCAGCTGAAATAAGTGCTGCGATGGTGAGTCAGGGCTTCTCTCCCCTCACTCACTATGCATTAATGCCACTGACATGATCCTCCAGCTGCCACAAAGCTCTCACTGAGACGCTCTCCAGCATTCAGCCCACAGCCGGGCCACTGATTACCAGTGAGGGACAGCTGGAAAAGCAGCGTTTCTGCCATTACAACCCTGCTGGACATGATGCAGGACGAGCAGCGGCCGCGAAGGGTGGACATGTCACTCACCGGACCCCGTTCCCTCCGGGCAGCAAAGAAAACGCTGTTGCTCTCAGGATGCCACTGCTAAGTATTCATGTACATTCTTTCAACACAAACCCTAGTGGACACCGGCCGGGCGGTTTTGTGATGTACAGGTCAGTACTGCCTCACTCGTGGACAGAAAGTTTGCCTTCTCACCGAGATTTTCGCCTCCCCAGACGTCCATCATCATGTCGTACTTTCCCAACTCCTCGAAGTAGCTCTTGTCCATCACGAAGAGACCTCCTGCAATCATAGGAGTCCTGAGATGGGGAAGAAGTGGGAGAGAAAAAGTGTTAAATTATCAACTGAAATTCTCAACAAGCTTAATGGGTCTCATTCACCAATATCCTGATTTTTTTTTCTTTAAAAAGGTTTTCTTAATGAAAGTTAAGATGTTAAATAATACAATATTGTACAAAAGTAAAATGGAAGAAAACAGTAAAATATCACAAGATATTACATGAAATAAAATTTGCCTCAAAGAACAGCTGCAGATTCTGTGCTTATCTAGGAACAAATCTTAAATAACAAAACATTGGTGAATGTCAGAAACTTCATGAAAATTGCACAACTGATTGTTAAGAACAAATTTCTTCTTAATAATGGTTGGTGAACGAGACCTCCATGACTTTGAATTCCAGTACTGGATGTTTTGTCAGTCCTCAACTGTAACTCCAACGTATAGGGCAAAGTCCCAGCTGGCCAAGAGGGAACTTTTGCCATTTATTTTCCAATAGCAACAACTTTTAAAAGCTCTTCCCTCCCTTTTATACATAGTCTCCTTAAAAATATGGAACGACTACAGAAACGTCACTTGTAAGCTCAACATAAAACGAGAGCTGACGTAAGGAAGAGAGATGAAAGAACTTCCGTGGAGGTGTCTGAGGAGTTCTACAAAAGACAAATATCCTGTTTTATTTTCCTCCTGTTTTTCCCTCGAATGGCCGTTTTGTGCTGAAATTACCGTAAAAGTTTCAATAATCACTGTCATCTTCGGCAAATCCTCGTGAGGCATGAGTCGTGAGGCACTTTGATCGCCGTATAAAAGGCCTCATAAAGGCACTTCGGCACATTCAAATCAGCCAAGTGCAAAAGCAGCATCACACACACACACACACAAACACACACACACACACACACACACCCCACAATGCATTTGTTATATAAGGTTCCTTTAATGCAGTTGTTCAAAGTGGATGTGGGGTTCATCTTTGGCCCCCTTCCCTCGTCTTTGTTCTTTTGAGCTATTAATTATCTTTACGAAACCACTCCCTGGAGTCCAGCCCGTTTACAAACACAAGCACACACTCAGCGCCCTGCAGACAAAGAGCTGTTTGTTTAGTTCGCCACAAGAATTCCAAAATGCCCTTTACCTTTCCAAGACTAATTAATGTTATCTACAAAAACGAGACCTATGCACGTGCAGTATACCATTAACACACGTCCTCATTAGTACATACCACGATCCCGTCAGCACACTGTAATCGCTGTTGTGTCACACTGATGTTCTGTTGCTCTCATTGTTTTCTAAGGAATAGAGTTATTAAACAGAACAGAAGAAGCTTCTTACTTGATTGGAGCGATGGGGTTGCCTTGTCTCGCTCGCCTCTGCTCCAGGGTCATGTAGTCCCACTTAAAGACAAGGTTCCAGTCGAAACCTGTAAGGAACAATTAGGAAACGTGTTAAGCTTAGAGATTATGACCTTATCGCTTGCTCCCTAGAGCCCAAGGCGGAGTCAGTGCCTTTGTGTTTGGTCAACACACACTCACCATTCAGTTCAATTCGGTTTTATTTGAATGTCTCTTTATACAATAGATGTTGTCAGAAAGCTGCTTTATATGCTGCGTGCACCACAGAAAACCTCCCTCTGTGATGAATATGAAGAAACTGAAGAAAGGGACCCCCAAGCTCCTCCGGGTCAGCCCAGTGTGTACAAAACATTACATTCTCTTTTAGGGATTTTAGGGAGCGATGGTGGTCTAGTGGTCGGACACTCGCTTCTGAACAAAGAGGCAATGGGTTCAAATCCTACCTCCAGCACGACAAGCACTGAGCAAGACCCTTAACCCATGTTCCAGAGAGAATATTAGAGTGTGTATTAAATGCCAAAATTGTAAATGTAGCATCTCTGACCATTGACCACGCGGTTTTGGTGTGGCCTCACCCCTCCATCTGTCTCCTCCTTATCTGAACTTATCTCCCCTTTTTTACCTATGCTACTGCTTTTCTGACAGTATTCACGTCATCAGTGTGGTTGCACAAACAATGGATAAGCTATGGATAAGAGTCTGCTAAACGGTGTAAATATAAATGTAAAATGTAAATATTCCGATTAGAGGTCGACCAATATCGATACCGATTATTGCTAGTTAAACGGGGCGATGACCGATATTTGGAAGCGATATGCAAAAAAAAAAATCTGTCAAAATGTTACATTTTACAAACACCAACCTCCTCTCTCTCTCTTCTCCTCTCGGAGCTTTACCTGACATATAGCCAGATACTGAGACTGTACAGGGACTGCTGTGGGCGGAACATTAAATGAAGCAGCGAGTCGAGAACGAACAGCACAGACAGAAGAGACTGCAGTGGAGCCACAGTAGCGCGCACATTCATTCATTCTCCGAACTGCTTCATCCCAACTGGGGTCGCAGGGGAACCGGAGCCTATCCGGGAACTTACGAGCACAAGGCGGGGAACAACTCTGGGCAGGCGCCAACACACTGCAGAGCGCACACGCTCATACAATGGCACACATTCACACCTTACGGGGCCAATTTTAGAGTCTCCAATTAACCTATACTGCATGCTTTTGGACTGGGGGAGGAAACCGGAGCAGCCAGAGGAAACCCACGCAAACGCGGGGAGAGCATGCAAACTCCCACAGGAAGGCCCCAAGGCTGACCCGGTGCTCGAACCCAGGACCTTCACGCACGGTGGTTAGCGCTGCCGTCTCACAGCAAGAAGGTCCTGGGTTCGAGCGCCTTGTAATTACTTATTATCGGTGGTGGTCACGATGAAATACAGATAATCGGCAAATTGCTTAATATTGGCCCCCGATAACTGGCATGGCCGATAACCGGTCGACCCTTAATTTAGATAAACAAACTATAGTTGAAGGGCTCACATCTGTGTCCACATGACAAAGCCTCTGTAGAACCTGCTGATCTGGCAGATCAGGTGGAGAGTTTAACAGGTTCCTGCAAGGTCCAAGTACAAGTCCAGGCGAAGTCAGACAGTTTGTTCATTCTGCTCAGGGACGCTGGTGATGCAGGTCCAGACACTGTCTGGGCTCACACTGCAGTTTTTAACCCATTTTCAGCCGATTTTTCACTTGTGAGACTTTTTTGGCATCGGCCCGAGTTTCAGCTTAATTGTGCGTTGTGCATTGTGTAGTATACACGGGGTAACAGGCACCGATTAACCCCTCACGACCAGCTCCCGATCAGCAATCGCCTGGTTGGAAACTTGTTTGAAATTTTGGTCCTGAGGGTATCGCGCTGTCGAAGCAGAGCCACGAGCTGACTCACCTGAACCTCAGTGGGTTTTTCCTCATTGCGCCTGAACACAGAACTGGACGTGAAATGCAAACATGGCACCGCAGCGTGTAGTCTGGACAGAGGCACTGGAGGCTCGACTTTACAGTTCCGGGAAAGGGAGTCCGATGTGTCGTGTAGTGTGAGCAGGCAGGTCGCATCCAAGCATCGCCCTGTATAGTGTGTGCACATAAATCGGGGGCTTTGGCTTTTCAACGCACAGTCGTACAGTTTGAGCCGGAGGTTTACGAAACGATTGAAAATAATCGTAGTGTATGCCCGGCTTTACTAAAGATGGTTTTGGACATAATACATCCAAACTAACATTTGTCTAATACAACCAGATTTAACACCTTACTGGCGTCTCCTACAGACAGACTGCCATGGCAACAAACATGGCAAGGAAAAGCTGGGGGATAATTTCAGAATCATGCAAACATGTTCACGACTGATTCTTTGAGAGAAGATGTAGGAAATTATTATGAGTCTTGTGGTAAACAGCAGAACAGTTCACATTTTAAATCACTTAAAAATTGAAATTGCTCACATGTAAAATCTGGATTTTTAACAATAAAGAAGCAGAATAATGAAGTAGAGTTAATTCTGCAAATATATTTGTTTTTATGCAATAATAATAATTTTAAGAATAATAAAATAAAAATAATCAGATATTATTATTTATTACTTTTATTTGGTGACTTTAATGGCACTTTTCTTGAATCAATAATAATTTTATTTGTCAGTCACAAAAGTTCTAAAAACAAAGAGGGTGAAATACTCTGGTGTGCTGTGATGTTCAGCCTGCAGACTTTAATTTAAAGTTTCCAGACTGAGCCGCTGGTCAGACACAGCTCTGATACTCCGCTATCAAGCTTAAGAAACACCGTGCTATCTGCCAAAAATAAGAAGGAAGTAGATGCAAAAACAGAGTGATAAGTTTAATCAAACTCCGCTTTCATATGAGTCAGTTCAAGCGATAGTGAGAATGTAATTTTAGCAGCCGCCCACCTCACATTTCCCTGTGGCCCCAAGTCGGGATTTACTGTGGGAAAGGAAAGCGCAGTCTAATCCACGTTATATATGAGGAGTGAGGAGAAGAGAGAGAAGTGCAGGCCAGAGTGGGCTTACATAACGTCTGAGTCTTAAACATCTGTACACATTGAGCCCAATCCGGTTTTCCTTTTAGACACATCCTTGATGCTTCTCCCGACCACACGTCCTTCTGCATTTGAAGTGCGTATCCACACCGCGAGTGATAAAAGCCTTCTCTGCACCTGTGCCCCTTTTGGTGAAAATTGACAGACTTTCAAAATACTTTCAGAGTTGCGTTCAGAATGAAATGTGCAACGATGTCAGGTTAGGTGTGGAGTATAACGCAGGGTGGTGGTTATCAGATGATGGTGCAAGACATGACTGTGCCTGTGTATGAACGAAAGCGTGGCATTTTAAACATTCTTTGCCACAAATTTACATTTTATTGGCTAATAAAAAAAACTGTTTGTTATAACCGTCATTTCACAAGATATTGTAGCTATGTGTTTAAGGTGTGATGGACAATATAATAATCACTTTGATGGCACAGCTGGCACAAGAAAATTGGTCCACATTTGCCAAAGTTAAGGGTAAAGGTACTAGAGTCGATTTGACTCATAGTGTAGTATCTTTAGAGAAAAAGTGAGTGAATGAGAGCGATAGAGAGTGAACGAGAGAGTGAACGAGAGAGTGAGGGAGAGTGAGTGAGAGTGAGTGAGCAAATGAGAGTATGAGAAAGAGCAAGTCAGAGAGAGCGAGTCAGAGAGAGCGAGTCAGGGGGTGAGGGTAAGTAAGGGAGGGTGAGAGTCAGAGTGTGAGCGAGAGAAAAAGAATGAGAGAGCGTGAACGAGAGTAGGTGGGTGAGCGTGAAAAAGTAAGTGGGAGAGAGTGAAAGAGTGAATGAGTGAGCGAGCGAGCGAGGGAGAGAACAAGCAAATGAGAGAAAAAGTGAGTGAATCAGAGAGTGAGTGAGCAAATGAGAGAATGAGAGTGAGCAAGTCAGAGAGAGTGTGTGAGAGAGGGTGAGGGAGTCAGAGAGTGAGTGAGAGAGAAAGAATGAGAGAAAGAGTGAGAGAAAGAGAGAGAGTTAGCAAAAGAGAGCAAATGAGAAAGTGAGAGGGAGTAAGGGTGAATGCATGAGTGAGAGATAGTGAATAAGTGACAGAGAATAAGTGAGAGAGTGAATGAGTGAGAAAGCGAGTGAAGGAGTGAGTAGCAGAAAGTGAATGAGTGAGAATGAATGATTCTGAGGCTAATGTGGGGAGTGTGAGTGAGAGAGAGGGACAAAGACAAAAAGAGAGAGGCGGAGAAGGAAAGAGACAGACAAAGAAATCATTGGGGGGAGAGTGAGGTGGATTTACCTCCTTTGAGGTCAGCTGAGGCTCCCACGTACTGGAAGTTGTCCATGTTGATGACATCTATAATGGGGGAGACAACGCGGGTCCTGTCCTGCAGCCCACAGAGAGGAGAGAGATGAGAGTCAGCAGGAAGCATGTGTGTGTGTGTGTGTGTGAAGTCAGCCTCTTAACTGTGAGAGGAGCTTTCTACCGTGACATTTGGTGGTGATGGTTTGGTCTTTCCGTATGAAGAGTCTGTGGCGGTTTAAACATTCTCGTAATCACAACAGATAATCAGTTGAATTTGGTAATAAATGTTCACTCTTAACGTTGTCATGTACGATTAAAATGAAAATGCGTGCACAAGAATTTTGAAAAACGTTTGCCAGGTACAGAGGTGCCTTTTTGTGCAGCCGTGCGTGTGTGTGTGTGTGTGTGTGTGTGTGTGTGTGTGTGTGTGCGTGCGTTTGTGTGGGCGTGCGTATTTAAACATCTGAGCTGATGCCAGACAGGATGTGAACATGATGGATGCTTTCTTTGCAGAAGACACACCTGCTTGACACACACACACACACACACCCTTAAACAAGCTTAACACACACTCAGAGCAGGAGAGAGTAAGAAAATCTTTCTAAATGAGGCGACACCTCACACAAAACAGCGACGCACTTACAGATCAGTGTTACTACATCCAGTTAGAGAGGAGAGCAGTATTAAAAGGACTCAATTAATGAACAGTGATGTGACAACAGCTAATGAACACTCACCAGGACTTTCATCTTAATAGCTTTTAATCATCACCACCCAGGTGAACATCACTGCCTCTTTAAGGACCCAGCATGGACTATACGAACAAACACACACTCTAATAGCGCTCATTAACTGTGAGCCATGTTAAGTTTGCACTCCTCTTGTAAACAGTCATTAAAAAATTCATCATGTATGGGAAAAATCACAGCCTGTGTCCACTCAAGTGGGTTTTGGCCACATGTGTGTGTTCACAAAGCAAAGACAAAGCATTGAATATCCACAAGTTCTACAAAGTCACTGGAACTACACAAGTGTGTGCTTGGGCAAATTAGCAGGTATTTGTGAGAGTCGGACTGGTCCCTATTTTCGTGTCATTTTTGAGGTTTATGGCATGATGATATATTTTCTGACAGGACTGTACCACATGAGGAAGATACTTTGAGTAAAGAAGAATTTCTCTGATAATCTGGCTACTGCGGATAAGGGTTAGGCTCAAGTGTGACTGTAAGATTATTTACATCTAGTCAGTATGGGACTCGATGGCACAAACACAGACAACAAGACAACTGTGTGTGAGTGCGAGGGTGTGAGCCCAAGTGCGTGAGTCCTCGAGCGCGATAGAGCGAGTGTGAGAGTGGCCTGAGTGTGAGAGCGCGAGAGTAGCAGTGCATGTGTGATAGCAAGAGTAGCAGCGCGAGTGTGAGCAGGCGTGTGTGAGTGTTTAAATGAGTGTTATTCAGTGTGTGTGTGTGTGTGTGTGTGAGAGCATGTGAGTTTGAGAGTGAAACTGTGTATGAAGTAATGAGTGTGTGAGAGTGTGTGTGTGTGTGTGTGTGTGTGTGAGCATGTGAGTTTGAGAGTGAAACTGTGTATGAAGTAATGAATGTGTGAGAGTGTGTGTGTGTGTGTGTGTGTGAGAGCATGTGAGTTTGAGAGTGAAACTGTGTATGAAGTAATGAGTGTGTGAGAGTGTGTGTGTGTATGCATGTGTGTTACATGAGGTATTGTATATGTGAGTGTGTGCACGAGTACGAACCTCTGCCACTCTTTCCAGCAGCGGCTCGAGCCAGTGTTCGTTACACTCACAGTGGCTGTCCAGGAAGGTGAGCACTGCAGCAGTAGCAGCGTCGGCTCCTCTCACCCGCGAGCGCATCAGCCCTGACAACACACACGCAACAACACGAACATGAGCCGCTGCCCCGCTGCCAACACACACCGCTTATCTGCCGCCCCATCGCCACAGCAACTGGGCAGCGTTGCATCTCGGCTCTCATCAGATTAGCAGAAAAGTACAGAGACCAAGATGCAGCTTCAGGCTGCGGGCAGTTCATTTTGGAACATTTTTGTAGGAACAGTGAAAAAATTGCAGCCTACAGTAGTTGGAGGACAGTCATACTTGTGACTAACTTGTGACTAAATAGAATAATTTGGCTAATAACATAATAATCTGGCTAATAATCTCATCTCAAACTCTTTAAGTGTCCAAAATCTCTCCAGCCTTACAGGGGAGGGTACTGTAATTCTTTTATTTTCTTTCAAATCAGCATTTTGTGCATACATTTTACCTTTTACATTTTCTGTGCAGTTTCATCACATTCCTTTGTAATCAGTTATTTTTCCAACATCCCTCATGTCTAAAAATAAGCGTCAAATCAACATTGCCTTAACCACTATGCAACTTCAAAGGTATAAGCATCTGTGCCAGAAATCAGCTTTGTAAGGTTTGAACGGGAACGCGTACAATGCTCAGGTCTTTTTGGCTGCACAAGTGCTGGACACAAACTCATAAGACGTTCCCAAAAATACACCGCACCTCATAACGGAGGTTTATTGCTCAGCAGAGCTATTTTCACCCAACACTGCAATAAAATGCAGAAGTTTTGTAGAAGATTTGTGCTGGTGCAATGGCACACACCGGCGTATGACGATTACGGAACATAAAACCAAACCAAAGAAGCTCAGTCTGCTCTACAGTTTTCCCCTCAGGGCAGCTTTATCCAGACTGTTAACTAGAAATTTGGACAGTTAAGCAATGAAAATAAAAAGGGCATGAAAAGAGTTGAAGTCGAATATCAGTTTAAACACAATTCAGCTCAAGTTCTTTGCTCATAATAAAATGAGAGAGACAGAAACACACAGTCAGGCAGACAGACGGAAAAAGAGTATGAAAGACAGACAAAAAAAGACAGAGAGAAAGAGATGGAGAGACAAAGAGTAGGAAAGACCAGCAAGAGAGAGGAAGCAAAAGAGTGAGAGAGTGAGCGCAAATGAATGAGTGAGAGAGGAAGTGAATGAGTGAGTGAGTAAGACTGAACAAGTGAAAATGAACGAGTGAATGAGAGTGAGTGATGAAGTGAGAAAGAGCAAATGAATGAGTGAGACTGAACAAGTGACAATGAATGAGTGAGTGAATGAGTGAATAATGAGAGAGTGTGTGAGTGAATGAGAGAGTGTGAGTGAATGAGAGAGTGTGAGTGAATGAGTGAGTGTGAGTGAATGAGTGAGTGAATGAGTGAGTGAACAAGTGAGTGAAGGTGTGAGTGTATGTGTGAGTGAATGTGTGAGTGAGTGAATGTGTGAGTGAATGAATGTGTGAGTGAATGAATGTGTGAGTGAATAAATGTGTGAGTGAATAAATGTGTGAGTGTGAGTGAATGAGTGTGTGAGTGAATAATGAGTGAGTGTGTGAGTGAGTGTGTGAGTAAGACTGAACGAGTGACAATGAGTGAGTGAATGAATGAGTGAATGAGAGTGAGTGATGAAGTGAGAGAGTGAATGAATGAGTGAGTGAGACTAAACAAGTGACAATGAGTGAGAGTGAATGAGTGAGTAATTGAGAGAAAGAGAGTTAGAGAGAGAGTGAATGAGTAAATGGATGACAGAGTGAAGTGAGCAAATAGAGAGAATAAGAAGTGAGAAATTGTGCACAGTTGCAGTTGAAAAGCTGGTTCTAGTTTGTGGTTCATAATAAAACTCTGATTCTTAGCTTTCAGTCAAAGTCCATACAGCTTTTATTAACACTTGAATCTTCTGAATATTCACTGTAATTTTCTGAACCAAAGTGAACAAACAGCTGAAAGTCTTTCATTATGAGTCTTTTGTAAACCCTTCCCTTGTAAAGTTAATTGAATTCCGTCCCGCACAAGCTTTTGCTCCATAAACGTTGTGTTTCACATCAAAATCCACCCCCCTTTCAATTTCTGCAACATTAACCACATTTATTACCACATTATTGTATTCATTAGAGACACATTACCATACAAGCTTCACAATCAGTGCTGCCGGTATACATTAGCATTATTCTGTAAATTATGATAAATATTTTGTTAGAAAACTGAAGGCCGCACCGCCCTCCTCTACCATGCAGATGCCCTTTTCAGTTTTGGATAGAGCACTCACCCTCTCTCCGGTCATTCCGAAGAACCCGAACTTTCTCAATCTTCCCCAGTAAAGCTCCGTCTTCAGCTGTCACCGAACAATAACACAATGAAACAGAATGCAGACATCATATGCAAACCACACACAGGAAGTTTAATGAACCAGACAGAAAAATGAGGCTTCCTTAGAGTTTTCTAAACCTGATCAAGTGAAAGTGCTTAAAAACACAAGTAATTCACCCTGATGTCTGTTTAAACTAAACAGTTCTCTAGTCAGGATGAAGTAAACACAGGGAGGAGTAGAAGCATGGCACTTACGGTTATCACTGTAGTCGTCCACCAGGATAATTTCTTTGACCAGGTGGGGTGGACTCTTCTTCAGAACACTGAGGTTGAGGATCAAGTGTTAAAACAGACGGAGTGTCCATATAAAAAACAAAACTAAACAATCAACATGTACTGAGAGATGAATAGAGGAATATTAGGGATGCACTGATATGATACTGATACCAGATATCAGTCCGATAATGACACAAATAACCGGATCCAGCATTCATAACAAGAGTCTGCTGTACGTGTCTGATCTATTCCATAAATTTCCTCTTTTATACTACTTGTTAAAACTGTGAATTCAGTTGTCAAGTTTGTGACATGTTATTTCATATTTATAGACAGAGTTGAATTGTTTTTGATTAAATTGGTTAAATGGTTTGCTCAAACTGTTAGTTTTGGAGATTTTTGTTCCACTAAGTTGCTTGTGTACGATTATTTGTTATTTATTAAGAATAAATATTTTAATATATATATTTGTTTCTTTTTGATTTACAAAGTTAGGTAAGTAATATTAAAGGTAAGTCTTATGCTGTGTTAAAACATTTATTACATGTATTTGCTACATTTAGCTTTAAAAAGTTAGGTTATTTTAGTCAATATTTAAAGCAACATGTAAGCCACGTCACACAAATAACAGTTTGATCCCGGTCTTTTCCAAACTGAGAGACATGCAGCTTAGTAACGAAAACAGAAATCAGCCTAGGTATCGATACTGCGACCGTAAAGGCTGGATCAGTGCAACCATATGTTTTATGACACGTTGTGTAGACTGACCTGACCACAGTGCGCAACAAAGCAGAGCGAGCCTCGTTATGGAAGGTGATCACCACACTTGATGCTGGGAGATCTGTCCTCCACTGCTTATGGCGGCAACTGAGAACGAGAGAAAAAGAAAGAGAATATTTAGCTTCCTGCAGTTAGTTCTAGTGCTCACTGCACAGGGAAATCAGAGCTGTCAAATCTCACACTGACATCAGCACATGGCTGATTCAGCAAACGGTTAGAAACCCGAACTGCAAATATTCCAGTTCTGCATAACACTGAGAAATACTGCACGGTCATGGAGCCGTGACTGACAGAGCGACACGCATAGTTTAACCTCCTCCACTTCAAGCTTCACACCTCTCTCATCCCTGGAAACTTTACACACACACACAGTCATACCACTTACACCCTGGAGGTTTTAATTTGACAGAGGGGCTAATCCCCCAGCTGCTCTGCTGTGCCTACAGCATAAACTCGAGGTATAAAGGTAGGATAATCAGTTTCCAGGGCTGAAAATCACGTTTCATCATGATGCAATAATTTACTGACTCAACGGATAACAATTTGAAGATGCCGATAAAATAAAGTCTGCCATGATATGATTTTGATTTGAATCAAGTCAGAATCAAATTCATGAGTCCAAATCCGGCTCCATCCTGCCTCCAGCACGACCACAACCAAACCCCCTGAGCAAAACCCTTAACCCGCAGTTTTCTCCAAGGAGTCTGTCCCTGTAATGGAACAAGCCGAGATATATCGAGCATATTCAATATATCACCCACCACTATGCGTCATCTTCTAAAAAGCCATACATGTAAAATGGAACAAATAAAATCATTAAACTATTCAAAAAATTCAGGTATTCCAGAGCAAAATAATTCATCTGCTTTGCCATTAAGAACAACAATAAGAACAGCAGTACTGACCGTTTATTAGATTCTAGTAACACAAGTAAAATACTGTTCTGTAGTGAAATAACCAGTTAAGCAAGTCTGACAAATGGTCTTCACTTCAGAGTCAAGGCCATAGCAGTCCATCTGTCCACTGTCAGCCCATATGCAACACAATTTCAGACACAGCATCAGTCCACTCAACAATACAGTGTGACCTCGAGGAGCTGCAGTAGGGCTGGGCAATATGAGCTCAAATCAATATCAGGATGACTTTAATATTTGACCTTGATTATGATTAATAAAGAATTAATTTGTTATTGGGCTTTGTCAATGTGCTCTATGAAAGTTGGGATATATTTTCTAGTGAGAGAGCATATATTTGTGATTGGGCAGGAAGGTGTCACGTGATAACTCACATGGTTGTATGTTTTTAAAGGGAGCGTGCATGAAAGCATATTGCGACCATACTGAAGTGTATGATTGTCTTTGTAAACACAGCATAGCACACAGTTTCCCCTATAAAATCTCTGTATGGGGACCACAGTGGTACCTTTACCGGTTCAGGATTATGACTAGAGGTCGATCAATATTGGTTTCTCAAGGCCGATACAGATACCAATTATTGCTTGTTAATGCAGCAGATAACCGGTATTTGGAACCGATATGCAATAAATAAATAAATAAAAAAATAAAAATCTGGCAAAATGTTGAATTTTACAAACACAAAGCTCAGCTGAAACTCTCCTCTCTCCTTTTTTCCATCTGTGAGCTTCACGCTGCACTCGTGTGTGAGTGTGGTGTGAGGGACGAGGCTTCAGCGTTGACTGGTTACTACTTGTATGACATCATATCAGAGACTGTTGTGGGCGGGACATTAAATGAAGCAGCGAGTTGAGAGCAAGCGGCACAGAGAGAAGAGACGGCATTGTAGCCACAGCAGCGCTCCTTGTAAAAACTTAATATCAGTGATGGTCAAAATGAAACACCAATAACAATAATCTGCAAAATGCCTAATATCGACCTGTGATAGCCGGTCCTGGCGATAATCGGTCGACCCTGCATTTTGCAAGAATAATACTAACCGAAATGTTCTCTAAAAAGTATTGAAGAATTTTCACATTAACTGACATTGGCAAGATTACGTTGATTGGAGGTTCTGAATGTTGATTTCGATGAACTGCCCAGCCCTAAGCTGAAATCTGACCTCATATTTGCAGATGTACCTCTACAGTATTGATGAAAAAGTAGTGCAATACAATAAAAATCAGAGAACTTTACAACTTTTATGAGAACGTGTCAGAATATCAAAAAGTAAAGTAATTATTTCAGATATTCCAATTTATCAAGCAAACACAGAGACAATAGAGCAGAGTCAAATGCAGACACACAGACTGAAACAAGTTCAAAATGAACCAAATTAAATGAAGCAACAAATCAGTCAGAAACAGTGAAGCAGGCACAGAATCAGAGGTGGACAGTAACTAAGTACATTTACTTGAGTACTGTACTTAAGTAGAGGTTTTGAGTATCTATACTTCACTTGAGTAGTATTTTATTTGGCAACTTATGACTTTCACTTCACTACATTTTAAAGACAAATACTGTACTTTTTACTTTACTACATTTCTATCAAGGTTCTCGTTACTCGTCACTTCGAATCTGTGGATAAAGTGGATGTTATTCCCCCTTTTCTAAAATGTGATTGGTGACAGTCTATCAGTAATCAGTAGGGTTACATCACACCTGTAGACTGGAACTATGAAACCACGTTTAGACAGTTCTGTTGTTTTCTGTCTTGATCAAAACATTGTTGCTGTTGGAAAGTCATGAAGCTAGAGGTGCAGAGCTGGGTTTTAAGAAGGTTGGAATGTTGATTTTATTTTCTGAGCAGGCTGCATTTACAGCTATTGCACTGTCCTCCTGATTAACATTTTGTGTTAATCAGGTTTTGTGTGCAAACTGCCAGAGCTGTGTCAGAACACTACCATGCTGTTTTGTGGGGGTGTGTAGTCTTACAGTTAATTAATAAAATAAACTAATGACTGGTTTTCTTTATCAGTTTAGGTTGTGTTTCTTTCTGTAACATTCTACCAATTCCTTATTCTAAAGCTTCTACAAGCTAGTCAGAGGCATTAGGTATTGTAAGTGTTGCAGCAACAATGCAACAATGTGGTGAAAGAAGATGTACTTTTAATTCTTCAGTACTTAAACTTAAGTAAAATTTGACTGTACTGGACTTTTATTGGAGTAACATTTGAATGGTGGTATCTGTACTTTCACTTAAGTAATGAAGTTAACTACTGTGCCCACCTCTGCACAGAATGTACACTTTCTAGCTCCTTATCTTCATGACCTTCTTGCATTTCCTCTCTGCTGCCTTTAGGGGGCAGTACACATTGGGCAGGGCCAGGGGCAGCAGTAGGGCATTAGTTAAATGTGAGCTTGGAGCACAATACTAGAACTTTTTACAGCATGTCTCCATGGCACGACGCCTGGCCCTTTCTGCCGGCAAGGCACGCAACCGTACAACATGCCTGAAAACACTGCCGTACCGAGATTGCAACAGCTGCGGGGAAAAAAGTGGCCCCCAAAATGATATGATGCTTTAATCATGTGTTTGGGTTTCTATGACATAACACACTCCTCTAATCCCTGTTTACTGTAAGCCGCTGTGTTGTAACGTCTTTTTGAGACTTACGGCTTGTCGGGCGATAAACACCAAATGCTGTCAAACTCAAAAACACGCTGGAAATGGAGACAGAAATAGAGATGGAAACGGAGAGAGAAAAAGATGCGGAGATATATACAATGTGAGGAGAAAGGGATGGAGAGAAAGTGAGAGAGAGAGAGAGAGAGAGAGAAGCTTAGCAGCTCCACAATAAGGTCGTTCTGGCTGCTCTCACCTTGAGCATTAAAGATTAATTCAGTGATGCAGGTTTCTGTTTAATTAAAGCTGCAGTGTGTGAGCAGCACACACACACAACCCTGTCACCCTGAAACCGCAACCACCCTCCCACCTCCCCACACCACCTCCATCAGGACACACGGCCTCCTGCCACCAGAGCCAACTTCCAAAAAAAGGATAAAATACACTCAGGAATAAACAAAGACCATGTGTTCCCCGTCACTGCCTTCAATTATAAAAAGTGCTTTAATAACGCAGATAAAATAAATGTGTTTCTTATCTAGGTCAGGAAAAGACAGCAGACGTAACTCCAAGAGAATTATAACTTTTTTTTTTTTTTGCAAGAAATGAGAGTATAATAAGCAAATAGTTATGGACATATTCACAAGAGCACCGAATAAAAATCTGCCTCTTAATTAGAAGGACATGGAGGCATAAGGACTTGCTCTGTCCAACATGTAGCTTCAAGAGTCCCACATCAACCACAAATATCCTTCATGAAGTCACGTGGGAGCTCTGACTAACACCACTTGCACAAAATACAAACATACAGCAACAGGAAACATTCTGGAGAGCTCAGTACCACAAACTTGCACAAGCACAAAAGACACACCAAACGAACCCTTCAGGCCGCCTTCACGATAAGTGCAATGAGTTTATACCTGCAGCCTGATCAACAAGTTTACAATAGGTCATTATTGTAGACTACTGGAGTCCAGATGACGATCTACAGGACTACAGAAACGGCTGAATATGCAGCATGGTGCTGTTAAATATTTCATTTTTCCAATATCGGCCTTGTCCAAAATTCCTCCTGGGTGTCTGAGTGTTTATCTGCACAATAAGCCATTCCTGTCTCGTCTCTCCCTGAAGAACGGAAAAATCACTATCAGACTGCAATCGGGCCACAACATTAGTCCATTAAACTCCGGCGTCTCCTCCTGCAGAACGGGGACTTAATTACAAACCGGTAAGCATTTTTAGGTTGAAAGGGGAAAGAAATCAGTGAAAATCCATTAGGGAAATTTATATAAAGAAAGAAAGAGAGAAAGAGAGAGAGAGAGAGAGAGAGAGAGAGAGAGAGAGAGAAAAGAGAGAAGAGCAAAGCAAGTGAGAGCTGAAAAGAGTAAGAGAAAGGAAAAAGAAATCAGTGAAAATCCATTACGGAAATTTTATATAAAGAAAGAAAGAGAGAGAGAGAGAGGCAAAATTGGCTAAATGAAAGTATGGAAGAGAGAGAAACAGGCAAATCCATGGAGTTAGATGCAAACAAAGAGAGAGGGAGGAATGAGATAAAGGAAGAGAGGGGTAAAAACAGAGAGAGAGAGACAGGCAAAGCAAGAGAAAGAAATAGGCAAAGCAAAAAAGACAGCAAGAGAGAGTGAAATAGTGAGTGAGAGAGAGAGTGAGAGAGAGAGAAATAGTGAGAAAGAGAGAGAGACAGAGCGAGCCAGAGAGAAAGACAGACAGAGAGAGGAAAAGGGCAAAGGGAAAATTAGGCAGCGAGAGAGAGAGAAATCACTTTAATTCTGCAAATGAGATTTATGCCAAACACAAGCTAGAATGAATGAAAATATTTTATATTTAGATTTTGTTTTTAATGAATGCAATAAACAGAAGCATAAAAGATTTAAGGGCAGTGCCTGCTGCTGAGGCTGACGCATGGCTGGCGGTCGCTGATCTGGATCAACGGACTGGAAAAAGGCACGATAATTCAGGTTTAGTTGCATTCCAGAAAGCCTTAGAAAGATCAAATCCCACAACACCACACAGGGCTTGGCCTGATTCAGATCAGCCTTCCTCAAGTCGTTAAAGAACAAGTCCAGCCAAAGAGGTGGCTGTTACTAACGAGGAATTACTGGTATTCATGGTTTAATCATAAGGCACCCACGACTCATACTGAAACTTTTAATTGACTTCCATTCACTGCTCAGCAAACTGTATTGTCACAGGGAGGTGCTGTGGGGAGGCAGAACTCCTCTAATGATGCCAGGCTTCAGCAGAGAATCACTTTCACGACTTTCACATTAGCGTCTTCTCAGGAGATTTTACAACCAGCACTACTGCGTGGGTTACACGGCTACGGTGGTAAAATAAGTTTGACTGGCTAATCGATCGCACAACAATGATGGTGAGATGATCTGTCCATTTGACTGTCCTGGGGCTGGTTCAAGTCCTAAACCAGTAAAGGTACCACTGAGGTACTCATGAACAAGGTACCGTCCCAAAGCATTGCTCCTCGGGTGTTGTCAAGTAGCTGCCCATTGCTTTGTCATGGATAGGTCAAAGGCAGAGATCACATTTCATTGTGGACTGGGTGGTGTGCTGTGCTGTGTTCACAATGACAATCTCACTTGAAATTCACGTAAAAATTTTACCAACAATTTCCACAAGGCCTGCAGTCATTTCAGCACTTCATGCTGTTGTACACCTGCCAAATGATACTAAATGAGTGTCAAAAAGCAGAGGTCGACCGATAATGCTGATAAACTAATTTAATTAAAAACCTGCTCTACGTTCGCTTTGACAAAGCTGTATGTCCGCCAACCGCATCTGATCTGACTGGTTAAACAGCACAATTTTAGCGTAACACAGTGAATATTTTGCATACTGACATAGCAGCTGGGAGATCTCTGTACTTTTTGCGTTAAGAACATTATGCAAAGATCCCAAAATTATACGTGCTAAAAGCAATTACATTTTTTTTGTTGTGAAGTATTTTTTTGTTTTAAATTTTGACATTTTAATTTATAAAATATTTATGAGGTGTCACTAGCATCACTGGGTTCCTGAGCAAGACTCTTAACCCCAAGTTGCCCTCAGGAAGTTCCTGAAATGAGCAAATGAAAGTTGCTCTTGGTAAGAGCGTCTGCTAAATGCTGTAAATGTAAATGTAAGTAGACATAAATCAGTATCGGCCCTTAAAAAAATCCTATCAGTTGACCCCAAGTTAAAATTTATTAATACTGAAAGTGAAAGTGAGGGATTGTCATTGTGAACACACCACAGCACAGCACACAGTGCACCACAACAACCCATCCATGAAGGAGCGGTGGGCAGCAGACATGGCCAGCGCCCGTTCCCTGTGACCCTGATTGGGATTAAGCAGTTCAGATAACGAATGTGATGGTTTTACAGTTTCTACACAACTGTGTTTTCGTATTGATCAAACTTGCCCTTACAGACTTGTCCTGACGTCCCGCGCTTTCGTCACCTGTCGATGGTGCAACCAAACTCTGGACACTCATTATATGCTTTTCTGCTTTCCTGGTGGTTTGTGTTTGAGTGAAACAATCAAAACTATCAAACTAATTTCTTGCTGCTACTGATCAAGTGTGGCTCGCAATACATATGCCTTTGTCTTTTATTGGCAAGGCCTTAATGGCTGATTTTTTTAAAACGTTATTTTTAATTCCAGAAACGGAGCATTGTTACTGAACACAAATAGAGCTGTAACTATCGATTCTTTTTGTAATCGAGTATTCTATCGATTTTCTTATCGATTAATCGAGTAATCGGATAAATTAAAAAAAGACAATACATTTGTTTTTAGGCTTATTCTAGTGTGTGAGTAGAAGTTAGCAATACGTGCTTTATGGTGTTGAATTTTGGACGCCCTGCACTACTCATAGTTTGATGTGTAAATGCTGACATAGTTATAAAATCAGCACATTTCTGATGAAAGCTGACTCATTTTTTTATCTTTAGGTCAAATAAAAGAACTGAAGGAACAATGAAAGAACATCATTTACTGCTGAGTTTTTATCTATTATTGTCTATTTATTATCTGTGGTGTAACATTCTAACACTTCTTTATCCGTTTGGTGTCCATCAGAAAATAGAATAACATTTTTTTGATAAATACATTTTCTATATTTCTTCTTTCCTATTGATTACACTATAACATTATAAAATTTAAGTTAAAAAAAATCTGATCAAATGAAAATGAAGAAATACTGAAGTTTTTGGTCATTTTGAATCAATTTGGCCTAGAAAATGTGCTGCTTTTGGCTTTTCTGGGAGAGAACTACATTTCCCACAATCCCCTGCGCGCTCCTCGGGGACGCGTCACAATAAAGCGTTTAGCGTGCGTTACGGAATAAACTGTGGAAAATCTCTGGGAAACTCAATAAACGGCTGTATTGTGAGTAGAACGCTGCTTGTTGTGGTTATTCAGCAGCTACATGTGCGTTTTGTCTGTAATGAAGGCTGCGTTTAAACTGAGCGTTGTAGCGAGTCATGACGCTAACGCGGGTGCTCGCGAACACAGGGCGCGTGTTTACATCGCAAAAATGTCATTTATGGGTTTTTACGTATTTACTTCTGTTTTAGTGCACAGAATATCTCACAAATACCTTCACATACTGAGGGATCAGGTCTTGTCTTGATCGCGTCTCTAAAAACAATGTGCATCATTAATAAGCATCCGTGTGAGATACAAGCGGCGCGTGCACTAGCGAGTGAAACGAATTAAACGCAGCTTCGATTCTGGAAAAATTGCCTCGACCATTTTTTGTAATCGAATGATTCGAGTTATTCGAATAATCGTTTCAGCTCTAAACACAAATAATATTTTTTAGGAGGTGGACAATGGAAACAACAAACACGCGCAAGATTAAGTCAGCAAGAGCTTAAAAAAGTCGGTTTCAATACATTTCTGGTTAATTTCCCAGTCTTACCACATACCACACCAGCCTTGCAGCGCGCCAGCCGGCTACTCTATTCTACAACACGTTGTATATTCAGCATGAGGCGAGATTACAACATCCCGCGGCTCTCCAGAACAAACGCATCAATCAGCAGCTACTCGGACTGCTTTTCCCCCGCACAGCTCTCTCTAAAACACGAGCACAGGGAGAGATCCTGAGACAAAGGCAGGAAAGGAGGCCAAAATGAAGAGTGGAACACTGATGAAAGGTTGGAGGCACACAATGGAGAGCTGTAGGCACACAAAACTGAGACCAATGTTTACTTATGCGGCCCGCCTGGACCTCAAGTCTACCGCTTTGGCAGAGGCGACACTTGACAATCTGCCTGGACTTCGCAAAGTCAATCAAGACGAAGCCAAAACACTTCTTCTTGCATGGTGGATGGGTGGACTTGGGAAAACAATCAATGATGGGACGGAGTTACAACAGCTTCTCCAAGAGCACAAAATGACGGCGTTTATAAATGGTTATACAAAAAGCAAAAGGATTACATCACGTTCATATTGAAATGACTAGAACTCTACACTATGAGCTCTGCTGATTTAGAATATGAGCGCCAGTCTGATTTAGTCCTACCGTAGTGTCACTTCAAACTGCTGCTAATCTGGCACACACTTACGATCGAAATTGTAATCCTCTTCTCTTCACTGCTGCTGCAATATTTACACAAATATTAGCACTAATATTGGCTCTGTTGCAAAATTTTAACATTGAACACTGCTGTACCACACCACTGATTGCTTTTTCTAACTGATGGCATCTGAACACATTGAAAGTATTGCACAGGGTCTAGCTCTGCACTGCTGGTACAATATCAGCACATACTAGATCAGACTTGCACGTTAGCTCAGACTTTATAAAAGATACTGTTACATCTCAGACTGTATAGAACTTTTCATATTGAAACTGTTACTGACCTCATGCACATTCAGTGTAAAAGACAACTCCAAAACCATAATTGTAGGCTGAATACCGCACCCTAATCGTCTCTCTTTCTACTTCTGGTTTAAAGTTTACATTTACAAAGCACCTCTATTTTAAGGGGTGTATTTTACATTCTATTTATAAACTGCCTTTTCTATGTTCCTTATTCTTCTTTGTTCTTTGCTCTGTTAAAACTGGAGCCATATCGTCTCGTCTCTCTGTACACTTGTACAGTACATAGCTGGGATGACATGGTTTACTTTGACTTCAGACCTTCCTTCTTCCCTGAGCTGAACCCACACATCACCGGCTCCTAGAGGGTTCCTGACCCCATGTGCTGCCATGCTGCTCCTGATGACCCTGCTGCAGCCAGAACTTTCTCTAGCAGATGAACTGGACTGCATTTTAATAACTCACCTGGATCTGGACTCGTCTGGAACCAGCTGGGCCTTAAACTGAATTCTAGTTTAATACTGGACTAATGCTAACTTGTGTATTAAATATTCACACACACATACACACACACACACACATCCTTGTACTTGTATAGTAGTGAGGACCTCCACTGACTTCTATATTACTGTATGTAAATAATACTACACCTAACCCTAAACATAACCCTAACCATAACCTCAGTAACCAAAAGCTAATCTTTCTACACTTCTAGTTTTGCAAATAAACGTACACACGCGCGCACACACGCACACACACGCACACAGACGTACACACACACAGACGTACACACACACACAGACGTACACACACACACAGACGTACACGTACGCGTGCGCACACGTGCACGTACCAGCGTCTTGCCTGCGTGCGATACTGCGTGCACTGCGATGCCATCCGCGATACCTGCGTGCGTGCATACTACACCTACCTGCGATACCCACACACACACACACTGCCTTTACCGCACACACACACGCACACACACGCACACCTACGCACACACCTGCATACTTGCTTACCTACGCTTTTACACCGCACACCTGCGCACACACACCGCGCACACACGTACACACCGTGCCACCTGCGTACCTGCATTACACCTGCGTGCCTGCAGCGCACCTGGCGCACACACGCACCTGTGGCGTACCTGCCTTTTACGCACACACTGCGTACCTGCGCACACACGTACACACACATTACACACACACGTACACACACACGTACACACACACACGTACACACACACACGTACACACACACACGTACACACACACACACCACGTACACACACACACGTACACACACACACGTACACACACACACACGTACACACACACACGTACACACACATACGTACACACACACGTACACACACACACGTACACACACACATAAAGCTCAATCCAGGATGGGGTCTTGCTCCCAGATATACAGTATGTAAAAAGCGGCACAATGGCAGCGATGTGTTGGTTATAAAAAGCGCTATACAAATAAAACTGAATTGAACTGAATTCATCTTTAGCCACAGTGTCCTTTTAAAGTCATTTACATAATGGTTACATACTTTGTATGAACGTGCTCTTGCTGAGGATATGAATGTCAAAAAGAGATAAGAGAGAGAAAGCTTCCTGTTCTGTTCTGGGCAAGACTCTTCTAGAGAGGACAGTTACATAAAACAAACACAGCAACAAGAGCAAATACTCCATGAACCAGATTTCCTCCAGACAATAAATAACACCATCATCATCATCATCATCACATCATCTGCAGATCATACAAGCAAAACACTGAACACCAACCTAGTACAATGTCATAGCCAGCATAACCAAGAACACAGACAAAGAAATAAAGAAAAGAAAGAGAGATGGAAGCTGAAACACAAAATAGAGAGGATGCTTCATTAGTGATAGCACTTGACGGAGAGAAAGAAAGAACCACAAAAGGAACAGACAGAAGAAAAGGGAAGAAAAGGAAAAACAAGAGAGAACAAGGTGAAAAAAGGAAAAAAAGCGAAATGAAAGAAAGAAAGAAAAACAAAGCGAGATGAAAGAAAGTAAGAATGAAAAGAAAGGAAAACAGAGTGAGATGAAAGAAAAGAAAAAGAAAAGAAAGAAAACAGAGCTAGATGAAAGAAAAGAAAGAAAAAGAAAAAAGAAAGAAAGAAAGAAAAAAGAAAGAAAGAAAAGAAAAGAAAGAAAAGAAAAAAGAAAAGAAAGAAAAGAAAGAAAAGAAAGAAAAGAAAAGAAAAAAAACAAGAGCTAGATAAAAAAAAGAACGAAACAGTGTGATGAAAGAAAGAAAAAAGATAGCAAAACAGCAAGATGAAAAACAAGAAAGAAAACAGAGAGAGCAAAAAAAGTAAGAATGACAGAAAAGATAGAAAGGAAAATAGAGAGTGAGATGACAGAGAAGAAAAAGAAAGACAGAAAGAAAGAAAGACAGACAAAGAAAGAAAGAGAGGTAAGATGAAGGAAGGAAGGAAAAGAAGAAAAGAAAGAAAGTAAGAAAAGAAAGAAAGAAAAAAAGAAACAAAGAGGAAGCTGGATGAAAAGTAAGAAAAAGAAAGAGAATGAAAGAGAGAGAAGCAAGTGAGATAAAAAAAAAAGTGATAAAGAAAGACAAAAAAAAGAAAAGAAAGAAGTGAGAGAGGGAGAAGGAAAAGAAAAAGAAAAAGAGGGACAGAAAAGAGATAAGGCGGCTGCTTCATTGGTAGATAGATAAATCGCAGCTGCCTCTCACCAGCTCGAGCTCAGACCTGTAACGTGATCGTGTGTGTGTGTGTGTGTGTGTGCGTGTACGTGTGTGTGTACGTGTGTGTGTGTGTGTGTGTACGTGTGTGTGTGTGTTTGAGGGGAGACACCGCAGGAGGCCGGAACTCTCGAGCGATCAGCAGACCGCTTCTGGGGACGACTCCCTCCACAACTTAACTTCCTGCATGTCAACAGTAAATCAGCGACTCCGAGGAGAGCTGTGGAGCTTAAAGGACTCGAGCAGTTACCAAACAGGAACAATAATCGAATCCAAAGTGCGCTGGGTCTCTACAAGAAACAACACAGCGAGCCTCTTCCCTGCCAGGTAACACCCTTAACGACTCGGAACACACACAGAAATCCCAAGCTGATCTGCAGTGGGAGCACAACAAACACGTGCCACCATGGTTTTATCATTTGCTCCGCCAAGAATATGATCATCTGCAACCGTCCGTCTCTCCAGGACCTGTACGAGTCCAGGATTCTCAAGAGGGCAGGAAGCAATGTGGGTGATCCCTCTCACCCTGGACTCAAACTCTTTTAGGCAGAAAGTTGCAGTCCACTAAAATCAAGACCCAAAGCCCCTCATAAGACCAGCTTCGTTGATCTTTGCCTTAGTGTCTCAGAACCAACCACCAAAGCAACTTCCTTTCCCCGTTATCTGTGTTGTCTCTGTAACTTATATGGTTTGCAAAGGTGTGTACCTCAGCAGGCAGTAACTTAGCTGAGCAGCAGCGCTTGATTTAAGTCTGGTTTTACAGGTTTGCAAAACAGATATTGAATACAAAGCCCTGGTTTTTGTCAGTCTGGATATGCTGCAAACGTAAATTTGTCTTGACCTGGTGTAAAACTGACAAAATGACAATGACACAGAGCCCAGAACCCCGTCCTATTTTAACTGCAGTTTTTCAAACATTCCAATGATCTGTATTTATTACATCATTAATCTGGTTTCTTTTTTAAAAACCCAATTTTCTTCAAAAAATTAATCACTGCCACACTTTGTATCCAGCTTAATCAAACCAAAAGCCTCAGTCTGACAATCCCTGCCTTTATAGGGCTGCAGCCACATTGTAAAAGAGAAGAACACTGCAGAAATGACAAACATCAAATTCTAAGACTTACACCTTTGTATCAATCCTGTTTGCTTTGCTTATTTAAAGAAGTGTATTATCATTTGTTAAAAATGCATTTCACACAAACGGTTACTCTGTTGCATTGCTCAGTCAAACCAATTTTCAGATACATGCAAATGTATATGTCTGGTAGATTTGATTCTGATTCTAGATTAATCTCTAAGGATTTAGACAAAAACCATCCAGATCTCACAACAGTGCAGATCGGGGGCCATCTGCCACCAACATGTCCGTTACTGTCGAACAACAGGAACAAAAACAACCAAAACAACACAACGTTAAAATATTGATATGTGTAACAAGCTCTTTGAGGACTGCTCTCTAACATGCAAAATAAATAAATGTGGACAGCCTGAAGTTGGAGCAACCTTCTGTTTTACCAGCCTGATTAAAGGGAAGAAGTCTGAATCCACTTCCTTAATTGTCTTACCACTCTCTAAATTCTGGACAGACTGGCTATAAATAGATCCTGCATTCATGGAAAATATAAATGATGTCTAAACCTGCACAACCCACATTTAGGACTGGAGTCGTAGGTAGTTTTTACAGCCAAAAGGGAAAGTTGTGACAAAACATCATGCAAACATTGTGACATTAAATCACCAAAACTCATCCATTTTCTCAGTACCAGGGAACATTCAGACGAATCAAAGAAGCACAACCGGTCTGAGCAATTGAGCAAGTCGGTGTGGGGAGGCTAAAGACTTCTTCTTCCACTTCTCCCAGCCCTGCTACATAAGCACCTCTGGGTTTAATGACGCGTTTCCCTTTGTGATGAAATCGGTTGATATTTGGAGCGCCAGTAGTTCCGCTTATCTTCCCCCACCATCACTATTCATAGAGCAAAGTGGGTGCAGTGGCCACTAGACACTAACGTCTCACACAGGAACGTCAGAAAAACAACTCGCTGCTACATTACGCCATCTACCACAGTCGGGAACGCTCAGAATAATGCACTTCCGTAACTAAAATCATGGAAACCCTTTTGGGAAAAGGTTGGATGGAAGCTCTTGGAGGACACAGATCTTAGCTGTTCAGGTTTGGTTTGTTCAGTCGATGCTGCTTCGACGGCAGTATTGGGGAGTAGCTACCTAAAAGCAGTATTAACTTAACTACTTTTTCAGTAGCAAACTTCCTTTTAAAATACCATAGCTTTAAAAGTAGCTAGCAACCAAGCACGGCAGAACTACATCATTACAGGTGGATGGACCGGACATTTCATAGCCACAGGTTGCTCTTCATGTTAACCAAGGTAGTCGGTCAACATGAAGACCAACCTGTGGCTTTAAAATGTCTTCCAGGAAGTTTTTTCTTTGTAGCTTGTAGTGTAGCTAACGACTATACAAAACAGTAACTTGGCAGTAGCTTAACTACCTTTAGGGCCTGTGTCCACCAAACTTGTTTTTTCCCGCTGAGAGCACTTAAAACCCCACTTCCAGAGCGCTTTCTCTGTGCTTTCTCTCAGTGCTCATTGTTGCTAAGTTACAAAAAGTGCCATCTGGCACATCTGCATTCGTTCCTATTTCAACGTGTTTTGTTCAGATCGCTAGTTTAGCTCACAAGATGGAGAGAAACTGCATCTTAGCATTAGTGGCAGCGTTTGAAAGATTCTCACAGCTGCTCCAGATACGCTGCCATTTTTTGTTCTTGTCAGTGTAGGTCCCGCCCCTTACTCGATTTTGATTGGCTAGCAAGAGAGAAGTGACACTGACGAGCGTAGCGCTGTTCTAAAAGTTGAACGGATTTCGTCTTGAAGTGCTGAGCGATGTGAGAAAGAAACGTTTAATTTTGCCGCTGAAGGTGCTTAGCGGTCTGAATGCTGAAGGTAATAGGTTTTGTATTAAAAATAGGTGCTGCCAGCAAAAAAACACGTTTAGTGGACACAGGCCCTTAATCATAAGTAGCTAAACAAGTTACCATTAAAGAGGGTTGTATGATTAGACCTGCGGAAATAAAGCATGAATCGGAGGAATATGAAAGAGGGACTTACTGGTCGTGTCTGGTGTCTGGAACGCTGCGATCCATGCGGAGTTTGTCACTTTCCACCTGGTTGAATTTGTTTCGGGCGTACGGATCCTGTCCCGGTCTCACCACCGTCGCACCCACGTATAGATCCTGGTCGAAATCCTGCCACCTCACCTTCCCTAAAAAAAAACCCACATCCAACACCTGTCAACATGTGTTCATACTGACGATAGATATGAAATTACAAACATTTTCATTTGTGACATTTATCAGACGACTCTGATCCAGAGACACTTCCAGTCACTTTTCTAATTATAGGGACATTCTCTCTCAAGGAATCTGGGATTTGGGTCATGGTGGTAGTTCTGGAAGTAGGGTAAAGTGGGATTGGAACATTTTGATGAACAATTTGAGAAAAAGATCAAAGTTACCCAACTTCTTTCTGTTTTGTTATCGCATACTTCACATTTTTTCCATAAAATGCTGAAAACATGATTCAAATTAAGAATAAAAAAACAATTGTACTTTCTTCATAGCAATACACGACGATATCGGAATCATTTCGGAATTGGCTGATAATTGCCTAAGCCATCAGTATCGGACCGATGTTTAGATTTGCCTAATATTTTCCGCCCGTATTTGATGATGAATTTATTGTACGTCGGAAAGGTAGCACGGGGGGCAGTGCTTGGGGACGGTACCTTGCTCATGAGTACCTCAGTGCTAACTTTACCGGCCCTGGATTCGAACCTGCGACCCTCTGATCACGGGGCGAACACCATACAGTTATGTCACCAACTGCCTCGTGAATGTGAGCGCGCACATGGGCTGTGTCCTGAGCCATGTACTACCGCACTTAATAGCATGGTAGATAAGGCGCTCTTATCATACTTTTCTGAACCGCTTAATTCCTATCGGGTTCGTGGGGACCACATCCTATCCCGGGACGTCCAACACATGGCAGGGCACCGCAGGGCATGTGCACTCACACAAACGTACCTACATTCACACCTAAGGGGGCAATTTAGAGTCACCAATTAACCTTCAGCGCATGGTTTTGGACTGTGGCAGGAAACTGTGGCAGGAGACACCACACGGACACGGGGAGAGCAGGCAAACTCCACACAGAAAGGCCCCACAGCCGATCGTGGGGTTGGACCCAGGACCTTCTTGCTGTAAGGCAACCGTGCTAACTACTGCACCAACGCGCCGCCCCGTGGTCATTATTCTTCTGGTGATAATTATTCATATTAATAAACCTGTTAAATGTGAAATAATTGAGCATCGTCAAAATTATGTTCACGTCTCTCACAATCCAGGAGAGGAAATGGCAATTTTCCATTCCAGTGTCAGCAACATCCAGCAACTGGTTAATTGGAAGAGATAGCCGGGATGGTAATTAGGCTCTGAAACATATGGGGGAATTCGATTCTACTATCTCGCTTAACAAAAGACTACACACAATTAACCCAGCAGGACTGCCATAGCGGTTGACAGCATTATAATTAGTGTGACAATAATCAGTCACTGACGCTAACCGTCTAATGCGAGTCCTGAGTGAAGACCACTGGCATGAGCGTGAGAAAGTGGAGGAAAAAGAAGTGAATAAGCAGCATGACCCTGAACCACCATTTCAAACTGCACTACATCTCCTTTATAGGGATATGAAAAAGGCCTGAAACCAAAGAAGACGATGGTGAATCACTGTTCGCTGCTGCCATTTAGAAGTTGGTTTGGTTGTGAAGAATGGCCTTGAGTGAGCAAACTCTACCAGTATTCATACACTCGACTACTTTTCATTCACAGGGATGCAGCGGAACACACATTTAGTGAAGGAAATTCAACAGTCACACACAGAAGGCAGATTAAAAGTACATTTATGGCCCACTTTGTGCAAACCCGGGCACACACCCACCTGACCAGGTCCAGAGGTCAATGGGACTCATTTACCAATAATACACCTTTTCTAAAAATTGTTTTTGAGAAGTGGGAAACATTTCAACAGCACACTATTACACAACTGTAGAATTGAAGAAAACTCAATAAGCTAAATCTTGCGCAAATAGGCTTGTAATAACATTTGTATAAGAGCTCTCTTCACAGTTTGTAGATTCTGTTCTTGCCTAAGAAAACATTGGTGAATGTCAGAATCTTTGTGACAAGTGCATAAGTGAGTTTTAAGAACAAATTCCTTCCTAGGAATGGTTGGTGAATGAAGCCCAGTGTTTTCACTTTTGTTTTATTTTTGTATAACAGATGTAAAATAAAAACAGGATTTCATAAACAAATTATTTCTATAGCTCTACTAATCTTTCTAGGATGATTGGAATTATTTAGGGGAATGCATCTGCTTAGACATTTACAGAATTTTTCAGAGCAACTTCCATTTCCTAATTGCGTACATGGAGCAACTTGGAGTTCGCCCCATAGTTTTGTTCTGGCAGTAGGAAAGATGGATTTGAACACATGACTGAAGACATTTTTGAGCATTCTTTACTCAAGACAACGTAATCCAAGAACCCTTATCGCAGATTAAATTATATTAGACAGATTTCTGTAGATTAGGAATAGAAAATATTTTTTTCCTAAATTCATAGAAAATTACTTAAAGTGTGAGTGATTATTCATCATTTTGAACACAGCACAGCACAGTACCTAAATGTGACCTCTGCATTTGACCCATCCGTAAAGGAATAGTGGGCTGCTGACATGGGCAGTGCCCGAGGAGCAGTGCTTAGGGACGGTACCTTGCTGATGTGTACTTCAGCGGTACCTTTACTGGTCCAGGATTTGAAACCTTCTGATCACAGGGCGAATGGCCCAACCCTTATGCTACTAACTGCCCCATACTTGCATGTCCTGAAAAGTGACCGGATCGGACAAGGTACCAGTGCCCATGTTAGCTGCCCACTGCGTCTTTGTGGATGGGTCAAATGCAGAGGTCACATTTCGTTGTAGAGTGTGTTCACAATAATAAATATTCTCACTTCACTTCACATGCAAACGTTAAGGTGATGATCCTGCAACAACTGCTAAAATATAATCACTCAAATGACCATAATACATTAATAACAGTCTCTTTAATTCCAGACACGTTATCATATGAGGTTTAATGGCTTCAAATCGAGGCCATTTCAAAGATAAATCACTCACTATTCAATAGTCATAGAACTGTTATTATGTTATTAAGCCATTTGTAACAAGTTTAATGTTTTAGTCAAAAGGTTAACATTCACGTGATAAACACACATCATTAGAACCCTCAGCCAAGATGAAACACTCGTGCAGGATTATTCGGGCACATAAAGGATGGTGTGTAAAGGGCAACGGCGTAAACTTAAAGACCACAGCTGAAGGACTCTGACAAAAGGGTCAACAGAATGCTCTAAAGTGGCGAGGGACAGAGCTGTCATCAGAGTAATTAACACCTGAAGACAAACACAGCTGTTACACTGCGGCCTTCACCGCTCACCTCTATACGCTGCTGCTTTTATTATACATAGCCACGTGACAACACACACACTCAAATGTGACCCTCCACGGCAAAACCAGTCGCTTGTCGCAACGGAAGTTTCCGAGAAAAACAACCGTTTATGTTGCGTGGGGTAAAATTTTGGATTTTTTGTTTTTAGTGTTTTGAAACAGTGGAAGGTCTATGCTGTACTGTTGTGAATAAATCTGGTTGAAAAACTGACCCTTTCCATCCTAAAAACGTGACTTTCTTGAGGTGAGGAATTCAATTCCAGCAGAATGTTAAAAGTTTCTGTTTTGACCGCTCTACTTCAATATTTACGGTAAATCCACTGGTTGACTAGCGTGAAGATATTTCTCCGGAATTCGTCTCCCGAGTTCAGTTAACCTAACGCAGGTAGGCTATCCGTGTGGCTGTGAATGCAGCGTAGGCTACCGTAAATGCAAACGTAGCCGCGACCGGATCAAGCGTCTGTGAGTGCTACGGCGATAGTCAGCTTCAAAGGCAGATTTCTCCATTTCTTACTTGGCGTGACAGGAGAAACCCGACTCCTCTGAATGTTATCTCAGTCATATGTCGTCCGATTCACTCATAGGTATCGTTTTGAAGGTTGATTTATGCCCTTTCATGAAAACATAACTCAGTTTTGAAAATTTGCGACAAGCGACTGGTTTTGCCGTGCAGAGTTACAAATATTAACACAAACACCAACAACCATGCCAGCACACACACACACACACACCCACACAAGCACACACTCTCACATGCTAACACTCAATAATGCACGCACGCTTACAAAGACTAATACACACAAGCACAGATTAAAACACAGATGCACTAACGCACACACGCGCACACACTCACGTGCACACACACTCATTCACTCACTCGCGCCCACTCAGTCACACTCACTCATTCACATTCGCTCACACTCATGCACACTCGCGCCCACTCAGTCACAATCACACACTCATACATTCCCTCACTCCCACTCATGCACACTCGCGCCCACTCAGTCACACTCATGCATTCGCTCACTCATGCATTCGCTCACTCGCGCCCACTCAGTCACATTCACCCACATTCACTGACTCATTCACTTACTCATTCACATTCACTCACTCATTCACATTTTTGCTTACACTTACACCTTCACTCATTCACACCTTCACTCAGACAAAAACTCACTCACTCACTCACTCACACAACTCCTGTAACATTTTAACTTGCCACTATGCTGGTAGTGAAGGTCTAGCTCTTTGTCCAACATGCAGAACTACCACCACTGGGCCTGTGAGTGGCTCGAGTGAGACCGTCCCTGTAATCAGCAAGAACACGCTGCTCTGGATAAGAGTCTCTGATAAATAACGTAAATATACCATCTCAACAATCCTTAAAATTAGATTAGCCATCAGTTCACCAAATATTCAGCACATCCTCAAACGTGTCCACACGTACAATACACCAAATCCACTCCCTTCATGTCTTGTGGGTAAGGGTGTATATGGGGGAGACAGCGGTCACGCTTACATGCACCTCCCCATTTAGATTAACACGTAATTAAGACACTGCGTTGGTTTTGGAAGGAGCCATGTAAACACCATACTTCAATTACCATAATGCGATTAGGCTCATAATCACAGTGAGCGTAATCGTGTTAGCATGTGTGGAACGCTGCTCACTTTCTCATTATTTCACCCGTACAGCAAGATTTCTGCATTTCATTTGCGTGGAGCTAAAACGGCATCAGCCGGACCATACTAATGCAGGACAAGGGGGGGAAAAAAACCCTGCAGCTCTTAATATACAGATTCTAGGGTTTTTTGTAAATGGTCTGAATATTAATAAGTACAATCAATAAACATATTTGTAATGTTATTACAGGGCTTCCCATTAACATACCGCAGACTGGAAGACTTTAATTTTACCACTGCACTGTTAAAAATTGCTGAGTGGAAAGACCGCAGTTTAACGTCGGCACTTCATCACGTTCCCTCAACACACTCCTCACAACACCAGGTCCCAACGCACATTTATATAGTGAGGGTACAGAACACGGTTCGCGCCAGTGAGTAACCCGCTGATTTCTTACCTTGTGCTGATGTTAAAGTTTCATAAGGTGGCCTTAAAAATTTGTGCTTAAGATAGCAAGTTAGTTGCTGTAGCTCAGTCAGAGAATTCCTGATTTCACAGTAAACTAGATATAACTCCTGAGTGGGGCAGTCAGTAGAGTAACGGTTAGGGTGTTCGCCTGGTGATCGAAAGGTTGCCGGTTTAAATCCCGGACCTGTAAACGTAGCACTGAGGTACTCGTGAGTAAGGTACCGTCCTCAAACACTGCTCTCCGTGCACTCCCCATGTCAGCTGCCCACTGTTCCTTCACGGATGGGTCAAATGCAGAGGTCACATTTTATTGTGGTGCACTATGTGCTGTGCTGTGTTTTCCGTCTCTTCACTTAACGTCACGTTCATTCTGTATTTATTGTGTTGCTTGTTGCACCTTTTGTCCTGTTGAATGTAATGTTCAGTGTTACTACATGTTGCACCAGGGCCATGGGGAAACGCCGTCTCATCACACTTTGTACATGAGACGGCGTTTCCCCATGGCGTCGTATAAAGCGACCGATGACAATAAAGTACCTTGAACCAATGACAAAGAATCACTCACTCACTGATCATTAGATATTATTAATATTAGCCAAAAAAAATTGAAATACTAATGTGTTTGTATTAGTATTAACACTGTGTTAATTAGTGGCTTGAAAACTCACGTTAAATACTGTCAGATTGGTCAGACATGGACCACAGCAAAAATCTGTCAGTAACAATGGCTAAGAAGTTACAGCTATACAAACTTGCCATGTTATATCCGCAAACATTACTGGATATTCCAACTTGATGCAAAACACTCTACCCTTTACCTGAACCTTGCCTACATTCTGCAGGTTTAAAATGCATATTGGTTTAAAATGTATATTGTTTAATGTATATTTTAGTATTTTTACTTATTTATTGTTTATTCCATGTGCCTAGTCGTGCCACTGCCTATTTATTCTCTGTTCTACTGTTCTTTGTTTGTATGCACTGGAAATAACCTGGAGCCACGTCGTCTCGTCTCTCTATGTATCTGTACAGTATATAGCAGAGATGACAATAAAGTTGACTTTGACTTGAGGTGAAAAAGGCAAATTTGGGCCGCAGCCGGCTCAAACTCAACAAGGTCAAAATGTCTAGGAATAAATATAAATTTCAAAAGATAGATAACAAAGGTATAAGGTTTGCATGAAGTAAAACTGTGAAATGGTTTAGAACATTTGCCACATTTTAACAATACTAACATAATACCCATAAGAACTTTGGTCACTATAATTTTAAAATAATATGTCAATAATAATTCATAGTATAATATTTCTAACCAAAACTCACTATAAACAAGAAACAAATTCAGGATGCTCATGGCCATCATTAGTGTATTTACAACATAAAGCAGATGTTTAACCTTTTTGTTTCTAGATTCCAAGATATTTCATTAAGACAAATTAGGAGTTTCCAACCACAAAAATGACTACAATTCCCAAAGGAACCGGTGGGAAACATTTATCCCCCCGTGAACACAGTCATTTTTGTGTTTATACAGCAGCTCCCAACCTCAGCCGGCACTGAGAAACAAGTCTGTCCAGTTTAGTTCAACCCTACCTCAGATGACAAAGCCTGTGCTAATTACAGGAAGAGTAAAATCAGGTGTTAAATAATGGAGCGCACAAAAGTGTGTTGAACACCACTTAGGGATCGAGAGGCACAGCAGTAAATCATTTAAAATATCACAGCACGTGATGAAGAGAACCAAAGCAGACCATAATTTGCTTCAATTGGAACATTGTTTGAATGCAAGTATTTGCCCTAATCCCATTAGTCTGTTCCTTTTTTGCCTTTTAAGCCTTTACACAAAGAACCACATTGAATCTCTTGGTCATGCTTCAAGTTTTTTTTTAGTACACAGATTTTCAGTAGAAATTAACCCTCTCCCTGCGTCTCTAGCTTAAGTACAGAACAATGACTTCCACAAATACACGAGCAATAAATAAGGTGAGATGTGAAGATGGACTTGACCCAAAAACACTGCTTTTAATAAACAAAATCTGTATATTCAAAATCTCAGTTGCTAAAGCTGAAACGTTCCACTCTGTAGAAATGTTCTCGCCTGACTGACTCCGTGACGTAAATTAACGAATGGAATGAGGAATGACAAGTGACTATTGATAATCTCCTGAAATTGGCCCTAAAGCACAGCGACAGATGGGGAGGACTGCAACAATGCATAAATCTGTCTCTGCCCTTCCACTTCACAGGAAACGCTTTAAAGTTTATGACAGATTAATTGGAACGGACCTCTGAGCACACGAGTACCAGAGAACACATTTCATCTTGAAATCCAGAAATGGAGCCACTTACATCCCAGCCATACAGCGCAGGGAAAATGCAGGGGAGACTATAAAAGTCAGCATATGCTCACACCTGAGGCTTAAATCAGGATAAATTGGATCTGCTTTGGGCTGAACCCACACACACACACACAGCCAAGATAAGAGCTGCAGTTTCAGCCTGGCTGACCAGCCTGAGGAGGTTCTTCATCATCATTATCGTCATAACTGCATTTGCCAAGCTCGTAGCCTCATGGCACACGCATGGCAAATTAAGGTGCATGTCAATGAGTGGGGAAAAACAAGGCTGTAACTCCAGAAATCAAGAGACTGTCTCTACCTTTAGGAAAAGCAAGTTGCTCTGCAAATGTCCCAAAAAAGTCCACCTGGTGCATGATTAACACCCAGTTTGAGCTCCACTCAGGCATGTTTAGTTTGGCTCAATTTTATTTGTAGCTCTTTTAACAACAGACATTGCCACAAAGTAGCTTTAAATGTTGCTGTGTCCAAGCCTCCAACAACTCAGGGTCAAAAAGGGATCTCTGTAACTCTGTCTCTGTAACTTTCAATGTTCAACAACTTACGAAATTATTTTGCAAAATTAAACTGGCAACAAAGTGATTATTACTTTACATTACATTACTGTTGGCAGACACTTTTAATCCAAAGCGACTTACAATTGGGAAAAACATTCAAGCTTGGGACCGTGGAAGAAATAACAGTGTGCAAAAGAAAATTAATAATTAAAAAAAAAAAAGTTAATTTCATGCCCAATCAATATGAAAATATTGTTTTGATATTGTAGTTTAAGATGGCTAAAATATATTAATCAGTTGCTAATTTAAAGGTCTGATATTATGGGGGGAAAAAAAAAATTCTGTTCTTTGGACATCCATTTGGGTCTGTACTGCCTCTAACACACTGTAAGACTTTTAAAAAATGGTCACTAGTGTTAGTATCATTTAACGAAAGTCAGAAATCGTTTAGATTTCTCTCCTACTTCCACATCACATTAGGGGACATTTAAATAACTCCACCCTCCTATCTGAGAAGCTCCGCCCATCAGGTAGAATTGCTAACGCTTCCTGATCCGCCATGTTTTCTCTCGAGCACTAGAGTAGGAATCACAGTGAAGAAGTCTACCGGCGGAGTGTTGTGTTGAACATGTATGGCGGTATGGATGGCCTATTAGCAGCAGACATGTTGATTATTTTCACGTGACGTCAACTCTCGCTGTGCTGTCTAGGCCGCGGTTCCGGAGTGGAAGGTGGGCAGCTGCAGCTCATTTGCATTTAGGAATACTAATGAGAAACGTCCTGTTCTGAAAGGGACTGAAAGAGAGCGGTAAAACGCAGGTGAAACACCTAAACTGAGAGGTGTTTTCAGCAAACTGTCAGAGACATTTTTAGTGGAGCTCATAGACCTATTTTAACTTGGTGAAAAAAACGTATTATATGGGACCTTTAATTCTAAATGCAACAGTAAAAGAATTCTGACAACAACAAATGTACAGAAGGCCCTTTTTCAACTATAGATGATGCATTAATGTTTGACAGATCACTGCAAGTTCCAAACGACAAAGCCTCTTGGAAACTGATCTGATCTATAGTGCATTGATCACACAGTCCAACTGATCCGGAAAAGAATTTTACATGTCCCGATCCAGCAGGATCCAGGAACACGTCCAGGTGAAACAACTGTTAAGAAATTTGGTTTTAAAACCTACTTACACAGTTTTCACCTCAATTCTTACATTCACCAATGTTTTCTTGTTTGAGTTATCTCCTTGAATCTCCAACGGTGAACACCATTACAAAATTGTACTACATGTCTGTTTGGGCAAAATATTAGCTTATTGGACTTTCTTCAGTTCTACCATTATATAAAATTATACGATTTAAATGTCTTAACGTTCTTGCAAACATTTTGAACTTGATGCAGGTATCGCAGGTCTCTACAGGTTTACCATGAAGACTGAAAGAAGGCTAGGGGTTTTCTGTGTGCTGTGTACAGGTTTAGGAGGTTGTAGGAAGGGGTTAAGCTGGATATTTGCCCACACCGTAAACATGCGTTTAGGGGGCTCTTACCTGGGGGAAGGGTTTCCAAACTATGGGCTCTGTCATCCACATTGCTGTGTGCTGGAATTCGGTTTGAACTTATCCCACTCCAGTCATCCTGTTAGAAAGAATAAGAAACATATAAAAACCATAATGACATGATAAACATATTTATAAATAAATATGATAACACATTGAAAAAATGTGTAAAGGAAGTTTGCCACAGAAAATTTATAAGCAAGTGTTTCAGTTACAAAATCAATATATGAGTTTATATGTAGAGAAGGGTGTGGAACAGACTCTCCTTTATTATCATTTACTCCCAGAGCCTGTGAGAGTTACCACCTTTGACCACCTAGAGAACACGATCAAACACAGTTTTATGCAACTTGTGTTCAAGAAAATGAAATGACCATATGGGGAAACTAAAAGGTAAGAATATTTGCAACCATTAAGTAATAAACCAGCACAACGTGATCCAGGTCATTTCCCTATAAAGTACAGCTCTTCAGTTTTCAGATCAGACTGGAGGATTTCGATGATTTACACTTTTACAGTCTCTAGTCTTTGTACTTCCATGTTTAGTGCAATGTGAGCACTTCTGGATATTTGAGTATGTTGAAGAATTACCGGGACAAGTTTAGTTCAATTCTCAATGTATAAGTTCTCCCAATGTGAGGTTAATATTAATGTGTTTGGTGAATACAGCTGAGGAATTAAAGACAGAATATTTGAGAGTGATCTTCACATTGTATGTTTTAGTGATTTCCATAAGTAACCATTTCTGTACATATAAGAATTTTAGGAAAGTACTCTTGAAGCATAATTATGTTCTTCACAAATATGACACACAACTGTCCATTTGACATTTACAGTTCAATATTTGCTGTGCAGCTGCACTTGGCACTTTAAAAACATTACACGCTGCAGTCATTGCAGCTTTTAAAACCGTTGCACCTTATGTATATAAGTAATAGTTCATCTTTTTTTTTTTTTTTATCTCTTTCCCTTATCTCCTTATTCTTAAGTTATTTTAAGTTTCTATTTGTATGTCATTATTCTTATTTTTATTTTATTTTTAATTTTTGTCTTAATTTGCACGGTCAAAGAGCGGATCAGGATACATTTCAGTGCATGTTGTACGCGTATAATTTGCATGTGACAAATAAAGAATCTCGAATCATTCTTTAAAGAGTGTCTCAAATGGAAGCCGAAGTCACAATAACCATGTTAAACTATTACATCATAAACAATTATTACATTTCTGGTAATGATCTTAAAACAATGGACCTCATTCACCAATAAGTTTTTCTTAAATTTGTTCTTAAAAAAGATAAGACACTTAAACAGTAAAGCATGTCACATGCAGAAGAGAAGAAAACCCAATAATGTTTGCACAAACATGCGTGCAATATAATTTGTGCAAGAATACAGCATCCTTAAATAATAAAAAACATTGGTGAATATCTTCATGAAAACTACATAAGTGGGTTTAAAGAACAAACTTCTTCTTAAGAGCGTTTGGTGAATGAGTCCCAATATTCTTTCATGAAAAATAAATGCTTAAACCTCGAGACTATAACCAAAGTAAAAAACATTCAAAGGAAACCACTAATTTCCCAGGGATCCAAATGTCAAACAAAAAAGGCAACCAGTAGAGTCGACATTCGGAACCTTTCATCATTTCATGACAATTATTTTGATTATTTTTAAAATTCTGTTAATACTTCAAAAAAGGAATTCTGTCACACTCTTTTATTAGAAAATATATTCTAGCTTTTAAAGCTTATTTACAGTAGAAATCTCAATGAAAAAGAGGGCAAAAACAAAAAAAACAAACAAAAAAACAAAATAAACACTTACTAATCGTAACCACGGTAAAGTTGTTCTTAAAACCCACTTACGCAGTGATATTGTGATATTAATTTGAAGTCATATTGCCCAGCCCTAGTAACCAGAAGAATAAGCTACAAACAAGCTAAACAGTGGCGTTAGAAGGCAGGATTTTCACAACGCAGAAGCATCCGGGGTCCTGAGCCAACAGAAAGCTGGTGAAGATTACTCAGACTGCAGGAGGCTTTGGCTACAGAAATGCAACCATTTGTTCACATCGCCTCCCCTGATAACAAATGCTGGAAAATATGGGCAAGCCAGCGACGAGGGCAAGGGCCAAGCCAACGGCTGACAAACAACCAAGAAGTAAGAGTGTAACAAAGCATGGGGTGGAGCGTAACCCAGAGGGGCGGTCCTGGACAAGGCAGCGGTAAATAAGGGCCGGGGCAGAGAGAGTCGCATTGAAAAACTCTCCTCCCTCAGCACAGCAGCAGCTGCTTCTCCAGAGGCCAAAGGGGATCTCTCAAAGAGGATCAAACTCCTCAGCGGCAGATTGAGTAACAACACTGAGCTGGTACGAAGATCAGTAAAGACATGCAGAGTTCTCAACAACAAAAATGTTCTTCCTGTGTTCCGCCACATGACATACTTGGAACCGATGCAACTTTTTTTAGTCCCGATACCGAAACAGAAGAAGCTTTTAAGTCATCAGTCTTTCCAAAATACAAAATGTTGCAAATTGTTGAATAACTGAAAAAATGTAAAACCAAAAACTGGATTGTTGGAATCCATAGGGAGATAAATAGAGAGAGAACTGCTTAACTGTTAGAGACGGTCTCTGTCTGTCGAGTCAGAGAATCACACGTGAGCCATATTTTAACTTGGCTATTAATTTCCTGGATGTTTTTGGTTAAGCGGTAATTACTGTCTTTTAATGTAATTTATTACCTCTGGCTCTCTTGTCGCTCTGCCTCAAAGCTGAATTTAATTATCTGAACCATTCTTTAATGTTCACTGTGGGGCAAAAAATGAGACGAACAGAGTTTATTACAGTTTCTATATGTACTTTTTTATTTAAACAAGTGCAACGGTGTAAGTAGGAAGCAACCGTGTAACACATACATTTCACCGAACGGGATGAAGACAGCGACAGAATAGTAAGCACAGTCTGGGCTAATATGGAACACAACACCAGATAATGGCGGAGAAATATCTAAGCAGAAGGACAGTGGGGGAAAGGCTAAAATGACAGAGGAACGCTGAAAAAAAATGAGAGAGTTGATCGATTACAGCAGATAGTTTACTAACTCACATTTTACAATGCATTACGCCACCACTATAATTCACATCTGAGCTAACCCATAACAGATTAGCCGCGTGTTCTCATGCATTCGCTAATCATTTACAACAGTTCTTTACAACAGGTTAAACATGCACATGTCATACTTTACAGTTTATGACAACTCAAAATAAGCAAACTTAACACTGTTCAACGGCAGCGGCCAGCGGTGAGGGAATGGAGATATTAGGAAGCGCTTCGGACTTAGGTGGGCAGGGCCAGAGCAGTAGATCTGGGCAGGGCTATGCTAACCATAACTTCTCTATGTCAGCTGACTGTGTTTTAGTGCCGCCTGGAAAAAACATACCGTAAAAAGCTGTGAAAAATGGTTAAAACTGCATAACTCCACCACATCCTAAAACTAAATTCAGGGGTTTTCCACATCTTCTCAGACACTTTTCTGACACATTTCACATGTTACCAAACTAAGGACGGTTTTCACCTTACTAGGTTTTTAACCACACACTTCGTTGTCCGTCACTTTTGCTCTATTCTAACTTTGCTCAATTATTTGTGACCCGATCTGCTGTAACGAGTCGGAAGTCGGCGTTCTATTTATTTAGATACGGCCCGATTATGTTGAAAAACATCACAAAAATAGCGATTTTTCTTTTTTGGAGACCAGATTAATTTTGAAGAGCTTTTTTTTCATATAAGACCAAAAAAGAAAAATCTATATTTTTGATGTTTGTCAACATAATCGGCCCGTATCTGAATAAACAGAACGCCGACTTCCGACTTATTGTGGCAGATCGGGTCACATTTGAAAACAAACATTTATTTTTAAGTAAATTTTACTTAATTATTAAAAGAAACATCTTGGCTTATGCTTTGTGTCTATGGGCAAAAAGAGAAAATCATCCAACAGATCATTTTCAGATTTTTAGATGTAATATATTGGTTTTTAGTTTGGATGCTGAACCAGTGCTGAGAGAAGCAGCCTAAAAGTCAAGTGACTCCTTATGACTTCTACAGAAATCCTTCCACAGCTCCCAGAAATTTACTGAAACTACAAAGCAAAGCTACAAGCAAGTCACAAGCGCTTAAAGTCCCCTTAGCTATCATTCATTGTCAGCTGTTTTAGTGTCTGGGAGCAGAGTGCCCCATTAAGCTGCAGAGACGTCCTCATTTAAGTCTGATTAATGTGCCTATAGAAAGAACTGGAAGCCATTACATTAAAATTGTCAACAAACAAATTAGGTTTGCAAAAAAGTCTATAAAAGGTTTACAGCCACATCTGATAAAAGGACATGGTATCACACGAGTTGAGCCGTCACCGTAAGCAAAGGCAAACGCACATAAATGTTATTCCACGCACAAAACTTTTTAAAAACGCCATTTAATCCCTTCATTACTCAGCGCTACGAAGTGGAACAAATTAGTTTGCTCCGAGCAGGGCAACAACATAGGCAAGACACTCACGCTCAGAAAAACACAAGCTAACTCAACGAGTCAGGTCGCTGAAGAGAAGGAGAACCGTTTTTCATCACCACACAGTGGGCCTGTTTAGCATTTGGACAGACAGGCTTAATAGGGGCCAAGCAATACAGCGGAAAAAATCATTTGACCTGTCTTTTAATAACTGAAAATTGTGAGGCAGAACAATTTGCAGTGATTTATTGATCAGAGTTCATAGCAAAAGAGAGGCAAGACGGGACACTGCTCACGGTGCTACTTTATCCTTCTTTAAATTGCTAATAAAGCCTGTTAAATGTCAAAGTTTGGGGAATTCATCGCTTTTCCAATTTATTAGTTCTGCTATATTTAATAACATCTGATTTGCAGCCTGATCTACTGAGGCCCTCTGAGATATATGAAGACGCGAAACTGTGAAATGCCAGGGCATTAAATGCCAGTAAATAGAATGGAGTCAGTTCTAACAGGAGACGGAGCTCGGTGTGGTTTATGCGTGTTTATAAAGCAACCTAACACTCTGGCTGCTGTATTGTGAACCTAAGTTATTTTAAAAGGTAATTGCGGAAACGCATAAATGTTGCGTGCTGTAAACTCTTGTCTAAATTTTGTAATTCAAAGGTTTTGGTAGTCGATCTGAAAGCAGCTGAACCAGCAGTTGTGTCTTGTTGGTCCAACTGCTTTCAGATCGAATACCAAAACCTCTAAACTTCTATTAACACCCATACAACTAGATCTAATAATACTACAGCTACACCTAACCCAACTTCTACACCCTAATTAAGTGCATTTAAGTGAGTGATTGTCATTGTGAACACACCACAGCACACAGTGCACCACAAGAAAATGTGACCTCTGCATTTGACCCATCCATGAAGGTGCAGCAAGCAGCTTTGGCAACACCTGGAGAGCAGTGCTTGAAGACGGTGCCTTGCTCATGAGTACCTCAGTGGTACCTTTACAGGTCTGGGACTTGAACCGGAGACCCTCTGATCGCAAGGCCTACTCCCTAACCGTTACACTACCAACTGCCCCATATGTTTGATCATGTGTTCTAGTTGGTTGAATGCAGTAACTCACATAAGTTCTGGCAGTAAATGAAAATAAAGGAGTGTTTAATTCACAACCTTCTCATATAACCTCTCATGTTGATTGTGTAACTGAATCACTTGCTAAAACATTTTCCAATGTGTTAGGTTGTGAAGCATTATCATAGCATCACAAAGTAGAGGTCGACTGATATCGGTTTTTCAGGGACGATATCGATACCGATTATTGCTAATTAACGGGGTCCACAATCGATATTTGGAAACGACATGCAAAATAAAAAGAAAGTCTCTGTTAAAAATTTGAATTTTACAAACACCAAGCTCAGCCGAAACTCTCCTCTCTTCTCTTCGAAACTTCATGCTGCGTTGGTGTGGTGTGAGTGACAACAAGGCTTCAGTGTTGATTGGCTACTATTTGTGTCACATACAGCCAATCAGAGATGTGACTTTGTTTTGTGTTCAGGCTCTGAAAAAAAATTTAATAAACCAAAAAGGTTGCAGAATGCTATAAATTAAATTTAATAAATAAGTCATTTGTGCCCATAAATTCAGTTGCAGATGGAACAAAAAACAGCACAAAACCTCAGACACCCTCGGCCTTGAAACCCATGCGGCGGTGTGGGCTCCAGACAGTGCACTGTTGTGTTTCTGGTTAAACGATTTGTTTTTCAACCGCGTTATGAATTTCCTCCAAAGCCCCTGAGCTCACAGCTCCCCGTTCAGACACTAAGTCACCGTCTTTCACCACAAACCAGCAGCAGTTACGAGACGCACAAAAGCCTGCTGCCAGGAATAGAACTGGACTTCACCTGTGTTCAGACACCGTTACTGAGGGAGCTGACCTCAGCAGTCTGTGTGCAAAGCAACCCAGCGTTAAAATATTATGACCTTACATCTCACAAGCAAAACTAATATTCATGAGGTACGGTAATCCATCACCAAATAACTAACAGTGTCTTAACAGTGTCTTAAGGTTTGGAGGTGTAATGATACATCGATCCACAACAATTCAATGACCGTTCACTCCAAAGTATCGACCCAAAATTAAAACTTTGATCAGATGTCATAATGTCACTCCATATTAAATTTGAGTAAAAGTGAAGACTGCCATTTCTTTAAATTACAACTGATACTGGTTTTTCAGGGCCGATATCGATACTGATTATTGTTAGTTAATGGAAAATGTGTTAAAATGTTGAATTTTACAAACACCAAGCTCAGCTGAAACTCTCCTCTTGTCCTTCTCGGAGCTTCACATTGCACTGGTGTGTGAGTGACAACAAGGCTCAGCGTTGATTAGCTACTATTCGTGTAACATATAGCCAATCAGAAACTGTTATGGGCGGGACATTAAATGAAGCAGTGAGTCGAGAGCAAATGGCACAGAGAAAAGAGACTGCAGTGGAGCCACAGTAGGCGATGGTCAAAATTAAACACTGATACTGATAATCGGCAAAATGCCTAATATCGACCCCCAATAATTGGCCCAGCAGCTAAACGCTCGACCCATAGTTTAAAAGTCTGGTTGAGTTCATGAATAAAAATGTCAAATGATATTTTAGCTGCTTTTTTGTGATTTAATAATAGTGGAAGTGAATATTTTAAAATAGCATATTGTATTGTCTCATATTGATTGCTGGCTTCTGAACTGGATTCCACAGAAAATCGTGAAAGGAGCAGTGGGCAGCTGACATGGGCAGCACCCGGGAAGCAGAAGCTTGGGGACGGTACCTTGCTCATGAGTACCTCAGTGGTACCTTTACCAGTCCAGGATTCGAACCGGCGATCATGGGACGACCCGGGAATAAAATTATCCAACTTGCAAATTTTAACAAATTAAACACAACTAACATTTGACTGACTGCCGTGAAGAAGCTGGACCACCTTGGGACACATTCTCAACATTCTGATTTCACATGTTTATATCCTAGGCCTAAATTATAGTAACACTGAAGAAACGGACAGTAAACAATCTTTTCCTGATGTAAGAAGTCTCTTATAAACACTATACATCTGTTTTTTTAATACAAATACACAATGAACAACAGCGTAACGGCACAGTGCTCATCCACATGGTCTGACGTCGAGGCAGAGTCACCCTGTGTGTGTGTGTGTGTGTGTGTGTTTGTGTCAGGGCCGTGTTGTATAATGACCAGCAGCACAGCTTCCTGCCGAGGGCCGCAATCCCACAAGCCTAATTCCCATCAGTCACTGCAGCGGAGCCCCTTGAGGCCATGGAGTTGCTCTGACACAAGTGTCTCAAGCAAGAGAGTGTGTGTAAAAGCAGTATCTCTGTGTCAGGCAAGCAACTTGAGTGCGATGATGTCGACTCTTAAAGCTACACACTTCTCGCCACTTGAGACTAAAATGTCAGATTTGAACCCAATCCAAATAAAGTTGCAAGACAGTTTGTGTTAATTAGGGCGTTCAACCCATTATCGGAAGGTCGTCGATTCAAATCCGGAACTGTTAAAAGCACCACTGAGATACTCATGAGCAAGGTATCGTCCCCAAGCACTGCCCACGTTAGCTGCCCACTGCTCCTGCACAGATGGGTGAAATGCAGAGGTCACTTTTCATTGTGGTGCACTGTGGGCTGTGCTGTGTTCACAATGACAAATAATCACTCATATAAAGTTAACTGATTCAAGTCTATCTGAACAATATATAGAAGGATCAAGATTTAAGAAGAAGTCTGGTATCAAAACATTTAAAAATGCAGACTAGTTGGAATTGTTGCAATGATACCACGTTGATCCTATATATACACAAATCCCGCTGGTTTTATTTTTTTGGTCAAGATCCATCCTCCATCCTAAACTTACCCCAACCAGCCTGTATTTCATTTAGGGGCTTTGTTAAATCAGCAACAGCAGCGTAAAGGAAAATCTAAAAGTCACAGTACGAGCTGCCAAGAAACACAAAAAGCCTTGTGCCTGTACACGCAACCACCAGCTGTGAACTTATTAAAATGTATTCCTTCGTTAAAAAAAAAAAAAGCAGAGGTAAGAAAGTGTCCCATAGTTGTAGATATTCAGTTTACCAAGTCAAATTAGCAAGATTTTCTTTAAATTTTGTTCTGAGGTCTCAGTTTGTTCTTTATTTAACCTTGCAATGTGGAATTTACTACAACGTTCAAACAGTGTATATTAAAACAAGAATGGGACATCTTCACAATCCAGTTGTGTTGCTTTTAAATAATACATCTGTAATTAAAATCACGACAATTTATCATTTCTATCATTAATCAGATTTAAGACATAATTTTACTGAGGCCTGAGCACAAAGCAACAGATTCTTCAGCCCGAGGCTGTTAGCACACACTAAAAATGAATAAAACTGTAAATAGGCTTAACTACGCTGCTACAAAAGGAAGCTACTAAATGCACTCATGAAGGTCCTTCATATAATTAACTACAGGCAGATTTAAATGCTTGGACCAAATGAACTCTGGAAGATTTCGTTTTCCCCCGTGTCTGGCCTCACGCTGGTTAGAAAGGTGCAGAAAATGAGTAAGTAACTTCACAAGGTCACTGTATGGATTTCTCAGTTTGGTCTTGTTTTCAGTGTTTTGGAAAAAAACTCTGAAAATCTGCAAACATTTAACAGCGTTGAGACTCAGACACATCCACAATAGCAGCTGAGAGCATTAGGTTGCTCCATTAGACAGGGACTGAGCTTTAAAGGCTGTGCAGGAAAACACACATCAATAGTAACACAGATGTGGTGCCAGAGGGCACCTCTTTCACAGCTACCAACACACACCACATACACACACTTTTTTTTTTTACTCAAAAACAGAGGATTCTTTTAAAACAATATCCACATCCTGTGCACTATTAACCATGTGAAAAGACTTTTCAGTTTTGCAGGTTTAATGCAACTGAATCCGTGTATCATGTTTTTCACATTAAAGGTCCCATATTATAAATTTTTTTCAACAAGTTAAAATAGGTCTATGACCTCCACTTAACTTGTCTCTGAAGTAGTTTGCTGAAAATACCTTTTAGATTAGGCATTTTCACCTGCTTTTTACTGCTCTATTTCAGTCCCTTTCAGAACAGACTGTTTTTCATTAGTATTCCTAAATGCAAATGAGCTGCTGGCTCGTTTAAGCACTTGATTTCTCACATTCGTAAATTAATACGAATACAACTGACCATTTTTTAAATCAACCTTACAGTGTGTGTGGAGGCAGTACAGACCCAAATGGATGTTCACAGAATGGAAAAGTGAATTTTTCATAATATGAGACCTTAAAACCAAAAACTTAATTTTTTTTTTTCAAGACCAAAAAGAAAGAATGAAAAACAAACCAAAAAAAAGACATGTTACAATTTTTTCAGTTTGAGTTTTCCCATTGCAAAATGAGAAACTGAAAAAACGACTTATTTGTCTTTTCATTTTGGTCTTGGAAACAAATTTTGAAAAAGAAAAAAAAATTTAGGGGTGTTTTCTGGGTTTTGATTTTAATGAAAAACAAATGTACAAGCATGATACACCTTTTCAACTGTCGCACAACATTTCCAGATTGGTGAACATGCCTGACACGTTATGATAAATCTAAACGGTATTATTGGAGCGCAGAGGCTTTAACAGTGGTGTTGTAGCAAGCTGTCACTACAGGAGCAGTAATGTTCTGGCTGTCAGACTTAATCTGTTTCTGATGTATCAGCACTGGGCAGAGCTCTATTAGCAGGCCGCTAACATCATCAGCTCAGGCTCGAGCCTCATCGCTGAGATGTCATATGGCCTGGAGAACTGAGGGAGAAGATGTAAGCAGGGGTGGAAGGGGGTGGAACGATTCTCAGATACTAATCGATACTAAAATTTAGTATCGGTTTCGATATCAATTAGCACTGGTATCGATACTTAAATGCCAGTTTTGCATCTGCTGGTTCACGGAAATCGCTGGCAGACTACAACAATTTTCAACAGGCATTGCAGCGGGCAGCCCCTCCCCTGGCTGCCTGAGGACCCAATGTTTACATGAGAGTCACACTTTAAACATGGCAGCAGCTCCAGCGTTAATTCTGCAGCACCAAGCTTGCTAGAAAATGTAAAAAGCAAGAGCACTGTCTGGAAGTATTTCAGATATCAACCAGATGAACGGGGAAAACCAAAAGATGTGGACAAGCCCATTTGCAAGAAGTGCTTCAAAGTTGTCGCTATCAAAGCGAGCAGCACAACAAATTTAGCAAAGCATTTGAAAGACCATCACTCCGAATTATACGCAGAGTTTCGAGAGGTGAGTAAAGTTGTTGTTCAAACGTAATATGAATATTTTAACTGCCACTGTCAAGCAATACTGTTGAAGTGAGTTAACCATAAGAATGGCTGTGTCTTCGCTTCTCTCTCCGCGTTTTACAATTATCTAATTGCACAACACGCATATATTTTTCACTTCTGCGGCATGAGAAGCGAGGAGTGCTTTTTTTGTTTGGCTCAAAAACATTAAAATACATTTCTTTCATTTATTCATTTATTTATTTATTCATTTATTTATGTAGTGTGTGTATATATATATATACATACATACATACATATATACATACATACATACATACATATATATACACACACACACACACACACACACATATATATATTACATATACATATATACATATATATGAATAAATTAATTAATTTATATATGAGAAGGGGATCAGCAGCCAGACCTAAACAGCCATAAACACAACCCACTCTACCAGCACTGTTTGAACAACAGCAGAAATATAGTGCCAATCACCAGAGGCAATAAAAGCTCAAGAAGGCTGTTGTTGAGCACATTTAGAAGGATTCAGATCCCGGTCTCCACGGCTGAAAAACCTGGCTTTCAACAGATGTTACACCTCCTGAACCCACGGTATGTTTTTCCCTCCAGAAACCACTTCATGTACACAGCAATTCCACAACTGTACACCACCACCAAGCAAACAATCTTGGCACAACTTGGGTCAAAACCCTACTTTGCATGCACAACAGATCTTTGGACCAGCAGAGCCGCATCTTCATTCATGGCAGTTACACTTCAGTTCATTACTGAAAATTGGGAAATGCAGAGCTGGTGTTTGGGCTGTGCAGGGCTCCAGTCAGAACATTCAGCTGAGAGCCTGAGGGGGGCTTTGGAGGAGATGATTGAGGAAACCTGGAAACTGGATATACAGTGTATGGCCGCCATCACCACAGATAATGCCTCAAATAACAAGAGGGCATTTCAGACGGATTTCACATGGATCCCTTGCTTTGGTCACAACCTCCACTTGGCACTAACACAGGGCTGAGATTGAACGCGGTCTCTGCAGCATTGCTAAGGTTAAGAAAAATTGTTCTGCATTCAGCAGGTCACCAAAGACAATCCGCTAACTAAAAACCCCAAAAGGGTTTGCATAGCAGAGCATAACTCATCCATGATGAACCAATCCGCTGATTCTGCCTTTGAGATGGTTGAGCGGTTCCTAGAACAGCAACAGGCTATCTGCGCAGTCTACGCAGATGACAGAAAAAAGTGGCACCTGATATTACAGTTTTAGAAGTTGTAGGCGAAGAACTGAGCCCACTTGCTAGTGCATTCTCAGATGCTCTCAGTGGAAGCACACCACTTTGTTTTCTATTCTCCTACCTGATTTGAACAAACCTTAATGACATCCTAACTGTTCAGGTCAGTAAGGACAGTAGACTCACAATGGACCTCGTGTAGCTCATCGCTGGAAATCTCAGGATCACATATGAGTGGGAAATCTGCAGTTGGTCCTGAATACTGCCAGCTACTTAGACCCCGCTTTCAAAGACAGGTTTAGGACTCTGAGAGATGATGTTAAACACCATCTCATGGACAGTGTGTCTAGTATCCAGATCTCTCCTGCCCAGACCTCTCCTCCCCAGGCCAGCCATTCTGCCAAAAAAACGAGGGCAGATCTTGCATCATTATTGACCACAATATCTGGCGTAAAGAAAGCAACAACTTCTAATGTAGCAGAGGAACTGACACAGATGAATTCTGAAAACAAAAATTGTGAAAAGAGTTTCTGTTTATGCCATGAGACTACAGAACTCCGGAGCAGAGTTAAGTGCAGACCCTTTGATATGGTGGAAGAGCAATTAGAGTAACCTACTCAATCCTGCACATTTTAAGCAGGAAATATTCTGTGCATGGCAGCTTCTAAGCTGCCCATCTGATTTCAGCACTTCAGGCCTTATTTGTTTCTCTAAAAGGGCCAGACTCACAGAAGAACATGTTGACATGTTGGTGTCGGCAAAATTTACAACTTACCAAAAACATCAAGTGGGGTCAGGAAGGTTATGTGCTACTGTAATGTCTTAAATTTATAGACTGTTACTGAGCAGGCCCAGAAGAAAACTGAATATTTGCATGCTTAACAGAGCCTTGTGATATTTTATTTACTTTACAATATTAATGGCCTTTTTTCATTTAATATGTCTATTTTTTTCATTAAAATATTTGGTCATATTATTTTTGTTGTTCCCACTTTGTTTAAAAAAAGAAGTTCCAGTGTTTGTTTTTTTAAGCCCATCCTCAGAAGAAAACTGTATATTTGCACAAGCTAATAGAGCTGTAAGATATTTTATTTATTTTACAATGTTAATGGCCTTTTTCTATTTATTAGGTTTATTTTTTCATTGTATTGTTTGGCTTTTTTATTTTTTGGTGGTGTTCTTGATTCTTTATTAAAAAAATATTTTTATTTGTTAAAAAACATTTATTAAAAAAAGTTCCTGTGTTTGTTTTTCTCCCCTGTGCATCAAGTATCGAGTACCATCCCAGCATCGCATCGAGCTCTGGAAGTTCAGCATCACATTGCTTCCAGAAGTAACTAATCACAGCTACTCAAGGCTATCAATTAAACCATTTGTTTTAATTTTGGCGAGCATGCAATTTACTCATACTTGTGTACTTAGACTTGATGAATTCAAGCACTTTCGGCCAATACTTCTAAAATCTACTTACTTCTGTTACTACACTTTGAACTAATATCCAAAACCTTGACAGGCATTTAAGAGGTTAATCTAGAGTGTGTGTTAGAATAAAGACTCTTATATCACATGAAACTACAATCAGTCCTCAACTTACGATGGAGATATTTCCGATGACCCCATCGTAACTTGAAAATATGAAAGTTAAAGCGAAAGTGAGTGATTGTCATTGTGAACATAGCACAGCACACAGTGCACCACAACGTAAATGTGACTCTTAAGATTTTGACCTATCAGTGAAGGAGCAGGGCAGCCAATATGGGCAGCGTATCAGAGCACTGTACCTGCTCATCAGTACTAGTGGCACTCTTTACCGTACTGAGATTAATCTTTCAGATCATGGGATAAACTGGTTAACCAATACGCTACCAACTGCCCGCTATCTAAGTGGACACATAGCTATCAGCAGGAGACATACTTGGGGGTTTGGAAAACATGTCTATTTCACTAAAATTGGGCATTGAAACACAAATGGCAGAGGTCACATTTCACAGGGTATCAGTACTATGCACACAGGAATGAGGAATAGTCACTTAAAATTCACTAAATTTCCAGTACTCTTGACCACTGATGCAAGAAAGCCCCAGGAAGCATCCCTTCCAGCTTGGGTGGTAAATGAATAAGAGATTAATACTGGCCAAATTGGCCAGCTGGGTCTGCTTGCTTTAGTTAGACTCCAGTTCCAAGTACATTAATCCACCAGTGAGATGGGAAACAAATCAAGTCTTGTGATGAACACCCCCAGGATTTAAGCTTGTTTTGCTTTAGGCATGTCTAAAAGGCTGGCTTTTTTGTTAGAGGCATTCTTGAACAAAGGCAACCACCATCGCTATAGGGCTAGCCAAGAAGCATCGCCAACTTCCACCAGCACTTGCTGATGACATGAAACACCGCGATTTCCATAAGGGTTTAAGTGGAAATTTGCATTAGCGACAAACACTTCTGCACTTGCTCTATGCAAACGTAAAACCGAAGGCAAACAAAAATTCAACGCACACACAAAAATAATACGCTATATGCCACTTAAAGTGTTTTTATGAACACAATGATTAATCCCATTGTTTTTGGTGCAATCAGATGTTATATTCACATGGGCTTCAATAAAATCGACTAAAGCTATAACTAAACTACAAACTGAAAAAGGCTGAGAGCAATCACATTCAAAAATGCTGATGACTACAGAAGCTAAATAGAACCTCTGTGTTCATTTGATAATTTGCAGAAGGAAAAATGAGGAGGGGGAAATGAACCTAGGAGAGAATTAGGCTATATTTTGGGTATCTTTACATTACTTAACATGTCTGTTTTAATAAATATAATGGCAAGTTACAAAATATATTTTAGGGGCAGCTGGTGGCGAACGGTAGGGTGTTCGCCTGCGATCGTAGTTGCCCAGGTTTGAAATCCAGGGCCACTCACTTTTATTTTCTCCCTTCACCACTGCCATAGCTATTTTTTTATAAGCGTATAGTAGGCTGAGTAATACAACCTCAAATCAATATCATGATTAATTTGAATATTTTATTGAAATGTGATATCACTTTTTTATACAATACAATACGATATTGTAAATTTGGATATCTGTCTGCTATTAATACAAATTCAAAAAACTCTAAACATGCTTTTAAAAATGTCTGAGATTCTGTTATGCTATGAAATATTTAAATACTGTTTACAATGTAATAACACCCATATGTATATGCTAAATTATTTATTATTAAAATAACATCTCAAAAAATATTTGTTTAAACACGGTTGTGTGATTTTGTGACGGTCCCTAATCCTGTGGCACTAAAACCATCAGGAACACTAAGATTGCGAGTAAGAGCTGGTGTAGTTAAGGAAATTAAGCGGATTTGATTTTGAGGTTGTAGTGTGTTGTGTTGCTTGTTCTGCTCATTGTCATATCAACATGTAGGAATTAGCGTGAATGTCGACAATAAACCAGCTTCACCACAGTGCCACTTAAAATGCATAATTTAATTTGAGCGTTCGCATTTACAGACTGCGAGCCATAGAGCTGCCCAATGCCACTGATACCCGATCCAGCTATCTGAGCCGTTATCAGAACTATATATTGATTGGTGCCATCTTTACATTTGACCTCAATTATGATTAATGAAAAACTACTTTGTTTTTCGCCCTCATTGTTCACTGCTGATTCACTGAAGAGCTTTGTACTGTAAATATGTTCAGCTATTATAGCTGGGATATAACTCTTAATGAGCGAGTGAATATCTTACATTTTTTTTTATTTAAAATGGCTTAAGGAAACACAGATGTAGTTGCAGACCTGATGGGGTGAGCCACGGTTTTAAAGGGACACTCTATGAACTCACATTAGAAAAAAGTTTTTAATAGAATTTTTTTTTTAAAGTATTGATAATTTAAAAAATTATCTAAATAGCAGACATGGGCAAGATTACTTAATATGCTCAGAGGTTCGAATGTTAGTTCAGATCATCTGTCCAGTTCTAGTTTAAGATGAAAGATGAAGCCTCGTTTGAAACGTTTCGTTGTGTCTCCTAAACGTATAACAGCCCGAGGTGATCTGTAGATAGGGATCAAGACAGCATGATTATCTGTGTGTGCTCTCTGCTCTGTCAACTTGGCTTTTAGGGAAAACTTCCTCTCTAGCGGTGTCCGGTTTCATTCCTGGAAGGCCAGAATCCTGTTAGATCCTTCCTCTGCTCAAAACGCACAGGATTAAACATTTATCTGTCATTTACCTCTGGCCTCTTTGGCTTTGGAGGATCAGGGTTGGACATCACAACCTTAAAGGCCATGTAAACACTCTAATCAACTGATCTTTCCGAAATGTAGGATTCTTTAGCTGTCACAGCGAACGCGGAGCACAGTGGTAACTTTACTGGTACTGGGATTTGAACCTTCCGATCATGGGGTAAAAATCCCCAACTAATAAGGGCCACTAACTGCTCCCAATCTGAGTGGACACATGGCCATCAGCAGGAGACATTCTTAGGCGTTAGGAAAACGTGTTTATTTCACTAAAATTGGGCTTTGAAGCACAAATTGCAGAGGTCACATTTCGTTGTGGTGCATTGTGGGTCAGAGTTGGAGTCGGACATCACAACCTTAACGGCCATGTAAACACTTTAATCAACTGATCTTTCCAAAATGTAAGATTCTTTAGTTCTTTAGTCTCAGTGTGAAAGTTCCTTTTGCCATAAGAACTGCTAAGTTTCTTGCTGTCTTCAAACATCGTCTGAAGTCACACATCTTCCAGGAGTATCTACGGGACTAATTACCCCTCACACCCACATACTAACATGTCTATGAATTAACTTCCATTTTTCTCTAACATTATGTTAAAGTATATAATTTAGTTTGCGGTAACTTCGTGTGTAATGACAGTTGGTGTGTTATGACAGTTTTTAAGTCTAGCTTTACAGACTGAAGAACAGTTGAGATCATAAACTCACTGTTTCTCTGATAAGAGGTTCACAATGCCAAAAATGTAAAATGTAAATAACACGCAAGGAATCAATAATGGTACATTTCACAAGATTGTGCAAACAAAATAGACATTAACTGACAGATTGGTAGTTTAGTTAACAATCAAAATAAAAATAAATAACTAAAAAATGTATTAATTTAGGGCGGCACGGTGGCGCAGTGGTTAGCACTGCCACCTCACAGCGAGAAGGTCCTGGGCTCAACCCTGGGGACAGCCAAAGGGTCTCTTCTGTGTGGAGCTTGCATGCTCTTCCTGTGTTCGTGAGGGTTTTCTCCGGGTGCTCCGTTTTCCTCCCACAGTTCAAAGGCATGTAATGTAGGTTAATTGGCGACTCTAAATTGGCCCTGTAAAGTGTGAATGTGAGCGTGTGTGCCCTGTGGTGTTTCGTGCCTGCCAGTGCTCCTGTAAGTTCCCGGGATAGGCTCCAGTCCCCCTGCGATCCCAGCTGGGATAAAGCAGTTCGGAAAATGAATGAATGAATGAATGAATGTATTAATTTAACAAAAATGCTGCCTAAAATATATACTATATTACTACCGATACTATAGTACATCTATACTATAAACAGTAAATGTACAATGCTTTTTATGGTTAATAGTTTGTGTGCATGACATGGTATGTATGGTAAAGTAGTACATCAGATATGAAACTGTATGAAATATGATTTTTTTTCTTATTAGATCAAGAGAAAAGGCATTTTAGCTGTCACGGTTAAGTTCAAGCTGTTTCAACAGGTAGGTCTGATGTGTGTCTTAATGACAAAAGCTTTTGATCTATTTGACTGATACAGAGCAAAACAACACTGCAAAAACACACTTCCCAGGGTTCATTTTTATGTTCAGTAGAGGTGGTCTGAAGGTAAACTCTTGAGTTAAAACTAAATTCTGCTTCTACACTTGAGGCTGGCAGTTGTGAAATGCATGTATATGTATGTATATCAGTTAATTTTAATAAACAACTGCATAGGTGTGAATAAACCGTTCTGATAATAAAGAAAAAAAAACCCAAAACATCAACCAAGTGAGTGATCGGTCGAGCCCTCATTGAAATATTTCATATTTATTATTTGCATGTTAGTTCATGTTATTCCGATTATTATTATTTGTAATCTTTTAATATTCATCCTTTTTCATATGGAGGATAAAGTTTTGATAGAGTTGAAGTCAGCAGGATCAAACTTGAAAGCTCAGTGTTAATCTCACAACAGTATCTCACTGCCTCCGAATAGCTGAATAAATGTCTGAGGAATTTCCTTTTCATTCAATTCACTCATCCGAATCACCAAATCTGTCCCTTAACTCAGAGGGATTTGAATGAGTCAACAAAGAAAACGGTCAAACTCAAGACCTTCCTCGAAAACCACATGGTGTGTCGGATTTTAATCGAATTACCAGCGTTCAGATTTAACAAATCACCAGTTGGAACGTCGAGTTCTTACTCAGTTACCTTCATGCAAATTTGCCAAAGTTTATTTTTATTTGTTTTAGGGCACGCTGTCATTATCAGGAGGCCTTCCAACCTACAAGGCATCAATTTAGATAAATAAGGTTAAGGAAATCTGCTCTATTAAACGTTAGGACTCATTTAACGCGAACATTGCTGGCTGACCTTCTCTGAAGGATCAAACTAGCATGAAGCCTCATGGACCAGAATAGGAAGTTGCTAGCTGTATGAACCACGACCCGATGCCAAAGCTCACACCGCCCAAGTATTAGTGTGCTAGGCCGGACCGCATGCAGCCTCCAATTTTCCAATAAAGCTAGCAAGGCTCAAAACCCGGCTTAAACTCCCCGTGAGGGTCATCGATGGATGAGCCGTCCAGCCACACAAACCTCTCAGCGTGACACAGCAAGCTAAATGAGCCACAGAGCTTTCTGCCATTTGCTGGAGTAGGTCAAGCAAAGAAGTCGTCAATAAAAAAAAAAAAAAAAGAGTCAAAGAATGCATGGTCTCATATCTGCAGATGAAACATTTCATATCAGCTGAACAACGGGACTGCCGCAAGTAGTCGAGGAATACCAGTGATGTCAATACTAGGGGTGCAATGATACATTGATCTACATGGAAACATTGATTCAACGATCAGCGTATCCATCACATCACTGCAAAATGAAAACATCAGTTAGACATCATAAGTATTGTAACGTCCATCGCCTGACATCTGATTTTGTCACAACTTAAAATTAAACATTTTAACATTATTTATGATTTACACCCCTAAGCAACACTGTAAAGACCGTGACGTCAGTATTTTACATGAATGGATCATTTAGGTTTCTTGAACGATCGTAATTCAACAGGATTAGGGATTCATGATAAGGGAATTACTGGCTGATGCCGACAGCCGATGTCACTTCCCGCCCTATGTGGTGTACCAAAATCAAATGACACGCCATGTACACTAATGAAGTGCATAGAGAGCTATTAAGCTGTGCCGGGTTATTTCCTGGATGGCTACTACCACAGAAAAGTATGATTAAGAGAACCTTACCTACCATACTTATTAAGTGCAGTAATATGAAGCCTGAGACACAGTCCAAGTGCAAGCTCACATTCACCATGAGGTAAATACACAATTTAGTTTTTCATGCAGGCAGACATTGCTCAGAAGTTTAGCACAAAATAACGCCATACATTTTAAAACAGAAGGCGCCTCCAACCTCGGATATGCCTGGCAAAAGCGCTACAATAAATGAATTATCAAATAGCGGCTGATAATATATATCATATATACACACACACACACACATATATATATATATGTATATATATAAAAATAAAAACAAACATAAACTTGATATATCGGCTTTAAATAAGTACTTGTTGTTGCCAAAAACTTGATGCTGGAGAAAATGAATCATTTGATTAAAAGATTCATTGACCCACTGACAGAAAAGTAGTCGGTAGCGAAAGCCTGACTTTAGTGTCATCATTCTCCTTATGGTCCTGCTTTGCTCAGTCCTGACACACAAACACGACACTTGGACATGACAGCTGGTGTTGTGATTGGCTAGCGCCACTTCGGACAAATTTCCTGAAACACCAGATTCTTCTGCACGTCTCTCGTCACGCAACAGGAGTCAAATAAAGAAGAGAGTTCACAGTAGCCAGGAATAACAGCAGAGCGGTCGCAGAAACAGCTTAAAAAAAAAAAAAAAAAAATCACCTCCAAGTCTTAAGTATGATTAGAGAGATGAGCCTTGAGGAGCGTTAAAAGCCTAATAGGAACCGCAGGAATAATTCCTTCTGTCTGATCTGCATAAAACACATCAACCTTTTTCTCTAAGAACATTTTTAAACTCCTTTAATTAGTCTGAAACGAGAAGCTCTGAGGGAAGGAGGTTTTTCTAAGGGTTATGGCCGGAGGTCTGGACGTTTCTGGCCCTGTCTGAATGCTGCTCAGTATTAAAGGCTCCGGGCTGCTGGGTCGATGCTCACTCAGGTGAAACCACACTTGATGGAAAGCAGGAGGGCAACTTCTCCACTTACTTTAAAAAGCCAGGGTGAAAAGGCAGGAATAATCGTATAGTCTGTTGACTGCTGATGAAACTAATTCAAGTTGTGAAAAATCTAAAGTGACTCAGGAGTAATAAATACAGGCAATGTAAAACCTCCCATATCAAACTTCCCTTTAGACACCAAAGTCAAAGTAAACTTTGTCATCTCTGCTACATACTGTACAAGTATACAGAGAGACAAGACGGCGTGGCTCCAGTTTTAACAGGGCAAACAACAAAGAACAAATAAGGCACATAGAATAAACATGAATAGAATATAAAATATACACTTTAAACTAGAAGTAGAAGTAGAAAGAGAATGATTAAAGACGGACCGATCCATATCCATACCGATCACTGCTAGTTAACAGGGCCAAAAACCAATATTTGGAACTGATATGCAAAAAAAAAAAAAAAAGAAAATCTGTCAACATTTAGAATTGTACAATCACCAAGCTCAGCTGAAACTCTCCTCTTCTGCTTCTCCAAGCTTCAGTGATAACAAGGCTTCAGCGTTGATTAGCTACTACTCGTGTGACACATAGCCAGTCAGAGACAGTTGTGGGTGGAACAATAAATGAATCAGTGAGTCGAGAGCAAACGGCACAGAGAGAAGAAATGCCAGTGGAGCCACAGTCGCGCACTTAATATAGGTGATGGTCAAAATTAAACACCGATACTAGGCAAAATGCCTAATTTCGGCCCCCAATAATCCATCAACCCTTACCAATGTTATAAGCCAATATGAGCTCACAGAGAATAAATCAGTAGTGGTTTGTCTGCATACTCATAACAAATGATAAATGACAAAATTAGTGTTGTGTTTGTGTAGTTTGTTCACCAGAATGCACCTCTGCCACACACATTGTGTTTCTATACAGACATTGTGCTTCTAAACAACAAAGTGCCATGCTTTAAAAAAGCCGATTACGTCGATTAAATGGTTTTCAGTGTCGGGTTTGATTAACAGCTCAGCCCTGGTTGTGCTCTTAACGACATTGTGAACATGGTTTACTAAAAGAGAACAGATATTTTGTCACCTCCAGCCTGTTTTTCTCCTCTCAGATCAGATCTGCTACAGTTGGGGCTGAGTTTAAGAGGCAGACGTTCTGTGTCATGTGCTTGTTTACAGGCCTTGTGACTGGAGAGAACTTTAGCCCCGACTCCAGCAGTACAGAGTCGAGAGCAGCACAGCCACACTGATCACAGAAAGGACATCAGACCTGCTGAGAGATCCTCAGAGAGACGGCAAAATCCTCCAACATTTAAGCTTTAAACGGCCATGAGAGCCAGTTAGCCTTCAGGCTTTTACACGGCAAAGTAACTGGGTCGATGGAGGAACGGAGGGCGAGAGAGACAACGAGAGCGAGAAAGAAGAATTTTTCGGATTAAAAACAACGGGCCTCAATCGCTAATATTTTTTTAGGTTTCTTTAATATATTTGTTCCTAATATTGGATTGTAGAATTAAAGAAAACTCAATAAACTAATGTTTTGCACAAACATACATGCCTAAAAGTTTGTGTAGGCGTGCTCGCTAGGGGAGCTGGTAGCGGAACGGAAGGTCGCCGGTTCAAATACTGAGGTACTCATGAGCAAGGTACCGTCCCAAAGCACTGGTCTGCGGGCGCTGACCAGGTCAGCTGCCCACTGTTCCTTCACGGATGGGTCAAATGCAGAAGTCACATATCGTTGTGGTACACTGTGTGCTGTGCTGTGTTGTTCCCACAATGACTAATAATCCCTCACTTTCACTCTTCAGCATTTCATACCTTAAATCAAATCTCTGAATCTTCATAAAAACTGCTTAAGTGGGTTTTAAGGGCAAATTTCTTCTTAAGAATGGTTAATGAAGTTTTTTTTCTTGAGTCTGTTCTCGTGAAAATGACGACGTTTATCAAGTAGTTTATCTATATAGTAAACTGCAGAACTAAGGAAACCCCCAAAATCTGATGTTTTGCACAAATAAGCATGTAAAAATGTTCATCAAAGCTGTTAGTGGTTTTTGAAACCAAATTATAAGAGCAGATAATGAATGAGGCTCGATGTGAGTGAATGAATAAATGAATGAAAGAAAGTAAAAATCAGACCCAAATACACAAACTATAGGGGCCTGTTAAGCCTAGTCATGGACTAAACTGCAACACCAACGGAGATTGACCCCTGGAACTCAAAGCTGGTCTAGGCTTAAGTCGACAGGGAAATTTGCCTCAAATGTCCTACATACACTAGTACCATTTCATTTGAATCAACATTTCCAGTTCCATGAAGCAGCATTAGTTGATTTCAGCTTTTATGAAGCTCACCTCATGTTCGTTAAACTCTGCATAAAAATGGAAGCACACAACAGGAAAACCAACCACTCCGTGATTATGACTGACCCCAACATGAGAGGAGCTTGACCTCGCCTCCATCTTTAAATGACTCCCAATAATCTACAAGTGCAGTCGTTTAATATATGAGGAGTGGTTTACCTCCCTGTGCTTCTCTCTCTCTCGGTTTATAGAGGACATGCGGTTTTATTAGCTGTGACTCCTCCAGTCCTGCTCACATTCATATTTACTCACGGCATTGACTTGCTAATAGCAGCATGTGTCTGCCCTGTGGAAATACCACTGCACTCCACATACAGAGAGAGAGAGAGAGAGAGAGAGGGAGGACGGAAAAAGAGAGAGAGAGAGAGAGAGGGAGAGAGAGCACGCATTACAAATTAATGGAAAGGGAAAGAGAGAGACTGAGAGAAAGACAAACAATGTGATGCAGAGTAAGAGAGAGCAAGAGAGAGCGTGCAAAAGATGGAAAGGAAGAGAAAGAGAGTGAGCGAGGGATGCAAATAAAGAGAGTGAGGGAGAGATGAAAAGAGAGAGAGACTGAGTGAGAGATGAAAAGAGAGAGAGAGAGAGAGAGAGAGAGGCGAGTCCGGAAAAGAAAGTGCAAGAGAGAGACAAAGAAAAACTGAGCGGACAAAAGACGGAACGAGAAAGAGAGACAGAAGCTAGACAGAGAGAGAGATGGAAAGACCAAGAGACTGTACAAGAAATGGAAAGAAAGAGAATGAGCGAGAGACGGAAAGAAAGAGCGAACGATCGATGCAAAGAATAAGACAGAAAGAAAGAGGGCGAGCAAGAGACGGAAAGAAAGAGAGAGGGCCAGCGAGATATGCAGAGAGAGAGAGAGAGAGAGAGAGAGAGAAAGAGAGAGAGAGAGAGAGAGAGAGAGAGAGAGAGAGAGAGAGAAAGAGAGAGAAGCTAGATGGAAATAGAAAAAAGACTGAGCGCAAGACAAAAAGAGAAAGAAAGACAAGCAAGAGACAAAGAGACAGAGTGAGAAACAGAGTAAGCAAGATGAAGAGAGACAAAAGCCAGAGAGAGGGAGACAGAGAGAGAGAGTGCGAGGGGGGGAGAAACAAGAAAAATACAGAAAGCAAGAGGTGGAGAGAGAGAGAGGGTTGGACAGATAGCGAGAGAGAAAAAAACGAAGAGACAGAAATAGACTACACAAGAGCGCATGAGAGAGAGAGAGAGAGAGAGAGAGAAAGGGGGTTTTGTTGTTCTCTTCACTCTGATTCTCTAATGCACGCCCTGTGCTGCTGTTTTATCTCCATGTTGTACTTGTTACACAGCTAATTTGGTGAGAAGCCGAGGTGGGAAAGTGTATCTCCGAGCTCCTTCAGAAGCATGTGACACGCTCCTGTAGAGCACAATCACTCACGCAGGGAGGAGAGGAGGAAAAAATGAGGGCTCACATCTCTGAAACTGCACAACAAACATCGCCTTTCCCCCGTCTCCCGGATAAAAATCACCGCTGCTTCTGTGTGGTGGTTGCTGAATAATTTTGAATAAAAGTCGATAACCACATTCCACTGAATCCCCACTCAACGCAGCCGGCCTAAATAAACAAAGCAAAATATATTCACCCAGACAGCAAGTACCCCTCGGCCAGTTAAAAACCCCACCGCTGATACCTGATATGTCTGGTAAAAGCATTAAATGGAACCTAATATTGTCGGAGGCCTATATGGAGGAGGAGGAGGAAGCAGAAATGTAGGAAGCTGAAACTACAAACGTCCAGCGGTGTTTGTTTTTCACACTCGGCTTGAGACAGTACACTTCACACCAGAGCGACGTGGGCCGTGAAGCAGGAGAGGCTGCTGGTCACGTCGCTTCACTGAGCAGAGCGCCAGGCTCCGAACCCCCTCCCCCTTCAGCAAACTGTGAGAAGTCACAGCGGAGAGCGAGAGCAGCAGAGGTTCCTCACTGAGACGAGGCTCTACGCCTGACCCAGTCGTGTATAACCAGCTGTCAGTGAAGGCTCAAGAGCCCCCTGAAGCGGGAAAAGGGGCCTCGGGTGTTTACATATAGAACCGGGATCCGTCAGAAAATTCCAAATTCCCACTCAACTCCGATTCCCAAGGTCTTGCGTCGATTCAGCAGCGATTCTTGATCATTTTCTTCCTCTGGTTTAGACTTGATATTTTATCATTCAATTATAACTAAAAATAAATATTCTTTGTGCCTTTTTTGTACTCAGTAGAAAGTGAAATAAAAGTAAAGTAAAAATCTAATGGGAAGATCGATTTGTTTGAACCCTGGTATTGTGTAGGAAAAAAGCCACAGGAAATCACTAAGGGTTTACAGAGGATTCAGCACCAGAATCCTCAAGTACATATTTCTTTAAACTGCAAACACATTTGGACACAGGCTTAAAGAGTCACATCAGCTCAGAGAGTCCAGCTGGGTGGGGAGAAAATGGGAGTTAACCTACATTTCCAGAGGCTCTGCTTTTGCAGATTAGCTTACAGTCTCCATTTCAAAATCTGTAATTGATTTTTCTCTTTTGATGCCAAGTAGCTCCACATTGTTCATTTAGACATGAAGCTGGCATCTCTGGGGAAGAAAAGGCTGCTCATCCAGCACCACACCTCTCAATGAGTTCTCCAAGAAAACGACAGCAACGGCCAGCGCAAGGTCTGATACGATCCGGTTTTCCAAGGACCACAGCGGCAGAGGCTTGAGGACAGAGCTTGACCAAGCTGAAGATAATTACAGATTGTTTTTGAGAGGGGATCTTAGGACACATAAGAAAAGGCACCCTAAAATGTGTAGTTTCCCAATATATTGTCGTTAAACATAGCAAGAATTGATATTTTTTGGTAGGAAAAGTTACTACAGACCAGCATTTTTAGAGCTGTTAATACAAGTTACTAATGATCTCTATTATATCACAGATCTGAATCAGGTCACACTGTGCAGATTTTTAAGATTCTTTTTAGAGATTTATCACGGCCGCACTAATTGCGATTCCGTGGGCTTTCATTCACTGTTAGCCACATTAATGTTTGATAGCGCGCCGTTTTAAAAGGTCAGGAGATTTACAATAATCAGCGAATCTGTGTAGCCTTCAACATCATCGTTGGCCCTTTAAAGAGAGTAAGGGACATGCTCTGAATCTCTGAGCTGTGTGTTTAAGTCACAGCAGTGATGCATCATGTGGTTGAATCTAGCAAGCTATCTTCTCAAAAATGTCGTTTCTGAACCCGAATCCCTGTCAGCAAGCATAAGAATGATGGGTTTACTCAAGGACAAGCTGCAAGAGGCAGAGAGAAGCTCTGGAAATAAAACCTGTAATACTAAACCTCAGCAGAAATCAGGAATCAGGGCAGGGCCAAACACAAAATAAAAGTGGGTAATTAGATCACAAGGAATTTACTTATTAAATATTTTGTAATTACAGCATCACAATAAAGGTCTAGTTCATTCACTAATAATCCCTAATAAGATGATAATCTGTGACCTTGCTGTGACAGAGGGATTAATCTTCAACATTTACAATTAGACTATTTTATTAATATTTATTAATATTAATATTTTCAGTGTGGATTACAATGCTGCAATTTGAAATACCACAAATGTATTATTTAACCACCCCTGCCTCTGATCTTCCTCAGTTGAGGATGAGATGTTCTTGTGTTCTATCCTTGTTGAATAAATCACTTCATGGAGATATATTCAGTGTCTGGCATCACAAAGTTTGCTACAAGGTGATTCTGGTTGGCTTCAATTCAACGATCAATATGACAATATTATATGCAAAAAGATATCAAAGCAAAAGATAATATTATTTGACATTTGTGTTCCTGGGTTTAACGTTTTAATACAATATAAAGTGACTTTATAAGATGTATGATGTCTGATCAATGTTTTCATTTTGAATCAATGTTACGGGTTTGGTTATCATAGAATCAATGTATGGATACAGATGATGCATTGTTACACCCCTAACAGATTCACACTCAACTCACAGATTTGAATTTCATCAGAGGCAGTGTGGTGGTGTAACAGTTAGGGAGATACACCTGTGATCAAAGCGTAACTGCTTGAAACCCCAGTGGTAAAGGTACCACTGAGGTACTGCCCCCATCAGCTGCCAACTGCTGCTACACGGGTGGGTCAAATGCAAGTGTTGTGCAAGGTACTGCCCTCAAACACTGCGCTCCAGGTGCTACTCATGTCAAACGCAGAAGTCACATTTTGAGAGTAGAGGGAGCGTAATGGTCACCGAGTAACTCCAGTGAACGAAGGGTCGCTGTTTCAAGTCAGAAACCAAAAAAGGTACCAGTGAGGAACCCCTGAGCAAGGTACCGTGTTAAGTGAAAGTGAGTGATTATTTGGCATTGTGAACACATCGCAGCACAACACGCCTGGCACCACAATGAAATGTGACCTCTGCATTTGACCCATGCATCACAGGATTAGGGACGGTCACAGAATTACAGAAGCGTATTTAAACAAATAATTTTTGAGATGTTATTGCAATAATAAGTTATTTAGCATATACAGTGTGGGTGTGTAATTATCATATCGGAAAACAGTATTTCAGTCAAGTATTTCCTTAAGCATAACTATGATCATACAACTTGTATCATAAAAACTGGTATTGGATCGGTACTCCGGATCGGGCGATACCCAAAGCCCAAGTATCTGCATCAGTATTGGTACTGAAAAAGTTGGATCGGTAGAACCCTAGTCGTGGTGCACTGCGTTGTGTTCACAATGACAATCACTCACTTTTTTTCCAAGCATGTAAACATAAATTACAATCCATCCAATTCCCCAAAAACACTGACATGTTCCATCTAGAAGACAGGCTGAATGAGTTGTACAGGTCAATATTTTGAGACAGACGGTGTCACGTTCATGGCTTACTTAAAACATTTTGAACCGGCAGAAAGCTGAAAAATCACAAAAGTAACCGGAGAGCTGATGTGAAGGGCCTTAAAACAAAGAAAAAAAAAAAAAGAGTCAGGACCAGGTCAAAGTAAAAGCATCTTGAAATACAGCAAAGCAGCAGCCAAACTTGAAGTTTTCTCCTATTGGCTCATCAAATCAGCAGAAATCTGTAACACTCGCTCATCTTGATCTCAGCTCAGGCAGAAGACTTCTACTCCAATTGGCATGCAGATAACCGATAGCTCGGACAAGCTGCATTCTGTTGTCTCCATTCGGCCTTGCTGTAATTTAATGTCACGCATTCCTGCTAGCCATCTCCCATTGGAGAACTACAGTATACATACTATAACTAAGACTCGGTGGCTCACCAGCTCTACGCCCTTACATTCGGACCCCAGGGGGCTTTGCAGGGGCTGAGGGTGAGAAGACAAGCGCTACCTTTCTTCGTGGTGAGCGGCCGAGCGTGGGAGTCGCTCTGGCATAAGCAGTCGATCATAAAACGCAAACACCCAGCAGGCCAAGAGATGCCCACTCTAACAAGAGAGAGCAAGGAAGCTGGAGGTCAAAGCTTGGAGAGGCAACGGCAACGGGAGGAGAGAAAATGGAAACGCAAAAAATAAAGCTCTTCAAATTGTTGGTGTGTTGCACCCGCCAAACACAGAAAGAAATAGTTTTGTGCTTATAATGACAATATAGCAAATAATTATCAGCAATACAGGGCTGGACAATTCATCAAAAGTAAATAAAATCCAACAATCAGTGCTTCTCATCAAGGCAAACTGGTCCATGTTGGTTATTTCTAGAGATGGCACCGAGCCGATACGGTGATCAGATATTGGTCCGATAACGACTCAAATAGCTGGATCGGGTAACGGTGGCACTGGGTCGATCTATGGAGACGATCTGTAAATGTGAACACACTCAATTGGTTATGCACTGGAAGTGGCACTGCAGTAAAGCTGGTTTATTGTTGGACACTCGCGCTAATTTGTACATACGGATATATTAATCAATAATAAGCGACGCGCCCTGCGGAGTGTCGGCGCCCGCCCAGAGTTGTCCCACGCCTTGCGCCCGTAAATTCCTGGGAAAGGCTGTGGTCCCCCGGCGACCCCAGTTGGAATTAAGCGGTTCAGACAATGAATGAATGAATAAATAAGCAAGCAACGCAACACACTACAAACCCAAAAGCAACTCAAGCAACTGTTTAATTTCCTTAACAACACCAGCTCTCACTCCCAATCTCTCCCAATTTTGTGACACAAATCACAATCACAAAATTACAGAACAGTGTTTAAACGAATAATTTTTGAGATGTTATTTTAATAATAAATAATTTAGCATATGTGAGGTATATTAGCATGTGTAATTATTACATTGTTTTAGTTAGGAAAACAGTATTTAAGTCAAGTATTTACTCAAGGATAAGAGAATAATCTCAGTCATGTATTCAGACATTTTTAAAGCATTACTTTCTATTTTCTGTTTAAAAAAGACTGAGTGAGTGTATCGGATTTATATCATATCGGCAGATCCTACTGGACATAAAAAGTGCTCTCGTGCCATGTTTAGTTACTTCGTTTGTTTCTAATATTCTGTTAACTTTTTTAAAAAAAAATGCTGGTACTGCACTGTGTGACTACACTCCATCCAGTCTGCAACTGCATCCGTGTATGTTTCTTTAATTATTTTAATATCACAAAGTACAGTGCAAACGTGGTCAGAGAACTATGGGGGCAAGAAACACAAAAAGAAAAAATACCAAAAACAACCATTAATCCTAATTAAATCCTAATCCTAAGTAAAATATATTAATCATGATATTGACAATGAATGAATGAATGAATGAATATGAATGAATTAAACAACAACATTTAAAAAAAATATTTCTAACATTAAAGTCTACATCTTTATTTCTCTGTCTGTAATCTACAAGAAACTTCATGATTTGCCAAATAAATGCATTTTTATATTTAAGCATAAGCATACATCAAATCCAGTGTGCGTTCCATGCAAAAACATGGTTTGCTTATCTTGATAAGCTACCTCAGAAAGTCATGAATTTCCCTAAATTCACACTGTCAGCTTCAATGCAAAATCCATTTACCTTGTTAGGCATCGTCCCAGACGTCTGTATTTGATAATGAAGATGAAATGAACCTGTCGAGCACTGATTTTACAGTTAACGAAAAGTTATCAGTCTATGTATCTCCCTCATAAAAAACCTTAAGTAGACTATAGATTATTTTGTCAGTTCATTTTTGTAGAACACACCCTCTGACTGGCAAAGAAAGTACCTTAAATCCCCGCCTCAAATGGCAAGGGCCAACCTTTAGCAGAAGACAGATGGTGTTCTGCACAATGTCAGCATCTCATAAATGCTGCAGATATTAGCTTGATTATTGCAAACTTCTGAATTAGGCACCACAGGGCCGACTGCGTCTGGCAGCAGCCGCAGCAGCAGGATGTATTGGACCCAGGAGCCAGTCTACACTGGGAAAACATCTCATTTGCTTTAGTGTGGTTCCTTTGTACCAAACTCGGTTGTGTGATTTGAAAAATATTACGTCACTCTCTGGGAGAGGGGCACTGGTTCTTCAAGCCCTTGAGTGTGGCAGAAAAGCAGTGGTGTCTAAAAATACTTTCTTCCCATACATGGGGAAAAAAACGTATTTGAGGAGGTACCAAACTTAGATAAACAATGGATAAAACAATGGATCTGAACGCTGCCTGTGGGCTTCTGGAACACAAACATTTTGACTACTTTTCAGACCATTATTTTGAAGAAATGGGTAGAACACAAAAGTAATAGAAACAAGTCCAAATTTTAAGACTCCATTCTTCTTGCAATAATGCAACACTGCATAAAGCATTTCGTGCCCTATAGTCATGCTATACACACATAGGGGTGTAACAATACACTGATCTACATCGATACATCAGTTCAATGATCAACAAACCCACTGGATGGATTCAAAATGAAATCATTGATCAGACATCATTCATAATGTAATGCGACTGTATAGGAGGTCTATTTGTATAAAAAGATTAGCTTTTATTAATGTCTGCTCAAGAATAAAAAAAAACATCTAATAATGTTTTAGCTGCTTTTTGTGATTTGATATCAATGCAGCATTGTGTTAAATCAGCATATGATATTGTTTCATAATAATACTGGCTGAGTTGAAATAAATCAAAATCGTATCATATCAGACTTTCTCATATCAGCAGACATCAAGTTGTTAAGTGCTAAATTCGACAGATTATCGTCCGGGCCAATATTAGGCATTTTGCCGATTATTGGTATCAGTCTTTAATTTTGACTATCACCGATTTTAAGTAATAACAAGGTTTGCTACTGTGGCTCCACTGCCGTCTCTTCTCTCTGTGCCATTTACTCTCGACTCACTGCTTCATTTAATGTCTCGCCCACAACAGTCTCTGATTGGCACACAAGTATTAGCCAATCAACGCTGAAGCCTTGTTGTCACTCACACATGAGCGCAGCGTGAAGCTCTGAGAAGGAGAAGAGGAGAGAGGAGAGTTTCAGCTGAGCTTGGAGTTGAAAAATTTTGCCAATTTGCACAGTAATAACTATGTTAAAGTCTAAAACAAAATATATACATTAAAAATGAAAGGCAGTTACCCGACTGTACTTAGCAAGTGTAGGAGCAGGTGCGTTAAAATCTAGTATATCGAACATTAAAAGAAGCTTAAAAAATAAAAAAGGTTTCAATATGCATTTTAAAGTAGCTTTGAGAACAAATGAAGCATAGCAAAAAGTAGCAGAACTTCAAATAATTTCACAAGATATACAAGTATATCTACTGCTTCTGGCTTTAAGGATGCTAAGCGGGAGTCAGGCTTTAAAGAAGACTGCATTTTAAATGACACACTGCAACCTCTGTTAAATCATCATATTGGGGTAGTATTATTTTTCTTTGTTCGTATTGTGGGACTCAAATATTGGCAGACCTAATTAGCTACTGCTTTTTCATCAGCACCTATTCACATCATCAGTGTGGTTGCTTGCATTTTTGCTGGTTGGACAATCAATATTCCCTGAAAGGGAAAGGGTATAATACGAATGAGCAGGAATCCAAAAAGAAAAGCGTTCTTATCTACAGAACGCATTCTGTGCTAGCCGACTGTGACAATCACGAATGACAATGCAGATTAATTATTTATTGCTTGTCGCTATAAAAAGGACGACTGTTTTCCCACTCATATAAATCAACATCTGAATTTTATTCAAGCGCATATTGAGTCTGATAACACTATCTAACAAGGATAACGACGGAGACATTGCCATGTTAACAGCGGCGGCAGCCAGCTGTTAGACAACAACAAAAAAAGACTTCAGTATTTTCATATGCCTGATGATGGCACTCTGGTGGTGTCTCACTCTTTCTAGTTAAAGTGCACAGTATTCACACTATTTATCCCTCTGCACTGCTATCACAAATGACAGGAAATGATAAGAAATGTTTAGGTATGGGTTGGTATGAAATTCTAACGGTATGATAACCTTAACTAAAAATATCACGGTATTGTTAACACTAATCCTAACCCTAAACCATTTCTAATTCAGTCCAAATTACGGTGCTGAAGACAATGTATTCGTACTCTAGTGTTTTAATGTAAAAGCACAGACTACCATTGCTGCTACTACTAAAAATAATATTAGATAATTCTCTAATGTGATTTAATGGTGATACACACACATAGTACGTTCGAGTCTTTCACCTTGAATTTAGCAAAAAAGTGAGGGGTGGGGGTGACCTCCTTCTGCCATCGAGTAAAGTTGGCGTCAACCAGAGGTGCGTTTCCCAAAAGCATAGTAGTTAGCAAGATGTTAGCAACTATGCTTTTGGGAAACGCACATCACAGTGCGACTGGGGAACTACGCTTCACACCGCATGGGGGAGACCTTCACTTTCTATCTTTGATGAGGCGTCAAAAAAGCTCATACCGCAGAGGAGGTATGAGGGAAATTTTGTAAGGTTTTGAAATGGTGACTTATACTCAACCGCTGTAACCGGTAACCGGCCCACGCCTAAAAAAAAAAAAAAAAGAGATATTACATGAAAAGAAAGATATGATTATTTTAGACACCACCTGCATTATGCAATCAAGGCTGGTTCCTTGCTCATGGATTAAGCCTAGTCATGGACTAAGTTATAGTACCAATGGAGATTTACCATTAAAACTCAAATCCAGTATAGGACTAGGCTTAATCCTCGACTGGGAAATTCGGACCCTAAGACTCCAGCCCATAATGATAATGACCTGCCTAAAATTAGCTTGCATGGCATCCAAACAACAAACACATTGATAAGAGAATTGTTCCTTAATAACAGAAATGTTAATACCAAAGTTAGATCATACCTTTTTCAGGCAAGGGAGACATTGCTGTATTTGTTTATGATACACATTGTGATCATTCATTCCAAAGCACTTGCATTCAGCTCTTTGTAGTCAAGCAGCTCTATAAAAATAATAATTCTAGAATAACTGGGGTGATTTGGAGACACGTGCAATAAAAATTATGTCAAAATCTATAACATTTTGTTCTGAAAACGATGAGTAACCCTTCTTAAACTGAGACCTTAACCTGGAGTAAACTACATCAATATTTCTGTTCTAGATTAGTCATGTGAGATTTGCCAAAAATTGCAGCATGAAGGGTTTGATTAAATTTGTCTTACTTAACCCTGTACATCAGCACAAAGTGTCTATTTCACTTGACTTGATGATAATGCTAAAACGTGATACCCAGAATACGATATACTGACAACACTGCAAGTGTGTGACTACTTCTGGCTAGAAGTATGTAGTAGTACTAGCATGGCAAGACTTTCCCCAAACGAAAAGTGTGGCGATGTGATTGAATCCCTCCTACACAAGGCTTTCATGGCCTCATCACTTAACTTTTCTGGTCAGACTTTAGGAATGTGCGATGGAAAAGCGCCATAACGTGCTGAGACACGAAACGAGACCTTAAAATTCACACCCAGGCAGAGAAAACCTCAATTCTCAGCAAGACCTGCTAAATGTTGGGAGACAGTAATTTGGGCCAACAATTTTAACGGTGTGTTAGAAGCAGACATGCTCAACAAAAAAAAAAAAAAAAAAAAAAAAATCACCATCTGGCAAGATGCTCAGTAACATTCAACACGTTTCTAAAGAAAAATGCAGAAACATGGACTGTAAAATGGAGCGATATTCTAATCTTCAAGTACACAGCAGATTCTCATTTTGACCTCAGTAATTATCTCTACAGCAGCCAGATAGCAGAGCTCTGATGTTGGTGAAATATCTACTGTAGTAATCACACTGGAGAGAAGCTGCGACTTCTGACTGGAACAGCTGCAGCGAAGCCTGGCCGAATTACAGATGACGGCCGTAATTTGATAAATTATCTGCCATGTGGAAGCACACACCCTACGGAGCGAGGTTAAACGCTGATAAGGCACTTTTAATTCAGCAGGAGATGACTGCAGAGTCGTAGCTAACTGCTTTGTCACTGAAGTGACCCAGAGGACCTCGGCTTCAAACTCGCCTACCAAAATAGACGTTCCATTTTTCAATGTCCTGTCACATCATAAAAATGACGTGACTTGAGTTTAAAGCAGGGCTTCATGAATACGACACGAAGACCATTATCTCATCACAGCTACTTTGACATTAACATCCAGTCCAATGTCCTGATTCATAAATCTTGACATTAACAAGATTCTGCTTCATGTCCATTTTCACAATTCAACATTAGAAACATGAGCGGTCCTCAGTAACAACCAGCAACAGTGGATGTACCAGATTAGATCAGATTTAGGTTTTATACTGAGCGTTCTGGACACCCAAATATAATGGAAGCCACTTCAACTACCATTAACATGCTACAGGCAACTGCATGTTTTGATAATACCATTAGTATTAGCTATGAGGTGGTAAAATCAATCCAATCACTTATGGTGGGATATTTATCCAGGCGGAACACAGCTACAAATATGCCTTTTAGCAGGCTTTCATTTCCTAATAAGAGGGACACTCTAACTTGGGGTTAAGGGTCTTGCCCAATGGTGGTAGACCTGGACCGAACCAGATTTAAAGATGAGCTGTTTGTGCCAGCTTCAAGCAACTGTAGATGCAGAAAAATAATTTTGATTTACCTTTTATATGAAGCTTTTCAGCATCCAGGGACAATGGTAGCCACTTCAACCACCATTAACATCAGCACCCAAATGGATGCTGAGGCAGCACCAATAACATTAGCAGTGAGGTAGCACTCAGGAAGAAGGTAACTTATCATGGGCATTTAGTCAGCGGAGCACAGCTCCAGTTATAGAGTTGCATTTCCTATTTACATAAACAGTTTTAATGAAGGGCGGCCGTGGGGCCTTTCTGTGTGGAGCTTGGATGCTCAGTCTGTGTTCGCGTGGATTTCCTCCGGGTGCTCCGGTTTCCTCCCACAGTCAAAAAAGCATGCTATACAGGTTAATTGGTGACTCTAAATTGGCCACGTAAGGTGTGAATGGGAGTGTGATTGTGTGAGCCCTCTGGTGTGTTGGCGCCTGCCCAGGGTTGTTGCCCACCTTGCCCGGGATAGGCTCCGATCCCCCCGCAAGCACAGTTGGGATTAAGCGGTTCTGATAATGAATGAATGAATGAATGAATGAATGAGTTTTAATGAAGAAACTTGGGCTTAAGGGACTTACTCAGGAGCTCACTGATGATACTGGAGGAAGAATAGAGCCAGACACAAACCTACAGCCTCTTGATTGGTAATCTTACCACCCAGCTGCCTCCTACTACTCTTTTCTATAGATGCCCAGTCACTGTTTTACACACCAAAGAGTAAGAATCTCGACTCATCTGAAGGATGCACTGTCAAGACTGATAACTGGAACTAGAATATCACAGATATCCAGGGTACAAAACAGAGGACACCCAATTTTATTCTCATTATCTTGAGATCAGGAGTTATTTTTCTTGACCACTGACGTAACACTAGCTGCTGCTTCTTTTCGCCAGTGATGGTTTAGTATCTCGGCCAAACATTATCTTCAAAAATACATTCATTGATCACGGACCGTCACAAGTCAAAATAGCAGTACGTTTATCTGTGCTGGACATTTATTAGTGTTCATACCTTGAGGTGGAGGATAAGGCATTTGCAGCTTTACCAGCAGAGAATTTTTAAAAACTCCTGTTTTAGAAAAAAGTTATTCCTCTATGTTAAGATCGCAAGAAAAAAATAAGTAAACAAGATGTAGAGAAAATGTGCCGTCTATTGACTTCTGTAGGATTCAGCCAAACTCCAACGCACAACCTCTTGAAATATCCTACCACTATGACCACCATATTGTCATTAGGGCCAGGCGATATGGCCTAAAAATAATATCGTGATAATAAGCTATATCACGATACATAATATATATCACGCTTTCTGGTAGAGAACAAGTCGTTGGCATAAAAGTAGGGTGTTTGCCCCGTGATCAGGAGGTTGCAGGTTCGAATCCAGGGCCAGTAAAGTTACCACTGAGGTACTCTTGAGCAAGGCTGTACTCTTGAGGTACAAAAACCAAGCTTTTCACAATGGTCTCCCATTAGAGCACTGGATAAGCCCAAACCTGCTTAGCTTCATGGAGAAGCGATTCTGAACTGCAGGTTGGCTGCTCACACCCGTTTAATAAAGAATGTTTATCCAGCTGTGCTGCTCATTTGCCATTGCTCACCAGAATGTACCAACACAAACCATCTGAAGGCAAACCTTCACATGAGTGAATGACTGGCACTGAGTCATAAAACTCACTGTCTGAAGCTGAATTATTCATCAACATGAACAGCTGCAATAAAGCCGTCCTAATTTTTTCCCTACGCGTAAGAAAATGTGCAAACCGAAATTGCGTCTAAATCTGTATTAAAAAAGGTTGCACCGGATCATGTATAAGAAATAAAATTAAACACAAAGTCTGCTCATTCCAAACTCGATCTGACATCCAGTCAGGGAATTTGGCTTGCTTTCACAAACACTTGGGTGAAGTGCTTGTGAGAGGTGGAAAGCTTCCAGGGATTAATTTGTAATGGGTGTGCGCAGGGCCATCACTCCACGAGACGAGAGCAGACAGGCAGGAACTAGAAGCCTGATGGCCCAGAGAGGCACTCTGCCACTTCAGAGATCAGACATCCACCGCTGCTGTCCTTCACCTCATCCACAGCCACCACCTCCTCCTCCACCACCACCACCACCTCACTGTCATGCATCATCTGCTGGGCTTAGTTTCCAACACAAGAAGAAGAACAAAACTTGGAAAATCGGACGGCAGAAAAGACAGAGGGCATAACACTTCAATTACCCTTTTGCGCTGAAATATGTTGCAACTCACACTGTATCGCTCACACATATGCATGCACACATGTGTGTATATATGCATATGCATATGTATAATAGAGGCCAACCTACAGGGCAGACACAGATTATTACTAATAAAGGAGACAGATAATCAATAATATTAAACTGATGCACAATAGGGGTGTTGAAATTAATCGCATAATCAATGCATCGTGATGCAATGGCAGACATCAATCGATTATGGCAGGTTTTAAACAGGTTGTCCGCTGCACCCTGGTGGTCCGCGATGGTCCGTGACATGGAATCCACTTTCACTACTGAAAAATCACTTTTTAAAAATTATCCCCTTTTTCATTTTTCAAAACCAGATGATTTGGGAATCTCTATGAACAATGAATTTAATGCAAATATCTAAAAATTAACACAAAAAAATAGTTTGAGCGGTAATGCCTGGGACACAAGCAGTTGTATTATCACGACATTGCTTAGTGAATTTCTGGCTACAGCGTAAAAATTTAAGTTTAAAAGACCACCACAGCAGCAACTACGGCCCCCCAATCTGCTTGCAATGTGAAATAATGTAGAAAAATTGATGTGCTGCATTATGATGAATGAAATCGTTGAGCTAATAATCGTAAATGAATCAAATCGTAAGACCAGTGAAGGCTCACAATTTAATTGTATCAGGTTGTGGAGAGCTCTCTGTAGTGCAGAAAGAAAGGGGTGACTGCATTAGAGAGAAAAGTTCAGCATTTTTTAATTAATTTATTTCACTGGCACACTGGTCAAAACAGACAACCTCTATAAATGCTGAAGCAATAATTGGTCATTTCTATTAATGAGCAACTAGCTGTTCTATAGCAATAAACTAAGCCATTATTACTAGCTTGCCCATTAGCTCAGTAACTAACAAACATCTTGCAATCTAGGGTTGCATGGTTTCAGAAATCACATGGAGAAGCGCATGTGTCCACCAAAACGTCCACCATTTTTCCGCTGAGAGCGCTCAAAACCTCACTTCCAGAGCGCTTTCTCTGTGCTTTGTCTCAGCGCTCGTTGTTGCCAAGTTACGAATAGTGCTATCGGGAACTTCCTCGTTCGTGCCTATTTCAACCTTTGAGAACGCTTGTTTAGCCGACAAGATGGAGAGAAATTGCTTCTTAGCATTAGTGGCAGCATTTGAAATAGATTCTGACATGTCTTCGAGACTAGATGGGGTGCATGAAATCTTCTCCAGCTGCTCCAAACACGCCACCAATTGTAGTGAGTTCTTGACAGCATATGCCCTGCCCGTTCCTCGAATTTGACTGGCTAGCAAGAGACGCATGACATTGACGAGCGCAGCGGTGTTTTAAAAGTTAAACGGATTACAACTTGAAGCACTCTGAGCAATGCGACCAAAAACCGTCTGCAGAGGCATTTTTAGCGCTCTGAACGCTGAAGCTCATAGGATTTGTATTAAGAATAGGCACTGCCAGCGGAAAAAATGTGTTTGGTGGACACAGGGTCTAATTGTGTATGCAGTTACACAAATCGTACAGCCCTAAGGCCTCGTTCACACGGACGTCTGAACCAGGCGTTTTTCTGGCGTTCGTGGCGCCAGGTGAGTGCTGACCATTTTTTCTGCTCATTGGAGCAAATCAAAGCGTCCACACCGGTGTTCAGCACCGGCATTCGGCCGGCTGTGCGTTCGGGTGGCGTCAAATAAACGCTGCATGCAACGTTTTCTTGGCGTCAAAATCCCGACGAACGCGAGGAAAACGACGCTATTGCGAACGCCAGTGAAACGCTATTGCGAACGCCAGTGAAACGCTATTGCGAACGCCAGTGAAACGCTACTGCGAACGCAGCTACAAAACGCAGCAAAAATGCGTATGGCGTTCAGAGGGCATCATTTCGAATGTCTGTGTGGACGAAGCCTAATAGTCAAGACAGATTTGTATCTCCCACAAAAACAAGGCTCTCACGAAACTGTGTTGCGCACCAACGCGGTGCTTTAGTTTGTTTAGTTTAATTGGTTAAGCATGTCAATACATTTTAAGAATCATTTCTGAAGAGAGCTTGGCATGTTTAGATCAAATTTAACGAAGATATTTTACTGGAAATTTTAATTGCAGTATACACTATTTTAGAATCATGTAATGGATATACCTTAACACAAGATATGAAGAACATTTCTGACTTAATAGTGAAGGCAAGAATCATTGATGTATAACAGTGAGAACATCAAAAAGATGTTTAAAAATCAGTCCTTTTCTCCTCACAAAGCAGGTTGATTAAAACCGCTCGCCTCCGCCACGCTACACTGATCATTTCTTTGCGCTGCATGCGGAGTAGCCGACTGACGACAACGCGATTCTTACCGGAGGACTCGCTCTCGGCGGAGCTGGTGTCAGAGTCAGCGGGGGGAGGTGGGACGAGACGGCTCGCTGAATGACAAAGTGAAGCGCTTCAGTGGTGGGTCTGTCAGGTGATGAAGATACATGCAGGGCAGTCTGCACACGCTGCACACACAGCTCGGAGGTGTCTGCGAGGAAATCAGACAAGACCTGACGAGCCAAACGCGCCACGGCTTTCAACTTGACGTCCGAATCAGTGACGGAGGATGAAATAGGCTGCAAAGTTGGTGCGTAATGCATAACTGTCCAAAGTGCATAATCAACCTCGAATACAGAGGTCAGCAAGAGGAGGTGAGAGAGAGAGAGAGCGAGTGTATGTGCATGCACATAATTTTTAAAAAGGTATTGCTATAAAACTTCTACATTTGGATACTACATTTAGATTTCCGTTAATAGAAGTTATATCTCTACCCGTAATTTTTCAGGAAACAGTCTAATTTGCCCCTCTGAGAATGACGCATTTTCCACTAAAAGTGCTTGGTGACGGAGCACTGGAGCATTGTGAGGTGAGTGAAAGTCTGTGATTATTTGTCATTGTGAACACACAGACGGAATCGCGGAATTCAACAAAATAAAATGGAATCCGTTGTAAAACGCGGAATGTCGTATAAGTCGCTGATATCGGTGTGTGGGCAAAGCAAAGCAATGTTTTCTAATGAATTTTGGCCGCTGCAGCCCCCTGTGCGTGTTACCTGTTGAGGCGGGACTCAGCTTTCCACACACACAAACGCACAGACACAGAGGGGAAAAAGTCAACGGTGAGCTATGGCAAAAAGGCTTGCTGAATCACCACAGTCCCCAAAAAAATTACGGAGTTCGAGTGTTAGTGCTAAGTTTAGAGCAGAACAATACCCAAATGATTTATGAATCAGGAGAACAACTCTTTTGTAAGTTTTGCCAGCACATGATAGACTGCACCCACAACACGTGACGACCACTTACGGTCAAACACTCACATCAGAAACGTTTCGTTTTGCATGAAAAAAATGAATGTTTTTTGTTGTTTACAGGTAAATGTTTTTCCAAAGCAGAAAATGTTCTGCTAAACCCCAGCACTTTGTTGAAGTGGAATAACAGTCATTTAATGTGAAATGTTTTTCTATTGCATTGTTCTTTTTTCCCCAACCACTCCATAATTAGACACTTTTTAGGTGAATAAATATGATTATAGCGTAAAACACGGAATTCAGAAGAATAAAAGTGGAAAAAACGGAATTCAGGAAAAAAATAAAACAGAATTTGGGAAAAAACAAAACGGATTTCATACGGTCACTGTAAGAAATCCATCTGTCACAGCCCTCATACTGGACACCCCAAAAACTTTCTGCCTAGTTTCGGCCAACATCTATTAGACGCTCTCAAACTGGCCTGCCCAGGATGGTTTGTTTTAAGAAGTAGCAACAAGCTTTTGTGTCATTTAGGATATCAATGTGCTCATTTCTAAAGATGATGGATGACAAAAAATGCCTCTCCCTTGATAAACATTACTACCTAACTGACAGGGCCAAAGGAGCCATGCCAACATCACACAAGCTGCGGAGTTTTGGTCCAACACTTACAAATATTAAAAAGTGATTTAAGCTCAGGTGGTCTGGAGGATGCACTGGGAACAGCATATCTTATTCCCTTATTGTAAGGTTTGGCAAAGAGTGACCTGGAGGCTGAAAGCAGAAGGGCAAGCAGCACTGCCAAAGGACGCTGGGAATGCTGCTCGCCACCAGCTGCTTAAACAGTTTGCAAATGCTGGACACGAAATTCATTTTTCACCAGTATTATCTTACGTTTATAAACATTCAATGAGATAATGTTTTGTACAAACAGGCATGCAATAAAATTTGCATAAAAGTGCTATGCACTGTTTGTAGGAGTAGAAATTTAAAAAAAAAAAAAAAAACCACATTACATTGGTGAATGTCAGAGTCTTGTGAAAATTGTGCAAGTGGAGTATAAAATTAAAAATTTTCTTCTTTAGAACTGGTTGGTAAATGAGGGCCATTGTGTATAAGTGTGGTCCTTACTTAGCTAGGACCAAAGCACACAACAAAACAGGTTGAGTCTAAAAGCAATATAACACATTTTAGATAAACTGGACATTTTATTAAAGAACCACTTCACTAATCCATTTTCCAAACAGCAAAAAGAGTGTGAAAAATCTATGCCTGAAAATTATTTGGCAAGTAACTGGAATTTACTTACTGTTAGTGACACCACTTATCATCTACGTACTAAGGGTCGACCGATCGGCTGGGCTGATTATCGGTGGCCGATATTAAGCATTTTACCAATTATCGGACTCTGTGTTTAATTCTGACCAATGCCGATATTAAGCAATTAACGGTACACTACTGTGGCTCCACTTCCCTCTCTTCTCGCTGTGCCGTTTGCTCTCGACTTGCTGCTTCGTGTAATGTCCTGCCCACGACAGTCTCTGATTGGCTATATGTCACACGAGTAGTAACCAATCAACGCTGAAACCTTGGTGTCACTCACACCTGAGTGCAGCATGAAGAGGCGAGAAGGAGAAGAGGAGAGAGGAGAGTTTCAAATGAGCTTGGTGTTTGTAAAATTAAACCTCTGACAGAGATTTTCATTATTTTGCATGTCGGCTCCAAATATCGGTTATCGGGCGTGTTAACTAGCAATAATCAGTAGGGCTGGGTTCAAAAAAATAGATTCACCGATCAATATCGATTCTCGTTCGAAAAATACGATGTCGATTCAAAAATTCGCGGATCGATATTTTCCTGCGGCTATGCACTACTTCTCGCGACCGAGCAAGGAGAGCTATAAAAACGTGAGACTGGCGAAACCGAAACCAAATAGAGCCATGGCTGAAGCTGCTCCGCTCAAATCACCGTCTGGCCTAAAGGCCGATGTTTGGCAACACTTCCGTTTTAAAACAAGTTATTTTAGAACCAAGCAAAACTAGTATTGACGCAAAGAAATCTCTAAATAAATCGATATCGAATCAAATCGAGAATTGAATCGGATCATGACCTTGTGAATCTGAATCGAATCGATTCAGGAAATCAGCAACGATACCCAGCCCTAATAATCAGTATCGATATCGGCCCAGAAAAGCCAATATCGGTCGACCTCTACTACTGTACGTACCTCCAATAAATATCAATATCAAACTAACTTTTAAATGTAAGACTTTAAACTTTAAAGTGCAACCACTCTCACAATAAGCTTAGCATCGGTGAGAATTTCGGGGGGAATAATGTAGGCCCCATAGAATCTCAGATATGACAATTAGTCTCCACTATGGACATAGCATTTGCATTAAAATGCCTTAAATGTAAATGTCAACTTTAAGCTGATATTTTTTTAAAAATCTAACCATCTGGTGCATGGATTGACTCCTAAAGTGACAAACGTTGATGTAGGGAAGCAGCAAAATCCTCTGATCTTTCTCATCTAAAGTGATATATTGCAGCAAAACCCCATTACTTAGGGACTGGATCAGTTTAGCCGTCTGAATGCAGCCACTTTCAATGTCTAGAGGAGTCTGAGACACATCAAAAAACAGGAGTAGGTTCATAACAGCATTTACTGAGCATTTAGGCTTTGTTGATGCCATTAGTTCAAATATCACGACTGCATAATTAAAATAGTCAACTAATCAAACTGTTAAATATTACAGCCAGGATTCAAGTGAGACCGAAGGACACACAAACACCACATTCTGCATTTATAAGCTGTGTCATTGCAAATCTGACTAACTTGCTTAGATTTAAAAATCCTTAAGTACAAACAAATCCAGGTTTTGCATGACAGGCCTGTCAGTTTAGTTCATGCATTTGGGGGTGTGTGTGTGTTTGTAATTTGTGCATAAGAATATTCTCTTTGTACTGCTATATTAAAGAGGGAACAAGAACAAACCTAAAGTTTATTTCTTGAAATGATTCAGGAGTTAAAATAAATAATTTAAAAATCATATCTGTGTAAACACTGTGAATTCAAACTTCTAATCAATATCACTGTATTTTTCCCCAGATGACGACAATATTTATTTTATGCTTTTTCTTACTGACTGACCAGGTTATTTTCTCAATGCGGATAGTACATAAACACACAAATTTGGGAATGTTAAGTATATTAACCAATAAATGCAAGATCAGTGAGAAGTTACAATGTATGCTAATATCAGTTAACTCCTGAGCCATAGAGAATTTGCGTATTTCATAACAGTCCGAGATGCTTCTCTACGACATACTCATAGTAAAGTTGGTATCAGGTTCTAAAACTGACAGGATTCACCCTCAATTAGGGGTGTTGAAATTAATCGCATAAACGAAGACATGGACGATTCTGCATTGATGCAGTGGCAGACCATAATCGATTATAACGGCGGCTTTCAACCTGCAGTCCGCTGCCCTCTAGTGTTCCGCGGCGGCATTGCAGGTGGTCCGTGACATGCAGTCCCATTTCACTACTGTAATCACTTTAAAAAATTTATTCCTTTTTTCATTTTTCTGAACATTTGGGCATCTTTAACAATAATGAATTTACTGGAAATATCAAAAAAGTTATGCAAAAACAATACTCCCTCCCACACTGCTTAGTCTGAATGGTGGTCTCTAGGACAGAAGCAGTTGAAAACCCCTAAATTAAATCATAATGACATTGCTTGGTGATTTTCTGGCTACGTTAAAAAGAACATCCCGGTAGCAACTATGGCTGTCCAATCTGCATACAATGTAAAGTAATGTAGAAAAATTGATGGCATGCATCGTGATGCATCGTGATATCATATTGAATTGAACTGTTGACCTAATATTCGTAATTGAACTGAATCATGAGACCAGTGAAGGTTCATACCTCTACCCTCAACCAGGCCTGAACACTCTGGCTATCAATTCATCCAACAACGTGGCAATAAACAGACTTTACTGCAACAAAATAACATATACCATGAAGATTAGCCCCAAATGTTGTTGCTCCATCATTTATAAACGTTTGTGTAATTATTTTTACTGTGACCACCCTAACAGGTGGTTAGAGGAGGCTTTAGTAATGAATTTAGGAGACTTTAAGATATTTAAGGTTTAATACCAGATCAATACAAACCAGCTCCAGAAAGTAAAGGGCTGCAACATTACTCAAGGACCATCACAGACACACCTTTTATGTTCATGCCGCACACAGGTGTCCATTTGCCTAAAGAAATCACATTTGCCTAAAGATACACTGCCCTGTTCTGCATGCGTTGTTAAGCTGGTGGGGAAAAACTTGTGGGGAAAAACTTGTGGATTTCTAAACTAAATGAGTAGCATTAAATTGAGTATTGAGCGGTTCTAATTGCTAAGCCAAAACAGCTCACCATCAATAGTGTAGCATGTGGTTTGTGATGTAACCAGACTCTCTCTCATCCAGACTTTCCTTTGCTTAGCTTACCTATTGCTTTCATCCTGCAGAGGCCTTTATGTTTAATGCAGTGTTTACATGCAGGGTTCCAGCAGCAGAAAGAACATTTTTGTATTTCACTTCTACTACTATCCTGACATCATTTAACAGCCGTTTCACCTCATTAATAAAGAGAAGCTTCGCAAAGCTCTCGCCAGTCTTGACAGCCCTTTAATTTTAGATTTCACAAAATGGTCTACCTGCAAGCTTCACTGACTCTTCTCTAGTGCTGTTCAAGTCTGTTAGGTTCTTAAGACAAAAATAAACGTCTATATAGCTCCATAAAGTCAAGGAGGAAAAACTTATTTGCAAGTTTCATTAACCTGCATTCAAATTGCATTTCTTCAGACACAGATTAATGTAAAGCTTTGCCTCAACAATTTCAGTGCCTTAAGATTCATGCACACTGACATTTCCAAATAACATTCAGGACCCAGAGAGAGCCTGAGCAGAGCTCCTTAAAGGTTTCATAAAAGAAAGGAAAAGTGGAGCAAGGACTTAACATTTTGTCAAATGCCACTTCTCAACTGAAACATCCAGGGAGCACTGGTGGGAGTAAAAGGGATGATGGCTACAAATCCCCACAGAGACCTTTATCTGAGCGGATATTACTGCATATCATCCCCTGTTGCCAAGTGGCTCAGTAAGAACACTGAACCTGGGCAGGAAAACATGGAGCACAGCAAATACATCACTGCTGCAATTAGGTTTATCCCAGAGCATAAAAACATAATTTATCATTACTAGTGTTTCTTTCAGAGGAAAGAAAAAAGATCTGTATCAACATCTTTTTTAGTGTCTCACACTTGGCAATGTCCTTTAAATGTCCTGATAAAATATTCCAATTGATAAATGAAAGCATGATAAGCATTTGGCACACAAATGAAAAACAAAGATTCATCTCAACTGTAAAATTGACGGAAGCGACAAGATCGATAAGAGCAACAAAAGTAATGAGAATCAAAGTTTGGGTGACTAGCGCAACAAAAAAAGTTGGACAGCTGAACATTATGCAAATTTGTTATAAAAGTACCACTGAGGTACTCATCAGCAAGGCACCATCCCCAGGTGCTGCCAAAAGCTGCTCACTGCTTCTTCACGAACGGGTCAAATGCAGAGTTCACAGTTCTTTGTGGTGCACTGTACTGTGTTCAGCATGACAAATACTCACACACTTAAATTCACTCACATTCATTCACTGCTTTGTGAGAAGACCTGAACCTTCCCTTTTGCTTATTAACCAACACAAGTCATTGATGTTAATATCACTAAACATGAGCAATTCAATCAAGCAGCATGTCTACAGAGATCAATAAGTGCACAGTTCCTCCCTCAGAGACTGATCTGGGTAGAGAGAAGTGTCAATATTTAGACGAGGGTGGTTAAAACCCAAAAGTAATTTTACTTTCCAGACTTAATACACTGTTGCAAACAGACCCTCCTGCTAAAACAGTTAAACACACACACACACACACACACACACATAATAACTGTTTAACTGAGCCTAGAACAATCCTGTATTACATAAACAGCTAACTCAGCAGCCACAAAGCACACAACATAAACTAAAAGACGCCACTAGCCCCCACATTAGCCACATTAACATTGCTGGACTGAGTGTCCCTTTTAACTTCAGAGAAATTCACTTCACAAGTCAAAAGAAGAAACCCAGAAGCTCTTAAAAGCTCTGAAACCAACAAGCTCTCTCTGTTTTTCAGGACGAGTTGGCCATGGATAAATAAAAGGGCTCTGCAAAGAATTTTATGGACAGGCATAAAATCTGACTCTTGTCAAAGGTCAGGACGTCAAGAGCGACATGATTCCCACATGACTGCCAGTTTTCACCATAGATGGAAGGACATGATAGATGTGTCAGCCCTCTTTTACTGCATGGCCATCACTGAACACACAATAGGGCTAACACATTAACCAGTGTTTTTACTACAGCCCGACCAATAAAGTGCCTTGCAGATATTATCATTCAATATGAGTTAGATAAAGTTAATCAGTATTGGTGCTTTGAGCGTCCAATACATTTCAAATTAAAAATGAATGATGGAAGATGGAGCCTTCTACCATGTTATAGGTGATTTTATTGCCTATTTTATCCATCTCTGAGGTTTTCTGGTTAATACATTAAAGTACAATTTACGAAAATGAAACAGGTGTATTTTTAGGCTGCATTATGTAAGGTTATCTTGTTGAAGTAGCCTCAGGAAATTATATTCACATACAGACCAAAAGATTAGGAAAATGGAAGTTCCTCTGGATATGAGAGTTTTATCAGAGTTTTATGCTATAAATATTCATGCTTTGTGTTTCAGGGGTGGGGGTGGAATATCGATCTGATTATTGGCTTTCTAAAATCCTCAAATACTGAAATCAGGACCAATCTTTAAAATCCCATTTTGGTCACACTCTAGATTTCAACGCGAAGAAATTACAATTCCTTGTGTCTTAAGAAACTCTTTTTGTGGAATTTGTAGTATCTGTATAACAATGATGTCATGCTAGCTTCAGGCGTACTTTGACTTTGTGCCACATAAATTGCAAATAGTCATTCAATGTCTGGATGCAAGATTTTTTATGTCATCAAACTGATGTTATTTATGTAGATACGGAATATGAATCTGAGAGTAGATGCAAATGAACACAAACATGCCTTCAAGATATAATCTTAACAGACAACACATGGTCTGGAAACGTACAACTCGATCTCTGCACCAGCACACAGTAACCAATCCAACAGAGGCAGAACGTTCAGCCCATCAATAATTGTGCTGTGGTGCGGATATCAGATCAAACACGCTTCTCTGTGGAGATAAAAGTCACCTGGTCGCCCCCCTACAGCCCGCACCCAGATGCAGCCAGAGCCTCCTAACTAACAGCGTTTGGGATCAGACAGGGAAAACATCTGACCTACCAACATGTTAGGACTGAGCTGAGGGATGACTAGCCCCGAAACATTACCTGACGCTAATGTCCCTGAGCCATCCTCCTCGCTCCCGGCACAGGAGGAGGATGCAGGAACTCATTTCCGAGGGTTGAGACACAAGCCGCAACATCTGCTCAGAATCTATTGCATAACCGACACCATTCACACCGAGATGAGCACGGAAAAGGGGCTGTGTAGTCTGAGCCTTTTAACTAAATCGAACACATTTTTGGTGTGTGTAAATTTGGGATATAAATAGTTTGTCCTCTGTTAAAGTAGAAAAGAGCAGTGAATAGACTGTATTCAGAGGGTGATGCAGCAACCATGATCCATGGCTTGCTGAAGAGCAGCTGGCGAGATGTTCACTCGGCCGTCCCTGCTAAACAACACAAAGAAGGCTTTCACAATCGGTCATGGTGAAAGAGTTCTGCTGTGCATTCTGTGCCCTAATGGCTACAGATCGTTCGTTTAGAGACCTGCTCCTGAAGGGCAAGGGTCCACAGTCTGTCCTGACACATACTGATGTTTACTGAAACTCATGATGAGTCAAATCAAGTCAGCAGGGAGATCAGCCAGATTGGAGTTTGGCTGATCAGGAAAATCATCTCTAATTACAACTGCAGGAATGACTGAAAAAATGATAAATTTCCTCTGCTGGCTATTCTGGCTATACTCTCATACTTAACAGAAAGATATCAAATTCATCCATAATACACATAAAAGAAACACATTAAAGAATATTAATCAGGGGTGCAATCTAGCAAATACTACCAAAACTGCATGTACATTAATTAGTAAGCGTCCTTAAGTGTCCTTCTCAAGGGACCCAACAGAGGAAGACCACTAGACAGCCAAACCTCAATAAAGAAAATCTGCAAAAGTAAGTAAATAATTATGTGCAACACATACATTTACATGTATGGCCTTTTAGCAGACACTCTTATCCAGAGCAACTACCATTTCCTAATTAGAGGGACTGTCTCCCTGGAGCAACTTGGTGTTAAGGGTCTTGCTCAGGGACCAAATGTTAGTAGTGCTGGAGGACAACTCAAAACCCCTTTGGTCACAGGCAAGTATCCTATTTAGACAACCTGCTTGTGAGTGTGCCTTTGCATTGCATTTGTGAGAACTTCCTCTTAATGTATCTTGGTTTTGTGAAACCCAAATCTCAATTACAGTTTATATACATGTTAATATATTTAAATGCTTACCTGCAAGAACTGTAGATAAATGTGACTTAAAAAAAGAACAACAAATGACTGACACTTAGACTCTGCAGGTCATTGTGTAAGGTCATGAAAAAAATGTAGATTATGCAGTGTTTTTTATTTATTTATTCCCCATATAAACAATCATAACTAACTCGCAACCTCACAACACTTTGGCAAAATTAACACATTCAACACAGTTCTAATAATCGCTATTATGCTTTGTTATCCATGATATCTAATTCCAAAACCTTAATCACTTGAGAAGTTAATAACCATGTGTGGTACACGTGACATTAGCTTGTTGTCTTTAGTGGCCTATTAATTCACACAATGGCAACATCTTGAGTACTCCCACGATAAACATCCTGTAAAAATAGCATAGAAATCTACAGAAATTTAGTAACACCTTCTTAATAGTGCCACGATGACATAACACTTTGCACAGCATTGTCCCTCTATTAGATAAACGCAGATAACCATCTTTAGATTATTACAAAACCACTGTAGCAATGGTACATGCCGTAGATGAGTGATTTGGTGTCATGTGTAACGTGTATTAAAAATGAGGAGCAACTATGTTCGACAGGTTCTGCTGAGGTACAGAGTTACCTGACAGGCCCTATTGTGTAATATAAAGGAACTGAAAGCACATCCAACGACAGATTCCTCTAGTCTTATTATCAATATGCATGGATATGCAGTAATGTATTCTACGGATATGCATGGATATGCAGTAATGTATTCTATGGATATGCAGTAATGTATTCTAAAACTTGTGTACAAGTTTTTAGAACAGTAATCACAACCTTGGGAATCGTCAGGGATTCCTTAGTAAACAGTGTGTGTATGTGTGTGTTCAGTAGTGTTTATGTCAAAGCTACATCACAAGCTGTCAAACATGAAATGTGCCAGATAACATGCAAATTAACTGCAATTTGGCACAAGTTGGAGAACACAGCTTTTCTCTGATCGCTCTGTTCTCCATCTATATATTACTTAAGGGGCTGGTAGGTGTAATACATTATATAGTTACATGCATTATATACTGCAACACAGACAGAAGCGGACAGAGAAAAGAAAAGAGATAGCAAGACATAGCTTGAGATAAAGAGATGAGATATGTGAAACATGTGAGATTCAGTTAGGCAAACAAATAGATAGATATTCTGTTAAAATTCACCGTCCAAATAACCAACAGCCTGGGTGTCACTGTTCCTGTAATCTTCTATGAGTAATCAAGTATCTTAGCTCATCCAGCAGACTCAAAAGACATTGAAAGAAAAGATAAACACTGGTTTTTTTTCATCACATCTCTCGTTGCCCACAAATGTGTCAAAAATACCCTTACGTTTCACAAAACCAGGGTTTTGATAACATATCAGTCACGTCGTCACACTGCTGCCTTCACGATACAGCTTCGGGCTTGTAATGGTTTTCACTGTTAACACACCGTGTTTATTAACGAGCAGCAAAGTCCATGGATTTATCCAATCTAATTACAAAACATCGAAATTTACACATATTCCATCGCTCTTTATTTTGCAGAGGAATGTGGAGATGCACACTGTTAACGTGAAGAGATTCGACCGTCAAACAAAAGCATTTCAACTTCTTTGCAAAAACCAAAAAGACCCAGTTTGGAGTTTTCCGGCACATGTAAAGCTTAAAGCTCGGCACTTTGTAGCTTTGTTAGCACAATCGCCGGTAAAACATGCACAATGTCACACGGCACAGAACAGTGGTCTCCAAAGTAACAATTTTGCCTCGGCTGGTCGATGTTTTACCACCACCTACGAGAAAGAAATATACTAGAACTGTAAAATAACTGCTTTTAATTATCTAACCTCAGTTAGCAACGCTAGCTTTTAACACAGCATCGGCTCCCTTACGGATCACGCGATTCAATCACATCCTAGCAAAACAAGCCGATAAGACTCGATATTTGCAGTACTTTGTCAAGATTGGACTCGGATTGCAATGTAAAAATTGAGGGGGGGGGAGAGGGAGAACACCTCTTTAGTTCGTCTCACACTGCTACCCGGTTGAAAAAGAAAAGACAAAACAAGATGGGAATATTCTTCCCGCTTTTACAAAAACTGCCGGAAAATTTAGGGAGCGTCCCAAAAGTGCAACACCGATCAACAGAATTTACAACTCTATCATAAAAGCCAATCTACAGCAACCCCGTCAGCTTTAGAATCTCTCACATATCCAAATTTCACAGCATGATTTTTTTCTTCCTGTTATCAAACACGGCCGTCAAATTATTGTTTAACAATTTCTCAATTTGCTCAATCTCAAATGCTCAATCCAAGAGAGTGCATTTTACGCTACGCCGAATTCATCGTGAACAATCACGTTACCTTTCGGTTTAGCGTCGTCCCCGAGTAGAAATAATAAGCGATTCCGAGGATCCAGAGGACGGCGAAGCATAACAATATCCTCGATTTCCTTCGCATTGCCGTGATTTACGGGCGTGAGATTTCGGCGGCTGCTTTCTCTGTGAGCTTCGTGTAAAAAGCCGCTGATGTCCGCGCCGCGGTCCGCCGGAGCTACAGCGCCGTAGAAACGCTCCGCCACTAGTTGGACAGAAGAAGCAGGAAACGGCCAACATCACCGGGTTAGAGGGGAAAGGGGAAGCCGCTTTAATCCAATCACACTCCGCAGAGACGCCGACGGAGCTAGGTGGGGGTGGCTAAGACCCACATCCAGCTTTTACCTCTATATCGACACCAGAGGAGCCCTTTGTTGCATGACAGACGCGGTCTTGATCTGAGTCGTTAATCTCATCAAAATTACGAGGAGAGATTGTGCCGAGCCATAACCAAGCATTGATAAGGTCGTGGAGTGATGGCGCTGTCGTGTTTAATCTGCTTTGATTTCCTGCACGATATTAGCCAGTGTGTAATATTATTGTTGATTAAAACTAATGCTGCTTATATGATTGCTTAAATGGGACTCAAGCTAGTCTGATCTACTGGAAGTCGCTCTCTTCCTGTATTTAAATCAGTACACCATGTTACGTATATTGTTTAATTGCGCACATTGTTCTTATTGTATAATGGCAACTATCCATTGATAATTATATGCAATGGAATAGCACAACTTTAATATCCGATGTGTTTTCTCACATGCTGCAGTCTCCAGAAAACGGAGCCAAACTCAAATTCAATCACAAGTCGCTGTGTTTATTAAGATACGGTACCAAGGTCGAGTGTGTGTGTGTGAGAAAAGAGTATTCACCACAGACCACATCATTAACACAAAGGGCATTTATTTATTTATTAGTTTATAGTATTTATAAGTTCTTTAAGCTAGTTCAAAGTTTGAAGTCACGTTCACTTGAAACCAAATACACTAAAATAAACCAGATATCAACGCAAACATTTACACGATACTTAACATTTTTCGATACCTGTGCAGTGCAATTTTTTTATTGTATTACCACAGTCTTCCCTATGAAACGTAAGTAAAATATGATGCAATCGCCCCATCTTCGTTACTTTGAGGCAAAACCACGGCGCAATCTTTTTGTGTGTGATGATTTGTCATTGTGAACATGCCACAGCACAGCACATAGTGCACGACAATGAAATGTAACCTCTGCATTTGACCCATCTGTGAAGGAGCAGTGGGCAGCTAACAAGCTGTGCTTGGGGGCCTTTACCGGTCCGGGATTCGAACCTGCGACCTTCTGATCACGGGGCGAACACCATTTTCTCGTAATTACGAGATCCGTATCTCACGAGTACGAGAGAAGATCTCGCCTTGGTTTTTGCGTGTCTAAAGTGTCTATTTTTTCTTTAGTGAATGTAACGAGCTTCCGTAGCTTTACCAGAAGAACGACTTGAGAGATTTGCAGTACAACAAGAGAGACAGTTGTGGTCAGAAGTTTACATACACTCATCATGGGTATGACTGTCATATTCATTTTAAGCTTTTAATTATTTATTTGAACCGATCTTTTTCCATGGCAGAATTTTACATGACACACAACACTACCACTGGATTTAAGATTTTCAGTATTTTTTGCTTGGATTACAAAACCTGCAATTTGAAGAAATTATGCACTAGCAGATAAAGTCATATAGTCCATCTAAATGAAGAATAGCTTTTTTGTTGCTCACGGAAGAAGGAACTCTAAAGACTAATTTCGCATAGTCAATTGCTGTAATGATAGCTAGGTGTCTCAGCATGTATCATATCTTTCTGTTTGAGTTCTAAATTCCTATTTTTCTGTTTTTTATCATTGGCCCTTAACAAGCATTTTAAACTGCATCTAAAGACCAATTATGTAGTTATGCATTTTAACTGATGACTGCAATCAAGTCTGCTTGAGTCATGCCTACCACATACAAAGACACTGCTCAAATTTCTTCAACACCATGGAAGGCAACATTTTAAATTGAATGGAGTAAATGCTTCAATATTCGTTCTCTAACCATGTTTTTTTCCCATATATAACTCTGGGACCACATTTTAAATTTGTCAGACTTAACCTCCACTGTCCTCTCTGTGACCTGTACTGACAAATTTGAGCAGGTAAAATGTGTGGCTAGACCCGTAATTTGACCTATTCTCAGAAATCTGTCTAAACTGCTCCACTCAAGACATGTAATTTTCTCTCTCATTCTTACCAAGTGCCTGATTTTACAAAGAACAGCACACCTTCCTCACCCTTGCTGGCAGCTAAAACATTAATGGAATATTTAAGGTTCCATTAAAATCCAAACCAAGTGAGCCTGAAAAAAAAACTGAACATAGCTTATGTCTTCACCAACTACTTATCATCATGAGAAGTACCGAAGTACATATCAATTTTGCTCTTTATTTGAATTAGAAATGGAAAAAGCATTATATTCCTGGAGTAGGGATTAGCATTTACCCAATTCTAACAGCTCATGAAGGATTAGGTAATTACTTGATGTGCTATATTAGGTGTGTTAAATATGTAAGATTGTAATCTGCAGTGCTGAGTTACTCCCATGGTGGTATCTTCACATCACTGCTTAAGGAATGCTTTTACATAATAACAAAACTATTTTATTGCTCTACTGTATACATTAAATGTAAACGTCAAGTAGATATTTAATGCCGAAGACTGAAGCTTTTGCATTCTTCTGGGGAGTATTTGCAATTCCCCTTGGACTAGAAAGTTCTGAAAAGTTGAAAATGTTGTAGAACTAAGAATCTGAATTCCAATGAGAAAATAACAGAAGTCTTTTGTGTGCCAATCCTGTTTATCTGTCCTAAAACTCAGCTTGGACATTACAATTACATTGTCATTGTCAACTGATGTGTTTGTAGAAGACAGTAGAGCCAAATGAGAATCAGTCCAAAGTAACCCTGAGGACACAGGAGCTAAGACAAGGGTTTACTATTGGACAACATGAGGAGCAACATCCCCCAAAATCCCCTGAAATATTCAGACCTATTCAGATGACAATCCAGAATGAATTTTTGTTGGATGTGTTAAGAAAACATTTTGCAGCGGCACTGTCAGATAACCTGGCAATATACAGTAGATGAGGAGATATTTAAGCCAATTAGGGTTCAGCTACTCCAGGTACAATAACTTAATTTCAGACTGCCAATAGGTAAAGTAAATTTAGGAAGTGCATCTGAAGCCATTCCAACCAGAACATCACTCTTTTCTGTGTCAATTTTTGGCACTAACTAGGATTGAAATGCAGATCTTTGATCCCCTGTGTAAGTTTCTAAGAAAGTGTCACAGATTAAAGAAAGTCTAGTTTATTTAATTTCACTTTCATCAGATTTCTGATGGAAGCGCATCAATTATTTATAAAACTTCAGCATAGTGCAGAACTAGTAATAGAGAAGGTCATATTTGGATTGTGTAATAGATCTTTCAACATCCTGAACAAAGACTGGTATTCAAGTTTACGCATGTGTGTTTTGCAACTAAGATTTAAAAAATGTTTTACTCTTTTGATGTGCAACTGTAATGAAAAACTGCTCACCTTAGATCAACCCTTATCCATGTACAACACACTTCAAATGAACATGCATACTGAATTGTTCATGATTTAACAATGATTAAGGACCAACAAAACAAGAATTGTTTGCTGCCATTGTAGTAAGCAAATGTTATTTTGGTGCTATAAAATAGCAAAATCACAGAATGTTAAACATTTGCTTTTTTAATATTTGATATTTGTACTTATTTTAGAACATTTCACTTGAAGTTTTCTGCACTGAATCCTCATTTCTTTTTTCAGGATATGTTGTACTAGGTCTCCTGAAACCCTCTTAAAGGCATTAGTGTGTGAAGAGAGCTCTTTTGCCTAAAAGGTTTTGTTCTTAGTGGGAAAAATATACATGAAACTTGCAGAATGTCAAATTTTTTCTAAATTGTATCTTGTGCTCTTAGGGAAATTATGATGTTTATTTTCTCCTGGTTTAGCCATTTATTCTCCCAAAATATGCTAATAGTGTAATATTTCCTACAATAAATCATGCAGATTACTGTGACGACCGATTACCAATTTCATGACTGAGGGACTTGCCGATGTTAGAACATTGTCTGTGGACCCAGGAGAAGGCAAAGTCTCTACACCAATTATAACTTGCACACTTTATTTAGAGCACTGCCTGTGTCTGGACAAAAGTTTATTGAAGGCAGGCCACTTTATGTCATGGGAACTGCATTCCACGCTGAGGACTGGCAGAACACTCAGTCTATCATTCACTGTGGAGGTAATGACTGTGATGATAAGGTGTGAACTAGACAAGACTGTCCAGAACTTGCAAGATTGATTATCACACTTGGTACAGCAGAGCGTTAACTGGCAGATTCTGAAGGAATATGATGCAGGATTCCCTCCATTACATCAGTCAATTACCTTCTATTTTAAGTGAGTGATTATTTGTCATTATGTACATACCACAGCACAGAATGAAATGTGACCCGTCCTGAATTCGATCCATCCGTGAAGGAGCGTTGGCAGCTGACATGGCCCAGGGAGAAATGCTTGGGGACGGTACCTTGTTTATGTACCTTGCTCATCTCAGTGGTACCTTTACCGGTTCAGAATTTGAACCAGCGACCTTCTGCTCACGGGGCGAACGTCCTAACCATTATGCTACCAACTGACCCAACCTTTATTTACAAAGATTAATCATACACATGCTATAAGATAAGACATTTTACCCAGAAAACTCATTATAACTGTTACTTACTGATGCAATCTCTTCATAATACAAATACAAATTTATTTTCAATAACTAGAATTTATGAATTATACCTATAAAGATGGATATCTGTTGCCACGCATAATTTTCAGCCATACTCTACATTTACAATCTTTATTAAACTCTCTAATCTCTAGTGACTTACATCTGATTTGCAGAGACAGTTTCCTGGGATAAGGGTCTCTCAGGAACTCTGTGGTGTTAGTAATGGAGATAAGAAAGAACCTGATCACCACCACCTCATAATAGAGTTTCTGAACACAGAAACACAGATAATGGGGTATTGTAGGTACTGTTGTAGTACTCAGGACCAGTTTTTTAAAGTCTTGATCTTATCCCGGACTTGGTCGTATTTGTACTCTGTCTTGTCATGGAGTCGGACAAAGAGGACTCAGGATTTTATTTCGAGACCAGCCGAGACCACAACTCTGAAAATACTACTATTACAAACTCTTTGAGACTGATGTTAGTGATTTCCTCATTATAGATTTGTAAGAGAGAAATATTGAATAAACATGTTTAATGTTGCTTAGCTTTGCATGTTCCACTTATTTGTCATGTGGTGTAAAATGTGCATGTTCTGGTCTCGGTCTCGACTTGGTCTCGCCCCGCCCTGGTCTCTGTCTCAACTAGGTCTCGACCCTTTAGAGTCTTGGTCTTGTCTTAGTCTCGGTTTATATGGTCTTGTCCCCAACTCTAATTGTAGGTGGTCGATAGTTCTGTGATCAAAAACGGAAAATAAATAAGGAAGAGTGAATAAAAACGAAGGGAACATGACAACGTGTTGACCATATTCTTAAACTCTTAAGGGTGTTCATAAACAATAAAAAGATTCTTTAGATTCTTCTCATACTATGTTGCCATCTTGTTGTCCAGATTTAGCTGTAAAACAGGCAAGAGTTGTATCACTGATCATAGAAATCCCAGATTTGTTTTGAACTAATTTTGGCAGAGAGGCCTTCACAATGCACTGTGTTCCAACAACTACTCATGTTGTCTTTGTGTGACTATTACCTACAGTAAATTTGTTCTTCAAGCTTTGCTTTTTCAAGCTTTAGCCTGATACCACTCTTGTTTAACTTTGAACACAACTCAGATAGATTGCCATTAGTTCAGGCACCCTGCCTCAAGTCCCCAATCTGTTCTTATCTGGCCTTTTTCGTAGTGCAGTTTATTCATTGCCTGGAGAGGTGCTGATAAATGGATCACAAATGCTGATAAATTCTGCTAATTCTGCCACATAAAATGGGTCTTTGTTTCACCTTGTGTGTAAAAATGCTGATGGAAGTTGGTTTGAAAGTGCTGCTGACATTTTTTAAAGTTATTTTACAAAAAATCCCATATGATTATAAATACATTTACTTTACTAAATCTAAAAATGTAAAACACCTATACTTGGAGTTAGTCGTATTTACCATAAAATCAAAGCATGAGGCATTAAAAAGCATCTTATTTTGAACATGGCTACACATTATCCAGCTATTGTTTGTCAGAGCTTGTTTTAATTAGATGAAATTCATTTGTAAGTTTTACATCAAGATTAGATCTGCGCTCTGTCTCTGTGGTGCAGTGGAGTCGTTCATCAAGAGCAGACTTATGTGTGATTTGAATGAGGAACTAGAGCCTAAATATGGTTTTAATCATTCAGAAAACACCATGTGCAGCATAAAAAAGAAAAAAAGTGGCAGGGAGTGAAAAATGCAGCGAAAAAGAGCTTTTTGTAAAACATGTCACGCTTTTCCCTACTGCTGTATTTCAGGAATTTAACATGATTCAGCGTATAAATTCTAGAAGGAAAAGTGGCCTTATTTTAAGTCTCAGTGTGTTGCTGGGCACGTCTAGAAAAAAAGAGGACCTGTCTCCTTCAGCGTTCGCTTGTCAGCTTACATTTATGGCTGCTCCATTTTCCCCTGCATCAGACCTCAACAGCGCAGGTCCTCATGGGTTGCAAAATACAAACAACACATTGGCTTTGCTGTCATAGTGTTGTTGACTGTTGAACGTCTACAGTCTACTCTAATCTACAGTGGTACTGGAGTCACTGTGGTCTGTGTGACTGAAACACTGTCTTGGTGGCCATTAAATTTGGGGGTTAGAATCGAGATAGATCCTAAAAACCACTTTTGGGTTCCCAAACCTTATTTGCTCCAGAAAGACCATCTCTGTAATTAGGAAATATATTACTCTGGACACATTAAAAAAATTATATTGCTATTAATTTACAGTATAAAAAATTCATGAAGAATTTTTCACACCTATATACTGTACATATAATGACCCATCTTTTTGCTTGTTTATTGTTTATTTAGAAAATGTCGACATCACTTTCAAATCTTCTCCCATCAGCATTTTTACATACAATTTGAAAAAAGTAGGTGAATTATCAGAATTTATCAGCACTTGTGAGTCATTTATCAGATTCTATTCAGAAAATAAATAAGATATTGTCATAGTTCAGGCAGTCTGTTTGAGTTGTGTACAAAGTTCAACGTTCAAGTTCAACATAGCTAGAAGTATAAATAAAGGAGCCAGATATAGCAAGAATTCCAGACACACTGAGTATATTATTATTTCCTTAAAGGGTCAGCATGAGAATCTAAATCATTAAAAAATCTTTTTTTTTTAATCTCTGTGGGGTCTAGTTTTAAAAACATAAGTTTTTGATAAGTTCAAAGCACTATAAAAGAGATTAATCAACTATTAATTAGTACTAAATGAACAACTGAATTTTGTATCTGAATATATTTAGACTGTAAGGAGTAAAATGTGCTGTGCAGACCAGAATAAACTGTTATTCTTCTTCTTCCTCTTTCGGCTTTTCCCTTCAGGGGTCACCACAGCGAATCATCTGTCTCCATTTAGTCCTATCTTCTGCATCCTCTACCCTCCACCAACTAACTTCATGTCTTCTTTCACCACATCCATAAATCTCCTTTTTGGTCTTCCTCTCAGCCTCCTGCCTGGTGGCTCCAACCTCAGCATCCTTCTACCTATGTACTCATTGTCTCTCCTCTGGACATGTCCAAACCATCTCAGTCTGGCCTCTCTGACTTTATCACCAAAACATCTAACATGAGCTGTCCCTCTGATGAACGCATTCCTGATCCTATCCATCCTCGTCACCACCAAAGAGAACCTCAACATCTTGAGCTCTGCAACCTCCAGTTCTGCCTCCTGTCTTTTCCTCATTGGCACTGTCTCCAAACCATACAACATCGCTGGTCTCACTACTGTCTTATACACCTTTCCTTTCATTCTTGCTGAAACCCTTTTATCACACATCACACCTGACACTTTTCTCCACCTATTCCAACCTGCTTGCACACGCTTCTTCACCTCTTTTCCACTCTCTCCGTTGCTTTGGATTGTAGACCCTAAGTACTCAAAGTCCTCTATCTTCTTTACTCCTACTCTCTGTAACTTCACTGTTCCACTTGTGCCCCTCTCATTTACACACATGTATTCTGTCTTGCTGCGACTAATCTTCATTCCTCTCTTCTCCAGCACATATCTCCATCTCTCTAGCCTTTCCTCTACCTGCGCCCTGCTCTCACTGCAGATCACAATGTCATCTGCAAACATCATAGTCCATGGAGATTCCTGTCTAACATCATCTGTCAGCCTGTCCATCACCAAAGCAAAGAAGAAGGGGCTTAGAGCCGATCCTTGATGCAGTCCCACCTCCACCTTGAAATCCTCTGTCACTCCTACAGCACATCTCACTGCTGTCTCACAGTTCTCATACATGTCCTGCACCACTCTAACATACTTCTCTGCCACTCCTGACCTCCTCATGCAATACCACTAAATCTAGACACAATGCAGCTCCCTCTGACCTTCTCTGTACTTCTCCATCAGCATCCTTAAAGCAAAAATAGCATCTGTAGTACTCTTTCTTGGCATGAAACCATACTGCTGCTCACAAATACTCACTTCTGACCTAAGCCTAGCTTCCACCACTCTTTCCCAAAGCTTCCTTTGTATGACTCATTAGCTTTATTCCTCTGTAGTTGCCACAATCCTGTACGTCGCCCTTGTTCTTAAAAATCGGCACCAGAACACTTTTCCTCCATTCCTCAGGCATCTTCTCACTCGTCAAGATCTTGTTGAACAACCTAGTCAAAAACTCAACTGCCACCTCTCCTAGACACTTTCATACCTCCACAGGTATGTCATCAGGGCCAACTGCCTTTCCCCTCTTCATCCTCTTCAAAGCCTTCCTCACTTCATCCTTACTAATCTCAGCTACTTCCTGATCCACAACAGTCACCTCTTCAACTCTACATTCTCTCTCATTTTCCTCATTCATCAGCTCTTCAAAGTACTCTTTCCATCTTCCCATCACACAATTGGCACCTGTCAGTACATTTCCATCCCTATCCTTAATCACCCTAACCTGCTGCACATCCTTCCCATCTCTATCTCTCTGCCTCGCCAACCTGTACAACTCATTCTCTCCCTCCTTACTGTCCAACCTAGCATACAGGTCATCATATGCCCTTTGTTTGGCCTTTGCCACCTCTACCTTCACCATACGCTGCATCTCCCTGTACTCCTGTCTACTCTCCTCAGTCCTCTCAGTGTCCCATTTCTTCTTAGCTAACTTCTTTCTCTGTATATGCTCCTGGACTTTTTCGTTCCACCACCAAGTCTCCTTATCTACTTTACTCCTTCCTAGCTCACATCCTACCTGTGGGGCATAACCACTAACAACATTGATCATTACTCCTTCAACTTCAAGCTTCAGACTCATCAGCCTATCTGACACTCGGTTCACTTCCAGAACGTTCCTAACAAACTCGTCCTTCAGGATAACTCCTACTCCATTTCTCTTTCCATCTGCACCATGGTAGAACAACTTAAACCCTTCTCCTAAGCTTCTAGCCTTGCTACCTTTCCACCTGGTCTCCAGGACACACAGTATATCCACTTTCCTTCTCTGCATCATGTCCCCCAGCTCTTTAGCTTTACCTGTCATAGTTCCAACATTCAAAGTCCCTACTTTCAGTTCCACACTCGCACGCACACGCCTTCCTTCTCTCCTCCGTCGACCAACAGTAGCCCAATTTCCACTGGCACCCTGTAGGTCAACAGCACCAGTGGCGGTCGTTGTTAACCCGGGCTTCAACCGATCCGGTATGAAATCCCTGTTTGTGATTTGCATGTTTGATTTGGCTTAGGTTTTACGTCAAATGCCCTTCCTGACACAACGCTCTACATTTATCCGGACTTGGGACCGGCACAAGGAATCACTGGCTTGTGACCTCTTATGGTTGCATTACCAGAACAAACTGTTATCCTGTCATCATATTCTCTTCAAACAACATCCTGTGACTACCACACACATCTCATGCACATTTGCTGTTTTAGATGTGGGATTTTGACATGAGTAGGACCAAAGCACAAAGGTGCTAAGTTTGTATCCTACGCCTCTGGTTTTTTTTTTTTTACCCAGCAGGAGATAAGATGTTACTTGTTTGCAAATTTCAGTTCACACTGCTTGTTCTTTAGGAACTCAGGTGTGAAGTTGAGCAGACAATGTTTCTTTAAAAGTGATGTTTATTCAGAAGGTACTTATGATGGCACCATTTTAATAATAGTTAGTTTTTTGTTAGGGTGATTATTTTCTGAGGGTGATGTTGATTGATCTCTCGCAGTTACTGAAAAGGAGGCTTCAAAACTGAGTCAACAACATGAACAACAAAATTGATATATACAGCAGTAAGAATGTCTTTTTAAGAAATCCACTTGATTTGCCTATTCCATTACATTCAAGAAAATGGAAAGATCTAAAATGTAGGTTTTAGTGTTTACTGTTGTTGTCTTTTGTTCATTTCAAGTAGTTTTGCATGGCCGTGCAGATGAAATGACGGAATTCTGATACCCATTTTTTACTTATTTATTCGTTTTATTCCTTCCCTGTCATGTAGAGTGCTTGTGTATGTGGATTATTGAGTGAATGAAAGTAAGATGTGCCCTAGTCGTCCACACAGCACTGTAGAGTTTAGCATCCTACCTCATTTAATACAGATCAGTCAACTTGGCAGATCATTTGTAAGGTCGCTGTCAGCCACATATGTGAAGAAATACAATTTATTTATTCTCCTTCGAAATAGGGTGCATCTAGTAGTCCTGAATATCCTCCAGTTTAAATATAATACATAATAAAAGTCAGAAATTAAATGAGCACTATTAAAGTTTTTTTTTGTAATTTTTTAAATTTATTTATATACAAATATCAGGGAAAATGGTAGAAAAATGGTAGATGGTAGAAACTGGAGAAATGGACCAGAGAAGCAAAATACATTTTTAGCTCAAAACAAAAGAGTAGTAAGTTTATTTTTTTTAATCTATTTTTAAAGCATCACCAGAGGTATAATTTAATAAATAAGAGACAGGGGACAGTGTAAATTATTTCCAAATAATGTTTTGGATTACATATGAACCTCCTTCCAGAACTTTGTATATGTTCACAAGAGCAAACCGTCAGAAAAATGATGTATGTGAGTTGCATTTATAGCGCAACCTGAGGTACTGGAGAACAAACTGGAAAGACAAACTTGCATATATTACGTCCTTCAGGAGGTTACTCAACTTGCCATTCTACTTATCTTTTTGTGGAAAAATTATCCCCATGTTTATAATTCTGGAGTTTGTGTTCCCCAAAAACCGGCCAATAAATGTTCTCTTTTTCTGCTATCCAGGTTTGCCATCATCCCTTTCTACCATCAGTTTGAGTTGGGCTGGTAACTGCAGACTAAACTGTGTTAACATTAGGTGTTGGCTGTTTTCCCAGGTGAGGATTAAGGCTCATAGTCTTACAAAGGAGAAAACTTTCTTGTAGAAACAGTTCAGTAACCTGAAATCCGAGCTACTAGACGACAGACCTGAAGTGTGACGGGAACGTTTTCCACATGGTGCCTGATGATAGCAGTTGCACGGCGTAAAGTGTTTTAAGGTCTCTGCTGTGCTTGAACACATTTAAAAGAAATACGTAAAAAGAGATTTTAATTAAAGAATAAATCTTGATTAAAGCAGGTTAGACCTCCATGATGACAGAGACAACCCTTTTATATGCTGTTCACTTTCAGACTGTAAGATGTAAATGCATGTAGCATACGAAGTCCAGAAAGTGTTTGGAATCAGTTCATTCTGTGAGGTACAGACTAAACATTTCTAGTAAATAATGTCTCGATTTATCCACCTTTAAGGACCAAGATTACTGCCGAATAATTTGTAACATATGAATATTTGAAAGAATGTAGCGTATGCTTACAAAACTGTGTGGAAGATTCAAAATTCTGTATTTGTTACGCAAATAGTTTTGTGCATTTGTTTATTTTGTGTCATTAAGTTGGTATGTTATAGCCAGATGAAGTTCATAAGGGGTCACTTTGTGATATTAAGAAGTTTTTCTTATGGTGGGATGTTCTGGTTGGGAGAACTTATGGCCTGAGGATAGAAACTCAGTTCTCTGTTTTGTCCAAAATACTTCATCATAACAAAAGGAACATTTGGTCAGTCGTGGTTATGTGGTAGAAAAGTAATATGGTTGGAACTACATTTCAAAAAGTAAAAATCCTGACCAAAATTTGCCTCAACCACTGGAATTGCCCAGTTTCTCATGGCCATTGTAGTTGTGCAATTATATTTAATATACTTTATTCAAGGTTCAGGGTTCAAGGTCTGTAATAACTGATGTTGTACATAGATGTTACATTGCACAAAGCCAGATGTAGCATTGAACTCACATTGAGAGGAATACTGCAGTCTGCCGTGGTCATTACTTACCAAAAGGCGCAAGAAAGGAAAATTTGTGAATCTGTCCTAAACAGTTCACAAAACCTTAGTAAATTACTGGTAGTTCTGACAGATTTACTTCACAATCATCACCATAATTACATTGTTCTGCCTGTACAAAGACAGTTGAATACCAGCTCCAACATCAGTTCCATCCCTGTCCTTGGTTTTCTGGGATGATCCTTTTTCTGTTCTCTGCTGCTGCTCGCTCTGATCTCTGTGGAACAGGCTGCTGTGTGACTCGACTGTGAAGAAGCTCTTGTGCCTTTGCTGACAAGTCCATTGTGGTCCCAAACCAGTCAGGTGTGACATCAAGGAGGTGTGTGAGGAGAAAGTCTGACAGGTTAGCTTACATTCCAGCTGTTATTAAAAGCACAGGAATTTCACAAGGTGTGACCTTTTTCTTGCAGTGTGGAAATCTTTAAATTAAGGGTGTGAGAACGTGGACCTTAAATACAAGTGAGGCCTGTGAACTTGCGTGTAGTTGAAGTTCCGGTTGCAAGGCATGCGTTACACAAAATGTAGTGAGTAGAGATTAAAGCAAATGGGTACAGTGCACTGGATGTCGTGGCCTTGTAAATTCTCTTGGTGCAAATTTACAGTGAAAAGAAATACACTGCCCTCCAAAAGTTTGGAAACGCCCCTGGCAAAGTGGGGTTTTGGACGATATCAGCATAAATCCTCATCATTTTTTGGTGCAAATACATTAAAGTAACTTGACATTATCTTTGGATGCCAGCAGTAATAATCTTTATTTTGATTACATAATAATGGCAATATATATATGTCAAAGTCAGACAGGCCCCTTTTTTAAAAAGAAAAAAGGTTTTTAAAAGATTTTTGGTCAGCACACCTTAACAGCTGCAACAATTGATTGGTTCATTGACAGCTCGGACGCCCAGATTATGCAGAGCTGTAATGGCTGCTAAGGGTAGATATTTTGATGAATCCAAAATGTAAGTATTTTCTATGTATAAACTGTTTAATAAACTGTTTATGTAATAAAATATGTTTTGGTCGTTTGTGTTGTCCCTTATCAGTGCAACATTATCACAAATTAAAAAGGATTCATGGCATTACTGTCCAAAACCCCACTTTGCCAGGGGCGTTTCCAAACTTTTGGAGGGCGGTGTATATTTTGTGACTTATGTATTTGTGCACCAAATTGTCAAGCAAAACATTTTTTTACATAAATGGAACAATTATTATTAGATTTTCTAAGAATGGAATGCTTTAGAACATCAGGTTACTACATTTTATAAAGAAAAAAATAGCATGTACATTTGTATGCAAAGTTTTTCTTTTCTAAAATATTATTTGTCTCATACAAGCAGTGAAAGATACCCTGATATATTCCTAAGACTTTCCAAATTTAAACAGAGACTAACAAACAGATTTAAGTAAAAATTAAAAATAAAATTCAATAAAAGATAAACCAATATAATCAAATATAGTAAATGTATAGAAAATATATTTTTAACAGTGACTGTACATTGTGCGTAATATAGAATTATTTTCCATAAGAGATTTGAGCTTGCTCAGACTTACACCAATGGTTCACACAACAGCTGCAGAGTGTTAACCTACTAATTAAATTTCAATTAATTCTGGAAGTTTGCATAAATATTGTGCTGGGACAACACATGTTTTATAGATGCCCTTTCCTTTCTTGGCAGAAAAGGGGACAGCTCACCTTACATGGAAAGATGACACACACACACCGCACTCCCTTCAGAAAAACTGAAACACAATGTGTGTAATATTTTACTATAGCAGCCTTTCAGAGGGAGAGCCATTAGGCAGGTTTTTCAGTAAAAAAGGGTTCACATTCAGAGCAGCATTTACATAATTTACACACTAACAGGTTAAAGTTTCATTATAGCTGATTTGTTTAGTCACTTTCGCACCGTGGTAATAGCGCAGCCGACCGTAAGGATCTGTTTTCAACACCAAAGAAAATGAAAGTCTTGCTGCAGGCATTCAGCCCTCTCCCAACATCTTCTGTCACCTTCCGAATTCGGCAGATGGGAGGCAAGTAAGTGGAGGCAGATGTGAGATGGAGAATGGTACTCGTTGGCACTGGAGTTGTGAGGTTGATGGAAACGATTGCCTCAACGCCTGCTCAGTGATGTAGATCTAAAGACCTCAGAGTTGTTTGTTTTCCAAAGCCGATGGCACACTGCAGTTTGGCTCGTACCAAAATAATTCCATGGGTTCCATGAATACTGGGTTCATGAGCCAAAAGTAGACTCAGACCATGAGAAAATATGAATGCCAGTGGTTTTTGTCTGGTCTTGTAAAATGTAAATGCTGACAGTGCAGTGAGGTGAATAACCCTGGACTTTAAACATTTTGTGATGCCCAGTACTTTGTTATACACCCCTCAATAACAACTTCTAAATTAAATGTATATACGGACTATACACTGATCAGCCATAACATTATGAACACTTAGACATGAAGAGAATAACATTGTTCACCTTCTCACAGTGACACCTGGCAGTGAGTAGGATGTATTGGGCATGAAGTGAGCATTTTATACTTGAAGCTGATGTGTTGGAAGGATTAAAAAATTGGCGATTGACTTTGAGCGACTTTGACAAGGGCCAAATTGTGATTATGACTAGACCACTGGGTCAGAGCATCTCTAAATCTGCAGCTCTTGTGGGTTGTTCCCGCTCTGCAGTGGTCACTACTTACCAAAAGTTTTTCGAGGAAGGGAAAATGGTGAACTGACGACAGTGATGGACTGCCAAGGCTCATTGATACACATGGGTAGTGAAGGCTGGCATGTAATATCCAATGCAACAGATGAGCAACCAGTGCTTCACCCTTTATTTATTGCACAAATTCAAAAAAAATTCTGATCTGAAATGTTTGAATAAATAGCTGAGTTTTCACGATGCAAAAATAGGGTTAATTATATCATGAAACTCGATGCCACATAGTTGTTTATAATGCACTGTGCATTAAATATGTTACACGTACACTATTGTTGTGTACACTGGATTCAGAGGGAAAAAAGAGCCTCATTTGTTTTTCAAACCTCACCCCTTCAAACGAACACTGTTTGTGTTATGCTGAAGGCCCTGCTGACCTTCCTGAACTGTCTTTACCGCATGCTGATATCCATCATGCAAAGGGGCAGCAAAGGGCAAGTCCGAGAGAAGCAGATCATGGTTTGTTGTTTTAGAGATGTTTGTTATTTGCTCACTTAGCTGGGTACAGTTCTTCTCCAGAGCTGCTTCTACTATTGTCATTAAAGCCTTGATAAACGTTGCCCAACAAATTTAGCAAAATATAAATTGTCATAGTTTGAATGCTTAGCTTTGAAGTCAACACTGAAGAAGGTGCAGATCTTGGAGTATCCGCTGCTCTCTCACAGTGCCCTGAAAATGGGCTAATTCAGAGATGAATAAAATCACTGATTAATTTTTTATTCACCTACTTAAAGTATTATTCCTCAAAGATAGTAAAGCCTAGGCTCTTCTGCTCGCTAATATTCTATTCATCACTCAGACTGTAGCCCCCGTCACGCACACACTCAATGAAGTCAAATATTAAAGCCTTTGACGCAAATGAATTCCAAGGCCTTTTTACCATATGTCAGCATGTCTAAGCCGTTGGTTATCTCCCTAGATGATGGGCACAGTTGAGGGTAGCCCTGTTCTCTTCTCCACTCTTTGAACCTTTAGAATTCAGGAGGAAAATGCTTTTGGCCCACTTTCACTTTTTTTGGCCAATGTGGTCTGAAACGTGGCATCTACGGTTTAGTCTTAATATGAGCCAGACCTCTCAGAAGCCTGATAAACGCTCAAAGATTTTCGGCCAAAGACGTTAATCTCCATCAGTGGGAAAATGAAATATTATTCATCAGTGGGAAAACCAAGGAGAGGTAAAGGTCACAACCAGCTGTTTTATTCTGTAAAACTTACTGTTCTCAAAATCTGATTTGTCAGTTTAATTAGAAGGTAATCAGAATGCAGGTACATTGTTAAAAATAATGGGTGTTTACCTTCACTCTAATAAATTTCGGCAGTTCCGTTCATCACCAGAAGCCCTTCAGAACACACAAATAAATTTTAAAGGAACCTTCCAAGCACTGTAAGTATACTTAGAATTCTATTAAGCTTCTAACATCTAAAACATCTAAAACACCACTGTGGTTTCTGGATGGTGCTGCTTCATATTCTAGAAAGATTTCTGCATCTGTATAATCCCTTTATGAGGGTTAAAAGGACCACATAAGTTCAAAATAAAGCGTAAAGATTAGTCTTATAAACAAACACTTCATAAAGAAGACTTCATCAGGACTATGAAGCCTTTCATACTTAGCATCTGACACAGATGTTTCAGCCTTCACAAATGTATTTTACCACCTTTGATAAAACCAAACTGTGTGGGGCTTGAACTGTGATTGAGACTCCCAGAGAGCATAAAGACTGAACAGTTTGTGAATGTCTGATGATTTCAGGTAGCACTACTTTAAAAGAGACAGTACTGAAATGGTTCAGTAATAACTGGGTGCCTGAGGGTAGAATATTTCTCCAGCTTCAATATAAATAAACAGCAAAGCGCAGCAGAGATATGGAGAGTGCATGTAAAAGTGTGTATTTAGATGATTTTATACTAAAGGAGTGAAACAAATCCATGCCTACTGATTGTAGCTGTATTTAATCCAAATTTGGTGTTTTGAATTCCTCATTTGAGCTTCTTTAAGGATACTTAAAAAATACAAATCACTTGTTGCAAATGCTGAAACCAAAAAAGAAAATAATGAATTAACTGACCTTTTAAAAAAGCATTTTTAAATTTATTATATTGAACTCAGAAATCAGCACATCACCTGTAGTTAAATTCCAGTTTCCGCCTCAATGCTGAAGGGAACATCAGAAAAATATACTCTCTAATGTCAAGGTTTCTATAATTTTGCAAGTGATATTTTGCACTAAGCAAAGTTTGTCATTTCTGTGTTCATCAAGGTTGGTAAGATTCCACACATCTGTATAATACTGTGGAAAAACACACCCCTAAAACTCCCTCTTTCCAAAAATGTCACCTGTGTCAGAATGTTAGAGTAAAATTACTAAGCCCTTCTTTTCCAGAAGCCTCATATAGTCAGGATAAAAGCTCACTCTGATAGCGAGTGTTTTTCTTCGATTTATCCTAAAACATTCTTATTTTAATGTAGCCCATTATTATTATTATTATTATTATTATTATTATTATTATTATTATTATTATTAAGGAACGATTTTTATGTCAGATACTCACTTTATTACACTTGTAATTCTTGGCAAATTAATTAACATTCTATTAGCCTTTGATATATTTAGATTTTGATGTACAAAACTTTAGGATACAAGAATAAAAAATACATTTTTAGCTGTAGAACATCAACTGACAAAATCATTCCTTAAGAACTACTTAAATGGTGCATAACACATCCTCAGTATATAGTAAAATGTCCCATTTAACAATATTGTAGAGATTTCTAGAAATACATGTCACACAATTTAAAGCTTCTAATTTTTGAGCTCTTATTTCCTGCCTTTCCTATAGAGTGATACAGCAAATTTCATATGGACGAACCAAATCTACGGTCAGGATGTACTTAACAAAGCTGGGTCTTCCAGCCCTGATTATTAGCTTGTCTTGGCCAAATGCTCATAGGATATTCATGAGGTGTGAAGAAACTGTTTTTTTTAATATTCCATAGCAAGAGCAGCACAGCACAGCACTACAGTTTGCTTTTAACCACAGAAAAATTATGTTATGTCATTTGCTGTTGGTGTGTTCACAAGCAGGAGAAGAAAGAGTGCTGTGTGTACGTCTGCCTTTGGTCCTTTCTTAAGCATGTTTCCTGTAGCTGTACAAACTCGAGAAGCTCTGATCTCACAGCACACGGCCAGTTCCCAATAACACAGGGTGACGTCTTCACTGTATTGTAGCATGCATAGCTAAAGACTGCAGCTGGCCTTAGGAAATCTGGAGATTATAAAGTGGTGTGCAAAATTCTTGAGCTACCCCTCACTGCTTTATATTTTCTATGGGAATGAGGAGGTATGATTATTTATGTGGAAACAAACATGTAAATCCTGTTCCTAGAGACTATAATAAAAACACAAAAACGTCTGGATCTTTGGAAGCAAAATATAACGGTGCAAGACAACACATGGGTCAAGACTTTTGCACTGTATATTTTCAAAAACACTTAAAATGGCAGTTAGCACTCCGTAATGGGAAGGTTGCTGATTCGAATCCCAAGACTGATGAAGGTACCACTGAGGTAGTCATGAGTAAGGTACTGTTCCTAAGACGGCCCAGGTTAGCTGCTCACTGCTCCTTCACAGATGTGTCAAATGCAGAGGTCACATTCTGTTGTGGTGTATTGTGTTCACAATGACAAATAATCACTCACTTTCAAAAGACATAAGGACACCTTTTGCATTCATTAACTCCTCAGTGAACCAAATTATTCAGCCGACCATCTACACAGGGGAGTTGTGTTTCTATTATGAAGATTAGAAGAGTTTTGTAAGTAATGTAAATTTTAGCACTGTCTTTTATTTAACTCCATACAAAAATCCACTTTGTACTTTGAACCATTTTGTACAGATAAAGTAAAAATGCTGGATCTAAATATTCTCTCAACGTATTCACAATCCGTACAAGTCTAAAAGTGGAACAAATTACCGACATGTATAATATCTGTAACAAAGCCAAACGTTGAATGAAAATGTAGAGTTGAGTTCCTTCAATAATAATTAATGAGTACTTTCACTAAATTTTAGGACAAATATCAGGACTAACCAGCAGCTAATTGGAGCAGAGTACATCTGAAAACTTACTTTTGCAAACTAGTCCCAGGGTTTTTAAATAAGACAACAAATGTGCTTTCAATAATCTCTAATACTTGCTTAATATTATTTATAGAAAAGATTATTTTTGTGCCATTTTTTAAAATTATTTTGCTTTGTATGCAAAATATTTAAAATAATATTCTTGTTTCCCTTTTTTTATGTGCTATATCTGAATTCTCTAGCATTTCACTTGTGAGGCTTTATTACATCACTATCAAATCTAATGACAAAGCACATTGCATTGGAATGATCTGTGAGGCATTTGCCACAGTGGTTTATTCTCCTCAGAGTCTGGTGGGTTTTTTCACCAGTTGGAAAGTAGGTCATTTTCCAGTCCCGTCGACTCCTTGGAAATACTGTTCTTAAATTAGCTTCTCCATTCCAAAACTCATACACGGTTAACAAGTTTATTCTTGGTCAGATTCAACATTTCAATTTAGCATGAAGCATTTTCTGTACTGAAGTGAAATGACATGCTCCATTACAAATTGCAGCTGAGCTGTAGTAAGTCAAGCATTTTTCACATGGATATTAGTCAAAAAAGACTGGATGATGTGTGGGTTAGTCACTGCTATTGCTATTAGTGTCGTAACAGTTTCTATTTGTATTGTAGAACAAAAGTCCAGAGGATGTCATGTTTTGAGGTAAACACTATATGTACACTGAGTTGTTTTCAGAAAACAGATCCGCTCTGATCAAGGTGGAGATGTAAAAACCTTAATATAATGTTTCAAACTATAACATGATTAAATCCAGCAACGTCAGTGTTTCTTTCTCAGCTTGAAAAACAAGTATCAATGCCACACTTTATTTATCCTTTAAAATGAACTGCACTTGGTTTATCATTTCTTGAAAGGACCAGATAATTAACAGAGAAGAATCAACTTCTCTGGAACAGGAAAATTAATCTAAACTCAGTCTGTAAGTACTGTTTCCCCTTAATATACACTGTAAATACACTTAACATTTAACCTTACAGCTTGGCAGTGGAATGCTAATATACAGTCCAAGACAGACTTTTCCATTTCGTGGATCCATGCAGAAATATCCTCAGTTTAATGTTCACTGTGGCTAAACAGCTCAATCTCTCTTTTTTCTGAAACGCAAAACAGATTTCTCCCTTTATTAGATCAAGCAAACCCTGATGTGGGATGCTGTACTGGAGATAAGATAATTAAACCCATAAATACTAATAAATATGGAGAATGTCATTCAACAGGGCACAAAATATCCTGGATTACGTACCATCACAACATAAATAGAAATTAAATGCCTGTAGCACAGCCTTGACACCAACATTCTGAGTCATATCATTATTGCAAGCCCTTATCTCTGCCAGTTCACAGTATTTTATAGGCTTTACAATATTCAAATATACTGTTACTGTCTATAAATGAAATGAACTGCAATGATTCAGCAGAAACACAACATAAAGAATGCTGACAGGTTTTGAGCTGGGTTCATTTAACGCAGCTCTATAGGCATTAGCCATTTAGCCTGAGCAGAGGTGAACAATCTCCCCCTGGTGACCAAACTCTTCATTACAGCACTCAAGACGTTCAGCAGGATCAGAATTTTTATACCGGAATTCATTCAAACTCAAGTTGTTCTACTGGGGAGAACTCTTACGCATGTACTAAAAATGAGTGAACACAAACATGCTAATGCTAAGAGACAGAACTAATAGGTTTGAGATCTGAACACTACCTGAAATTTCCCTTTTAGATAGTTAAATCACCTCAAGACGTACACTACCGCTCAAAAGTTTGGGACCACTTGGAAATGTTCTTGTTTTCCATGGAAACACACATGAAATTAGTCTGAATTGGAAATAAAGCAAAGGAGCAGTACATGCAGACACTGTCAGAGTTAGAAATAATGATTTTAATGGAAATGATGAATGTGTTCTCCAAACATTGCACTTTTTGCAGCAGTTACAGCTTGGCAGACCTTAGGCATTCTAGCTGTCAATTTTTCAAGGTAATCTAATGAGATTTCACCCCATGCTTCCCGGAGCATCTCCCACACGATGGATGGTCTGGGCTTTGGAGGTGGTAAAATAGGAGATTTGTACAGAGTGCAAGGTATCTTGAGGAAGCAAAGTTTTGCAGCGCCATGCCATACCCTGTGGACTACACTTGAATGGGGCCAATGTCATCCTACAGCAGGAAATTACCCAAAACACACCTCCAAAATGTGTCAGCAATATTAAAGAATTAAGCAGCGGGGCCAGAATTCTGGCTGTAATGGAGTGGCCAGCACAGTCTCCAGATCTGAACCATATTGAGGTGTTGTGCAAGCAGCTTGACCGTATGGCACGGAGGAAGACTCCATCAAGCCAATCCATCTTGTGGGAGATGCTCCAGGAAGTATGGGGGGAAATCTAATCAGATTATCTTGAAAAATTGACAGCTAGAATGCCTAAGGTCTGGCGGGCTGTAATGGCTGCAAAAGGTGGGTTTTTTGTGATGAAAGCAAATTTTAAAGTACACATTCATCATTTCAATTTAAATCATTGTTTCTAACTGTGACAATGTCTGCATGTCCTGCTCATTTGCTACAGTATATCTTCTATTCAGAATAATTTCATGTGTGTTTCCAGGAAAACAAGAACATTTCTAAGTGATCCCAAACTTTTGAGTCACAGTGTACCTTAAAAAACACTGCGGACTGATTTCTTGCTAATGGACTTACCATTTAAACCCAAAGCTAGTCTAGGGCTGGGCTTAATCGTTGACTGGGCTATACAGTATGTGGACTAAAGTGATATTAGAACATTTTGAAGTTTTCTAACAGTCAAGCTCAAACTGTTGATTTCGGGTTTGTCCTCAAGAACCTGAAGAGCTGAAACAGGTGTGAAACAATCTAAACTGCGCAAGAGTTCGTGATCCACATTTTTGCTAATAATACTCTTAAAACATTACAGTGAATAAAATAAATCTTGATAGACATTTGAAATAAATAAGTTGTTAAATAGTAAAATGTAAAAAAAAAAAAAAGGAAAATATAGCAGTGACCACTGAAAAGTTGGTGATAAAAAATAGACTGTTGCTCATACATGTATTTCAGGACATATTTACATGCTGAACGATGTCACCTCATTGAAGATGTGCTAGATATCTCTGGCCCATATGTAAAGCGCTCGTCTCCAGAGTGGCATCCTACATATAAACGAGAAAAGATCATTTCACAGCATTACATTAGCATTCTCATTATCTACTATGAATCCAAGAGCACTTGATTCTAGACTAGATGGAAGTCTGAAATGCATTAGTTCCAAGGAGATAAATTACCTTGGCTCTTCTCCGAAGGTAATCTCTGCGATTATGCAGCATTTTAGTACAACGCACAATCACCTCCGTCTCCCTCCCAGATAAATAGGGTAAAGCTGAAATGATCTGGAAGCCCAAAGGAAACAAGATTCATCATCACCACCATCATGTCACTTGCATAGATGTGTATCACAACTTGATTACACAGTGAGTGGAAAAAGCAGTGAGTACTTTGTTCATAACTTCAGCAAATGCTGACTGATGTTCAGCACAGTCACTGCTTAATTCAGAATTAAATTACAAACAAAGGCATTATTATATTACACACCACACTTTAAACCTGCAGCTACAATCTGAAGTGTCTTACGAATGACAAGTAAGAAATCACAATATTCATTAATTGAACATTTGACCTTGATTAGGATTGATGAGAGTATTTTGTATTTGTGTTTGCTTGTTTGTTTGTGTTTTGTCCTCGCAGTTCACTATCTATGGTTTGTACTGTAAACTATTAAAGCTGTGATAAGTTTTCTAATGAAAGAGTGCCATTCTTTTACTTCTTCTTCAGGCTTCTCCCATTAGGCGTCTTCACAGCGGAAACAACTGGCTCATTCTTTGACAAAAGTTTTGTGGTTTTTAAGTAACTGAAGGAAACACACACAGATGTAGTGGCAGACTGGATGGGGGAGTTACGTGACAACACACTTGGCAACATGTTTTTAAGAGGGCAGTACATGGACACACACTAGAGAAAATATTGACCAGAGAAAATCTTTTATTACATATTAACAGAATTAAAAAAAAATAATCACAATAATAATGGGGCAAGATTATGTTAATTAAAGGTTCAGAATGAGGGTTTCAGGTAATTTCTGATTAATTGCCCAGCCCCATTCAGGAGCAAAGTGCCATTGATAATGCAATCTATCAGTAGCATTGGTGACTTCAGAACTAGAATCAGAAGTTTATTGCCAAGTACGTTGTTATATACATGGAATTTGCTTCATGTCACTTCATGTAGAAGAGAAACCTTTTAACAAAAAAAAAATCATTTTGATTTTGTAACTCTGACTTTGTAACTTGTAATTGCAAAAACAGACAATTATGGTTATGGTTTATTCAAAAACTGACATTTTAGTGTTCAGTTTTAAAGTTGTCACATATTGTTTATGTGAAAATCACAATGTAATAACATCAGTGTGATGTCATTCATTCATTCTCCAAACCGCTCAATCCCAATTGGGGACGTGGCTGGGACTGGAGCCTATCCTGCGAACTACTTGCACTAGGAGGGAACCAACCCTGGGCAGGCGCAACACACCACAGGGGACACACACACACAAAATCACACTCTCAGTCACACCTTATGAGGCCAATTTAGAGTCGCCGATTAACCTGTAGTGCTTTTGGAATGTGGGAGGGAACCGAAGCACCCGGCGGAACTACAAAAAATTTTAAATTAATTGTGATCTCATTTAATAGTTATTACTGTTACATGTTTAAGGTGTGGTGGGTACTATAATAATCACTTTGTTGCAAATGCACACCCCATATATAATTACATAATTAATAAAACTGGTCAACATTTAACAAAGTTATGTGTAAAGGTATAAAGGCAGGTTTCTTGCTCATGGATTAAGCCTAGTCTTGGACTAAGTTGTAAAACCAATGGAGATTTACCATTCAAACTCAAAATTAGTCTCAGACTAGTCTTATTCCTCGACTGGGAAACTGGGTCTAAGTGTACAAGACAAAGATACAACCTTGGCTGTAATTGGTCCCCACTCAATGTTTCTGCTGTAGCACGCTCTCTGCCAAACCTGGAACTGGGTAAGAATCTCTCTGGCCACCACCTGTTCACACAAATGAGGTTGTCCCGTTTCCATTCAACTGCATCAAGCATAATTCAGTGAGTCTTTTAAACAAGCACTTACGCTGAACGTCCTCTGCCGGTTTGTGAGGGCCACCTTCACCAGGTCTGGTCCCGGGTTTGCAGGAGGCACTCGGTTCGACTACAACACACAAAACTCAATCAGTACCGGCTCAATTCTCTTGCATTTTCATGCACAAAGCTCATCTTTAAAGGTATCATGTTCCAAATAAATAAAGAAACATACAGACACTAGATAATACTTTAAATTTACTTGAACTGCAATTCAACGGACTGCTTTTAATGACTGTTCATGAGTCATGACCATGATTCTGTTCTTGAGCTTCTAACACAAAGCGAGAAGGCAGGAGGGTAAAATAGAAATTGCTTTTATTCATAAACACATCAAGGTCAGCCACTTTGTTAGCTGGTGAACACAGCACGAAAGGAAAAAAAACACTCAAATCAAACACAACAGATCTATGAAACAGCAGGGATGAGCAGTGCAAATGACAGCATCTGGTGCTGCTGGTAATCAGACTCTTTTTCAGACTTGTTAATGTGCACTTTTTGTTTAAATTCCTTAAATTGTTTTGTTCCACATCGACTATATGGTCATGCAAGTGGAGAACACATTAGTCATATTAATTTAAATAAGAAAACGTCATTATTAGTGAATGTCATTGTTTATCTAGAGTTAATATAAATGAGAAAGATCTGATACACAACCAATAACAAGCTCATAACAAATTCAGAGAGAACTGCACTCTAAAAGAAAAAAAATCATGTGTCAGTACTAAAATATGAAGTTATATTAAGTTTCCCAGAACATGTTCCTGCGAGAGCCAGATCAGAGAATCTGTAATGTTTCATAGCATGTTTAATTGTTATTATATTATCTTGCCATGCTACTTAAGCTCATTCATTTTCATTTGTTGTTCAGCACATTAGCTTTTGTGGCCAGAGTATTCAATTTAAGTTTAGCCGGAACTAGACTCTGCAGATCTACAGGAACAGGGGTTTGGGCCCCACTTAATTAAGCTCTGACTTGGATTACAGCCTCGTGAAATGAATTTCAGTCATGAAATTCTGATTATGACATTGACTGTGAAGCTGCCGAGGACCTCAGTCGTGCGATCGTAATCAAATTTCAGCACGGACAATGAAATCTGATCTCGGCACATCTCCCCCCACCCAAAGTAGTTTTAATGACAAGTCAATAGATGAAAAAGCTCTATGCACGAACAGATAAAAAAAATACAGATAAAATACAGAGAATAAATAAAAGTGGAGGGAAGAAATATGTATTTTTAACACCTTCCAATTCTGTAGAATTATAAGGAACATCATTCATGGAGTAATGTCATGTTCTGTGGAACTAACACATTTTGAATTTAAACACATTTGGCCCTTTAAAGGCAATCATCGACTGGTCTTCAATACGTTAAATTATCAGTTATAATCAGTGTTGGGGAAGCTATTTAGGATAAAAAGTAACTAACCCTACATCCAAGCTACTGTTTTAATATAATAGCTAGCTACACTACAAGCTACAGAAAAGAAGGAGATAACTACATCAAAGCTATTTCACAGCCATAGATTCTTGCTTCCATCTTAGCCAAGGTAGACTCCATCCTCCGACTCCATCTTGCAGCTGCCAAGAGCGTGGTATGACGCAATGAGCATGTGTTGTGTATGCTGGTAATTGAAAGTACATCTTTATAAGATAGAAAAACCATTTGTTTTGCCACACAGCATCAAAAAAAAAAAAAAAAAAGTAGTGATGCAAGATCATATCAGAATCGGTTGATAATTGCTTTTTAATTGCCTGTGCATTGGACTGATGCTTAGATTTGCCCGATATTTTACGATGCATTTGTTGCGCAACGTAAAGGTAGCACTTGTGCCAGGCATGTCCAAAGCCAGAGGGGGGATTTCATACAGCGTGTGCCTTCTGTCTTAAAATGTATGGTGTTATTTTGTGCCAAAATTCTGAGCACACAGTGAAACGTTCGCAAGCAAAATCTCTTGTCTTTTCACGCTCAACTCGCCTGCACGTGTGAAAAACTTTCAACTAACTAAATTGCATGTTTGCCTCACTTAGCGAATGTGAGCTGCCACATAGGCTGTGTCCTGAGCCGTGTACTGCCGCACTTAATAGTATGGTAGGTAAGGCGCTCTTATCATACTTTTCTATGCGGTAGTATACATCTCAGGAAATAGCCAGGGTTGTAACTTCACAGCTCGCTATACACTAGGTAGTGCACATGGAGTGTCACACGGGCCCTATTTGCCTTGGTACACCACATAGGGCGGGAAGTGACTTCCACCCTCGCTCCACTCTGCTTTCATGCTCACTTAAGTCAGTGCCGTGTTGTGTACTCATTTATCGGCATGGGAAAATATATGCATGAAAAATATCGGATTTTGGCACCGGCCAGAAATTCCATATTGTGTCTCCCTACTTTTAAAGCTACAGCACTTTTCAAGATGCTTCAATGCTGATAAGGTGCTGAAAATAGTTGATAAGTAGTGTCGCTATTTGTAGTTAGCTACTCTCCAACACTGTTTATAATTAAGTATCTTTATAACCATATGACAGTCACACAAAGGGCACTACACCTATTCTGGATTATTTTTGAAAACATGTCCTCCATCCAGGCATCCAGGTGGAACACCATCTTAAAAAAATGGGATGAGGTAAATGATCAACCTCGGATTTCCGGCTCTGTACATCTCAGCACATTCCGGTTCCATGCGCTTTCAGGAGATGGCCTTTAAGCTGCCAGAGGCAGACGAAGGTCTTTCCGCACTGTCGGCAGTGGCAGCTCTTCCCCACCCGGTTGTGCCTCCTCAGGTGGATTCTGAGGTGCGTGGACCTGTTGAACCTCATTCCGCAATGTGGACAGCCAAACAGCTTCTCCCGGGTATGGATGTTCTGATGCTGCTTGAAGTTGCCGAGCCGGCCGAAGGCTTTGCCGCAGACGGCACAGACGTAAGGCCTCTCTCCCGAGTGCTGCCGCTGGTGGTCCTTCAGCTCGAAGTTGTGCACGAAGCTCTTGCTGCACTGCGAGCAGCTCAGTGGTTTCTTCCCCTGGTGAGTCAGCATGTGAACTTTCAGGTCACCGGCTTGGGAGAACAATTTCCCACAGTGGGAGCACGAGTGGGGCTTTTCGGTGTGGAGATTTTCGTTTGTCTGAGGCAGCTCCTTCTGCGGGAAATGATTAAGAGGCGGAACGGGGTAAGGAACCGTCTCACCAGGACAGAGCTCTTGGACAGCCAAAGGGTTTTGTGAAAAAATCTGTTGGTTTGAGCTAAATGAGTGTCCGTCGTTCTGGTTGTGGTCAAGCAAGCTGGATCTTTCCGACACAGCTGCTAATGAAGGGTGAAGCAGGTCAGTGGGGATGGACTCACAGGACTCAGCCTTGATGCCTAGCGATATCTCTGCATTACCCTTCACTGGACAGGACATTAAATATGAAGTCGGATCTGGCACGTCGAGCTCGGATAGATTAGGAAAGCTATCTACCTGTGTTTCCTCATGACTCCAGGATCCTCCGGTGTCTCTGCGATCGTGATCTGATTCCACGGGACGGTTGTCGTCACCACCGTCGTTGCCGCAGTCCCATACTGGCAGCATCTCCTCTTCCTCCTTGATTGAAACTGGATCGGACTCGTGCTCCGATTTCATGGTGGAAAAGGGCGGCGAAGGCGCCAACACACCTTCGCCACCTTCCTCTGTGCTGCTTTGTGTTAGTCTAGACTGACCAAAGTCTATTTCTTTACCGGGACTAAAGTCTGCCATAGGGGAGCTACACTGGAGTTCTCTGGAGTCAGCAGAGTGCTCGTGAATCCCCATGACAGCCGTGTCAGGCAGGAGCTGCTGTAAAACATGCCGAGGGATTTGTGTTGCGTGGTTAGAGGCAGTGTCCTGTTTTCTGCCCTGTTCGAAGGTGGCAGATTTTTCCTCCGTGTGAGCAGGAGTCTCTGTGGGGACGTAGGAGTCCAGACAGTCGGCGGACCTCCACACCTCGCTGAACACAGGCCTTTTCTCCGACTGCTCCTTAAGGCTGAGGCTGAAGCAGAGCGTGTCTGTACCTGCAAACCAAAAAATGGATTTCATGAAACCAGTGAAAACCATCACATACATACATTAATACGACATTTTAATGTACAGAAATATGCATTAGAAGTTGATGTTGCAAGTAAACCAAATTTTTCATTTGTACATTAAATTTCAGCTCTTTTCTTCTGGATGAAGGACTGTAATCACAAAGTGTGCAAAACAAAGCAGAATAAAAATAGCTCTGTCCCACCTGTCATTACTCAAATGAGCAATTCTGGTATTTTAGTATCAGTGGTTTGCTAAGGATTGTGTGTTTTTGTGGTCGAAATTGTCAATGTTGTCTGCAACCTGTCTGTAAAAGGAATTATGATTTGGGTTTGAGCTGTACAATATTTGAGGGAAAAATGCAAAAAAGCTTTTTTTCCTGTGATGCACACTGCATCATATAACGTTGATAATTATTCAAGTGATTATTTAATTTTCCCAACCTGAGATTGACTCGGCTGGTTGCTCTGCGGTTCTCTCATCGCTGGCCGTGGCTCTTCCGCAGTCTACACATCTCACTCTCGTCTCTCGCTCTTTCAGTTTATTCTCAGAGAACTGGAGTCTCCTCATGAGTAGTTCCACCTCCTTCTTGCCACGGCCCACCTCCTCCATAAAACTGTCCTCCACCAGCCTGGTGATCTCCATCATGGCCGACTTGAGAATCGTCTCCATGACGAGCGCCAGCTGGGACTGAAAGGCTACAATGAGTGCGTCTGACATTTTGCCTCTGTTGTTTTACAAATGCTACCTCCCCTGGAAAAAACGAACATAAACCTCGCTCCTAACCTGGAGTACCTGTGAAAAAAAGAAAAGTTATTTGTATTTTATTATTATTTATTTTATTAGTAAGTTATTTTGATCAGAAAAACAACATAGTAGAATTAAGATTAAGGTTGTACAATCATTATGGCACAGTAATTCTGGTACAACATTGTGTCATTTCTGCCAAAGCAAGGTTTAACATTATTACTGCTGCATATGTTGCTTTGCCATTTGCATTGCAATAAGCAAATGATGTTCAAATAAAACCAACCATGTCAGGCTATAACTTTTTTTCCTATTTGATAAAAAAAAAAAATTCTCATGACTGATCTAGAAGATTAGAAAGTCAGAGTAAAAAAAATCACTTATATTATTATCTTTCTTTGCAGACAAACACTCAAAAATTCATTCTATAAACAAATTATAGGTGTATCACATATAAATGTACATTGCATGTCACACATTTTAACTACCTTGTGCATCACATACTATAATTATTAGACATTTAATCCTAAACTTTGTTAAAACAGGCACAAGTGCAAATTTTATAGAAACATAGGGCATTTTTGGCTTACTTTTAGGGATTCATTTGACATTTCAATAATGCTTAAGATAGGTTTACATTTCACTACTTGTTGTACTTCTTGATCAATGTACAGTACATGCCCAAAATTGAATCTTAAATGCCAAATATTTTCCAATAACATGCAGCATTTGCGATATCTGTCACTTTAAGACAGTTATAACCAGACCAGAAACGCGGTTTCATTTCGATACACTGCCAGCTCAGGACAAGGTCAGACTTGATAACTTGATACATTAATACAAATAAACATTTAACTTGCACACATCCTCCACTTCTGCCACATTCATGTCATGAATTCTTTTTCAACCCGTGAACCAGTTTGCACTCTCTTTAAATGTAATTTAAAAAACTGAACACCGTTAAATCCCTATTTATTGACTTAACCACTTTGTATTTTTAACAATATTTTTATCTTCTAGCACCAACCACCAAATGCATGTTTTAACGTGTTGGCAATAAACTTAATTCTGATTCCGATAACCACTGCACTTCAAATAATGAAGCATAAACATTTAAACATACAAAGATGAGTAACTAGACGTAAAAGAGACGCAGGATCCTGCAGTTTTAATGTATTTAAAAGCTGTTTAAAGTTACAGCGTTGGTCCAGACACTATTACGATACAGTACGTGCAGTTCTGTGTATTTTTGTGCAAGTTACTATGACACCGCCGAGTTTATACTTTATCGGGCCACTGTCTCCCCTGAAGCGGTTATTATTAAAGTCGTAATAACGTGAAAAAGAGCTGAAATAGTGGCCCATTATTGAACACAAAGCCACACACACACACATACATGCACACGACAGCAGTGTTTAGCTTAGCGGCTAACCGCAGAGCGTCCGAGTGAAGGCGCCAGGCGCACTGTCCACCTGCACGTTAAACACACCGAGAGCGATGAAGAGCACTGGCAAATAACAAATAAATATGACAGTAATGAAACACTGGTTAATAAGACTCACTGTGCACATGGAGATACGGTCCTGCACACGGATGGATATCCGCAGGCTGTTTAGTCGCTCTTTTTGTTGTGCTAGTTGAATGTTGTTGTTTTGCTGACCCCTGGAGGACTGGAGGGGGAGCGAATACTATACACTGCTCAGCCATGACTTTATGACCTGCCGCCTCACACTGGGCCTCACTTTTTGTTCCTAAAACCCATTCACGCATATTCACTACTTGGTCCGTTTCAGCCCTCAAAGCGAACTCAGATCGATTAGTCAGAATTTTTTTATGTATGTTTTTACATATAGTCCTCTTTAAAGGAACCGAACTCAGTCCTCTAGAAGTGGTCCAGAAAGGGAACTCGGTTCTTTTGATGTTCACACTACTGTGAGTTCATTTGAAAGGGAACTCGGTTCTCTTCCTGGTCCACTTCAGCTCAGATGGGGTCTCAGTCCTTTTTCTGTTCATACTTAATTCTTATGGAGCTCTCAGACCTTTACTGCTTTGCATTCTGCGTATGTTGTTGTTTTTTTTTTTTTTTAACTTCGAACAAAAACTGTCGAAGTGAACCAGGAGCGCTTTGCGTTCAGAAGGCGCGAGTTAAACGAACCGCGCCGCGGACTTTAAGCGAACCGGACCGAGACCGCCTCCCGATGTGGTCTCAGTTCGGATCGTTTCAGAGGGGTCTGAGTTCGTTTGGTGTGTTCACATGTACATAAAAAAATGCTAACTACTCGATCTGAGTTCGCTTTGAGGGCTGAAACGCAGTGGCGGAGCCAGAGGGGTGTCCGGGGTGGCATCCGATTGGCCACCCCGGGTGCCACCCCAAAATTTTATTTGCTGCTGACAGTTCCTGATGCTGATTGACATCTCATTTGTCTAAAGAAGTTTTTGAATTTTGCCGGCAACGCTGCTCAAGCTATTTTCAAATCAAAGACGAGCCGAAGACAAGAGCATGGTTTCAAGGTAAGGCGAATAATAAAACATCATATTTTAAATACGTTTTATAGTTTATTATAAGGTTTGTTTGCTGAGTAACGTTTATTATCCGCTGTGTAAGTTAACGAGGCGCCGACGACATCAGTTAACTTTTTTAACGTTTTGCCAGTTCTCATCAGAACCGCAGAATTATGTTGTTTTAAACATACCTAGGATAAGTTTGTAACTGATGACACTAAAACTGTGTTTTTGTTTTTCTTTTCAAATCCAGGTCTGTTTGATATCTGCTATGTCTAATTGCAGTATTTTTTGTTTGGTTGTTTTTTCTGTATGCTAATGTTTTTGTAAATGAACTCAGCATTGTTTTTGCAAATAAAACGTTTGAATTCCTTAATTTATTATTTCAACTTTATGAGTACAGTGCGTGTGTGTGTGGACCCCCTGAAATAGCAGTGGCCACCCCATGTAAAAAATTGTAGCTCCGCCACTGCTGAAACGGACCAAGTGTGAAAACACCCTTGTAGTAGACTACAGACTATAGAAGACTGGCTAAATTATCACATACTTTCTAGATGCATGCATGTTAACGAAATAAATAAGCTAAACAACTGTACGATTATTTCAGCTACCCGGTGTAGACTCAAAATACCATGGGCTGGAGCCCCGGTAAAATCGGCTAGCGATGCCCCTGGTAAAAACAGAATCTACAAAGGCTGATTATCTACATTTGCACTTCAAAATATAACAAAATAAAGCTTATTGGAGTTTCTTCAATACTACACTATATTATGCTATTTAAAGGTTAACTTTCTTGAGAACAAATCTAAAAAAAATATATGTAAGAAAATATTGGTAAATGAGGCCCACTGAGTACATCTGCAGCAATGCAGCCCCTCATGAAACAAACCGTGATGAACTGTGTGTTCTGACAGCTTGGTGTCAGAACCAACATAACCATTTCCATCAATTGGATCTACAGTAGCTAATCTATTGGATCATTCCCCTCTTGGCTGCCCATCACACTATCACTGGTTCATCAGTTTTCTTTCCTTGGACCACTTTTGGTAGCACCTAACCACTGCAGGTCAGGAACATCTCATAAGAGTTGCAGGTTTGCAGATGTTCTGACACACTCTGCTAGTACCTTGCTTAAGACGCTCAAATCCTTAAAGCATAAGTTAATGCTTCCAAAACATCACCTTCAAGGACAAAATGTTAACAGTAACCATTGTTATTCATTTAATCTGTCACCGGTCATAATGTTATGGCTGATTTGAGTATATACACACATGTATCAGTGAAGAATACTTCAGTAATTGTACTTTGACACTATACTTAATGATATTGCGACATTTAAGTCACGCAGTTTAGCAATTTCAAATCTGTTCTAATAACATAAGAGGCATTTAATATTAATATTAACTGGAAAACGTGGGTGAATTTTTTTTGCCTCCCCATGAAGCTGGATGAGAAAATAGCGTTAAAACAAAAATAAATCTGATTTCATTAGGTTGCTTCTAAAAACACTTAGAATGAAAAATAATGCTTTTTAGAAAAAGAACAGAAGGTCTCTTATTTGGAGACCCAGCAGAAAATAAAACTGCACACAGAAGAATTTGAACTTCCAGCTGCTGTTGAACTGTATAAAGTTATACTTGGGACATAGTATAGATGATCTGTGCAGAATACACATCTCATTAAGTTCCTAGGAATGTTAGCATTGTAAGAAAATCTGTACTAGTGTTGCCTTTTGTTGATTGTAATTAGACAATTATGCATGACACATTAGAAAAGGTCATTTATTCTTACTGATGTCATTTCATGACAGCTCACTTTAAAAAAGTATCGCTATGCAAGTTCTTTAAGTACAATGTTGCTTAAACAGTCAGTTTTTGATCTCACACTCACATACAAAATGACAAATGGGTGGATATCACGAATAAACACTGTAAACACATACCGCCTTTTTACTCACTACCTGACAGATCAGGATTCTAACTGTACCTATATTTACAAATTACAGTTGGGTCAGGTGAATTCTCTGGTGTCGTTTCAGATTGCATTTCTGAGTAAACCGCTTTCCACAGTCCATGCAGATGTAGGGCCGTTCGCCCGTGTGGACCCTACGATGCGCCTTCAGGTTGCTAAGTTTTGTGAAGCTCCGACCACACAAGCCACAGCAAAATTGCCGCTCTCCCGTGTGGATCTGCTGGTGAGCTCGTAGGTGGCACAAGTGCGAGAAGCCCTTGCCGCACTGGGTGCAACTGTGTGGTGCCCTGACTGCATGGTGTCCAATGTGGCCCTGAGTCCTAACGGCGAGAGACTGCGTGAGATTTCTTCCAGACTGCAAGGCACCCACAGATCTCTCATCTGCATAGGCTCTCTGGAAGTGCTGAATTGCCTGAGAGGGTTTGGGCAGAGAGGAACTCTTGTGGATAGAATGGCCTCTGGCCACATTCATGGTGCCAGGATTTGAGGGCAGCACACTGGCATTGGGTTCAGCAGGTTTGGAATGTTTTTTAACAGGAGTCCTGAGCTGCTGTGTGGCCTGAGCAGAAAGGCTCTCGACCTTACTACCGGGACCGGCATACACCTCTGTTCCTTCCACTGGGGGTCTGCTTGTGAGAGGATCTGCATGCTGGAGGTCCATCCGTCCCCGGTTTACACTACTGGGGGTGTGGACTGTCCCCGAGTCCACTTCTTCCCATTCTGGTGGAAGAACCACTTCAACCTCCTGCTTAATGGCCACAGAGTCCGGACTGGTTTCCAGTTGTTTCACAGCAGAAGATTCAGAATGTGGAACGGTTGCTGTGAGCCCTGCATGTGAGGCAGATGGCTGCTCCACTTTAGAGTCAGGCTGCTTTAAAATTGCCCTGTGTTTCACTGGATCCTGATTAGCCGGCCTGCAGGTCTTAGCATCGGGGGGTTTGTCCCTTTGTGGGACCCTGGGGTCAGGCTGTGATGTGCAGGGACTTGAAGTCTCTCTGACACTGTGATTCTTTGATTCTCGCCGCTGCACTGATGGAAAAATCTGCACCTCAGAGACCTCTGTGACCTCCTCCTTCAACGATCCTCCCAGTTTGGCATCCACTTCAACAGTCTGAGAAAAGAAGAGGGACATTCAATTTTACATCAGTAGTAAACACACCACTAATAGATGATAAATGTACTTTCAATAAATTGCCACCATGAATAATCCACCAAACCCTGTTGTTGTACTCTCTGTCATTAGCTATTTGTCATATAAGCTATTTACCAGACATTCATATCAAGAGTCTGAATGGGTCAAATACAGAGGTCACATATCATTGTGGTGCACTGTGTGCTGTGCTGTGGTGTGTTCACAATGACAAAAAAAATCACTTTCACTTTTTGTGCAACACCAGCAAGTTACATCACCTTAATTTCATTGTTTGTGATTGCTGAGGATGCTTCCTGACTGGATGTTATGGTTCCCTTTCCACAACTTCTCCCCCCTCCATCTGGAGTATCCTCCTGCTTCATGACACAAACCAACTCTACACCTTCAGACGAAGACCAGAATAAAGAACATCACCAACAGGTACAACTGTGAGAAATAACTAGGAGCAGTAATTTAAGTGGGACCTACTGACCAGTTTGTGTCCTGGACCCTCTCCCATCCGCCTCCTTCTTGGACAGCGCAGCTCTGCCACAGTCTGCACATCTCACCCTTTTCACTCTTTCACGCTCGCCGAGTTTGGTTTCCAACATTTGCAATCTGCGTCTCAAAACCTCCGCCTCCTGCTTGCCTCGACCGACCTCCTCCATGAAGCTGCCTTCAACCAGCCTGGTGATCTCCAACACTGCTGACCTCAGTATCGATTCCATGACCCCGGACAGCTGGGTCTGGAAGGCGTGGAGCAAAACATCCGACATTCTAACGACGCCCTCAATTGAAGAACTACCACGGCGTATACAATAACAAACAACTTTATTATACGCGAATCAACGCACACTAAATGTAGTCACATTTTATAAGCAGATCTGACACTCGGCTCCACATGTCAGCTGTAATGAGCCGAGCTCAAATGAATTTGTTGGCATTTGGGAGAAATGAACCGACGCGTTTTGCTACGACCGTGCACTCAGCTTGCCCGACTTCATCATAATGATTATTAGCGTTCCTGCTAACAATGCTAAGCGGTTAGGTTGATTAGTTAGCAAACAGATAACTAAACAGCGCTCGACGAGAGGCGATGCCGAAAATTCCCACAAAATGCGCAGAAAAGCGAAAGTGCGTCGGATTTATAAAGACAAACGGCCAGGCATGGCGGGGAGCCCGGAGACAAGCACAATCTTGTTGTCTCCCGTGACGTCACGCATTGTACAGTGGCCCGTTTGGACAAATAGTGATGTAGAAAGCGTTGCGGTGAATTCAAGATGCGCTGTAAAAAAATATCTCAGATATTTCAGACATTCTGTAAAAGCGCTTGAAACATACTTGAATAAATATAATGGCAATAGCAGAGCTGGGCGGTACGACCAAATCAACTATTACCGTAACATTTTACTTTTAACGATTACAATGAACAAGCATTTTGGGGTGTTTGAGTTTGATTTCCCCCTCATTGTTATGTTCAGTACTGTAAATATGCTATAAAAGCCAGGATTTTTCTGCATTACATTCTTAAATATCACCCCCTTCATGTAGGATATGTCAAAAATCTGTAATATGTAACAATAAATTGCAGTCATTGAAAAGTTTACTCCTGAAAATGCTTTATTGGCATTCTGTACAAATACCAACTTTTATGCAGAAACACAGAAAAGAATGTCTTTTATGTAAAACACATTACTGATGACTGTATAACATATGGCAAAGAATTAAGAAAAAAAAACAATATTTGAATCTCATTCAGCAATACAAAAATAATATACAGTGCTATGCAAAAGTTTGGGCACCCCTCCGAGGTTGCATGATAATTAGCTCTGTCTTGATAAGAGAAGATCACAGCAAGATGTGTTTTTTTAATAGAGATATATAGACAAGGGGCTGTTTATCAGACCAAAATTCTCAATGTAGCATTACTGAGTTGTATGAAATAAAATAAAGTTTGAAAAATAGGATGTGCAAAAGTTTGGGCACCCTCTCACTTGCATTACTTTGAAGACCTGCAGTCATTTAATATTGACAGTTTGCAGCACTAAATTGCTTTGATTAGCTCATTAGACCTTAAACTATAAAGACAGCTGCAACCAATCAAACAAAAACGGTTTAACATATGTAAATTGCTAGTCGTACTTGTCCTTGGTTTCCTCTTAGAGAGTGGCAACATGGGAACCTTTGAAGAACTCTCTACGGACTTAAAAACCAAGATAATGCATTTTTATGAATTAGGAGAAGGGTACAAAAGATTATCACAAAGGTTTGGACTGTCTGTCTCAACAGGCAGAAATGTAGTTAGGAAATGGAAGGCCACAGGAACAGTCCTTGTGAAGAAAAGATGTCATAGGCCAAGAAAAATATCTCAAAGGCACAGGCAAAGACTCGTTAGAATTGTCACAGACAAACCACAGACCACCTCCAGAGAGCTACAATAACATCTGGCTGCTGATGGTGTCATTGTACATCGTTCCACAGTTCAGCACACTTTGCACCAGAAACAGCTCAGTGGAAGGGTGATGCGCAAAAAGCAGAGCCGCATGAGGTATGCAAAAGAGCATCTGGACAAGCCAGAAATATTCTAGAAAAAATACTGTGGACAGATGAGACTAAGATAAAGTTATTTGGTCATAACCAGAGGTGCTATGCATGGTGAAAAAAATACACAGCATTCCAAGAGAAGAACTTGCTGCGAACAGTAAAATTTGGTGGCGGGTCCATCATGTTATGGGGCTGTGTGGCTAAAACTGGTATTGGAAACCTTGTTAAAGTTGAGGGCCACATGGATTCCACCCAATATCAGCAGATTCTTGAAAAGAATGTTCTAGAGTCAGCCACAAAGTTGAAGTTACGCTGGGGTTGGATGTTTCAGCACGACAATGATCCAAAGCACTGCTCAAAATCTACTATGGAATTTATGCAGAGGCACAAGTACAATGTTCTTGAATGGCCATCCCAGTCCCCAGACCTGAACATCATTGAAAATGTATGGCTTGAGTTGAAGCAGGCTGTCCATGCCCAGAAGCCATTGAACCTGACTGAACTGGAGGCATTTTGGAAGAATGGTCCAAAATACCACCAGCCAGACTTCAGGGACTTGTGAGTGGCTATAGGAGGCGTCTACAGGCTGTTATTTCAGCAAAAGGAGGCTCTACGAAATATTAATGGGATTATTCCTTTCGGGTTCCCAAATTTACGCACCTGCCTATTTTTGTTTAAATGAGCGTTACATTGTTTCTGTTGGCCCAATAAAATATATTTTGCTACTGAATTGTTGCTGTTTCCATAAGTTATCAAATATGTTAAAATTAAGTTGCTGCCTCTCAAGCTTAGTAAGTTATGAATTAATAGTTACTTTTATCAGGGGTGCCCAAACTTTTGCATAGCACTGTAGGCACTGCATATGTACCAGCAGAAAATGCATGACTATGATGTTTTCTTTAATAATAAAGAAATTAAATTCTTTAATAATACACATGCAATGCTGAAATGACAACAGAAAAATGTTCATGTTAGGACCTTGAAGTAACATTTGCAAAAGTCTAAAAATAATGTACGTCCACTGCTTAAACTATGCTTTGTCTTAGTATGTTATAAGCTCAAACGAATGCTTGATGCTGTTCTTTCCTTAATCCACTGCCTTTCCGAGACATTTGCAAGACAACAGATTAAGAGCCCTTTGTTGTAATGCATCATTTTGTGACTAATGATTGTTCATTGCTGATCCATGTTTGCGCTGATGTGATCGGAGGTGGTCGAGCCGCTTAAAGCTGAGTCCACAGACCCGACAGCAATAAGGCCTTTCTCCGGTGTGGGTGCGCTGGTGGACCTTCAAGATGTCAGCTCTTGTGAAGCTCTTGTCACACATGCTGCACCGATGCGGCTTTTCTTGCGTGTGAATGCGGCGATGAAGCTTGAGGTTCCACAGGCGGCTAAACTTGTTCCCACACAGCGAGCAGCTGTAGGGTTTGTCTCCGGCCTGACTGCACCTGTGCCTGCGTAGGTCAGCGAAAGACGAATAGCCCTTTCCGCAGTGGCTGCACAGGTGCAGGCCGTCCCTCTGGTGGATGCGCTGGTGGACCTTCAGGTTACAGGCCTGCGTGAACTTCTTCCCACACTGATTACAGACATAGGAAGGAGCTGAGCTGCTTCGGTGAGAGAGCATGTGGGCCTTTAATGACGCCTGATCTGGGAAACCGATCATACACTGACTGCAAGTGTGAAGTCTTTCATCTCCACCTCCTGCCAACTGAACTGATTCATGGTTCATGTCCAGTGGGTGGTTAAATGCATCTCCGCTGTAAAAGCAACTGCTGCCATCATTAACCGTATCTCTACTGTACATGGAATGTCCTCGATGTCCGAGATCTCCAGCATGCTCAGCTGGAGCCTGAGAAATAGTACTTATGTCCTGCAAGTACCCTTCCTCATTAATAAGCAAACAGTTCATGTCACCTGTACCTGGGGTAGTGTGTAAGGATGATGACCCTTTATTTCCTCTCTTATTTCTAACGCGCCTTCCGGCTTCTTCAGCTGTACCTAGATCAGTCTGCAAGGAATCTGCCATCGTCCCGTATCCCATCACTTCTCCAGCTGTGTGAGATGAGTTTGTTAAACCGTTCATCTCCATCCCATCCAGCTCCTGGTTGCCGTAACGTCCTAAATCCTCCATGCCATAGCGAGTTCTGTATGGCAGACCCTGAATATTGTCCATATCTGGCTCATGTTCAGGGTCAGTGGCTTGATCCAATCCAGAGCTCCAATCATCCTGAATTTGTTGTAACTCTTGCTCACTGTAGGTTTTACTTTGAGCAGAATTGTCTGAGCCCTCTGCTACTGTGAAATAAACACAAACAGAATCAGATTAAAATAAATTATGTAATTTTTGGGACACACAAAAATCTTTTTTTATATACAGTACACTCAGTTCATCAAATAGTAGCAACATAACATTTATAGTAGTATACATAATATTTATAGTAGTAAACATGGTACATAGTAGTAAACATGCTGCTCTGTTCACCGAGGTAACAGAGGCAACATGGTAACATGTATACATCTTATTTACAGTTCATATTTACCTTCAGTGCTTAGTCTCCACTCATCCTGTGGCTCAGCACCAGCAGAATTCTGAACTTTCTCCCCTTTCAGCAAGGGGTTCAATTTAACCTCCCTTTGGACATCAGGCTGTAATGACCACATTCATTATTTGTACACTTATACTGAATTTCAATCGAACTGAAAGATTACAGTAGATTTTTTTATCTATATATACACCAAAAATTCAGCAACTCTACTATACATATATATATATATATATAATATATATATATATATATATATAGAGGAGAGAGAGAGAGAGAGAGAGAGAGAGAGAGAGAGAGAGAGAGAGAGAGAGAGAGTGTACATTTTTGCATTTTTGGGCACTCAGAACATGAGTAATAATCCTTGTATTCAATGGCTATAATAGCAAAAAGGAGAGTTTTAGTAATGAAATGTATTAGAACTGAAACTATAAATCAGAGTACCAATATTACAGGCCAATATGAGTTATAGCATCTGATGACTGACAAACACATAAAGGATGTAGAAATTTAAGCGTTAGAAATTATTAAATCAGACCAAGCTTACTAAGTGTATTAATCTACAATGACGGGTACTGCTCACCTGTTCAGCACCAGCTGAGTTGGATACGTCTTCTGATTCCACCATTCCAGAAAGTCCCTCCATCTTTGCTGTCGCACAGCTTTTCCAATTCTCCTCTGCCTTTCTCTCTTGTTTAAGGCTTGACACATTTTCCACACCTACAGGGTGATTGTTGAAATGTTGAGTTCACACTAATAAATGTAAATGTAGTTATGAGGGTCTACATAACCACAGATACTGTAGGGGGACATTATTGTTTATAGACCAAGCGGTTGTGGGTTTGAGGCATATACAGTAGATGCTTCTGTCCATAGGGACTTTCCTAATTAAAGTCTTCCTGGAGCAACTCGGGGTAAAGGGCCAAGCTGCTAAAGCAAAACTGTAATAGGGAAACTAAATCATGGGGTGGTGTTCTTGTGATTACAGTCAGGCTTGAACTCATGAATATTGTATAGGACAAAGCCAGACTCACTTCAAATGTGCATTTATGCAATTTAGCAGATGCTCTTATCCAGGACAACTTAAGTTTTATATTTTCAGTGTCCCTGAAGCACATTTAGCTCATTGTTCAGGTGTCCAATGTTACTGTTTTAGGCTCGCATGGAGGTTGAAACAATCTTTCAGCATTTATAAATTATGGAGTGGTGCTCTATTTGTAGGATACCCATCTACAACCAAGAGGGGATAGATTTGAGTCTGGCTCTATCCTTCCTCCACCACTACCAAGCCCCTGAGCATGACTGGTGAACTTTAAGGTGAAAATGTCAGTGGTTGAAAATATCTATTAATTGCCATAGAATCTGAACAACATTTGCACAGTGAGTACCAAAAAAACATCAATGTTCCCAAAGGACACCACCACCCAGAAATACATGCTTTCTAATATGTAGAGTTTGAGTCTGGCTCTATTCTAAGTCTAGAACTACCACCATTAAGCCCCTTACCATGACTTAACTTCATGTTGTTCCAGCTGGATTGAGGCTTTAGATAGACATTCTTAGGTATACAACAGGGTCTAGTAATGCTTTGACTGCTACTGAATCTGAGCAGCATTCACACAATGAGTGGCATAAAGAATCAATACACATCTTGCCAACACCACCTAGAAATGCATGCTTTCTATTATGTTTATTTTGTTTTGCATTCTTTCAACTTTATTCAGTCAAGAAATGTACGGGTTCCTAAAATAAAATATATACTGAAGACGCTGTGCTCCTTAAAATGGCAGTGATTTGCTGTACTTATGAGAAAACGAATGTTTTTTTCCTCCAGTTTTTTGCTTTGTTTAGAGAGACCCACTCAGCCAAGTGAAATATCGTATTTACTCTTTGTAAACGTACCTGTCTTGCTGGTTTCTTCTTGTCTTTCATCGTTAGAGATCCTTGTGTTCCCGCAGTCAGCGCACCTCAGCCTTCTGTCTCCCTCCTGGTCTCGGCGCCTGCTCTCAGCCCAGTGAAGTTTCCTCTTTAAAGATTCGACCTGCTTACGGCTGCGGGAAACTTCTTCCAGAAAACTGTCCTCCACCAGCCTGGTGATTTCGAATATGGCCGCTTTAAACACGGTCTCCATCACCCCGGACAGCTGCGACTGGAACGTGACGATGATCTCGGACATCTTGAGCTTCTAATCAAATGTGGCGGTGTTGAAAGAGCTAGCTGATGCTAACGTTACGCTACGAGGTTCTATCGCTGTTCTGTTCTTAACTGGACCGGCTTTTCTCCTTCAGGTCAAAATGGCAGAGGTGCATCACATTTAAATAGTGGTTTTATGGATTAATAATGCTTCCTTTTCTGTGTAAAATCTTTATTTTGTGCCTAAATCAATATACGTGTACGCTAGCCTTTTCTAGCTGCAGATATCATGGAGTAACCAGCTAGCCTGCTAGCTAAGCTAGAGTAAATACAGGGTCATATGTCGCGTAAGGGTTAAAGAGCGTTACAGCTAAACGTCTTGAATCTATCTGATGCTATATTTAATAAAATAACACGAAGACATGTAACAGACTAGAGAACAGAGCGAACGTTGGTCCTAATCCCAGCTTCATCTCCGCGGTGGGGGACTAAAATAATGTGACACCGGAAAACACTGGGTGCGTTCACACACGTTAGTCTCCATATCTGCTTCAGCAAACGCGTCTCGGTGTCACAGTGGGATGTATTGCTCATTAAGATATTGATGTTGATGTATTTATATTGTTTAATAAATATTAATTTTTTTGTTTCTCAGAACATGCATCCAAGACAAATATCCTGGTCAATAAAAATCTGAAATGAAATAGGTAGCTTGAGCTATATGTGTGTATAAGTGTGCCTATATGTGTTTGTGCGCTTCAGGTCAGGAATAAACTTCTGTCTCAATCTCTATGGAAAAGAAATTTGTTTCTTTTTTTAACATTATGCATGATACAGTGGTAAAAATTCGTATTTTAATAGTTCTACATTTTTTACAATGATTATTTTACAAGCCAAATTATAGAGGTCCTTTAATGTCATCGCCAGAAAGTTGCTAAAATCAGGAACAAATAATCATAAAGTTTCCATCTATCGTCAGCCTGCTTTTCACAGATACGTAAACTTTCATGCATACAGTTATAGCATCAACATAAATAACAAGAGCTCTGTTTGTGGCCAGTTACGGCGTTGCTATGGCTTGGCTATACTTAGACAAAGTGGTCTAGAATCAGTAAAACTTGTTTTCAATGACTAATTGACATTGACAAATGGCACAGGAGTTGAGATTTACAGACTTAAACCATTAATATTTTTTCTATCCGATTAATTTAATAGTAACAAAAGCAATCAGTTATTTAATTACTAAAGAAAAAACGTGTCATCTGTTTTTCTTTGATTCTTCCCCAAGATATAAAAACCGATAAGCTGGTGAAGGTGAAACAGAAGTTCCCCTTTAAAAGCAAAAATACACAACAAGCAATGGAAGAATGAATGTCCAAGGCTGCTCTGAGTAATGAATCTTCATTTTAAATAAAATGTAGACCTTATGTCAGACAGTACAGTCACTAAGATATATTCTGAAGCGAGCTGCTTTTTCACACTGCGGTTTCGCGAGTCTGTGCCTTAGAAATTTTCAACTTAAAATAACACCAAGTGCGCGGAAGTGGCAGTTGCTGCGCGTTCGCACTGTTAATTCGCGTCGAACTACGCAGCTCCGCTGATCTCTACATCGTGGCTTCCTCATAGAGGCGCTTGGCTATGACTTGAAGATCCACCGGCCTGCGTTGAAACTGCGCAACTGGAACGCGCCCATGCTGTCACTCTTCCGATGTGTCACTTTAAACCTAGACTCCTGTGTAAAAGAAAAAGTAGTTTGCGATTATTAACTAAAAGCCATAAAAGCGCTGCTTATCATCATGGAAGATTATGACGGGTTTCCAACCCAGTTTAAATCGCTTATGGAAAATGTGCTGCAGACCGCAGTTGGGGAGACGACGAAACTCTTCGAGCGCACTTTGCGTCAAATGAGAGCCGAGTTGGTTCACTTGAGCAAAGAGAATGCGGATTTAAAGTCTACAGGTTTTTTTCGCCAATGCGACGGTAAAAATACAGAAAATGGGACGACATCCTCGAGTATCTCCAAGAGTGATGTTGGCGTGCAGTGCGGTAAGTGCACAGTTTAAACTGGTTAATAAACTTCTACGCGCATATAACACTTCCTGGAAAATATATTAACCGCTGATGAGACTTTCGCACATTACAAAGGACTGGCAGTCAAAAATGACCGACCCTTTCCTTATTTTTCACGAAATAACACAAAAACAGCAAGACAATGGTGTATAAAAATGATATATATTGAACTTAATATCTTAAATATTTTTTCTGCATTTAAATGCCTGCACCCTTTTACCACGTGCCATTGTTTTAAAAAAAAGTCGTGATCCTCAAATGTTTATTGGCTCTTAAACGTTTCCTTAAAATTAAGTTATAATAAGTAAACACATACACACGTCCCCACAAAGCCATAAAAAAACGAATAAAAGTGATTTTAAGGGACAAAAAAGTCCCCACAATGCATAAAACTTGGTATATACACAGTGGTGTCAATCAGATACTGCCAAATACCTAAAAACCTTCAACAAAGTTGTAATGACTGCACAAAACCACATTTTACTCTCAGAAAAGCCCATCATGGTAGAAAGATGTTGCAGTCCAGCACCGCTGGGGGATCGCAGTCTTCACCTACGAGACATCACAAATAACCATCTTGAAGATCTGTGCTCCAGTGCATCAGGAGATGGAAACAGACAGCTTGCATTACTTCTCATTAAAAAAGAGGTCAGAAATAATGCAAATATCATTGTCGCTCATTTGATAAATACTCATTTCCATCAATTTGAGGTTCATATTTAGCTTAATAATTATTGTTGATTTTAGAGATTGATTGTCTGTTTTCTTAGCCTCAAGAAACAGACTGTGACAACAGCTATGCACCTGGCTACTTTCTGCTGAAGCAAGAGGGCGCTGAACCAATATTGGTTCGCAAGGAGCCTTTCAAAGACACAGTTGAAAGAGGTAAACTAACGTTAGTGAATGATGTAAATATGTATTCAACAACTATCTCTACATTCTACTTTCCATGTTATGTTTCACATTTACTTCCTGTCTGCTCTCATGCATTCATTTAATTAGATTTTTCATTTTGCATGTCCATAGTCCCCATTTCTTCAACATTCAAAACCGTGAGTAGCTGCTTTGGAAATGCCAGAAAAAAGCCCACCACTAATACAGCTTCCTCAGAGAACTCTGTCTCCTTAAATCGGAATGTGGACTCCAATGAAAAGGTGTCTCAGCCTACAAGTATGTCTAAAGCAGGTCTGGCTGCTCCAAATGGTACAGACAGACAGATACACCAGTTGACATCAGTTAAGAACTCAGCCTTGTCAGATTTACCGACTAATTTGACTCAGTCATCACTTCCTGGACATAAGACATCTGCACAAAGAGGCTCACATTCAAGAAAACAGTGTCAATTACTGACTCCTGGGCTCCAGCAAACCACTGCAAGAATGAATCCTCACACAAATCAGACAGCAGTGCCACTTGCAGCTCAATCTCAACATCATCAAAACATCCAACATCCAGCTGCAGTGGCACATGCTGGCTCTCACATGGTTCAGCCATCACTTTCTCTACACCAGAACCAAATTACCGACCCTTGTTCCTCTATCCAGCCATTTCAAACTTCAATTGCATCTTCAGACAAAAGAGTTTCACTAGGTCCAGTAGACCAAAGTGTGACACCTCTACCTCCATCTTCTATTCAATGTTCACTGAATACCATTTCTCCATCTCTAACTGTGATTCCTCCTGTACAGAATGTAGCTTCATTAGGACATTGTTTAGCTGCACAAGTGCACAATCCAGTTCATACAGAACAGCACACCATTACATCAGGCCCAGTCCCAGTTCCACCGTCACATGTTCCAAACAGGGTCCATCAGTCATGTCCACCAGTGCATGCTCCTGTTCCAACAACTCATGTTCAGCCAAGTGAGATTCTTCCATCTCACTCTCAGGGCTTAAATCTGCAAGCCCACTTTGCAGCAGTGCCTCATCATAGTCTACCTTCATCAGCCCAGCCTCCTTATGCTCCAAGTCATATTCCATTTGCTCCACCATCCTTTCCACTTCAAGCAATGAAATCTTCTGCTTCTCAGGTTTCAATTCCCCAAACTAAAGCCTCATCTCCACTGGAGCGTTTACCTGTTCCAACATCTCACTATCAGATCATGCCGGATCCTCTCTGTTCTACAGCAGACCAGTTTTTCCCATCACCTGATCATTCATCGGATTTGCTTCCATCCTTACCTCCCATGCCTTTCCATGCACCAATTTTGCTATCTCAACAAGAAGCTGCTTTAGAACAGCCATCTATGATCCAGTCACAGTTGTCTGAGCCACCTTTACAACTTGCACCACTTCTTACTTCAAAGGAACTGCAGGCAGCAGCCTCCAATCAAGTAGCTGTTAGAAGAACTTTGGTAGCTATGGATATACCTATATCTACAGTTAATAACTTTGACGAACATGTACAGGGATTTCCCTCCTGCTCAAGTCCCTCTATCAACTCTGAGGATACTGAGACCATTATAGGACTGCAAGATGAAGACCCCACTGAGACTAACGAAAATAGTAGTGCTGCACCCTTGCCTGGATTCGGAGAACATTTTAGAGTTCTTGCTAAGCCAACATCAAATTTCAGCCTGTCAGACTCTACACAGGAGCAACAAGGCTTCAGAATGGACATGATCAAGGACCTGCAGATAAACAGTGATGCCCATGTGCAGAAACAGGGACCTGACATGACCGGTCAGGTTTGGAAGTCAACTGATACCTCTTGTGACTTACCATTTTCAGCGCTGAGTGCTCCTGCATCAAACAAGAGTGGGGCGTTGCAGAAGGTTCCACGCAGAGTTTTAGAGAAGAAGACAGAGTGCTCTGAATGTGGCAGGGTTCTCAGCAACGCTTCTTCCCTTGAGAACCACATGAGGCTACATCGAGGTGAGCGTCCTTATACATGCTCCCAATGCGGGAAGGCCTTTCCCAGCGTCCGTGGCCTCAACCGCCACGTAAAAGTCCATGCCGAGGAGAAAGGGTACAAGTGTGAGGAATGCGGCAGGAGTTTTGTTTACCAGTTCACACTGACCAAACACAAACTCATCCACTCGGGCGACAGGCCATTCCCTTGTAAAGTTTGTGGCAAGAAGTTCTTGGCCAAGGCAGACCGGGCTACCCACATGAGAATGCATACGGGGGAGAAGCCGTTCTTTTGCAGTCAATGTGGAAAGACATTCAAGCACAGAGTTGCACTCAACATGCACATGCAGGGACACAGAGGTGAGAAGCGCTACGTATGCCCCCACTGTGAGAAAGGTTTTGTGGATTTGGGAAATTTTAAAAGACACAAGCGTATACACACTGGCGAGAAACCGTTTGAATGCAAACAGTGTGGAAAGCGTTTTACTCAGTCAGCACACCTCAAAAAACATGTCAACACCCAGCATGTGGAGCCAAAAACTAAATGAGTTTCAGACTTTCCACGTTTTTTGTATGTGGTGTTCATGTGAATGAATGTAAATAATGTGCAAATGTTAATAATGTGAATTTGCTAACTGGTTATACTAAAGCATTCTATCTACTGTTTTGTGTTACAACTGGCACTGCTAGTGTGAAGTTTCAGCATTCCAATTCAAATGTTTACAATTTTTAAAAAGATATAAATAGATATTTCATAAATGTCATTTACATTTATGGCATTTATCAGATGCTCTTATCCAGAGCAACTTTCATTTCCTAATTTCAGGGACAGTCTCCCTGAAGCGACTTGGGCTTAAGGGTCTTGCTTAGGAACCCAATGATGGTAGTGCTAGTGGTAGGGTTCGAACCCACAATCTCTTGGTCCAAAGGCGAGTATGCTAACCACTAGACCATCATCACCAAAATAGATAGCAGTTGTGTGAAACAGGGCTTCAGACTAACTGACAAGTAGTTCTTTCAAAATTAGTCACAGTAAACACCACCAGTAACGACAAATTGAGGCTTTTATTTTGAAAAGGACTGATTCAATTATGTATTTTAGCTTTTACAGAAATATAAACATTTAATGGGTGAGAGTTAAACATTCACTAAAACAGCAATATTGGACAGAGTTTTCAAGTAAATACAAACATATGAGGCTTGCCGCAGGTTTTATTGGAAATCAAAGTTGTCATTTTACCAGTGAAACCACTGATGAGTTAAAGGTTTACGGTCTTATTTACAGAATGTAGATATTTACTCTGGAGCCCTCAGTGATTACATTTGTATAACTGTTAAGTAAGATTACTGGTTTCATTTCAGGAAATGAAGGAACAATGTTTTTATCTGTATTTTCTTTACCTGAATATATTTATTATCTCATTTTTACTGTGCATTCAGAAAACTTAGGTCAACTTTGCATCAATATGGAAGTAGAGGTAAATCAGTAATGCAGGCAAATACTTGAAATAAAAAAGCAAAAATGCGAGATAAAATGGGAACTTTTCTGTTATGCTTATTATTTTTTGAATTATTAATGTAATTTTCATATGTAAATGTAATTTGAATCAACTCATTTTAGGTATAGTATGAATAAGTTTGTCATATAATGAAACATAAGCAGCCTGTAGGGCCTGCCTCTGACACACACCCTGTAAATTATCACATGGCCACAGGAAGGAAAAAATGTGGAGGAAACTGGGTAAATGAAGTGGCATTTTAGTTCTTATGATTCTGTAGTTTTTATTACTATCATATTTAAACAGATATGAATAAAACTAGTCATTGACAAAAGTCAAATGACAAAACCAAAATTGATCTCACTATTCTTTATAGACAAATGAGGGAAAAAGCTAACAGGCAAGGCTTGTGCTTGTTTTGAACTGTAAGTGGTCACGTTGTGATTTTGTTTTTTTTAAAAGATCATGTTCAGTAACTCACTGATTTGTCATATTGGGCCATACAAATGAATTGATCTTGTATTGTGCCTTGCAATTGGTTGCAACAATGCTGTTCACTAACTTATTGGGTGTTGGTGGCCTAGTGGTAGAACACTCGCCTTTGAGCTAAGAGGTTGTGGGTTTGAATCCAACCTCTGGTGTTACCAACATTGGGTCCTTGAGCAAGATCCTTAACCCTAAATTGCTCTCAGGGGAACTGTCCCTGAAATTAGAAAATGTAAGTTGCTCTGGATAAGAGCGTCTGCTAAATGCTGTAAATGTAAATATTAGCCTAATAATTACCAACCCATTTTCTCTCTCTTTACTTGTTGCCAGTTGTGTTTGGTCTCTTGAAAGAAAGACTTTTGTTTCATTAAAACAGTTCATATGAGCTGACTATCATTCGGGTTTTGAAATTGTGCCATGCTATGATGAGTCTGATGATGAGCTTGAACAGTTTTGAGTGAGGATATCTGTGGAGGAAGATCTAATGACGTGTAGGTTGGCAGAAGAGAAAAAATAAACTCTCCAACTACCGAGTGAGGTTTTTGAAAGTTTTAATGAATGTGATTGTAATAGTAAAAAGTAAAACATGTTTGACAAAGTGTTCATCTCAGGGCTTTCTGAAGTAGCAGGATCTGAAGTTAATGACTCTTAGAAGAAATCTACTGTGGTAAAATACCACTACTGTCTAATAGCTACAATGTGTCCCCAAACATAATATACTATATTTGTGATATGAAATAAACAGGCATACATTTAGGATTTATTTATTTATTGGGATTTACAACATTTCACACTTAGTTAACATCAACATTTATTTGATATCATTTGCCAGACATTCTTACACAGACTTGCTTGCTTTAAATAAGAGCCTCCCACAATTATTTTGACAACCTCCAGCTTTTTTTTCTTCTCCCTGAGTTAGAACTTCAAATCTTTTGGCTACAATTACAGGATTACTGCCACTTAAACAACCCCAACATCGCAGTGACATAATTGCTATCTCATGACAGTGGTAAGAAATCTCGTAGAACATTCAGGGCCGACACAAGCAAGCAGACCCACAGTGGTGTGGTCAGGCCGAATGCATTACCTCCATTGCTTGCCATAGTATACACGCATTTACCTACGTTTCCTTCCTTGTCCACAGCAGACAGAACTACGTCTGGCGAGCAGCAGGAGGCGTTGTAGACACCCGTCACTACTGTTATGCCTCCATCCACCACACTGTCTTGAGTGAACTGTCCACTACCTTTCTGAACAGAGATCTCTTGAATTCCTGTGCCGTTTCCGTCTGTGATGTTGACAGAAATGTCCCAGTTGGACTGGGTGCAGTCAGAGGGGCAGATAGTACTTATGCCAACTATCTCACATGTCGGGGGAGTAAAGTCAGTCACCTATTTGGAGCGCAAAGGAAAATATGATAAATTAAAAATAAAAAAAACCCTCCTGAGCAGAGGCTGCAAATTCTTTTTCTGTGCTCTTGATAGGGGTGATGATGATGATCTCCAGTTCTCCATATTTTGTTTGGTTTGGGATATTGTAAAAATAATTTATGCTTTTTAGGTTTTTATACAACTTAGGTTTTAAGTCAGTTCTCTTACATGAAAATGTAAAAATGGCAGATTAAGTACCAGTTTAGTGCTTTACAAGAATGCTAAATCTTAAAAAAGATGATTTTCCTGAAAAAACACACAATATACAGTATAGTAAAAAATAAATAAAACTCTGGACGGAAATAAATGTTGTGACACTGCAGAAGCTTTTTGAAACAATGCCACAGCGAATGCCTGCTGTAATCAAAGCTAAAGGCGGTCCAATGAAATATTAGAGTGTGTGACTTTTTTTTGGCCGGGTAGTGTATAATTAATATCTGTAACACTGAAAACTCTTTGAAGTTAGTTAAAATGGCATACATTGTTTTAAGCTGAAGTAAATGAAGAAGTTAACAGGACTTGAGTTGTTCAAATTGTATTTTACTGAGTAAATGATACTACCTTGGCGAGGACGGTCAGCCGAAGCACAACATAGTTAGAATCAATATCCTTTGGTCCTGCAGCTCTAATGGTGAGGGTGACATCGGTGCCTGATGGGGTGTTTGCAGGGGGTTTGAGAGTGACTGTGCTTTCAGCACTGCCTCCGCTCTCCACATTGAGCCTGCATTCAAAGAAAGCTGCTGTAGAATCCTTTTTTATGGCAGTCTTAAAGCAAAATTAGGTAGTGGGTCTTATGGGGTGGAAGCTTTTTTTAGAGGTTTTTCTGTATTTTTAAATATATTTTAGTGCAATATTTGGGCTTTCAATCATTATGTGATTGCTGGAACTGATGGAAGCCACTCCCAAAGTGTTAGAGTAAAAATGAGTAAATATTATGCAAATAGAAGACATTATTTACTTTGGGTTGAAGTTCATAAAAATATTCCGGTCATTGCTGGCGCTGATAGTGAATTGACCACCAGTCCCATTAGTCCCTACAGTAAATAAAACAATGAAATCTTGTCCTGGCAGCATGGACTTGTCTACTGCAGCCTGCACAGAGTGGAGGATCAGAGAGATTTGATAAAAGACATGGCGAATATCATTTGCAGTGCATTGAATTCACTTTCGAGGAGCTGGTACCTTGATGATGACGTTAGAGAGTGACATCTGTGTTGTGCTCTGCCTTTGGAAGTGGCTCATCGACCTCGTCTCTTGTCCTTTCATCATAACTACAAATTCTCCTTCTGGGACGTCGTTTACAATAATCAAAAAGTCCCCAGTGCCAGTTTTCTCAATGGTTCCATTCACTCTGCGATCTGTTGAAACATCCAGTAAAGCAACCTCCTGCACCTTCAGGGCCTCCGCTCCCTTCTCTGAGGTTGCTGTCAGCAACAGTTTTGCAGGTAAACCTAAGTTAACAAAGAGATTTAGGTGAAAAATGATTATTACTTAAACCAATAGCTCTTCCTGCTGATGTTATTAGTCCAGATAAATTTGAAAAAAGGTATCTGAACTTTTTATAAAACAATTAAAAAAGAAAGGGAGAGACAGAAGATGGATCTTTGAGCCATACGTGTGTTGTAGTGTTGGCATTATGTAGTTTTCCACCAGAGGGCAGACTACAACGCAAGTTTAGTACGTTTTATTATACATTTTACTTTTATCAAAACTTATTGCCTAAAATACTTTTCTGCAGTACTACTTCTGAAAATAAGTGAAAGTCAATGCAAAAATTCCTTTTGTGATGTTATATTGGTAGTTTTCCATTCATGTTAGGTAATATATATAAAAGAAAAATCGATGTATCATAATCAGACTTGTAAATGCTTATTAAAAATGGCAGTAATCTTTTAAAAATCCTGTATTGGTCAAGCCCTACTTCTTTTTTATTTTTAAACTGAGAACAATCATAATACACAGTAAAATCATGGTAAAGCTTCCAAACCAGTCTTTCAAGTGTTGCAAGAGTGAGACTGGGCAACAATCAACAGTTTTACAAAAAAGGATCTGATATAATAACTGTTTCCCACCTGTTTGTGGTCGCCCTTCTATAACAGCATATCCTGCGTGAGGCCCTTTGAATTCCTCCACAAAGTTGTAAATGAATGTAATTGCACTCTGACCTGAAAATACACAAATTAAAACATGTACCTACTAAATCATTTCAAATTTTACATTTTTAGCATAATCTGAGGAATAGTTTTTATTCGCTACTTGTGAATAAAATGTGAGATCTGACTCTTTCAGAGTAGAACAGATTAGTTAGTGATTAGTAGTTATGTTAGTGATGTTGTGGAAATCCTACAGAAACTCACCAGTAATTTTGATTGTGTACGAGCCAGTGGATCCCATGTTGAGGTACCACAGACCCGTTTCTGTGTTGAGCTGAACCCGCCTCAAGTTCCCCACGGTCTGGATTGTAGCCAGAGGGCCTGTTACTGCAGTGTGGGACTGAGACACACCTGAAAAATACAGCAGTTACTGTGAGCTTTTATAGTTTTTATGTCCATATGTATGGGGGATGGAAAGGGATGCTGTAATTCAAACTTTTAAGTAAATGCCTCACTATATAGTTTTGGTCATCAGACAGGTTTGAAGCCCTGTTTTTGGAAAATGTTTCTTGGTTGAACTGAAACATTCGAACGTATTAGAATATTTTAATACAGATTTCAGGTTTGTCCACCGTATATGTAACAGTTTTAGAACCTTTGCTCTAGACTATCACAAGCTTAATGAGTATTTTATTACACTCATTTTTATCTTGCAGTAACGCTAAATTACACTACTGACATTTAGCCCTTTGGAAAAACTGCTGGCTACCGCTTAAAGTGCGAATGTCACCTGATGGGCTTTGCAAAGTGAAAGCGAGGTTATTCCCTGTGATGTAGGCAGTAACGTTGGACAGCGATGCATCCAGCAGGAAAGGGAAACTCTCCACACGTCCTGGATTCCTGGCTTGCTGCAGCACGGTCACCTTTACGGTAAAACATGACACTGTTTTAAGGGAATACAATGATATGACACATTGCAAAATACTGCATTTTGTAAAGAAAGGCTGTATATCTACAGCTTCAGTTCATGTCTTTGTAAATACAGTAACATACTGTAAGTGTGAAGTGTACTGGTATGATGTCTACTCTAGGGCTATTATGGAAAAAAAACATAATCGCGATTAATTTGGTCAATCTTGAAATCACGATTACTCATTGACTCTGGAAAAACATAGCATTTCTAGCACATAAAGAACAGCAAATGTAAACTTTTCCTCAAAATTATAATTTTTAATATGTTTTATTTAAACAAATCTATTATTCTCCAAAGCCCCTTGCCCCAGTGACCTTAAACTGCTTTCAGGATATTTAGATAAACACCTTGCACAAGGCTTATTTATGAAAACATCCATTTTCTTTTTTTTAATAGAATTTTGTAATATAGATATGTATATATCGAAATAGAGAATGCGCTCATCCCTATACAGCATGGAGGGGTGCTGTACAAAAACATAATTATAGTTTGCCTCAAACTCTTTATTTGTGGATTTATTTAATTTGTATTATTTCTTCCGCAAGTTCATAAAATAAATTTGGGTCGCACATAAATTGCCAGGGTCGGTCGGAAACCGGAACCAAACCTTTTTTTTTTTCTTAGGCCTAAAGAGATTTGTCGTGTTGCTGAATGGTGCAGACACCACAGAGTAGCAAAGCTTGCACGTAATAGGTTTTTGATCCACGTCTGTCTCTTCAAATCCAAAGTGTTCCCACACCAGTGAACTTACTTTACTTTTCTTACTGACTAAATGATGCTGCTCTCCTCCTTCCGCCATCTTTACCTGCTCTGACTGTACACCACCACCAGAACACACACGTACGTTTAGTCTTCGGAACCCAAGACAAAATATGAGTATACTTGCAGAGCGTAATGTGGCAAAATAATTGTAATTATAATCGTTTTTTGTCGATTTTGTGATCGTTTGGAGCCAAAATCGAAATAAAAATTCGATTAATTGCAGGGGCTTAGTCTACTCCATCAGTCAGCAGTATCAGTCTTCTGCGACCTGTTCCTCATTTCACCACACCACTACAAAAAATTCTGTTTTTCTTTTTGTAATACTGTATTATTTAAGATCTGAATCATTGTATCATACTCAGTGACAGAGAAATAGGCTGAAAAATATGGATAGCTGGAGGAAAGGTAAATTGTAGACTGCATTCTAAATTGCATTACATTTTTTTTTTAAAGAAAAAAAATTCTATATTTCTATATTTCAAAACATTTTGAAGCAAAAATATTTGCAGAAACAGTAAATAATACTATATTACTGTAAATATCAAATACAGTATGCATGCTATAAAAATATAGAAAATGGCTCGCAACTCTGCTGCTGGTATTATAATGTAAATTTACATTGATTTTTTTTACAGTGTATGATATGACACAATATGATACTTCTGCAATTAAACATACATCAAATTCAAATTAAGTACTGCAAGTCACATACAAATAAAATGTCCTACCAGAGCAGATGTGGAAGTATCAACAATGATGTCGGTGGCACTCGGCAGGCTGGCCTTGGTGACCTCTATCGCCTGTCCTCCAGAGGCCAAAGCCAAGTCATAATACTCCTGGAATGTTGAGCGAGCCTCCCGCACTGCTCTTACAGATCTCTTGCCTGATGTGAGGAAGAAAGACACCTAAGCGAGGAGAGAAGAAAATAAAATAAATGCCTGAGGCAAATGGGGGCATGAGTGTGACAAAGAAGTAGCTGGAAACGTTCTAGTGTTTTGTACTATATTAAATAGCTTAGCATTTTCCTACAAAAACTGCGATAGAATAATAGCAAATAGCAAAAGCAACCAATAATAAGCATATTATTAAATATTTTATTGCATGTACTATAAGATACTGCAGTGTATTGGTCACATAGTAAGTATATGTAGCAAGTATCTGTTTCTAGGTTTAAGGTTTCTCCATTGTACTTTCCTATAGATATGCTGTACTTTCTTTTCATAAGGGGTAACTGCACTGTGAGTTCTGAATTTAATTCATATCCTTTACGTTCTATATGCATCAATTTATATCCACATAATCAAGGCACAGTACAGAAAAGTACACTGTTACTAAATGAAAAGCACCATGCACTTTATGATGCCATCTAGTAAATCTTTGTGGTGCCTTAATCTTCTTTTAGATAAAATGTAGAAACATTTCTGCTCACAGTAGACTTGGTGCTGCGGATGAGGGCAGTGATGGTTTTTTCTAAATGCATGTCTTTAGGTGGTGCATCGGTAAACACATAGATGTGAGACGAGGCAGGGGCTCCAGTTAGGGCCAGCTGGGCGAATAGAGAGGTACAAAACAATGCTTATTGGTGCCAGCTTAAGGTATAACAAGTAACTGATTCCAATACAGTTTGCTTACCTGCAGTCCTGAAAGACACATTTCAGGAGTATCACCACCTCCTGTGGCAGTAAGCTTGGAGATTTCTGCCTTCATCACATCTGGATCTGTCGTCCTTATAAGTGGTCCAAAATCTAGACACACACACACACACATTCAAACTAATCATGACTGAAATACTTTCCATCACTGATGCATACTTTGTGCTCTAAAAGGGATATGTTTCTTAAAATATATTAAACCACATTGTCATGTGATTAATTAAAACATATCTATAAAAAGGCACATAAATTTTAGGAAAGAAGAAAAATGCTGAGGTAAAAACTGTACAGAAAGATTTGTCCTCCACTGATGGGAATTAGGCGTTACAAATAAACAGCGTTACTGTGGGGGGTGTTCAGTAAAGGTTAATCTAATTAATTACCTTTTCCATCGTTACAACACCGTTACCATTACTGAGAACAAAATGCGGTGCATTACTATACTTAAGCTCATTAAGTATAAGCTCATTTTCACCGGACAACCGAATAACCGAATGATGATTGGCTAAGGAACAGAAAAAATTCATGGTAAGCCAATCAGAGGCAGAGGTGGGCGGGCGTTCACACGTAAACACGCACGCACAGGCGCACACACAACCAATGGTGAGACACCCGCAGCAATGGCGAGACCATTCAAAAGTACCGTTTTTACACTGGAAGTACAGACATTACCGTTCCCCTCACTGAGATAGCAAGCAATAATGTACTGTATATGTTAACTGTACATTATGACCAGGAAGAAAGTGTTTTCTCCACGTCGGTTATAAACTATTCTAATCTCATGAATCACCTTTCATCTTCACACGCTTCCATTTAGGGAGGATCCAAATTCTTGTAACGTAATAGTTACTTTTCCTGGTAACTAGTTACTTTAATAATGCTGTAATTCAATTACTAACTCAGTTTCTATTTGGGAGAAGTGACTAGTAACTCTAACTGATTACGTGCCCGAGACTGTTGTCCACACAGTGTTACAGTAGTACATGCTTTACTACGTTTTGATCATCAGATGGAGTTGGATGCCTGTGTTCACAATGCTGTTTTCACACATTTATGCTTGGAGAAACAGGTATTTGATGTAGAATATATCAGAAGGTGTTATGGGTTTACCAGGATCATTGAATGGGACTAAGATGTATTCGGAGGGTTCGTCCTGGGTGCCTTTCTTCTTGTCTATAATGTTGTAGGTCACCCTCTTAGCCTCAGCAATGTCGTCAGCCATGCTTCCGGTTGTGTCAATCACAAAGCAGAGAACAGCTGAGCGAGCAATGCCCATGAGTCTGAGAATGACAGTTTGAGGATAAGAGAAACACAGATTGAGAAAGATAGCAGGAAACAGAGGGAATGTTAGAGAACAACATTTTTGGGGAAAAATATATGAAAAACAAAAGAATAATCACAAATTCAAACAGGCACCATCCAGCACTCTATCCTTCCCCCTACCGCAAGTAGACTTTATTCCCAACAGCTCCACGGATGTCCTCCAGGAGCTCAAGAGTGGCTTCTGTTGCGAGCAAGACGGCAGTGTCATGTTGGGCTGCATTATGAGCCCAACGCTCGTCTTTACTGATCCCACCACGGGGATCGTGGGTACTGCTGAGGTCGGCATCCCCACCATGACTGCATTTACCTGAGAGCATAGACACAGGATTATAAAATGAAGCCTCTGGATTCGTTTGCCATTATAACAAATACGGTAGACCTATTAATGTAAATAATTACTAACAGTGATGTGTGTGTGTGTATGTGTATGTGTGTTAATGGCACCTTTTGGTTTGGCAGAAGAAAAGAGTCCCATGTATCCTGATGTGAGTTTCTTCTCATTTATAATGGAGGGGAGCAGAGAGTTTTGGCAGGTGCCACTGGCACAGTCACTGCAGGTTGGAGTGTTGACATCTACACAGAGAAAGAAAGAAAGAAAGAAAGAGAGAGAGAGATCAAAATGTAAATTTGCATGTTATAGGGTCATGTCAGATTACTGGAGTCTGACATAATAGCAATTAAAAAGTTATTTCTCTCAATATCCGTTTTTTTACCTGCAACATTATTGATGGTGAGGTCGGGTCTGATTAGGTTGACATATGAACTCTTGTACCCTAGTTCCACCCAGTTACTGTGGCTGTAAAAATCCTAAAGGAACATTCATAATGCAATATTGTTTAACTTTTAACTAGGGCGCATCATATTTCTTTTTGTCTTTTGTATAAACATATGTCCAGTTTTTTTTTAATGCTGTTAAGTAACACCATAATGTGTAATCACTGTCATCTCATTTAATTGAGCTTTAATGTAAACAAAATGCATTTATTACTAATAACATATTGCTGATTTTATTCAGATTTCAGATCTGTCTGAAGTAAGGCAATAATATGTTGTTAATAATAAATGAATTGAAATGAGAAAAGCATTCAAAATCTCAGTGAAAGCATGAAAAAATAATACTACTTCAATTCAGATTTCTTCTGTCTAATGGACTGCTTTCTCTAAGTTACAGTCCAGCACATTTAGAGTTTTAGATTCTAATGAATATATTTTTAAATTCTCCAGGATACTTTTATTTTAATAGAAATTCAGTTTTTACAGAACCATCACAAAACATGCATTGTTAGATTGTAAAAAAAACAAAACAAAACAAAACATGCTGTTGACTGTGCATATGTTCAAATTATTTGGCAGATACTATCATTTAGAATATTTTTGCCTTTCCTGATCACAGTGTACAGATCGTTGGGCCAGTGGTAGCCTAGTGGTCAGACACTCACAGGAAACTGTCTTAACTTAAAAACAATTTTGTTAGAGTCTTTCCTTCTCACCTGGAGAGTATGCAAAATTCGTCCCAATGTTTCTCTTGCTGCCTGGAAGTTCTCTTTGCGGATGTTGGCTTTGATGGCAGCGGCGCCCTGACTAATTAGAGTCCGTCCCTCGTTGAAGGTTTCGCTGTTAAAATGGTGTGCATTGCTAGTCATGAAGTCTCGGTCCACCAGGCTGTTTTGCATGTAAATCTGATTCAGGGCTTCATGGAATTTAGCACCTGATACCTGGCCAGTGGCTGTACCAAGACAGGCATGTAGCAGTTCCTCCAACGAAGAGCCCTGACACACAAGGAACGGGGAGAACAGGGAGATAATCATAATAAATTAAAGGTATCATTATATCATAATAAGACACAGTTCTGCAGTAGGCCTGATATTCCCTGTGGTAACTCTGGGTATACGAATTAACCACTTTACTCACACCAAGTGAAACTTACAGTTGGCTTGAACTTTCTTCCCTCTGATTCTGTCACTGCTTCACAAACTTCATAGATTTTATTAATTACTGCATTCCCAGTGATGGTCACATGCGTGTTGCCTCCACCTCCTACCGACACAAACGCCTCCACCGAGGATAGTGCCAGGAGCACCAGACCAATAATGCGCACTAAAGACCTCATGTCCAGCTGAGTGAAAGAAAACATTTCCCCATTATGTTTCTGCTCTTTAAATATTCACAAAATGGAATGTTCCAAGTTCTGATTGTCTTTATTGGGCTGCAAAAAAGCATTGGGCCTCATTCACCAATATTCATTCATTTATTCATTCATTCATTATCTGAACTGCTTAAACCCTGTCAGGGTTGCAGGGACCTGAGTCTATCCCAGGACTTTGGGCTCAAGGCAGTGAACCAAACCTGGGTGGGTGCATTCACCAGCATATTTTTATTTTTCTAAAATTTAAATAAAATAAGAAAGTATAACATTATAAAACTATAGAATTGAGTAAAACCCAGTAAGTCAATGTTTTGCACAAACATGCATGCAATAAAATATGCACTAAAATGCCCTTAGTAGTTGTAGATTTTGTTCTTACCTAAGAAAAATAGGAAAACTTTGGTGAAAATTTTAATTTGAAAATTAAGTAGTTAAAAAATACCTTATATTGTATCAATTTGGTCATACCTTTTACGGCAAAATCCCACACTTTGTCTCCCCTACTCTCTCTCTGCTTTCTCCTCCAGATCTGCCTGATTTTCTGAGGAAATGTCTATATTGCATTTTTTTTGTACATTTAACGACGTTGCAATGCAGGGATGGGGCTGTCGTTTGTGGTCATAAATCCTGAGCAAATTATTAACCTTTACTAATCTTTTCAAGATGAGTTACTGGGGTGTGTCTGAATGATGTTGCAATCACAGAATTTCCATCACCGCACTGTGTGTGGACTAACAGGAAAAGAGGTTGCACTGTTCCATGTTGCAAATGTTTATCTGTTCCCATTTCCCATTTTGTCTCCGATAACTGTGGGAGATAATTGATACTTTAAAATACAGATCAGAGTTGAGGATGACATGAATATATGAGACATACAAGCAGAGAATTCTAACAATGTTGTTTTAAACTAATGGAATACCTGTATTATTTAAACTAAACAGCTTCCTAACAGCGTTATTAAGAATTGACACAAGAACCAATTGTTAGTAAAAATATCAACAGTTCACATATCAAACGCATGTCTCTTTTCCATCACTGGATGTGTTTTTGCTGTCCCTTAGGGGTGGAGCGGTTCACAAAATCCACAGTTCGGTTCGTATCACGGTTTTGGACCATGGTTTTCAGTTTGGTTCACTATTTTTCTATTTTGTCTACACTGCAGAAATACCATACATCATCAGTAGATTATCCACCGTTTATGGTTTTTAAACTATGATTTATAGTCAAATACGTCATGTAGTCATGTAACAACTGAAAGAATGAATGCTGTTTGGGATTACACTGTAAAAAAAACAAAACTTTTTTTACAGCAATTTACCATTGAAAAAACAGATTTTTGCCATATTTTTCATTTTATGAGAATATACCAGTAAAATACAGCAAATCTGGATTGTTAAATATATGTACTGTAAAATTATGATAGAAATCTGTAATTTTACATTATAAAAATCTACCGTTTTTTTACATGGCTGTGCTGTTCTTAAATGATTTAGAATGTAAAATTATGATACATTGCTGGTAAAAAAAAAACATAACATAATAGTCGGCCTTTTTTAACAACATGCACATGCCATATCCTATAATACAGCATATTATGGCATTAGAAACTTACATTTGCTGTAAATCCAAGGTAACCATCATATACTAAAATCTCATAAAACTATAGTATGAGAAAGAAATGTCCAATAAAATTGCTACTATCCGATTACTATCTGATGACTTGATAAGACACTTGCTGAAAGTCAAAAAAACATTTGAATGTATAGATATTTTTTCTGATGAAAAAAAAACTAAACTAAAAACTATAAAACTAAAAAAAAGTAACATCTATTTTTACACTAGTTTGCCAGCTTTGTAGCTCTAATAACTCTTTTATACAAGATCTTATGAGAAATAGTTTGCTTGTATTGTTCAATTGAGAAATAAGATAACTAATTGTGAGCACAATTGTAAAACTATTTACAAACAAAAACCAAGCGCTTCTGTGTGGTGATCGGACGAGACGGTGATTTTCCCGCGCAGCTTTGCAACTGTTGAGCCAATTGCTAGCCGATGTTGAGTTGTTTGAATCTGCGCCGCTGCTGCTTGTACATCTTCACTCATGAATCTGGCTGCAGAGGAGTTTGTCTACGCTTACTATCAGCATTCACGATCGAGAAAAAATAATATCCTGCTTCAGTGTACTTTTCATACACAGTCTTTTAGTGGGAACACATTGATTGCTTTGTAATCACATTGTGATCATTAGTATCATGCTGAGGTCAGCAGCATATTAAACAAGTCAAAGTCAAAGTCAAAGTCAAAGTCAAAGTCAAAGTCAACTTTATTGTCATCTCTGCTATATACTGTACAGATACATAGAGAGACGAGACGACGTGGCTCCAGGTTATTTCCAGTGCAAACAAACAAAGAACAGTAGAACAGAGAATAAATAGGCAGTGGCACGACTAGGCACATGGAATAAACAATAAATAAGTAAAAATACTAAAATATACATTAAACAATATACATTTTAAACCAGACAATATACAATATACATTTTAGACTAGACAGGGAAGACAGACATAGAGCTAAACATGTTTGTCAAGTCAGGATGCAGTATTCTTAACAGGTTGAAATTGACATTTACACTGAGTGTGCAAGAGGTAGAGTTATAATAGACAGATACTATATCCGGACTATTTTCAAGTACAATGTTCAGTATATGTGCAAATATGCAAACATTTAAACAGGTGCAAATTGACATTTTACATTGGATGTGCAGGGGGTAGAAGGTTATAATATAACAGATACTATATTCAGCTATTTATGTGTACAATGTCCGGTGTATGTGCAAACATTCGTAAAGCAGCATATAATGTTTGTGCAAAAGTGGCAGCAGTGCAGTGTCATACCAGTAGTTATTGTGCATCAAAGTGACGGTGGTGTGTAAAGTAAGGTGCAGTAAAGTGCAGTGGTGCAACAGAAACAGTTTCTTCACAGTCCAGGTGTGTGTGTGGGGGGAAGTGTGATGGCAGGGAGTGAGTTCAAAAGTCTGATGGCTTGTGGGAAGAAGCTATCACGCATCCTGGAGGATCGAGACCTGATGCTGCGAAAACAACAGCAGGTCAATGCAGTCTCGGACAGAAGTTAGTTTATTACAGCTAAAGACGTTAGCCAAAAGGGTAATTAATTATTTTTTTCTGCGTAAAGTAAGTATTTACAGTCGGGTCTAAGTAAACGCATGGATTGTGAAATAGAAACGTGAACTACTTTATTTGCAATATTTGCAATAGTCATATTTTATTAAAATCCAGTCATCAAGGGTGGGTTTAGCTGTATTCCCCATCTTGTCTTAAGAAGATTACTTCAAGAAAACAAATTAATTCCTTGGTAATCATGTATTTTTGCTTAACATTAGAAAATTGAATAACTAAGGTAATGCAAGTAGGAAGGCTCAGAAATATGTTTGGAAGGATTTTTATTATTATAGTGTTATTATATATGTCTATCAAGTAACTTGACCCACATTCACTAAGCTGTTGAATATCAGTGTTTGAGTTACAGAACAGCTACAACTAAATAATCAGTCATTCAAACATTTAGTCAAAATCTAGATACAGATACTAATAAACAATAATAACAATGACAGTGATACAAGGCAGACTATATACTATAATAATGTTCAACAACAACAACAAATAAACAAAAAAAAACATTCATCCTGCCGTGTTTCCCAAATTGCATTCATCTCATTACCATGGACGAAACGAGCACTGGATCATCAATACCATCAAAGTTATTCACTTATCATTCATTTAATCATTATCCGAACCGCTTTATCATCACTAAAAACAGTTACTTTAAAGACGACAGTGTTCTTTCTACTGATGTGTCGGTCACAAAGAAGAGAAGCCGGTCACAGTTGCCAACAAAAGATGTAAACTAAAATACAGTTTTTTTATTGAACAACACTACACACATGCATTGAACCGAATGCTATACATGCGTCCCAAACCGACACAAGCGAACCGAATGGGACAGATTTTTTTATGAACCATTCCATCCCTACTGTCCCTCTCTAGGCTGTCCGTGATTCAGTCTGGCCTTGGGAACAGGCACATCTTCTTCTTTCATTGGAGCCTTTAACAGCTGTCCTCCTTTCGTCAGTGTGGCCTCTTGCCCCTTGGCATCTGTTTTGTCAAGGAAACGGGTAGGCTTTCCTTGTCTGTCTTGACAGGTCTGTGCTGGGAGGGCAGGTACACCCAATCGCCCTTGTCCCACTTCACTGAGGCTCAGAATCACCCTCACCATTCGCCTGTTGTTCTGTCAGTTTCAGTTGAGTTCCTTCACCAGGATCAGGTCACCGGGCTTCAGATCATGCAATGGGCCTTCCCCTGGTTTTAGTAGTGCATCTCTAACCTGTTGATGGACAGAGCGGAGAACACCAGACAGCTGACAGCAATATTGTAACATCTCATCATCACGATGGCTAGTCAAACAGTTTCCTTCCACTTTTTCTCTTGGTGGTCCTGTGCCCAGATTCACTGATCTTGCAAAAGGATTTCAAGTCGACTTAGATTGACCCTGGTCCATCGACGCATCCTCATCTAAGTCAACACTAACATCAGTGCATCTGGCCATGCTAGCCCCCAGGGGTGGAAGTAACGAATTACAAATACTCACGTTACTGTAATTAAGTAGATTTTTTGGGTACTTGTACTTTTATGAGTAGTTTTTCAAGTGTGTAATTTTACTCGTACTTGAGTACAATTTACACCATGTAATCTACTTCGCTACTTATAAAATCAAAAGTCGCTACTGAGTACGCCCACAATTTGAATTAATATTTAAACCTTTCATCTGCATCTTTGCAGTCAATAAGGCTGTGCAATCGTGACCGCGCCAATGAATCTATGACGTAAGCAAAGAATAAACTCCGCTGCAGCAGCAGGCACAGGTGTCTGGAGGTACTACACAGTGGAGTACAAACTAATTTATAGACTGAAGATTTGGAGACAAAGAAGCCAAAATGGAGAAAATGGAGCCAAACGAAGCCGGATAGACTCTGTTAATTTAGAAAACCAGCTCTTGCTGAAACTGAACAAAAGATTCAGAAAGTGAAGTGTGACAGAAATGCTATTATGTCTAAGAGTTTAAGACACTTACCTGCCTGTTGTTCGCAGTGTATTGGGAAAAGTTTAAACTGTTCTATGCATGTTCAAAAACATTTTTGTTTTATATCTACATTTATTTACAAAACAAACTGCCTTTCTACACCTTGTTCATCTGAGAAATGTGCTTTGAACGTAGATATTTTATACTGGTGAATCGAATCGAATGCCTGCTATTGACAACGCAATAAAACATCCATCGGTTAAAAAGTAATTAGTACTCTGAGTAGTTTTTGAGAAGAGTACTTTGTACTTTTACTCAAGTATTTTTTAAACACCAGTACTTTTACTTGTAATTGAGTACATTTTAACCAATGTAACAGTACTTGTACTTGAGTACAAATTTTCAGTACTCTTTCCACCTCTGCTAGCCCCATTATATCGTAGCACTTGGCTAGCTTCTGTTTCAACGTATAGTTTTCTTTTTCCACAGCTCCTGCACTCTGTGGGTGGTATGCTCAATGTTTTCTCAGATCAATGCCCAAAAATTCACTAATATCCACAATTGCTTGGCTTACAAAGGCTGGACCGTTGTCACTACCTATTTTATGAGGGACGCCCTAGCTGGGAATAATTTCTTTGACCAAACCCTTTGCAACCCCCTTTGCATCTTGCTTGTTAGTGGGGAACGCTTCTACAGTAGGAACACATGCCAAGGAAAGAAGCCAGACAGTATTTTTGTGACATTCCTGCTGATTTGGCCCTGCAATCAACAGATCACCTACATGCTGAAGCAGGGCAGTACCTGGTGACAGTTGTAGAGAGGTCAATGAGTCGCACAATGCACTGTTATAGATAGTTGGACTCTCAGTGTTTTCCATCAAAATTGAATGTGAACCAAAATTGCTGTCTTTGTGGACAGGTATAATGAAAAAAACTCAACAACCGAAAACCAGCTACCATCCGAGAGAATCTGTGAGAGAATGATGTATGTGTTCGGGACTGTTGGGACCCTAGGCTGTACGACCACGTTCACAGCCTGAAGGTCCTACACAAATCGCCAAGTCTACTTCTGTGAGCCACTACTCGTGACAAAAATTTTTTTAGAAATTGAAAGCAGACGTGGCAAAAGTGCAAATGTTTGTCACTCAGGTGGAAGTACAAATATTTGTGCTAAAAAAGACTGTGGTAAAAGTTAAAGTAGTGACTCAATGTCTTTACTTAAGTGAAAGTAAAAAAAAGTACAGGCTCAGAAATCTCCTTAAAGTATAAAAGTAAAAAGTTGCCCTGTAAAGGACAAAAGAAGCACTTCTCGGTAAAGTTCACTAGACCTCATGTCAGATTAATACAACTGGAAAAAAGCAGCTCCATTTCCATTAGCTCTGTTATATGTGAAATACATGCTCCAGGAGTCTTTCTTGCTGCCAACTACTTCAGACATTTCTTTGAGATAAAGCCAGGGATGTGGAATGTTTTGTTGGTGTCTGTGTGAATTGGCGTCTCCATTCTCTACATTGTTTTCAGTCACGTAACGTAGTGAGCTTTCTCCCGCTACCTCCTGCGCCATAATGCTTATATTGCGCCTTTTTCCTCTAGTATTACGTCTGACAATTGGTCGCGTGTTGTGTCACGTGAATGCACGTCATTTCAAGCATTCTGGTTGGTGGGATAGTGAACGTAGTTACGAGTCTGTCTGAAAAATGTAAGGAGTAGAAAGTACAAATGTTCATGTAAAAAATGTATTCAGTAAAAGTACAATGTTGGCAGAATAATAAGTAGTCAAGTAAAGTATAGATACTCGAAAATTCTACTGAAGTACAGAAACGAAGTATTTACTTTCCATTTCTGTTCCCCGGCCAAGGTGCAACTCAGAGGTTTGGGAAAAGGCTCAACAGTTGACAGTCCCCCTGCTCCTATGGACGTAATGGTACACCTGGTTAGTGTGGAAGAAGGGCTTAAAACAGATTGCTTAATCACAGCGTACGTATCTTCTGAATCTACTAAGAATTTTACTTTTTGACCCTCTACAGTCAGAGTAAGAGTAGGCAGTTTTCTAAAGGCAGACGAGTGAAATAGAGTGTGATCGTGTTTGAAAGAGTCTGAATTATAGGACCTGTGACTTTGCTGGATCGATACTTCCCCTTCTCCAGCCACTTCCGTCAGTCACTGCCATGAGAACTTGGAGTAAAGACCATGATGTCCTCCTTGGTGGTGGTGTTGCTGCTGCTGGAGAAATTCATGTGGCTGATCATTCCAGTTGTCGTTCTGGCCTCCGTCATTTTGACTGTCCTTTGCCCTGTGGCCTTGCTGACCCCAATTGAAACATCTTTCTACAATTTGCCCCTTAAGGCCTCTAACTGCCTTGAACTAAATGCACCATCATCTGGAAACTCACACTCTTTTATCCATCTGGTCAAGATTTTAGGATCTGTTTAAAATATATATATATATACATATATATTTTTGTGTGTGTGTCATGTACTAGATTTTTGGAGCATACATATTAATTTTCTCTCTCAGATTCGCTCTGTGAGGTCCCCATTTCACACAACATATAATTCAACAGGTTACCCATATCACACAACGGGCAAAGCCGGCTGCTTCCTTTTGGTCGGTCGTCACCGACAGGGAAGGTAAATCTTTATTAACTCTCAATCTTTCAAAAATCTTTTCAAATCTTTAAAAGAGTCGACCCGACCCTTCTGGTCTTAGGCGTACGCGACCTCGTCCGTTCTCTACTCTATAGGCGACTCCTTGACAGTCAAACAATCGAACTTTAGTTTCCGAATTACTCAGTTGCACTACTGACCTGTATTCACAATTTTTGAGTTCGTTGATTCCAGCAAAGGAGGCCCCAGTGACTCCACACCAAGTCCCTCTTCCCTTCGTTTGGAGGTTAAGGATCGGGCAGAGTTGGCCCCCGAGATGATCAGTCCTTGGTTGTGAGCATCAGACCTGGGGAGACCGCTTGAGGAAACCTGTTCGTGACACCAAGTTATGTGGTGGAAAAAATAGATCATACCACACTTGATACTTTAAAATACAGATCAGAGTTGATAATGACACAAATATATGGTATTTGTTCTCTTTGCATTAAAGGGATCAGTTTCACACAACCTCAAAGATTGTGTGAGAGTGAGCCTTGAACAATAGTTACACAGCTTATATCAGAAAAGGGAAACAACCCACCCTCCTAGTCCCTGTGTGTTGGCGCCAATTTGTTCTAGCACATTTTGTCTCTCCTCTCAAGGCCCTCAGACAAGAGCAACACCTAATCTTGACCTTCCTATTTTTTCATGTTCTTGGCCTTCATTTCTTCTTAACTCACCCCAAGCACAATCTAATGCTATTTTGGATTTTTCCACCATAAAAATGGCATCATCTGATATGTAGCATACAAGATTCAGTATATTTGCAGCCAGTCCCATTACCCTGCAGTTTTAATATTTATGACAGTGAGTCAGACAGTAAATCTGTACTGTACAAGACAGTGAATGGTCATTTAAAGAAACTGGATCAAGGTAATTAAATAATTAATGGATCTTAGTATTGTTTTATTATTTGTCTTGTTCTTTGGTGGTTTTGACTTTTAATGGTTTTTAAAAAATGTCTAAAAGTAGGAAGGACAAGGTCATATATTTTTGCTTAACATGAAGAGATGGTATGAACTGCTTTTTTAGCGTAAGGTCTCAGCCCAGACCAAGGGAGAACTCCACCTCCTCAGAAAGGCCATCTGACCCGGACTCCAGTTCCAGCCCTTCACGATTACCCCAGACTACCAGATCAGCGTCCCCAGAATTTTAACCAATCACATCCACATCACCCGTATTTAAGGACTGTCATTTGCAACTATTCCCTGCAAAGTATTGTTATGCCTAGTGCAACATACCAAGCGTTCTTTGTGTTTGCCTGCCTCAGTTTTGACCCTTGCTTTCGGTTTTTGGATTACCCCTCTGCTTCTGGCGATTTGGATTTGTTTACTACGTGGACTGTGTTTTTTGGTTCTGACCTCTGCCTGAATAAACTTTTTTCAATTTACCCCTTTGCCTGCGACCTGGTTCTGTCGACTCTGCGTTTGGGTTCACCCGCCGGTCGTTACATTTAGAATATCCTGGGATGAATGTAATGAATTTCAACAACTTATGTTACTACAATTAGGTCTTTTGGGGGCATGGTGGTTTATTGTAATAAGTATGGGTTCAAGTAGGCCAAAAATGCAAGTGTACATAACAAAACTACAATTCCTACAATTATAATTACAATACAATATTTATTTATTACAATAAATAAACATTAAACAATTGTAACAGTTATCTAAACAGTTTATCATCACATTCCACATGCTAAACGTTTAATAATTTCTGTGCCTAAATAATTTTAGTGTTAATAGTGATAATTGGATTCAATTCAAATAAATTTTATTTATATAAAATGAGCAAAGGCGCTGAGATAATATTTATCTTTATGGAAGGATCTCCCCTTTTAATGGGATGCCTGCTTTTGATAAGGCTTTAAATTTACTGAGTTTAATGCAGAGGTACAAGAATATCTTGACTTTTTTTACTGTTAAGTAATTTAGAATCTCTTACTTGCAATATTTATTTATATATTTACTTGTAATTAATTGAAATTTCATTGATGTAAATGTATGTCAACCAATTTTAGTTCATTTCTATGTCTCAGTCTAGCCTCCTTGGTCATATGGACATTTTGCCTTCCCTCCTTCTGCGGAAAATGCACATGTATTTCTGCATTTCAGGACTTTGTTTTATGACTCTTGTTCAACGGTGACACAATATTCAAAGTTCATCTTCAGAAATCACCAGAATGTTAAAAAACACCCAATAATTTTATGACATGTTATGTTTTCCTGGTCCAGAGGTCCCAGATGACAGGATATTTATGATGTACAGTAAGGGAGTAATATCACTTTCAAAGCAGATATATATTATTAGTGTATTAGTACATTACCTATTTATATTAGTAGCTACTAGTCCAGCGGTAGTGTTCTGTTGTTCATGTACCATTACGGTACAGTAGTTGTATGAGTGACGTGTTTTACATCTGAAGGACCAAAGTAGCTTTAGTATAAAGTTTCAAAAACAAGAGAAAAAAAAGGCCTTTTGATAACATTGCCTCACTCTTATATAACCGTTGTGCACAGGCAAATGTGTCAGCCCTACGACGGCGTACTGGGGCCATTGTGGATTAAAAAGGAAAAAAGGAGGGGGGTAAAATTCCGCGACATTAAAGTCGTAGAATTAATTATGAGAAGAAAGGATGGATATTCGCTGAGATTAAAGTGGCAGATTTATGAGGGAAAAACCTCATACATTTGCGAGAAAAAGGCAGATATTCTCCGCAAATTTGCGAATTTTTTTCCTCATAAATCTGCTACTTTAATCTATTTTTAATCTACAGTGGCCCTAATGCGCCGTCGTACCTCACCGCCTCACCCTGTAAGTGGCCTGGAAAGGAAGAAAACGAAGTTACTATTTCAGATTCCGTCAGTAGATGGAGCTGGACAGCAAGCAAGCAGACGTAGCTTCGCTTGTACTGTCCACTATTTGATGCCAGTCACTGAGACTCGAACACTGCAGTTTATTAACACCGTCCTAAAAGAGAGTCTACGGATCTAAAGAGCTAAAACTAAAGGAAGACTAAAATGTACAGTTGTCCAACTGGGGTTTGAGAAAGTTGGACCACACTTTTATTAATAACAAGTGACTAATACAATAGATGTCAGAATGAATTTGGCTGTAGAATTCGGTAGAGCCTGAATGTTTTGCTATTTACTTGTTATATGAAGGAAAGCTGCTTTTCGTTTTACGAGGAATAAACTAACTTTAACTTCCATTTAAGGAGCCTCATAAGTATCTGAGTCCGACTGAGTTTTTTTTTTTTTGTTTAAGTATTTTGCTTTTCACCACAAGACACTTTTATTCACAAAAAACTTTATGGATTTATGGACAAAAACATTCAACTATTCTTGTTGTTTTAGCTGTCTTTGGAAACATAATTTCCAAACATAGTCTCGTTATAGAAATATTAATTTACACTTTTGTATAAAGTATACAAGGATATATTACAAGAAAATTTCCCACACACTCCACCATATGCATATAACATTACGAGACATTCCCCAGGCGTTAAAAAAACACATAATGCATTTATTTTCACTGCAGAAATCGATATTACAGGAGAGAAAACGATCTCATACACAAACATAAGCACCTTTGGATGCTTATTTAAACACGTTCACCTTCCTGTCACACATTCCTCTATTGCCCCTCCTCCAGAGAAAAAGAACTCTTGGTGATGCAAGAGGCGTCAGAACACGATACGAAAAGTGACCAAATGAAACCAAAGAGGATAAACAGAACAAAAAGCATCACAAAGAAGAACGAGAGAAGAAAAATGGAAAGCTGAAAACATCACTGACCCAAAAGAGGGAAGAAATTGGCAATGCATTAGCAAAAGTAAGTAAAGGGTTGTAAGGTTTGTGTCTGTGCAGGCATTGCTTTCTTAATGTAAGGTGTGTTGAGATTTTACTTTCTGAGAAATGAAGAGATTTGCCCCAGGTGCGCTACAGTAAACTACATGTTTATGTGTCAGTAGTTATAGTTCAGTTAGTTCTAGTTTATATCTGTCTGGAACATTTTAAAACCAAACTGAATGTTTAAACATGTGTCAGTTGGGTAACTGGAGGTAATACTGTACTTATCATGTTGTGTTGAAATCCTGAAGAGACATTCCTTAAGATATCTCTGTCAAAAGTCTGAGAATAAAATCTAAAATATTGCTTTAAATATTTATAGTTTTTTATGAAAAATGCTGCAAATATAATTGTAAATTTTAGCCAGGTCTGAGCATGTTACAATCAATATTAGTGAGGGCGGAACAGAATGACAGTCATTACCACAGGTTGAAACCTGGCAGGGAGAAAATCACTAATGAGGCAGGGAAGACACATACATATAGTTAGACTTTCCTATTTGCAATATTATCTAAAAAATTAACTGTAACAATGAAGTTGGGTCCTGCTCGCTGGATTTCTTTACCATACGTTTCAGGAAATATTTTTAATAGGATTGTAAACAAATTTTTATAGCATTCTGACTGTATGTCTGAAATATGAATTAACTGACAGAAATAATGCTGACAAATATATTCAGAAATTTCACAACATCATAGAGGTTAATATTTTTCAGCCACTGACACACTTTCTTGCTGTGTTCTATATTTCCAGGTGCTGTTCCAGGAACAGTTTAACTCTCGTACCACACTTCCTTCTTCAGTGGTTTTTCTCGGTCAGTTGCCAAGTTACAGGTATGTAAAGTGATACATCATAATTACATTGTCTTCTCTCTCTGTGTCTCTCTCTTTTCACACACATTCACACATACCCACACACACATCCAAGTTTGAAGCTCTTCCCAAAGAGCCGGTATGTTTGAGGCTCGTCTAGGCAAGTGCAGACAAGTTCTTGTCACTGTTAGCAGAAAGGCTGGTTATTTTTGAAATAATACAACCATTGAACATTCAGCTGAAAATGAATCAGAATCACAACTAAAAAATACAAATGGAAAACTTATCAATTCTACACGATGATTAATCCTTTCATGCACTATGCAAATTTATTTTTATTAGAACAGAAACCAGAAGGAATTATTAAAGACTTTTAAAGAATAAATTATGATGGTGTGATTATTTTTGTCCAAAATGGCAGTGATAATACATTAATATCATTATTTTTCTTATCATATAATCATACATTTTCATATCTATTTATACCTTGGCTCGTGTTCACACACACAAATCACCAACAAGACAATGTACTTGTTGAGTAACCTGCCCATATTTAAATGCTGCATGAGATAAATGGTGCTGCTTTTCATTCTCCCTCCTCCTCCTCTTTCCCAGACTGCAAAAAAACTAAAAACCTCAGACACACAGCATGACATCTGACAAAGCAGTTTCGCCTAAACACGCAGGTAGCGATGCAAACTGCTCCGGTCTGACAAAATACAGTTACTTTTAATCACTTGTACCTGCGGGCATCCAACTGTGTACATCTCTCTAAGAAATGCAATCAGCCTATTTCAGCTTTTGTGACATTTTTAGGCAGTAGCAGGAAAGAACTGAAAATTCTGAATGTCAACTTGTACCAAACAAAACATGTTTACATTGCATACACGGGCTGTGATTTCTTTCTATGTAATGTAATGTAACGAAGAAATTCCTTCTTGAAGAATAAATAAGAAAGAAAAGAAGATGACATATTGACATGAATTTGTGATGAAATTGACAGGAAATTCAAGACTGTAGAACAGACTAGTACCGATGCTGATGTGATTTTTGAAAGTGGACCACAGGAACTATATGTTCCTACGTGCTTCGATGCCATTAAGCGTTAATCATGGTATGTTTTAAAAGTATTTTTGCATTTGTTTGCCTGGGAGATCATTAAAAAGTTGTTAGAAGTCAGAAAGATAGTTTCCTGCTCTTATGGGCAGTTGGTAGTGTTACGGTTATGAAGTTGGCATCGTAATGGGAAGGTTGCTGGTTCAAGTCTCGGACGATAAAGGTACCAGTGAGGTACTCATTAGCAAAGTTCCATCCCCAAGCACTGCTCCCCGGGCGCTGTTAAACAAAAGCTGACCACTGCTCCTTCACAGATGGGTGAAATGCAGAGGTCACATTTCATTTTAGTGCACTGTGTTCTGTGGTGTGGTGTGTTCACAATGACAAATAATCACTTAATTTTAAATTAAAATTGTTTCTTAACTACCAAAATGAGTATTAAAAGTGGATATTAAAAGTGATTATCTAATGTATTAAGTAGTCTGAGCACCTGTTTGCTACTTCATATTTACAATACATTATAGCATTAATAGTTCATGTATTATTGTATAGATGTTATAGATTATAGTACTTTATAGTAACTTGTATGGTAATAAATATTTTGATCTCTCTTCCCCTATTTCTTTCTCTTTGTCTCCACAAACACATCCACACAGTCTGCCTCAGTCATGACAACCTCCTTCCCATTCAATTCCTCTCACCTCCAATCGTCCTCTTTTTCAAAACTGTACTGTCCTCTCCTGCAGGAAATGCGCTCCCACTCACTCAACAATGACACCCGAGTCAACCTGGTAGCGGTCAGCGTGCTTGGCGTATTGTCCGGCCTGGGAATCCTGGAGAATGCTGTGGTACTGTGGGTGCTGGGGTTCCGTCTGCGCCGCAAGACTGTGGCCGCAGTGTGGGTGATAAACTTGGCGCTTTCCGACTTCTTAGCCACGCTCACCCTGCCCCTGTTCACCCACTACCTAATGAGGCGGCACAGCTGGGACCTCGGGCAGTCGCTCTGCTCCGCTCAGGCCTCCATCTTCTTCCTAAACATGTTCGTTTCTGCCTTCCTGCTTGCCGCCATCTCGCTGGACAGATGCTTGCTAGTCGCCAAACCAGTATGGAGCCAGAACCGGCGGTCAGTGGCGGCAGCCTGGAAGGTCTGTGCTATTGGTTGGATGTGGGCAACGGTTAACGCGTTTCCTTATTTCCTGTTCCGTTCAGTGACGATTAAAGAAGACCAAAGGAAACTCTGCTACCATGATTTTGCTCTCTACTCTTCTCCGAACACGTTACAACGAGACTGTAAGGTGCGACAGGCTGCGACAGCCGTGACGAAAGCACTACTGGCGTTTGTGGTGCCTTTGGTCATCATTGCCGTAAGCTACGTCCACCTCAGCGTGCATCTGCGAGCTCGGAGGAAAAGACGGCAGAGCCACCAGCTGGGAATAACCGGCGAGGACAAAACGCTTCAAAGCCTTTCGATTGCCTCCCAATCGTCTGGGATCAGAGGGGAGAGACTGTCAAGGAGTTTCACCAAGATGGTCGCCTCAATCATCACCACCTTTGCCCTCTGTTGGGCACCATACCATTTCTTCTGCCTGCTTGAGGTGGTGGCTCAATATATGCCTGAGAAAATAGGTCTGGTGGAGCAGGGGTTGCCTTTGTCAACCATTTTTGCCTTTCTCAACTCTGTGCTTAATCCCGTCATCTATGCCTTCAGCTGTCCACACTTCTGCACACGGATCAGGCAGAGTTTGGGGGCCCTCTTTGAAGGCTTGGTGGAGGAAGCTGTACCTCTCGTCCTAAGCAGCGGAAGGCGGAAGAGAAGTGACCTGAACTCACCCACATCCCCTATCTCCGTCAGCTCCCCGAACACCCCCACATTTCCTCGCTCTCACCTTGTCTCTCAGGGTTCCATACACCCCTTTAACTTTCAGAAGTGCCCCCAAGAGGAGAAAGAGAGAACTGTGGATTGACACAGAATATAATAAACTCACCATTTCATATACTTATGTCAAGCTCTTTCAGAACAATATGAAGAAAAAACATGAGGAAGGGAAGATGAAAGTGGGAACATCACCTAGCCTTAACACAGATACGTTGATTTGGCAGGAAATTAACAGAAAAGTCACGCTTTTTAGAGTGAATTATTTAAATTTTGGAAGTAGACTAGAGTCTAACTGTATGGGCTCGTTTCTTGCTCATGGATTAAGCCTAGTCTTGGACTAAGTTGAAGTACCAATGGAGATTTACCATTCAAACTCAAACTGGGAAATTGGCCCTATATGTTCCTACCTGCTTTGGTACCACATCCCGTTACTCATGACGTCTTTTAAAAAGAGTCTATACATTTTTTGCCTAGAAGATCATTTTCTTCTCTTATTTCTTAACTAGTAATGTAACAGCAATAACTAGTGTTCACTTAAGACTGCAAACTGTAAGAAGTGAACTGATAAAGTCTTGAGCCACCCTCATTCCTTTATATTTTGCTTGAAAAATGAGACAATAAGGACAAAGTAGTGATTGATTGCAATATAAGCAAAAACATGTAAATACTATTCTTTAAGACGTTTACATTAAAAACAAAAATAAAAAATGTCTAGATCTTTGGATGAAAATAAGAAACAAGGGGTGGGCCAACACTTTTGCATGATACTGTATGGTTATATTAAGATACAAGACTCCATAAAGGGGAAGTATTTTTTTTCTTGCATTTGCTGGCCTTCGAACAAACTGCAGTGGAGTCTAAAACTGACACAGGCACTTAAAACTAGCCACTAGGTAACAACATGGGCATAAGGTACAGAATATCTGAATCTCTTAGATGTTACAGATTTCTCACTAAGTCATTTACAATTACATTTACAGCATTTAGCAGAAGCTCTTGTCCAGAGTGACATTTCCTAATTTCATGGACAGTCTCCCTGAGAGCAGCTTGAGTTAAAAGGGTCTTGCTCAGGGAACCAGTGGAGGTAGTGCTTGAGGTAAAATTTGAACCCACAGTCTCTTGTCCAAAAGGCGAGTATCCTAACCACTAGACCACCACCGCCCAGGGATGGAGCCAGGGGGTGGCCATCGCCACCTCCGCTTTGCCGACATCTGTTTTGTGGAAGCATTTCTGTATGCAGGTGTTCCCAGAGGGACACAATTCAAAATCTTTCAAGACCAAATCTTTCGACTTACGACTGCCGATTCAACACTCGACCAAAGACAAACTACGACAAAACTTAAAGCAGTGTCAAAACCTGTCAGAACCAACCTGTTCTGAGGTTTAATTGCATGAGTCTCATAATCAGGTTTTTCAGCTGTAGAGGAAAATGACTTCCTACTTCATTAGTAGCAACTCCAGTAATAAGAGGAGGGAAAGTGGTGTGGAGAGGGAGATGACAGGATGACAGTGATGAGACAGAGTGAGACAGTGAAGGAGAGCACTCACCAGCTCTTAATGGAAGTGAATACACAGGTGCAGCATATTCTAACCCTACACCTAGTCCTAGAAAAGATATGTTTCTGTGCCCCACTCTGTGACCTATGAAAATTGTCTGGCTCTGCCACTGCCACCACCTGAAATTGATTTTGTACAAAAGAGAGCATTAGAATGATAAGAAATGTAAAATATTTTACGGATGATATGGTATTATATGATTGTCTATGAGGCTGGTGAAATTTGAAGAATAGTTTACATACGTTCCAGTGCTGGTTCCAGTATCTACACTACCACCTGAAATCTGGAGTGAAATCACATTGTATTACTTACACACACAGAGTTACACACATCCCATCAATTATTCTCTCAACAATATCCTCTTTCAAATATGTGTTACATGCTACAAACACTACAACATCTGGTCTGAGTGAGGCTTACAGGAACACTGATCACACAATCTCAAGTATATTCTCTCAAACTCTTGCCATTAAAGTTATTTGATTGAAATTTGATCTTTGTGCTGGTTCAATAAATTCTTATTACCAAAGAATGGTTTTGTTTTTTGCACTTGTGACACAAACTGATATTCAGCAGCAGTGGCTTCCTATGAGTACCTAATGGAGGGAGAAAATTCTGCGTTATAACTGGGTTTCTGAGGCCAATACTCCCAATTCCTCAGTGACCTATTTCTTTACTCTCGAACTGAGGGTTATTTTATAATGTGCACAACATATTCTGGCTTCATCTGAGAAACATCAAAAGGGGAATTTAATCGCACCAGGTGCTTAAGGCTCAAGGGATCACAAATGAAAAAAGAAAGAGAGAGAGGGGAAGAGGTTAAGCTGCAAATCATGTTCGTATTGCAGAAATCATAAATGCCATTGCTTTGCAGATTTTGCTTTTATTGTATACTTTCTACTTTTTCTTTTAATCAGTGCCTAAAGTAAAGGGAAACGGAATGGGGTTTCAAGAGGCATGCAAGAGTGAAAATTCAGATTTAGGATCAGATTTCTTTTGTGTTTATACCGATAATGGTCCTAAAATCAGACCCTCCCTCAGCAGCCCTCTGTCCTGGATGCTTTGTCTAAACATGTTGAGATTACAGTCAGAATGATGAGATGAGTGGATGAATGAAGTGTTTTTTTACTATAAAAGGGTCAGCACTGAACTGTTTATATATGGCAGAAGCTCTTAGTGGAATTAAAGCTGTATGCATGCGTCAGGGAACCAGCATGCAAACGGTGAGAAGAACCCCTAAGAGGAAGAAAACATATCGGTGGTACTGTATTTCAGCTTCCTGTTTAATAATTAGTTGGACATTTGCAACAATGACAATGCTTTGTGCTATTAAGCAAAGAAAGAATTTTATTTAATTGGTTTAATAAATTAAAGAAAGTAATACTTTATTTTCATTCTGGAATGTCTTTTTTCTTACAAACAGAACAGGGCAGAATCAAAAGATAGACACTATAACAAATCACTCTCAAGCAGGGTGTATCCAAACAACACACTTGGACACTTCCATCTGGCAGTCAGAAGCAGCCACATGCCTGAACTTAAACTCATCTGCCGGCGCTAAGCTTCCCTGTTACAATGTGATTCCAATGCCCCGATTAAAAGATATCAACTCATGGACTCAACACATCTCTAGACTTCCTAAGCTCTAGGGATGAGACTATATGACGTCAGACAACTGTAATAATTGAACACTGAATTTTTTTTTAGTTTACGCACATTTTCCCTGTAATATAGTTAGCTAATGTTTACCTTCATAGCGTCAGGTTGTTTATGCTTTGTGAGCAAAGGAAACATTCTTCCCTAGCTGTACTCCACACAAACATTTACTATATGCTTCACCCTGTCATCTTGCTTCAGGTCTCCTTCTCTCTCAGTTTACTAAATACTAAATGTAAAATAAAAAACAAAATGGATGCATGCATACATACACTATTTATAGTCTAAAGTCAAGCATATCCCTCATATTCTACAGCAGAACAAATCCAAGAAGAGGACTTCATTTCTGTACTTGATTATACAGGTAGATGTTCTTCTGCTCTGCTCTAGGCCTGCTGCACTTCCACTGCTGCCATGTTTGTTAGCTGCAGGGTCATCAGCTGGGGACCACCGGTCATAGATATTTCGCCCCTTAGCCCAGAACAAAATTAACCTGTTTAGTAACCAAAGTTGCAAACAGTAAACAAACATCTATCTATCTATCTATCTATCTATCTATCTATCTATCTATCTATCTATCTATCTATCTATCTATCCGTCCGTCCGTCCGTCCCTGTGTTTAAAAAGACTCTAGTAAAAGTTGAAGTATGGACTCAACTTTTTTACTCAAGTTAAAATGAAAAGTACAGGCTCTAAAACATACTTAAAGTATAAAAGTATAAAGTAACCTTGCGAATGACAAAACCACCATTTTTTAGGGAAAGGTTTACTGGACTCCATGTCCAAGTGCAAGCAGAGAAAAATGAAGTGAAATGAATACAAAAAGCTCTGTCGGCCAATCTTTACTAAACACATTCAAAATATAAAACTGCTGTAAAAGATTGAGGGTTTGCAATCCCTCAATCTTTTACAGCAGTTTTATATTTTGAATGTGTTTAGAAAAGATTGGCCGACAGAGCTTTTTGTATTCATTTGAAACTCAGTGTGCATGGTGTTCAAAAACTTGATTGGTATGCAAATAGATATTAGCCTACACATAAATATTATCCGTCACAACAGACCTCAAAACCTAGACAGTAACATTAAATGCATACCCTATAACTAACTTCTATTTAACAGCAAGAGATCACGTGTAGGACTTTTGAGTGCATCTATGTGAGAACTACCCACATCACTGTGTGTGTGTGTTCTTGTACTTGCTACTTAGTGAGAACCAAAATGAGTTTTTAACCAGCAGAGTGAGGACATTTTTGGAAAGTGAGGACTATTTTAGTGGTCCTCACTTCTTTAAACTGCTTTTACAAAATAAATACAAGTTTATTTGCAAAACTAAAAGTGTAGAAAGATTAGCTTTTGGTTACTGAGGTTATGGTTTTTTCTCTTACTCGCTTTACATTCATCGTCTTGTGCATGTAAAGACAAATGCACCAACAGGATTATCTTTTCTGTGTGTGTTTAAATACGTTTCTAAGCATACACCGATCAATCACGTTGTCTGAATGGCACGTATTATTGATACGGAAAAGGTAAAATGTGTTGCAAAATGGCATAATAAACAGGGCATTTTACTGTCTATGAATAAACACCATTTAAACGCAAGAGTAACAACCCTTACTTGAAAATGTAGGGAGTAGAAAGTATGGATACTCATGCTAAAATGTAAAAGTCAAAAGTTGGCTCAAAAATAAATAGTAAGGTAAAGTATAAATACCCGAAAATTCTACTTAAGTACAGTAACAAAGTATTTGTACTTCATTACTTCCCATCTCTGTATATTACAGTCTCTTAAACATAAATAACAGTTGAAAAAACATGACAGTGTTGTGCACAGCATTTACCTACATACAAAGTCAGTCAGAGAGCTGCGTCATCAGTCAGAGAGCAGTGCATCGTTAGTGATGGATAATAGGCTAGTGGGTCACTAGATCAATTCAACTTGATTAAGCTAGATTTCTGCACAGTGACTGCAAAGAACACGTTTGTCAAAGTCAAAGTCAAAGTCAAAGTCAACTTTATTGTCATCTCTGCTATATACTGTACAGATACATAGAGAGACAAGACGACGTGGCTCCAGGTTATTTTCAGTGCAAACAACAAAGAACAGTAGAACAGAGAATAAATAGGCAGTGGCACGACTAGGCACATGGAATAAACAATAAATAAGTAAAATACTAAAATATACATTAAACAATATACATTTGAGCTCAATGTTCACATAAAATAAATTTGAAGATAAGAATTAAATTATTTTTGCATATGATGTATAAAGACAAAGTAAAACTAAATAAAACAAATACACAGTGTCACCTAGGAGTCTGCTGTAGAGGCTGGAGGCCTTGTTTATGCTTGTCTCCTGATTTTGTAATCGAATAAAGCCAGTAGAGGATTTGAGGAGTCTGTTGGGAAAATGCAGTATGTCTGAGGTCTCTTTGGCACTATGTCTGTTTAGAGGTTTTGAATAAATATTTACAAATTTTTGTAGATTTACAAATGATATATAATAAAGATATATAAACACCTAGTTAGCTGGTGTTAATGAGCTCACTGTTTAATGTTTGACACTAGTATTGGATATTCCTTGTAGAGTACAAACTACAATTATTTCTAATAGTCAATTTAGAGCCATCTTTACAGTCATCTAACACACCTAATAAACTCCATGAGCCAAATTTGCAAAGTCCGTGTTATTCGGACATTTTAATGTTCATAATGTTGGGGCTGCATCTATTTAAAATGTTGTAGGATTGTTGGCAATAAAGATAAAACAGTGACAGCAATCTATAAATCACATTTGTTCTGTGTTGAATACAGATTGTTTTGTAGAACTACTTTACTAGATCCAACAGTGCCCAATTGACCTCCGAGGGCCTGTAACTGAGTGAGAGCCAAAACAGGTGGAGGTGAAGAGGCCACATGTGCTGGACATGGAAAATGACACTATGCATGAAAATGAAAGTGTAAGAGGATTTCATATGAGGGAGAGGAGGAGGAGGATAGAGAGATGGATTGAATTAGATGCAAACAACATGACATATGAGACAGCAACTGGTGGGAAATATGTCTTCATAAAAACATACTGTACAAATGCAGGGATAAAATATTTTGAACATGATTTTGAACAAATCATTTTTGCAGCACAAGGTAATCCTCCAAACATATGCTAGAAATTTCTAAAAAAAAAATAGTTAAAATAGTGTGAAGACCATTTAGCAATAAAAGGAAGCAATGCATGTGTTTTAAATGTGTTTTAATTTCCTGCTTCTTCAATTTTATTTGATCAGAGAGGGTTTTTTGCGTTTAGTATTTCTAACAGTAAAACCAATGAATAGGGGGAGGGGCGTGTGTGTGTGTGTGTGTGAGAGGGGGGGCAAAGAGAGATCACTGAAATGAAGAGCGGGGAGGATAGAAACAGAGTGAATGAGTAAGAGATAAAGCGAATGAGAGATAAAAAGAGAGAATGAGGCGGAGCAAATCATTCAGGAGATAGAGATGCTTTCCAGATCTGTTTTCTGAGGCAGAATGTGACAGAGTGGGATAGAAGGATAGAAAGAGATATTAATGCCCAAGAGATATTAATGCTCACAACAGGAGTAATGTCAATGGAAGCAGGCAGCATGGACATGACCGAGGTCGCACAGGATAAGATTGTAAAAAAGGTTAGTGTTCTTTCCTGTTTCTGTAACGTGCAGTTGTTTTGACTAATGTATAAAAAATTGCAAAATTCTAACCTACAATGTTGTTCTGGACTATATCCATATAGTAAAGGAGCACTCTGTGGTTTTGATCTAAAGGTGTGGTTTCCTGAACACTTGATTGGTTGGTGAAGCTGGAGGTGTGTCATTGAAACTGGATTCTTAAAGAGATGAATACAGACAAGTATCTTGTAGAAGAACTTAATAAAAGCTTACAAACTGGAGGGGCAGGCTATTTATGGTGTTAAAGAATATAAAACTTCTGAATTATGTCAATCAGCTGTTACTTTTAATATATTACACATAATGTTCTCACTCAGTGGCAACTAACAAAAAAGGATATATACACTGCATCAAGTAATGTATAATTTTATAATACTGTTTATTAGAAACAAATGAAATTGAAATGTTTTGATAGTAATTTCCTACTAGAATTACAAGGTACTTTGCCATATGTGTGTTGGGTTTTCTCATTGGAGGACAATGACATAAGACTGAAAGAGAAGTAAATAGTGTATATACTTATCTTTTTCTGAAGAACTGTTTAATGTGTCAGTAACATCTAAGAACAACAGCTGAGCATTTCACTTTGAGCAAGAAGGTTCATCAGTAGGAACATTCTCTTCAGATTATCATTCATAATGTTTCTATGTTCCCAAAACAGGGATCAATCAAAAAGAAGATTGAGAAGCTGAGGAGATGGAGCACGTCTTCTGGTGGTGGGAGTTTTAAACGTCCACCCAAAACAAAGACTCTCAGTCTGGCTGAGGAAAGACACAATGAGGCTGAAGAAGATCACTGGAAAGGAGAAAGAGAGCGGAGGAAGCTCAGGCCTATGGTTGCCTCAGTCTTTGGTCAGGTATGGAAATGGAATCATATTTAATACAATTCTCTCCATGTTGAAAAGTAGCTCCTGCCTGTTTTTCTCTCACAGTTGTGTTGTGTTGCTGTCTCCGTGAAATGACACTATGATTTTGGGTTGTTTTGTGGTATACTGCAAAATTAGACACCTCTGCACAACTTTTAATGCCAGCTAACATCCTGAAGACTTGAGCTGTTTTTAATACACTTCATACCACAAAATATTCATTATAATCTGCAAGGATTACAATTTTAGTAGATTTTTGTTTTGAAATTACATGGCCTATTCTGTTCTGTCTAAATGAATAACGTGGAGAACAATGTCATTGGATTCAGATAATATTATAAATGGAGGGGCTTTTAAATGTTCATGTGCTCAACATTGTTATTCAAAGAAGATTACATAGTAATGCTTTAGACACCTACAAACACACCTTTCAATGTTCTGGATGTATCATCAGATAAACAAAAATACATTTCCTAATTACAGGGACAGTGTAGTGTCCCTGGAGCAGCTTGGGGTTGAGGGGCTTGTTAAGGGGCTTCATGATGGTCACTAAATCTGGGTTTCACAACACAAAAACTGAAGGATGAGGCCCCTGGAAGCAACCACAGCAGATCTGTGAGTTGAACTCTTGACACTTTCGGATTACACTTATAGATTACTATCATACAAAATTATTATAGTGGCATATCAATGGCTATAAAGGCTATACTCACAGTTCTGAAAATGCAATTTGGTAGTATTTCATATCACAAGTAATTAGGTTGTCCTGTCACATCAAAACTAAAACTTAAGGCAATTAAAGCTGAAAAAATGAAGGCTGATTCCCAATGTCAACCCAATAACTGCACCCTTAAAAGTGATGGTCTAGCAGTCTCAGTGGTCATATGTTTAACAAATCTATGTCTGAACATTTCTGTCCTTTTTTTCACTGTCAGTAATTTTACAATAGTCAACAGTTATTGGCTCTGGTCTGGTTTTTAGTCTAGTGTTGTCAATCTGTGAAATTGACATTTACACTAAACAATTTCATTACAAATTGTATAATTTCTTGTACAGCATAGTTAGCAGTCAAGCACAGCCATTTTTGTGATGTCTGTGCACTCTGATAGTAACAACTGATTAGAAACACAAAAAATGTTTGAAAAATACAGACAGCATGCTGAAATAAATATGGTCTTTACTAGAAATACTGCTTTCCTGGATATTACTAAATCCCCCAGGGAGGGATTATTATTTTCACCGCGACAGGATAAGGTCTCCAAGTACATGTGACAAGTAAATATATAAATATATATTCATTTTGATGTTAGATGGGAACCAATAGACCATCTGCCGTATCTATAGGTATGGCTTGTGGACTATGTAAGATTATGTAAGAAGGCATTATACAATATCTATCCTTTAAGGGAAAAAGCTATAAAACTGGTTGAATAATACTAGTAAGTGAGATGCAACTCAGTTCTCATGCAATATGCTGCACTGGATTGGTATAAGGCAAAAATGTATTGATTATGAAGCTTTCAGCTAATATTGAGATATACAGAAAAACACAGCAATAGCAATAAAAACAGATGTCAACCTGCATGTCCAGATGTCCCCAAATTGCATCAGTCAAGCACTTCGTGCTATTTTGAAGTTACTCGTAGTCGCTTAAAGTTGAAAAGTTGAAGCTAACAGACCCAGGTGGATTTACCGATCATTACAAAGAACATTTCACAGAAAAATCATATAATAGTGACAGAAAGTTGAGTCGTAATAAATGTTTGGCATTTTTGCATACTTTTGATTCAAATGTAATCCATCCAATCTCAAACAATAGATTAAAAAAAGTTAAAAACTGCATACACAAAGTTTTTGGGTTTTTTTTTGATTGCAAAGAATACAAGAGAATCCTCAGTAGGCATTTCTTAAACTGGCCATTATAAGTGTTTGTGAATCCATCATCAAACAAACACTGAACAAGAATGGGGAGAAGAGCAAACAGCATGTCATCACTTTTCAACAAGTAGTTTGCTGTCCATTTAAAGATTGTGTAAAAACCATAAGTGTGGCAGAAGATTAATGGAAGACTGATCCATTTACAGCCAAAAATAGACTTAAATAAGTAACAGTTGCTGTAAACCTTAACACTGCATTGCAACACAGAAAACTTATCCTAACTGTGGGATAAAAGTAGCTGACATTATCACGTCTTGACTGGTTTTCTGCTACAGACTATTGCCATTCCCATCCTTAACATAAATGCATTGAAGCTGAAGCATGATTTCCTCAAAAACTGTGTTTTATATCTGCCCTGTATTTTTATTGCAATGAATGTGAAAAGCTCATCTACGTAAGATAATGTCAACTGTTTATATGCGCTCAATACCAGCAGGCACAGTACGTCCTGACCCAGTTGGCTTTATTTTTCAGGTAACTTCATACAGCTCACTAATGTCCTGTAGGCTGTGAGTGATAGCACTGATAACACCTACATGCTGCCTTTCACTTAATGTGGAAAAGGTCATCAACTGAACTGATATTGTTGTATATTGTTGAACAAGCTGGAATATTCATGCTCAAAAAATAGCATTGTGTAAACATTCTCAGTTTTCAGTTACACCCCAAATTTTCCATACCAAATTCTGAACTGTGTCACTGTTTTGAGCAGCTTATTTAAAAACCTGGAAGGGCCCTTTGATATTTATGAGTTACTTTGCTCTAACAGAAATACAGACAATGTTAACTTTGGTCGTCTGTTGGCGGTGGTTTGATACTTTAGCCAAGCATAAAACCATCGCCAACAGACGATTGGCGGTGGTTTGATACATGGCTATGACCTGAGAGGTCTTGGGTTCAAGACCAGTCCTGCCACCACTGAGCTCTGATCAAAATGTTTTATCCTGAGTTACTCCATATATATAAGATAAAAGATAATAATAGATGGTATTGTTATCATTAGCTTGAAAGTCTGCATTTATAATTGTGTTATAGCACCAAACTTACATAGCTGAGTTCAATCCCAACATATGTAGTCAGTAACATAGAAAGCTAATTAAAGTTTAGGTGCCTCATTATTTTCTGTGGGGAGATACTGACTATAGCTGCAATTTACATTTCTGAATGCATAAACAATTATTGCATTTACAATTGCAATTACAATTGCATACACTATTATTTTACCATTCAGCACTGGTATGACTGAATTCAAGGTATTTCTAATGGGTATATATAACAAATAAACCAAAATAAGGATTGCTTCTCTTAGGGCTCGTTTCTTGCTCATGGATTAAGCCTAGTCTTGGACTAAGTTGAAGTACCAATGGAGATTTACCATTGAAACTCAAAACTAGTCTAGGACTAGGCTTAAGCGTCGGCTGGGAAATTGGCCCTTAGTGTTTTATTAAAGCCAAAGGCCCTCATCTCAGAATGTTTCAGTGAAAGGTATCTCACACTGAGATGTCTGATGGTTGAAAAATAAACGTAAGTGCTCAGGGGGTTCAAATATGCACCATGAGAACCATACAAACTGCCAAATGTTGCAATGTATTCTTTAGTTCAGGAATACAAAGTAATTTTACTCTGTCATTATAATTAGTTTTGGGTGTAGGACAAACAACTGTCTCATGGATTTTGCAGGTTGCAAAAACACGGTGAAGATGCTTGATCAGCAGACTATGCTATGGCAAAACAAGTGGCAAAACAGCTGCGCTTGCACAAATGAATATAAGTGCTTTATATTTAAGTTAAATCCTTTGTAATTCCCAGTTGAGTTATTGTCATTAGTGTCATTATTTAAAGTCTTTTTCAGGCAATGATTTGATGATTTGAGGGATTGGCATCAGCTTAATTATGATCTCTAATCTCAAATGATTACCTGGAGATAATAGAACAGGAGTGAGTGAAAGTTGTATTTCAATTCAAGATGAAATGGGCTTAACATGAAGGGAACGGCTTCTCTGAGAATAAGCCTCGCCGACTTAGATCCTATTGTTTTCAGACGTTTATGTTGCCTTGTGTTGGTATTACTTTTGACAATTTTACACTTGAAAAATGGGTGTGTGCATATGTGTCTGTGTGTGTGTATATACAAGCTTGAGCATGTCTGTTTAAATGCATCAGCTTGTCTGCACAAATGGTTGTGTCCGCAGAGACTTCGAACCTCTCTAATGGGTCACGATTAGAAAAAAAACATTAATTCTGACAGTAGCCGTCAGTGTTGCAAATGCAATCAAACATTTGCATGTTGGGGAGAGATTAGAAGGCTGCCTGTGGCATTAGTGTGTGTAATTATAGTCTGTGGTTGTGTTTTGTTGTAATAGCTGTCATTACACAACGCAAAGCCCAATTTTATTTGGCATTAAAAGTCTAGTATGTAAAAAAATAGAAAACTCAAGAAAAACAACAATAGAAAACTGCATAAAATCTATCCTGAAAAAAGTTTGAGCAACAAATTTTTACAAAATACTGAGTTTTGGCAGATGTTTAGCATACGCCATTGAGCTGGAGTCACATTATGGAGACAACAAACACGCTGAGAAAAACAGGAGAGATGAGGGCTGAATTGATGGAATGCATGAACGGATGATAGAGTAGGTGGATCGTGAAGAGACTGATTGGGAAGTGAATGAGGATTATCTGACTGAGATTAACTCAAGAGGTATGTGATTCTGTGAGAAAGACATTTATTCCCATAAATTATTCAGATACACAAATGTATAATGTATAGGTAACTCACGTATAATACATAAGAATTGCAGGGGTATTGCAGGGGTTTTCAACAGGTCCCGTCCCAGGGACCACCATTCAAACTAAGCAGTACTCTGCAAATATCCACTGTGTGTCAGTGTGTGTTGAGTAATTTTTAGATATTTGCATTAAATTCACTATTCATAAAGATGCCCAAAATCACCTGAAAATGCCACCCTGAAAAATAAATAAAATTAATTATTTTGTAAAACGTAGTGAAACTAAATTGCAGGCCACGGACCACCAGGGGGCTGCGGCCCACCGGTTGAAAACCCCTGGTGTAGTGTATTGTGTATAGTGTATAGTAATAGGTTTAGTTGTGTATATGCAGGATAAAAGACAGTTCACATATGATAACTGATAACATGCCTCCACTAAGCCTTAAATTATGATTTTTTGCTTGAACTGATTTATTGTTCGAATTGTATGCGTCAGAGTCATTTGCACAAAGAATTGTTATAGAATGTAAAAAAAGTTTAAAAAAAAATAAATTAAAAATAGTTCAGTAAAAAAATCTTTGACCTATTGCTGAGATCATTTTCGGAATATAAAAGGGTAGAGAAATGGAACATTAAATAAATAACAAGATGCATTTTCTAGTTTCAAGTGTAGTTGCTCAGCAGCGTTTACCTTTGCACAGAGACTGTAAAGTTAGTTTAAATAATGAATGTAGTGGTTTTTAGATTTGTAGCAAACATTAGCAAATCAAGGACAATTTGTGAGAATTATTAATCATATCTTGTCTCATTCTGTCCATACCTGTTCATTTCTGTTCCTGTTTTCCCCTCCCACTCTGCTCTTACCAATTTGAGGTTTGCCCCTAATCCACCGACAGACCACCCGAGCATGGACGACGACCCAAATCCCAGATAATAATACACACACAAACACACACACACGATAACAACAGCAAGGAATATAACCAAAGGGGATGAATGTTGTTGTTCAGCTGTTTATAGACACAGCACAATTATTTGGTGAACATTTTTGTAGCGTCACCAGGCAGTTTGGGTAAGAAAGAATAAAAGTTTATACAGGGATTATATTACTACGCTACTACATTACTTCGGAAAATATCAAAGTGGTGCATATCCACATTATTTTGCATATCTCAGAGCAATTCATATATCTGGATTGAGAATAACTCCTCAGCTAAGTGTGGTAGAATTGAAATGTATGTGAGTGTGTGTGTGTGTGTTGGGGATTAAACACTTAATGTTAAAGCAGAGATAGATTATTGGACTGCAATGCAAAAAACTGTGCTAATGATGTGAGAGAGGATGTAATACAATATTGACCTCAACTGTGAAATATGACTTGAAAATGTTTTTAGTATTTAAAGCTTCCGGTTCCAATCCCAGAGCGTTACCACTGAGGTACTAATGAGCAAGTTACCAGCCCCAAGCACGGCTTCCTGGGCGCTGCCCATGTTCACTGCCCACTGCTCCTTCACGGCAGGCCGGTTCTAGCCCATCGGCCGCCCTAGGCGAGGTTGACTCTTAACCACCCTCCCTCTCCCAACCAACCATAACCCCAGTAAGCAGGACCCTATCAGTTTTTAGGATTCTTGGGAATTATTATGTATTTTTCATCATAAGTGATACTGGATGGCGAAGTTGCAATGTTATCCAAACCTTATAAGCCACATTTCTATGGAATGCTTTGTTGTGCTTTACCACGAATTTCTGAGGAAATGTGTTTAGGTTGAGCAACTTCTGTCCCGATTCTGCCATCTGGTGGTTAACTGGATGCAACTAACATGTATTTCTCATCACAGAATGTGTCACAATAGGAGCCACCAAGTGGTTTCGATGCTCCAAGTATCTTTATGTTATCACCCTGTAAATTAGGGACTCACAAACCTGTTACATAGTATAGGTATTACAGGATGGGAGCATTTTTGTAAGGAATTGTAGCTTAGACGTGAGACTCGGTAGAATAGACTCTGGTAGAGGTGCTAAGCGGAGTGCAAGCCTCAGTATGAAGGTCACCACTAATGCAAACAACTCATCTAACCACAGAGCTAATATTACCACAGAAGCCTAAATATTTACTTTATCAAATTTTGGAATTTATTTGCAGCAGTGAAAAAAGCAAAATGCAACACAGTCTTACCCTGGTTAAACTGTGTTATGAAACAGAAGACACAAAAGATGCATGCATTAAAATGGTGTGTTATTAATATTATTAGTAATTTAGATGCATCCACTTATTTCATCTACATCCACTGCCATTTGAATGCCATCTTATTGATGTCAAATTTAAGTAGTACAGAAACTACTATTCAGCAAAAAAACCCACAAACTTTGAGTGTAACTGTTTGGATGACGTGATGCAGCACCTTAGAAGTGGTGTTCTTAAATTTGGTAAATGGAGTCTAGCTTAAAGACATGTGCAGTTGCAAAGCTTAATCCTCACTATGGAGTTTTTGTAAGGGGTAAAAGAAAACAAAAACGAAATCCACTGGATTTTGATGCTATCACAAAATCTAAAGAGGATTAAGAAGAATTATTAGAGTAGCATGCCAAATACTTTTATCTAGACCTACAAACTCATCTCATCTTCCTCATCTTTCACAAGACCACAAATGGAGAGGAGAAAATAAAACAAATCAGATGCTTCTTTGTACACTGCCTCTCAAAGTCTTAATCTCACTGGCAAGAGCTGAGTCATATAATCTATTAAATAACTTTGAATTATTTCCTTCTTAATTCATTCATTCATTCGTTCATTCATTTTCCAAACCGCTGAATCCCAATCTTAATTTTTCTTTAGCATGTCTGCCACAGTTTGATTCATTGAAATGTACTTTTTAACTTAAATGAAGTGGTTGCAGTGACTGTAGAACAGCACATACCTGTTATAGAGCTGACGTGCCCTGTCATGCTGTGTTGACAAACAAGAAGGGAGAAGGCACAATCTTTATTATAACAACACATTTGACAGGCAGTGCCATCAAATGGTAGAAATGTCTGTGACATCAAAATCAAAACGAGTTTAAAACAGTTTAGAATTTGTGCTTTTTATGTTTCAGTAAAATAAATTCATCAGTTTTGTTCTGTTAAGCTCACACATTTTGTGACTTTTTATTTAGAATATGGCTAGCCAGTTTATGTGTATATCTTGAAAATGGATTAAAATGTGCAAATTTATCATTAATAAAATCAACGAAAATACAATCAATATATTCTAACAAATGAAGTGTATTTATTTTATTGCAAATTCACTTATTATTTTAGATGTTCACTGTGTGTGAGAAAATGGTTTCTGAGAGATGGTTTATATTAAAGGTCCCATATTATGAAAAAGACGTCCATTTAGGTCTGTACTGCGTCTACACACACTGTAAGATTGATTTTAAAAATGGTGACTTGTGTTAGTATTAATTAACTGGTGGGTGTTGGTGGTCTATATACAATATATAGAAGAGATGACAATAAAGTTTACTTTGACTTTTGACTTTTGACTAGTGGTAGGGCACTTGTCTTTGGACCAAGGGCTTTGTGGGTTCGAATCCAACCTCTGGCGTTGCCAACAGTGGGTCTCTGAGCAAGACCCTTAACCCTAACTTGCTCTCAGGGGAACTGTCCCTGAAATTAGGAAATGTAAGTCACTTTAAATAAGAGCGTCTGCTAAATGCTGTAAATGAAAATTAACGAATGTCAGAAATCGTGTGCTTAAACGAGCCGTGTAGATTTCTCCCCTACTTCTACGTCATAGTAGGGGACATTTGAATAACTCCACCCTCCTATCTGAGAACCTCCACCCACGAGGTAAAACTGCTAGCGCTTCATGATACGCCATGTTTTCCCACAAAAGCTAGCTTAGGAATCACAGTGAAGAAGTCTACCCGCGGAATGTTGTGTTGAACATGTATGGCTGTATGTATGGTCTGTATGGCAACAGCCATATCAATTATTTTCACGTGAGGTAAGCTCTCGCTGTGCTGTCTAATTGACTTGTTTTAACCTTTAAAAAGGGTGTATAATATGGCATCTTTAAATTCCCAAATTGCAGATCACTGAATTAAGATAATTCAGCAATATTTCTCTCTTTCAAGTTCTGCTGTTTTTTAATCTGCTGTTTCACGCATGCATAACTGTGCTGGCATAAAGTGACATCTATATTGGTATTGACTTTGACTTTTCATCTACACACCCCGTCCTTTACTTTATCTAAAAAAACAGACTCCTTTTCTGTTATTCTTTCTTTCTCACTATCTCAGTATTATTCAGCTCCTGTCATCAGCACCAACCTGATTTTGCTCGCTGTGTAATCTGAAATGTTCAGGATTAAAAGACCTCCAGTGCCCTCTAATTCCTTCCCTCCCTCCCTTTCAATCTCTCACTACTCTTTTTTCTGCCTGTCATGCCCCGTTTTATTCCCTCCTATTTCACTCCTCTCTTTCTCTCTTTTTTCGGTCTGTCACACCCACTTTTATTCCCTCCCATTTCACTTCTCTCTCTCTCTCTCTCTCTCTCTCTACTTCTGTCTCCTCCATCACTGTCAAATCAGTCACATGTAGTCCTGCACAAGGGGAGGTTGGCAAAACAACTGTATGAAAAAGGTTGAGATGCAATACAGAGAAGGATGGAGTCAGGGAATAGCGAAGTCAGATACGGGACGACAGTATGGAGATTAGAAAAAAACTGAATAAAACCAGAAAGTGGAAGGCGGCCGGTATGTGCAGTTCACTATGCGAACCCAACTGCTAACACCATCAGCAGGACAGATATTGCTATTGCTGTCTTAGGCATGTGACCACTCCTGCAATCTGTGGTCGTTGTTTGTATTTTTGATTCTAGCATTAATATATATACTCAGCTTTGCCTGTTTGGGGCAGATAACAGTCTAATGTAATAGCTCTTCTGGAGGACTAAAGTTTGTGAACTAACTCATCAGAGGAGGTAGTAGTGAGGAGCTGGGGAGAACCGAGGGGGTCACAAGAAGACCAATCGAATGGGAGCCAAACCATCCAAAAAAGGCAATCTGAAGAAGGTAAGACACTTCCGGATTATAAATACATTAAATGTCATATTTAGATGTCAACTACACAGCATATATGTATATATAGAATTATAATTTAATAGTTATTATTTTAGTTTTTAGTGGGTATTTCTTGCCTGATTTTTAATTCTGGAAAACTGTAATTCAGTACCTGCTTTTCACATTAGCTCAGCTGAGAGGCAAAAAATCTCTCACACATTCAACCTGTGCAGCTGGTTAATTATTATAATTATGATAAACTCTGGGCCCAGTGTTTGAACACACATACTGATTAGGCTGAAAGACCCCTGGCTTTATGTGGCTGGATAAAGGCTTGTTTGCATGAGTATTGATGGTGGAGTAACTGTGCGGTTCCTCCTGAAGGGGGTTCCTCCCCTGGAGGCCAATGCGGCTCCTCTGGCTGCAGCGATGCTCGGGGCAGTGCAGGGCACGAGGACTGAGGAGGACGAGGACGAAGAGTCGGGGAGCGAGCAGGAGTTTGATGAGCCACTGTGCGCTCTGGTCCAGAACTGCAGCATGTTGCACAACATTGTGGGCCCAGCGTGCATCTTCCTTCGACACGGCTTCGCTCAGTCCCAACTCGTATGTGCGCACACACATTCACCAACAGACACAGGTGCATGTGTGCCAAACACACACACACACACACGCACACAAATATACAGTTTATTCATACTTTTGTCTAGCCAGGTTACGTGGGTAACTGTATGTAATGGACAATGCATGGAAATTGTTGTTATTTACCCCTGTAAAATACACTGTACTGGAAAATCAGACAATTTTACAGTAGAGTGTATTTTACAGTCTACAGTCTGTGATATTTACTGTGCCACATTGTATGTATTTCTGTGTTGGCAAACTCCAAAAATAATAATTTACATCAAAACTTTTCCAAAGCTTGGTGAAAAAAATGTTCATATATCAAAACTTGTTCATTACATATCATTTTAAAGAAACTTACTGTTGATTCATTTTTTTCTGGGTAAAACAGCTAAAGTAACCTTCTCACCAATGAGTATATCTACTAGAAGGTACATTTCTTTTCCATCTTTTTCTAATTACTGATTATTTTACATCAGACATTTTAGAGCTGGGAAAAGTATGCAACCGTGACATTACAGGCCCCCAACTCTTTCTCAGTAAATCACAGCTATGAAGTGTCACATCAGAGGCTGATTACGGTAGATGTAATAGGAGATTATTCATGTGTGAATCCAGCAGATTTTAGATTCAACTCTACTAAGTAATTTGTCAGTATTTAGGAGGTCTTTTGTCAGATGGAAATTCTTTGTCCATTTGCCATAGTCATCTCCACTCACCTCACGCCATCCTTCATAAGCCGCACCTCTTATCATTTTTCACGTTGTGCACTTTTCTGTAAGCAAATTTGTCTTTAATACTTCTTCATTCTGCAAGATTGCTGTTAATATGTGAACTTGTGCATTTGCCAAAATGCATCATGATGCATTAAGATATCAAATCGAATCGAAACGTTGACATGATAAATATAAGAAAAAACTGATCATAACACCAGCGAAGATTCACACCGTTACCATTAACCCTGAACCCTAACCTTGACTAATAGTAACTTTTTATATGCTTAAATACATTCTTTCAAGTTGAGATTTTTGGATTTCCAATAATTCCTCAAGCTGAGCTTGACTCTCTTGATGACTGGACAAATGACTGTATAACCCCATCACAAGTCACATCGAGACTGACTTTAATATAACGATGACTGGAATGACATGTAGGCATTAATTGTTGTAAGCCATGCCGGGGGGGTTCTTACTCATCCATCTTGTGTTCTTGCTCATCATTAAGACTTTTTTGGCGTTGTGGTGACAGCTGAGGTCATCTGACAGGTCTTTCAAGTTTGCATCTGAAAATGACTACAGCATGTTCAGAAAAATAATGTAAAAGTAACACAATATTATAAATAGATTTAGTGGTTAGTTTTATAATTTCTTGAAATATTTTACCTAAAAACATCATGTTTTCTGATAGACAAAAATCATTTAGACTTTAGATTGAAGAACTAGTGATGACAAAAGTGTGGTAGTGACCTAGAGGTAGGGAGACTGGAAACGAACCAAGAAACTGAGGCTCTCACATTCAGTACTGCTACATGAAGAAGGCTTTTAAATGAAACTTCAAGGAAACTTTCTGTGTAAATAGGAAACAAACCACAGTTTGTATTAAAGCGTCTAAATAAATGCCATAATTGTACATTTCAGTGCCCATAAAATGAGCCAATGTATTGTCCAACCCCATACTAACTCCAAGAGAATACAAACTTAAAGCAATCTCATAATGCTCCTGTCACCTTTACCATTCTTTTTGAAATTTCTCCTAACATTTTTGAACTGTTTCATCAAAATGTAATTGTATTCTTTGTCTTTCCCTTCTTTACTTTAGCACTATTTTTTATTAGACGTTGCAGATTCATACAAACTTTGAGTTATCTCACTGGACGTCTCTGAAGTCAAAGTCAAAAGTCAAAAGTCAACAAATAAGGCACATGGAATAAACAATATATAAATAGAGTACAAAGTATACATTTTAAACTAGACATGAAATAATAAATATAACTTTAACCTAGAATTAGAAATAGAGGTAGAGGTAGATAGAGAGACAGTTAGGATGCAGTATTGCCTACGAAGTGGAAACTGACTTTTACACTGGATGTGCAAGAGGTTATAACAGTTATAATATGAAAAAAATTCTAAATCCAGTCTATTTATACATTCAATGTTCAATATTTGTGCAAATAAGAGGCGGCAGTGCAACAATTATTATTGCAGTGTTGTATCAACAGTCATTTGAGGAGGAAAGTGTCTGTATAGCAGCATGTGTATAGCAGCATGTGTATCACCGGGACGGTGATGTGTAAAGTATGAAGTATGAAGCCCATATTTTATCCTTGTGGTGACAGTTGAGGTCAACTGACAGTTGTATGACTATTTTTTCAAGTTTGCTTCATCTGAACAAAAAGCTACAGAACATTTTTAATATGCTGTTCACTTATTACATCAAATATGAGTGTGAAATCTGGCTACTAGTTCAGAAATGTAAACTAGTTTCTAATTAAACTTTGTTCAACCTGATAAAATAATCAATTGGTTTTACACAATAACCAATAATTTTTGTAAAAAGTTCATTGGTTTATTTCTTGGGGTGGTGGTGGCCTAGTGGTAGAACACTTGCCTCTTGACTAAGAGGTTGTGGGTTCGAATGCTACGTCTGGCACTACCTTAAGTGTCTCTCAGGGGAACTGTCCCTGAAATTAGGAAAATGGAAGTCGCTCTGGATAAGAGCATCTGCTAAATGTAAAAATATAGAACAGTTTGGACTGTCCCAGCAGGATGTGCTAATGCAGCTGATTTAGCATGTGGTGTATTGTTAACATATAATAAAGCCACCTCTGGGTGATAAGAATCAAAAAGAAAGAGGCGCTCCAACATACAAATATTATGTTCGCTACCTCCAGGTGTTGAGCAAATGTAGAATTTTCTATACAATGAATTTCCATTCTTGATCACTTAAGAATCATGAAAAAGGCCAACTGGACTTATTGGTTATTGGATACAGCTGAAACCCCTTGTCTTAATCCAGACTGTAAAATTATGTTAGAAAGCTGAGTCTAGTAGTATTGTAGGGTTTTTGTACGTAATTTATTTGCGATGTCATCACTACAGTAAGTTTAAAAGGGAAGGTGAGAACAAGCTGTTCCTGGATTGTAAATACAATCACGAAATGACAAAGTTCGCAAAAATAAACTCTCTAAGCTTTAATATTTTATATCAATATACACATCTGCATGCATAATCCCCAAATCCTTTTTGTGTGACTAGTGCAATACTCCCACTCATTCTCCAGAGATTCTCACGTAGAGATTATGCTGATCTCCCTCTCTCGCTCTCTCTCTCTCTCTCTCTCTCTCTTTTCATTACTCAGTACCTTTTTTATCTCAGCACCTAGCCTTAATTTACTGTTGTCCCATCATCACAAGTTTGCTATAATGAGCAATCACAAGTAAATCTTTACAAATTATAAGACAACAGCATGTTGTGTCAGTGTGCTGGTGTGGCTCTGTGCCTGTGCTTGTCACACAAACCAAATGAATCTGCAAGGCCAAAAAATCTCTTTAGCTGCATTTGTTGCCTGGCAACTCTGGGCCTTGTAATCTGGCCCGCTGTGGTGACCCCGGGGGCAGTTTTGGGGCCAGGTTGGGCTGCAGCACTGCCAGCTCACTGGAGTAATCAGTCTAAATACAGAGCAGCCGGGCCAGAATGTTACGCTCATCCACTGCCAAAACAGAGGCTCAGTCCATCACATCACAGCCTAAATCAGCCCTCCACTTTCACTCGTCACGGTTACGCAATGCTTAAATGAGAGCTTTTCCCTGTTTCCTGATATTTATTTATCTATTTGCAGATGAAGATGAATAAATGAAGTGTTTGAATGTCTGTTTTTATTCTGATTATGTCAAGCATCTTGCCTACGCTCTTATGACGAAAATGTAACCCACACGCATAAACATACAGATTTAGTTTCATACACTGACACGACAGATTTTCTAACACACACACACACACACACAGCTCAAGTCTTGTCCTTAGTTGACTGTTAATACCAGGAAGTCCAGTTGGTTTGGGGCAGTTAGTAGCATAAGCGTTAGGGATTTCACCCCATGATCGGAAGGTCACCGGTTCAAGTCCTGGACCGGTAAAGATACCACTGAGATTTTTATAAGCAAGGTACCTCCCTGGGTAGTGCTCTTCACTGAGGGTCAAATGCAGAGGTAACATTTTGTTGTGGTGCACTGTGTGCTGAGCTGTGGTGTGTTCACAATGGCAAATAATCACTCACTTAAAAAGACACTGAAAACACCAATGAACATTTGTCTACTTTTAGACAAATACAGTTTCATAAAAAGATGGAAGTGCATTTTATAACATTTCTTGAAATCAGCTACACAATAAAATTCTTGTTCTTTTCAAATGGACAAAAATTACCCTTAACACACAAAGGAACTGATCCCACGTTTAAGAAATGTTAAAGTTAGGAAGACTATGAACCAAGAGTTTGTAGGTTGAAGTCTGGCTCTATCCCACTTCCAGCACTGCCACCACTGATTGGTTCCTATTTCTATATTTCTGTATTTCTAAGAGCATCTTGTCTCAGAAATAATTGTGTCCAACTGCATAAAAGCCTAATTATTGTAACATTTGCCCCTTTGTAACGTTTTTGACAGTCACTCCCTACAGATGCTTTCGTGTCAGATATTCTGGATTACTGTAATAGTAGCTTAGCTGGCCTTGCTTAGCTTGCAAGCTCATAATGCTCCTGCCAGGACCTTTATCATTCCATTTGTAGGTTTATCTTTCATTTTTCATCCAAACGTAAGTGTCTTAATTGTCTTTCTCTTCTTTACTTCAGAAACTGTTTATTTTTTAAATTGCGTTTACACAACCTTCAGTTCAAAAAAGGCATGTTTACACATATGCAGATATTTTTTTATAAATGCATATTTTTTATATGTTTGGACTAAAACTCAAAAAGGCCCAAACATTTATAAAAAATACTGTATCTGCATACGTGTCAACAGGCCCTAAGTGTATTCTCTCTTTTAGCACCATTTTGTTAGATAAGTTATTGATAATTAATTTCGATATCATCTGATAGACACTCATACTGAAGGTTTCCGTGGAGTCGAGTCACTTTTATTTGCTGTAACCCTGCAGTTCTCTCAATCTACACCAGAGAACTACTACTACATGAAAACCTTTTAAAACCTCTTTATTTATTTTTTTATTTCTATCAAATCGAATCTTTGTTTGGTATTTTTAGAATTTAACATTTTGTCCTTTCCAAATGTATTGTTCTTTTTACTTAATTTGGATGTTTTTTGTGCAGTAAGCGTGTAATTGTGATACTTTGAAAAGTATTTTATAAGAACCTATAAAGGGTCAAATAAAAATGTTTTTGTTGTTATTTTCGTGGTTGATGTTAGTCATTCATGCTTCTCTCTCTTTTATGTGTGAATAATTCTTGTAATGAGTGTATTTTCACAAATTTTGGTGTGTGTTTGTGTCTGTCTGTGCTAACTGTCTCTGTGTGTCATTTTGTTATCGTTTTCACTGCAGGACAGAGATCTGCGGCCAGAGGAGATTGAAGGTATAGAAAAAAGTAAATTGTATTACTGCGATGTGCCCCACACAATATCCAAAACCATATCAGCAATGACTGACTCCTCTGCTAAGCCCCTTCCCTGATTTTGTTTTCATCTATTTATCTGTCCATCCATTTTCCCTCCAAATCCCTCTCTCAGTTCAACTGCTTTTCCCTTGTTATTGAGACTATTTAGAACAACACCAACCTTCAGTCTTCTTTAGCTGCTCTTCAATTAATGCAAGTAAGTTTACAACTCTCTCTCTTTTTTGGTTAGAGCTAAAAGAGGCCTTCAGGGAGTTTGATAAAGACAAGGACGGCTTCATCAGCTGTAAAGATCTGGGGGAATGCATGAGGACTATGGGTTACATGCCTACGGAGATGGAGCTGATTGAACTCAGTCAGCAAATCTGTGAGTAAAAATCTGCTGTGGGATGTGCTGCAGGAATCTATAGAAGTCAACATGTCCTATATTCACCACTCAGTCATCATACTTTTTCACTCATAACTGTCCAAGTGAATTTAAGTGAGTGATTATTTGTCATTGTGAACACATCACAGCACAGCACAACACAACACACAGTGCACCACAACAAAATGTGACCTCTGCGTTTGACCCATCTGTGAAGGAGCAGTGGGCAGCTTTAGAAACAGCACCTGTGGAGCAATGCTTGGGGACAGTGCTGTAATGTTCAGCTGGAGGACCCAAACACAGTGTACTTTTACCTCAGACTTTATTCGTTGATGGGCTTCGCAAAATCTGGCGTCGAGGTACCGGCACAGGTCAAATGCAGTTAAGGCAGTCCGCGGAGCAAACAAATCCAAATCAAAGACAAATCCAAAAACATAAAGCAGTGGTCGGTGCACGGGAAGACAAAACAAGGGAGTGCTCGGTATGTAGTCAGAGACATAACAATACTTCGCAAGGAACCGTGGAAAACTGGGAGTTATTTATACTAAAAAGACAGAGGTGTGGCTAGTTAAAACTCAGGTGACCCAGACCTAGTTATGGATTGAATAGAAGTCCTGGAACTGGACAGTGGATCTGACAGTCTATTGGGGGAAGGAGATTCCCATCTGGGTTCAGGTTGAGACCTTACAAGTACCTTGCTCATTAATATTTCTGGTCCAGGACTTGAACCGGTGAACTTCCGATCACAGGGCGAACTCCATAAGCATTATGCTATCAACTGCCCCTCTAGTGTGTAACAGCCTCAATCCCACCTTGACCCCCAGGTTGACAAAATCAGCAAACCGACTTTTTTCTGACAAGAAAGGCACAATGGATATATTGAACTACACCCTAAAACGAAGTGTAAAGCAAACAAGAAAACACAAACCTGGTAAACTGAGCATGCTAACATAAATCACAAACAAGGACAGAAAACAAGGAAATAAGGGATCGACAGCTTAAATACAAACAGCAACAATTAGACACATTAATTCTAACACATGCAGAGGTCACGTTGCATTGTGGTGCACTGTGTGCTGTGCTTTGCTGTGTTCACAGTGATAAATAACCACTCACTTTAACCACTGAGCTTGACCACTTTTAAACAAATCTAAATAAGATCAGGGAAGGTCAGACATGTTCTGGTAGACTGCTGTATGCAACTGAGACAGTACCAGGTTTTGTATGTTTAACTCCTGATATCAAGCTGCAAATTATGCAAGCTGCGGATTACTATGCTTGTTGTTGACCAGGTGGTGGCCGAGTGGACTTTGAGGACTTTGTGGAGTTGATGGGTCCTAAAATGCTGGCGGAAACTGCAGATATGATTGGAGTCAAAGAGCTGAGAGATGCTTTTAAAGAGGTCGGTGTATTAGTCAACAAACATCAGTGTAAAAATGTAATAAATCATCAGCCTTTACCCATTTAATTTACATACTCTTCCCTCGTCAGTTTGACTCCAACGGTGATGGCCAGATTAGCCTGGCAGAGTTGAGGGAGGCCATGAAGAAACTGATGGGTGAGCAGCTGAACCACAGAGAGATTGATGAGATCCTCAGGGACGTTGACCTGAACGGAGACGGCCTGGTCGACTTTGAGGGTAAGAGGACAGAAACAAGTGTTTCATCTGAAACAAGCACTTTAAAAATATTTTAGCACAGGTTTTGTATGGTCTGGTGGTGACTAAGTGGTCAGATATTCATTTACAGGACCAAGAGGTTGTGTGTTGGAGTCTGGCTTTATCCTCATGCACTACCAACCCAAGGCCCCTGAATATGACCCTTAGCCTCCAGAAAATATAAATATGAATAAAAAGAAAATATGGTTTTGTGTTTGCTTTTTCTAACTCAACAAAGTCGGCTTTTGACTTTATAAACCAGTCTATAAGTTCACAATTCCATTTCATACTTTTTTTTGCATGACTAGCTGTAAGCAGGCCAGTGAGAAGAAAGAATGAGGAAGGGACTTTTTTCCACATGAGGGCACTTGCCTCTGGCAGATTTTTCTTAGTCGTTTACATGCTTGGTTTCCCCGGAACTATGTATGGAGGAAGCATAGCTTGCAGAGTAAAGTAACACGGTTACATCAGCTGTCATGTAGAGATGCAGTACATTACACCAATTCTGAACAGAGCAAATCAAATGATATGATTCTAAAAGTGGAGCTAATTATGCGGAAACTTCAGTGGTGCTGATTAACACAACAAGAGGAAGTGACAAGGACATTTCAACAAGGCCAAATAGGTTAGTAGTGTCCAGTTATGGTGTTATGGTCAACTAAGCATAAAGTATTAAAACTGGTGTCAATTCAGTGCAGATTTTTTGTTGCAAGCCAAAAGTTTTTTCAGTTGGTAAAAGTGATGAATAATATAGTACAACAAAATTGTATTTTAACCTGTGCTGTGTTTTTAACTTCTGCAGAGTTTGTGCGTATGATGTCTCGCTGATCCACAAGAACTTACTTATGAGAAGTGCACAGACCTCCCAGTTCCCACGGCAAGGACAGACTGTGGGTCTTAAAGAAATAATCCTTTATGTGTTTGTGTCACACTGTTCCCTATACAGAGTTGTGCATGTGAGGTTTTAAAATATTTTTATTTAATATCACTGGTTATATGTACATTATATGGCTTAAGATTTAAAGCTGATCTTGATCTATAATTATTTTTTTCTGGAACAATACATATGTAGACATTTTATCTGTTTAGTCTCAAACCTTATGAAACTTTTACTTATCTCATATCAATCATACTTCTGTAAATACTGTTATAGAGATATAATATACTTTTTGTACTTTTGTGCTGTATATTTTGAGTAACTCTTCGTGGTCGTTTCATTTTCATATGATGTTACTAAACATTATTTTAATTATTTTAATCTTGTACATAACTTACTGTAAAATGTAAAAATGCTTTCCAGTCCCCTTACTGAAAGTTTTCATAATCAGGATTATGGAACATTTAAGTGAATAATGAACTGAGATCATCTCGGTAAGATAACATTAAATGATCTTAATGGAGCTGTGAACCTGTTATTAAAATGGCACTGCACTTAAAAATGCACATTTTATATTTATATACCTTTTAAAAATGATTAAATTCTCTTAATTTCAGTTAATGTGTGGTGTATGAGTAGATTTAGTTTCCTGAATGTGGATTTTGTAGCGATGTAAACTGTTCTTGTATTAAGATTATATGGCAATATGTTACATAATGCAATGATTAGGCAGATTGCGGTGGATTCTCGAGTAAGGTGCTTTTATTTTGATGAAACCATGTTTTCAATATCGATTAGAATTCACTTTGTGAGGGCTATTAACTGATTTTAATTGTTTTAGATTACATGAATTTGCAAAATGATAAAAAGAGGGCTCTGAAAGTCATTTATAATGAACAATACACATTTTAGTAGATTATGTTATTTATAGGGCTTATAGTATGTTTATTATTTCCTAATTCATGATGTTTTTTTCTTTATGTAAAATTTGAGAATGTCAGTTCTAGGTAATCACCACTGAGCTTGTTGGAACAAAGCCAAAATGTAGATTGATGAACAGATCTTGAGCGATGATAGGGTCAAGGGCAGGGGTGTATGTGGAATTTTTAAATGTGCTTATTTGGACATGAAATAACATAGGCCACCATGTTACTGACCATAAAAGTTGATTGCTATACTTTAAAATTTTGTTTAGAATGAACTTTTTATGGCCATTCAGTAATAGTGTAGTGTGTATGACTGGAAATAGACCATCACCTCTTCTATTCATCGCACTGTAAGTTATTATATTTAAAAAAGCCACAGTCCATCTCTGACTCTGCTATTACTGAACCATTTAGGCGAAAGATTCACTTGATGGCTGATGTTTATTTTTTTTGACATTTGCTTACATGTCTCTCATCTGTATGTAAAATAGATGTCAGAAAAGGGGTGGTGGAGGCTTACTAGTAGAATACTTGAATATGCAACAAGAGGTGATGTGTTTACACCCGACTGCTCTACTGACACTCAAATTTGAGTCCACTTAACCCCAAGTTACTTTGTGGTACAATAAAGTCAGACCAATAGTCCATAAATAGCTGCCTAAATGCCATAATGAGTGACTGCAGATTTTGGAAAAGAAACACAATGAACTGAGAGGATAAACAGCTTGTGTTGCCTTGGTATGAAAGATCGTATTCGTTCAGAGTTTTTGCCTTTCAAATGAGTGCTTTTTTATTTGTGGCATAATTTTGAAATGCCACAGGGGGCTGGAATTGAGTTCACTCTGTTTCTACCATACATTATTGGCCATAATGATGCACAGCTATCATATACAATTAGTGAATAATATAATTGCAATTCAGCTGTTAAAGGGCATACTACTGTCAATATTGCAACATAGGACTGATAAAGTTGCTTGTGTTTACTTATATAGGTTTTATTCCTTTCACAATCATGATTGTTTAAAAACTGGGAAACGTGTAATGTGCTGCATGTAGAAATCAGTGCATTTTCACACCAACTCTATGAGAAATTATTTGTCAAATAGTCTCTTTTATTTTTATATCTTTGAAACTATTAAAACAAAATTAACAAAAGGAGGTAATATTCTAATACTGATTCAATTTATAATAATTATCACATTATTTTAGTCACTTATACGTCACAATTCAACCTAATAAAAAGGATATATACCAAGTCTTGCCATTTTATGAAAAACATCTATATACATCCATGAATAAAAAGTTATCAAATAATAGGATTTTTTTATTAGCTACCACACCCTGATCCTAAAGTGTATCTTCTCTTGTAAGATTACCAGTATGTGATAGGCTCTGTGTGTCTTCTCTCTGCTTGTCCAGACTTCTGCAATGGAGGAAAATGTTGAGTGGATGGACGAAGGCCAGAAAAGTCAGAAGAGTCAAACTAATGTTCACCTGGAAAAAATAAATGATGGATTATGAAGGAACAGCATTATTGATTGATAAGAAAAAAAAAGCAGTAAATGCTATTTCACACTTTCATCTTTTTCTGAATAAAACTGTGAAAACTGTTCAAGACCTATTCAAGTTTTGATATAGATATATACGTGTTGTAAAAACAGATTTTCAGTAGTGGTTAGTTACAAAATGTAAATAAGCATATGCGACTTACATAGAAAGGATCTCCTTCAAGAGCATTTACCAGAGTGAAACATGGGTACTGCAGCAAGGACACCACGGCCGAGAGAGACATCACCAGACCAAAAATCCTCCCAAAATGTTGGGCAGGAAACCTGTCAGGATTCCTGCTTATTAATCTGTTTATTTAATATAGTTAAAGGAAATTCATTTAAAACAGACACTCGGATGCTTTCGCACTCACGCAATGCTGAGGAAAGCTGCATTTCCTCCGTACAGAAAGGAGCGGTTGAGGACCTGCAGGATGAACGTGACGTACTGGAGAGGGAGGAGAGGAACGGTGGTACACACAGAGAACAGAAGGCACTGGAGAGCTGTGAGAAAGAGGGATAAGACGGAGGCTTGGAGGTCTGCCTCTTTCTCTGTCTCTCCTGCGGGTGAGATTATAGATATTTTAAGCTTTGCGTGACAACTGATGACAGTTTTGAACACATTTTGCTCTATTTGCAATGTGCACTGACCTGGCTTCAGTGCCTTCCCCTTGTTCCGGTCCATTAGCAAACCATTCCAGGGTGCACAGAGGATGCCACTGAGCTGAGTGAAGGCGAACGCATTTGTGTACTGACTGACTGAGGGAATGAGGGATTTGAGAAAGAGCAAGACCAGTTACTGCTGTTCCAATATAATACACCATTAAGTTAGTCATTTAAATTGAATTATAATATCAAATATAGCCAAAAGCAGGGTCCAAGCAAAAGTCTGAAAAAGCAGCACAAAAGCAGCTGATGCAGTAAGCATCAAAGAAAGGAGTCCAGACTGCATACATTTATGCAGCATTTTTGTGTTCTTAGAGGTCAAAAATCTGTAACTACATTAATCATAGCAAAACGTAAGGAGTTAGACAACTACATTGTAGGTTTTCAAAAGAAATGACCATAGAACAACATCTGAAATGGAATGTGCCCAAGAAACTATGTTTTCATCACTGGTTTGATTGCAACATAGTTCAGAGCAAAAATAGTTGAGTAACACTTGCAACATAATATCCATAAAAAACATTCAGTTCAAAAAATATTCAATTTCTCAAAACTTACAACTTACTCACAACATTATGCTTCAAAAAAATCACAAATTAGGCCTCATAGTCATGTTTCACAGGCTGATGGCTGAGTGTGTGGTGATGTTTATTTGAGGTCTAAAAGCCCTGACAAAAACCCTAATTCTTAAAACTCTCCAGACAGTGCAAACACAGCTGCTATTACATGGGGAATTTCGCTTTAGAGCCCAAAACACCTCCTTACCTTCTACCATCTATATTGTTCTGCAGTATAATAAGTTGTCTATTTTACACGCATTTACTCTTGTTTTTATGTACTTTAGTTCATCTTAAAATAATCAAAAAGTAACTAAAGGTAATTAGACACATAGAGGTCATATATACTCTTTTACCGGCATTTACCAGTTACAGGGTCTTGTTTTGCCAGCCGGTTCAGCATGGGATTCAGTGTTCCGACGAAAAGATGATGACGCAGCTGCATGACTGAAAGCCATATCAGATGCCACAGGAAGAAAGAGGACAAAACACAGCTCTTAAAGCTTCTGTCTGTAGAGAGAAAGAGAAAGTAAAATGTGATAATGTTTGAGTAGGTGTTATGTAGGGCTTTTATGTCTAAAAGTAAGCCAATATTTAAAATTCATAAATGCTCTAGTTTTTCTGTTTGAATAAATTCTATCGTTCTCTTGAAAGTAGGACACACAAACTAGAATTTGTTTGTAAGAGAATGAAAGAGTTTGGTTTATATTTAAATAAATTCTGTCATTCTCTTGCAAACATTCAAATCTAATAGTTTTGTCCTACGTCCTTTAATAACTATATTACTATAGTTCCAACTATGTATTTATATTTCTAATAATAATTTCATATTAGTAGCATTTAAGTATGATAACATTTTCCAAGCATTACCTTTTACTGCAGGCTCTCCTAGCTGACACAACTTATCATTTTTCAGTTGCTCACTTTCTGTGCCTTGCCCACTTCTGTCTGACATTTCCTTCTGTTCTCGTTTTGCCTCAAATTCTTCCACATTGTAGCTGTTTGACTTACCACAGCTTATCCTAGTTCCAAATGAGAAGTTCATGTATTAGTTTTTAAGGACCATGCTTTACAGCACACAAATGCTTGTATAATGAATGTAAGTTATTGTAATGTCACCCATAATGGTAGTCCTGTGGGACTGGGTAGGGGATGTGTGATTTGGGCATTAGGAAGAGGGTCCGCAGGAGATGAATAATGTCACATGCACACAGGAAGAGGAAGGAGGTGCGAAGAGAGATCCCCTTTTCATGCAGAACCTCAATAAAGAAATGTATACATGTTTTTGGGAAGACAGTAATTGGGATTGCATTAACATCAAGCTCCCAGGTCTCATCGTGGTTCTGTTGGTAGGATAATCAGCTACGAACCAAGAGGTCATAGGTTCAAATCCAGCTCTATCTTACCTCCAGAATTACCACCATTTGGACCCTGAGCAAGGCCCTTAACCCCAAGTTACTTCAGGGAGACTGTCCCTGTAATTAAAAAATGGAAGTGGCTCTGAATAAATGTGTCTGGTAAAGGTAAATGTTACATTAAAATGAAGGCTATTCAAATAAAATACAAGGCAATCCAAAGATGAGAGGAAATGAAAACAGAATGACTTTCTTGTCAATAAGTCTGTTCTTTACCTTGATGATGAGAAAAATTGATGAGGACGAATCAAAGGCACCATTATAGAGAGTGATGATGGTGGAGCGATGAGCACCAAAGAGGTTCCCCACCTAGTGGCGTGGAGAAATAAAAATGTTTATCTCCAGAAACCTTTCACACAAAAGACCGTCAGTAAATAACCCAAAATGTGAATGCTAGTGTCTTTTATAATGAATGTTTCATATGAACAGTGTACCTACTGTATTACCAACTTAAAGTACCTGGATGTTTGTTAAAAGAAACAAAATGCCCCCAACAGCAATGAAAGAAAGTGCTGGTAACAAGAAGAGGGAGAGAGCTGGAAGAGAGGAAAGTTTTATAAGCCCACAACAGTGCTTTGGCATTATAATTTTAGGAATTTTATTTTGCTTTTTACCTTTACTAGACAATACCACAAGCAAAGTCCCCACCATATAGAGACATCTATAAATGAAAAAAATATTTTTGTTATCTATGCCTGTGACATTTTAGAATCTGTATGACTCTGTCAATCTACTTCATGATGATTTTCAAATGACTAAGCAGGAAATGACAATTGGAATAGATTATGCAATTTTAACACTAATAGGTCCTAAATAAGCACTTCTTTCCCAAATTAAATAGCAATGTATTTATTCATTCTGTGCTACCACATTATGTTTAGTTGTTAGTACTTTTGACATTGATGCTAATGATGAACACGGAGAGCAATATTCATGCTTAATAATCCAGGGGTTGAGGGAACTCACATTGCAAGAAGTCTTGTAACCATTGTTCCAAAGTGGTCAAAGAGCAAGCCACTGGGAAGAGTGATAATGTTGTTCATGAAGGAAGCAACAGTGAAGATAAGAGAGAGCTGTTCATCCTGAGCACTGCAGTCTGACAGAGGAAAAGATACAGATGGTGTCTATGTGTGTGTAAATAAGTGAGAGATGAGAAGTCCATTTGATCATTAAATGTCCCATACAGAAGCTCATACTTACTAATATTCTCACCTGTAACAGCTGTGCCATTGGCTTCTGGCACATTGACACACAGATCACTGAAGTATCCATCTGCCTTGAGGACAAACACAAGAGAAGCCCATCCAAACATAACCCCAGCAAAGCACAGACATTCCAACAGGCCTGTAGCCAGAGTCAGTTTGTACCGGACTTTCATGGCTGATCCACCATCAGCTCCAAGCATATTCCTCCGTGTGACAATTCCCAGTGACACTTCCCACTGCGTTTGCCCAAGGAACAATGTGTATCTGCAGTGGCAGGCCCCAACTCCAACTCCTGCTAAAGCTCATATATTGTATCTTCTCATTACAATCAGTTTTTACCCCGCTCTGTGCACTACTGTAATGCTCCAGTTCGATAGTACGAGGAGAGGTTACTGATCATGAAAAACAGCAGTGTGGACGTATGAGATAAAAATGACTCCTCTAAGCCGCACCTTACTTCTCTGGGTTAGGTTTTCTCCCTCCAAAGTTGCATTCTAGGAAGCTATATGAGAACAAGTAAATGAATGCAGATCAAGCATTTACAGCAATTAGCATACAATCTCTGATTAAAATTCATCGTAATATGTTGTAGTTTCTATGGGGTGTTTGTGCTGTCCCAATGGTTTGTTGATCCTATATAGGAACCATTTTGTGTATAAAGCATTGCAAGACTAAAATGGTCTAATATTGAAATTAAGCACATTGCCTTGGAGTCTGGAGGCTTTAGGAGAGGATGTTATAGTGACCAATTTTGATTACTGAGGGGTGTTGATACTGATTATTTACCCCATCCGTGTTAAAAGGTTTGACAGACTCCCTGAAGGAACTTGGAGTTAGTGCTGAGGCAAGCAGATTCCAACCCCTTGACTGCATGGTCCATAAGCGAATATCAGACCACTAGGCCACCCCCAGACCCATGATTTAGGAATAAAATCTAATGGAAACCACTAGGCCAAACTCCACCGGGATGCTTTATGCAGTGAAGACCATCAGATATTTTACAAATCTTTTTTCATGTTTTTAGAAGGTTTAACCTTGGATGAACTGTTTGCAATGTGGACAGTGCCTTGTATAATTTTAGGTCATGCCCATGTGTTCTTCACAAAGTTTACGTCCTTACAATGTGCACTGCACTTTTAATGTCAAGCAAAGTGTCATGAAAGGCATGTCGTGTCGTTATCATATTATCATAGGCAGGGCATTCTGGAACACTATAAAGGCAGTAAGAGTTTATACAGCACTACAGGCAGTCTACACACATGCTCTCTCTATTAAAGCCTTAATCCAGATTACAGCGTCTGTGTCCTCTAATCTCTCTGCTCCACAGGTTTCCTCATGGAGAGCTGCTAAATTAAAAGACGGACAACACGAAAATGACTAAGTTAAACTCATCTAGTAACTGTCTGTACAATACTGCAGCGTCTTAATAAAAACTTCAGTTGCTCCCATTATTAAATATAAAGATAAATTAATGTTTCATTTAAAACCTTTGGTAACTTATTTACTCGTGTGTTGTAATTATATTGCCTTGTCTGCGTATAAAATACACCTATCGTTCAAGTATAAAGACTGCATTGGAAAAACTTACAAACTCATGCTTAATGAAGGCGGGTCACCGGGTCCTCTCCAGCAAAACGTCATTAGCGCGTCGCTGGCGGGCTCGCGCTGCTCAGCACACGCGACTACACCGCGGGCGTGCATGATGGGGCCACGCGCGCTCACAATAGCAAGCTTAGTGTATTCTGCGTTAAAATCTCGTTTTTAAGGTATGTAATGCTTGCAAACAAAATGTGAGCCTGAAAATGTAATCTGAAGATGTAAACAGCTGTTCCTAAATCGGATAGAATTTTTTAATATTTTCAGTAGTTAATAAGGAAATTAAATGAGACAAGAGATTTGTTGAATAAAACACGCTCGAATACACCCAATAATTTCAGGTAATTCACACGCTCAAAATTGTATTTCCATCAGTCTGTATTTAGGACAATATTTCGGCACACACGCATGTGTGTATAAATAAAACCCCATGTATGAAAAAAAGTTATTCATTCATTCATTCATTCATTCATTCATTCATTATCTGAACCGGAAAAAATGTCAACGCTCATTTAATATCTTTTTGCATTAATCAGTTAAACAAAGTGCATATATAAGATTCTCTTCTAAATGAGTTTTTCCTAGCCAGTGTTGCTCGTTATTGGCTTGGGGATAGTTATATGTGAAGCGGTCTCCATGGGCCCCCTCCCCATAATAAAATAAAATTCCAGACTTCTCAAGCGCCCTCTCCCGATTTGGGGCCCTGTTAAGTCAGTCGCACTTTTCACCCCACTACGAGGCCCATGGTCGTAACAAACAAAACTGCAATACAAATTGAATATACACATTGTTATTCAAATCGCACAATCCAGAAAAATCATCAATTAAACACATTTACAGTTAACACGGACATGATAATATTACTTGCTTTGTAAGATAGCGCTCGTATTTCATACTCCACGTTTGTGTACACTTGTACGCATTGTTCTCTGTAACGTCTTCCTTGCACCGCCTCGACACTACTACAGCTCTACCAGAAGATGGCGTCGTCGTTACATTCGTTCCACACAAAAACGAGTCCGAGCTGTTTAAATGGCGACCACGTGATCAAACCAACCAGGAAGTAACACAATAGCCCTGCCGCACCTACTTGTTTTACTACCCGCAACTCACCCTTTACGTATCAAAAAAACATGCGCTTTGTCTACGTTGCTTAATTGAGCTGTTAGACTGCGATAGATATGCTGTATTTCTGGTTGTATCTTTCAGTCGGTTAATTTATTTTTGACAACAAAAGGTGACGTATTGTTTTCACACGATTTTATAAGCCGGTCCGCGACTGGATCCTCGGATCCTCTCTTACGCCTGAAATGGCTCCCTATTCCCTAGGTAGTGCGCTGGATTAGTTTCGGGAAAAACGGATTTTCACACCCTACGTAGAGCACTACTTGTCAAATAGGGAGCCATTTCACGGTCTGGCTGAATATAAAATGGCTCCTATTTCACACGGTGTGCACTAACTAGGGCGTGAAATTCAGTTTTCAAGCCATAGTAGAGTAATACATGTGACTCATCAGGCCCAAAAATTATTTTCACAGCCAGACTTTTGCTCATTATTTCAAGACATGTAGAGACTAAACTTCCAGCTTTTGGGACCTCAAACAAAATCCTTAAGATAGGGGTCTGTAATAAATCTACAAAGGCTCTAAAAAATAACACCTTCGATGGTCATTAATATTTAGAGCCTCTGAAGAAAATCTAGAAGGGCTCTAAGTAACTATATATTTTGATGTGGTACCTAATTTCACTTTCCCCAATGGTATATCTTAATATGCTAGAGTTTTGTGCATGAAAATGGTATAATTCTAACAAGTTTATCTGGGGCTTGACTTGAATGAACATTGCAGGGTTGAGGGCTTTGCCCATTCAGGGGGTGATTTTTGTGGGTCAGATAATTTTGACTGGTATTTACAACCCCCATAGCCATTACGAACATTAATATACTATTTACAGAAATACAGCAGCGGCCATTAAAGACGATCTCTCTCACCCTTCAGTCACATTTTTCACAAGTGAGCACACAAATGGCTTGAGCTTTTGGGCTTCTACTGTTGTGTTTTAAAGCAGCAACCAGCAGTTTACTCAGAACTTCACCATAATAAAATAAATACAATAAATAAACAAAAAACACACTTGAGACATGTTTGTAGTCCATTACCTTCATTAGCAAACCATGAACAACACATTTTTTTGGATACAATTAAAGTCGGGATCATGTCAGGTATTTCTGAAAACAGAGCTAAGAAACAAAGCATAAACTCTTTAAGTCGCTTTTATCTGTGTAACGAATATTTCTCAACTTTCCGAAATCATTTTTTCCAACGAGGTAACGGAAGCCTGATGCCGCTTATTACCTATAAAACAGGTTTAGACTTTCCCTATAATGTAAAGTGCACTACTTAGGGAGCAGAACCAAAAGTAGACTGGTGCCTTAACTGACTCAAATGAAGAATTCCCCCCCGTCCCCGCCCCGCCCTGTTGTGACCGCATGCGTTTTTACCCAACTCCCGTCTAACGCAGGGGAGGGGTCAGAAGCAAAACTGGGAACGACGAAAAGAGGAGTGAACAAGGCGAGGAAGATAGCTAGGTGGGTTTTTCCGTCCGGAGTGCAACATTTGTCTCCGTTTCGGCCCCCTGTTTTTTTTTTGTCTCCCACATGCGTTTGAATGGGCGAAGCAGCGTTCCCATAAGCGAGAAAGAGCGCGCGTCGTGAGCCAGACACTTTCGTGGCAGTGCGGGCTTTTGGACGCCCCAAATTTAGACCAGTTGGAATTACAATCACTTCCTACCGCTTGGAAAAATCAGTATCTGGCGTCGATAGGACGGAGCCTGTTTCGATAGGCCAAGACCACAACCACACGTCGGACTTGCACAAAAAAAAAAACAACAAAGGTAGACTTTCCGAAACTCTCCTTTTGTTCTCTTGTGACTTTAAACTAACGTGTTCTCTTCAAAGCTTTTGGTATTTTAGCCGGCGCAATGCTTGATGTTTTAGTTGGGAAACTTCAAAGTTAGCTGGCTAATGTTAGCTTAGCTAGTTTTAGACGCCTAGATAGCGTGCTAGTCGAGTTAGCGCTCGATGCTAGCTTGATTGCTAACCGCTGCCGCGTCCTAAATCACGCCGGACAGTGTGAACGTTATATTAATTCCATTATGACGTGTTGTTTAATGTGGAGAGTCACTAACTGTGACGTGCTTCAATCGCGTTAGCCGATTTGAACGTAACTACCTCGAAGTTTTTCAGTATCCAGTCAGTAACGAACAGTATCCAGTCAGAACGAAATATTCTGAGCTTTGGTGTTTTGTTGAAACCTATTTCGATATAGTGGCGAAAATACAGTCATGATGCAAATACGTTCTGTTCGGCTTGCAGTTCTGGTAAGAAAATGTTTTACTTCTTTTGTTATTTCGATTTGATGCTGCCGTAAGGTTCTCATTTTTGTTGTGTGGAGCTGAAATGTTTCGTTGTTAGTGCACCTATTTGAATGACTAGGGTGTTACCTGTAGCCCCAGTTAATTTTTTTCTACCTTTATTCGTTCAGCAAATAAAACTACGACAAGAATCCGAGCCCATTCAGACACGTTAGCCTTAGTTGACTTGTTTGTAATTTGGCAAACAAACGTGGTGTAGCTAAACTTTGCGCGATCGTTTTGATAAATTTGTGGTGCAGTGGCCGACATATAGTAAAGATGACCATTAAACCAAGTTGAAGGTACGTGAAAGGGCCGAAAGCGTGGCAGAGTTCATCAAGCCACCTAGCTTTGCAGAGAGGAGGAGGTCAAGGCCCAAATCTTACCCTAACTCCAGCCCTCAAAGCTAGTTAGGTAGGTGTGAATACAGACGTGGATGAGCTTTGGTTCGCAGTCAGGACTACCTGCGCCTCCGGGCTCCGTTCGAGTTTTTCACCGTTAAAACCGTTCTTTTCCGTCAGTTTTGATGCTGGGTTTCGATGTGATACCTGAGCTGTCGGGTTGTTCCGCTTAGTTTGGCTTCATTGTTATTGAACGCCCCTTTACTCTTTCAAACCTATGAACAATTTACTAAATTGCTAGGACTAGGACAATAGTTATTTTAGATGGTTCTAATTAAGATTAAAAAGTGCCCATCACCAATGTACTTAACGGACTACACTGTTTACCTGTGCAGTTTAAAACAGATTTTAAAGTTCTTTCAATTAGGCTACGGTTTAACTCCTGAATATTTATCTGAGTGTATTTGCGTGTTAGTAGGTTTAAGCCTGTTTCATACTTTAACGATTACGTTAAGTTGTTTAAAAACCTCATTTTGTATTGAAATAAGTATTAGGTGAGATATATATATATATATATATATATATATATATATATATATATGTGTGTGTGTGTGTGTGTGTGTGTGTATATATGTATGTGTGTGTATATATATATATATATATATATATATATATATATATAATATATATATATATAAATAAAATACACACACACACACACACACACTAACAAAGTATTAGCAAGTTCCACATGTGTGCTCTACAAATACAGCTCTTTTACAAACTCCAAATATTTTCCAGGAAAAGAGAAGCAGCTTATTGTTATGCATCAATGCTTTGGAACAATTTGTCACTTTTTATCAGACAGACAACTGCTGTGTGACTTAAAGCCTTTTTTTTTTTTAAATTTCTGCTTTCAGCTACAGCTGATATTTTTTTAATCATCTTTATAATTGCACTATTTATTTTACCTGTCCTTTTGCTTTTGTGCCTGGAGTAAGTAAAATGTATTACTCTTTATTATAGATTGTTTAGTCCAAGGTTTATAAGAGAAGCCAGACTGACGCGGCTGATTTGGTGGTGTTTGTTGTTTGTAAAGAAGGTGAAACGTGACTGTGTAACCGGCGGAGTTGCAGTGTGTGAGAGTTGGAGAGAACCTGTTGAGTAGGTCCTGGTGAATGGGTGTGTGTTGTGGGGGGAAGGGACAGGCGTAGTTGGGTGTTTTCTTTGTAACTCGCCTTTTTTGAATTTACACACAATACTGCCGGCAGTATGAAAGAGCCAGTCAGCATGGTTTCTGACTGCTCTTTTACTAATTTAGCGGCTACATTTTAGTCTGTCTTATCAACTAATGAATTATTCGTTGGATACAGGTTTCTATACTTAAAAGGAAAAAACTATCGTCCCCCAACATGGGTGTGTCTACCTTGACCGGTGGCTACTTCAGAGGAAAGACGTGTTAAAACTTGCATGCTTACTTAACTAGAATTTACAAATTTCAAAAGGGATACTTAGAAATTGAGTTCCCTAAAGAAGAACCTTCAGACGTCCAGGCAGTTGGAGTATAAATTTGAGACATGTCATTTTTGAAAGTGTAATGACGGGGTTTACTGTTACAAGGGTGTGTCTGTCCGAGGCGGAAGGGCTTGAGCAGCTTTAACACACACACATGCACGTACGTCCACTTCTTTGCTTCTCCTTGCGGTCTTGCCAGGCTGGGTCGGTCCTGGAAAGCATATTGTGGTTTGGGAAGAAATGCCGTGCTTTAAAAAAAAAAAAGGATAGTTAAAGTCAGGAAAAATATGGGCTTTAGATGTCTGTCACATGTGCTTCTGTTTCCTGGACGCTGCCTCAGCTGATGCACTTATCTGACCACACGCCGCCCGACGGTGAAGTAATGGCTCATAGTAAATGGTTGCAGCTCCCACTTTGAAAGGAGTTAATAGCCCCCTGATGACCGCTACTGCCCCAACTTCTGGTATGTTAGAATGGCTAAACTTGGTGACTGTGTAAACATGGCTGCTCTTGTGGGTCAGTCACAGGCAGTGTAGGAAGTTATGTGTGTTCCAAAGTTCACAGAGGCGTTCGTTTGGAGCGGGGCCAGGACTGAGGGATTGGCTTTTCACATTCAAATTGAACTGAGTCAGCAGTGGTGGGGAGCCTCACAAATTGTCCGGCTCTACAATACAGCCATCATGTACATATATACGCTAAGGGCATGTAGGCTTTAGGTTGTGTTGACTTTAACACTTTTAGGTTTAAGCCCAACAGTAGTTTTGCGCCATGCTGAATTACCACTGTACCTGATGTGGTAGGTAAGGGTAAATTTTGTATTTTACTGTTTACCCGTTGTGTACAGGTAGTGAGACTGAATGTAAAAAACCATTTCTAGTTTTGATTGAAATGTCAATGAAAGTTATACCAAATGTAAGATCTTGATATAAGGTCATCCAGTCCAAATGTTTTTATAAAACGCCACTTTGATATAAAATCCCTTAAAATCTGAAAACTGATGTCTTATATTTAAGTTCCTGATGTATTTAGTTGATAAACAGTGCATGTCTGACTTCTGATGCAGTTTTTCAGTAGTTGCAAAAGAAAAGTAACAAAGATAAATTGGACTCTTCTTCCTCATACTAAGACCAACCTAAAACTCTTTAGTGCATGTTTTTTCCGTTGATTCCACTGTCCATATTCAACAGCTGTTGTCTGAAATGCTCTTCATCATTGTGAGCTCCCCTGTGGACTGACCGCTCCATCTGTGTCCAGTAATGTGCAGTGGGAGTCACTTGCACACTCTTTATTCAACATCATTCAAATTGCTGCATGTTCCTTAGGTTAAAGTTGCCCATTTATCGGTCATTATACCATGGCCTGATCCCGGGGTTTTGTCTGGATCTGTGTGTGTGTGCGCGCTTGCGGTAGGTGTTCAGAGTTTTGATGTTAAGTGGCTTAGCAGTCTAATACTTCTGCTATCTCATTAGCAGGCACACGATTAAGTACTCCAGCAAATGGAATTACTTTGGCCTAATGTGGCTTACGGATGATGCTGCTGTTCCTATATCTGTGCCTGGCTGTCACTCATAACCAAGATTTAATATGCTGATGACGTCACGGAGTTGAAATCTGTCTGGTTTGCCTCAGTACTCCAGGCTTTATCAGAGGTATTTGTCACCTCACAGCATAGACTGGTATTTAGCACATTTTTGCCTATGTGAAATTAACACAATAACACCACAATGCTGGGAATGTCTGGGTTGACTCGAGTTAATTGCTGTGAGTAAAAAACGTTAGAAGTAGTGTACCTTTTTGACCCAATTAAGCTTTGTTTAAGAAGTTTCACTGTGTTCTGGGTCAGACCTATTTAAAGGGGGTTGTACTTTTTCCCTCCTCTCAAGGAGAATTTTGGAACCCTTGGTACTTTTTCCAAAAATAAAACTTTAAATGGCTGTGCTCTGAAACAGCTATATCATAACTACTGAGTGTCTGTGTTGAAGGTGTGCTTTGAAGGGATACTCTTTGAAGATAAGACTAGGGTTTTAGAGAGATTGTGTGTGTGAGGAGAGAGGGGGCAAGATTCACAACGCAGTTGCAAGAATACACCTTGGACTTGGATCTTTAAAATCTGAATTTTCTTCTTATTCCCTTCTCCTCAGTCTCACTTGTACCCTCACACTTGATTGCAATAAAATACGTGAAGAAGATAACAGGTGTGCATTCGAAATAATTAGGAAGTTCAGGTATAAAAGAAATGTGTTGTTACAGGAAAGGTGCATGTCACTGAAACTCACCCCCATCAGCCTCTCTGAGTCATTTCTTTCACACAGTGAATCAGACATTGTTAGACAGAGGGCAGGCGTAAGAAGATAGGGGGGTGGAGGAAGAGGGGAGAATTCTGGATGGGGCAGAGACTTTTTAGGCGTTTGGAGGCTGCTGAAGAAGGCAAGACAGGATCTGACATGCCACAACACCAACCGGAATGCGTGTGCGCATGCCTGCCTGGTTTTTCGGCGAGTGTGTGTTAGCTCTTTGGAAGGGACGTTGAGGAAGAAGGGTGGAAAACAGTTTTAGCAGTCGACGAAGTGGACTGCTGTGTGTGTTTTCAAGGACGGCCCCCTCCCGACTCTTGGACACACATTTACTATTGTTCCGCTAACCACCAGATAGACAGCTGCAAATATTTCCTCCCTCTCTCTCTCTCTCTCTTTCTCTCTTTCTCTCTTTCTTTCACTCCCTGGGCAGCTGCATTAAAGCAGAAGTGTGAGTGAGGGTACTGCAGTTACTCACAGGTGGGACTATGGGGGGAGGCACGTCTGTACCATTGACCTTGGCAGGAACAAGCTTCTGTTTCGCTCTCGTTCTCTTTTTAGAAGCTACTGTTTGTTTTGAGGATTCTTTCACTCCGCTTGCTGGTTTCGGCTGGGCGGCTGCAGTTTTGTGGTCCCACATCTCATTTTGGGCCCGGGCAATAGAGGGAAAGTTTGTGAGCAAGAGAGTAAAGCCGGGATTATTCTATTCCAACGCCTGGGTTTAGAAGAAAACTTGCCGTTCTCATCTTTTTGGCCTGTAGTAAGGCTTGGATCCAGATTCAACATTGTGCAATGGCATGTTTCATTTTTAGACTCCAGTTTTGGCATCTAGACTAGTGGTTAAATCTTTGTAGGTTCAAATGTTTTTCCCATTAGGGTTTTTAGTCGGCATACGGATCTAGGCCGTCGAGTGAACTGTTAAGTAAAACGGCAGAGATGAAGACGAGTGCACACGTGGTGAACGAAAGGCAAACCTATCAATGCATCCATTCATTCATTTTGATGCAAGAAAATCTCTTAATCCCCAGTCTGACCAGTGTGTTCATAAACCATGTAGACTGCTTTTAAATATACTGAAAAACCGCTGCTTTTCCCTGTAATCTTTCAGGTTTTTGTGTGTGTGTGTGTGTGTGTGTGTGTAAAGCCTTGTGGTGTAGAACTCTGGGCTCAGAATAGAGCTCCACAGGATAGCAGCTTCTTCTCACCTGCCATAGTGTTCACACCCCGCAGATCCCTACTTCTCTCACTTAACTGGTGCTAATGAGCGAGTGCAGATCATTTATTCATGCAGCACTCTTCTCATGTTAAGATGGATCCTAGTAAGCTGAACACCAAAATGTCACCAAATAACCGTGCTTGAGATTGCCGACCTCAGATGTGTCCACTGTTGTGTTAGCATGCCGCGCTGCGTTTCAAACTGCGTACGCCCATACCTCTGGCACTTTTGTTAAACTTTAACACTTTGCACTGTGTTATGAGGATCATGTGTTCTCTCAAACAAATCATTTCATTAGTTTGTATCCTATGACATTCAGATTTGGTTGTAGTAAAAAAAAGAAGAAGAAGAAGAAGCACTGAGTCAAATATTGATGGGTACAAATTTTTTTAGTAAATGCATCTGTTAAAAGTTGATAACTGTTCAAGTTAATGTTTGATGCTTTGGAGTTTAAACGATTTTTAGTGGAAAACGAAGTTTATGCCAATGCAATTGTGTCTAAACACTTGGTGCTTTCAATTCTTTAGTTTGGGTGTTGTACCATTAAAATTGTTTGCTGAAAGTCATGTCTGACAGCTAGTCAAACAGCATAAAATAGTTGAGCAGTTTGGTCACTTTTTAAGACCTGAATAAAAAGGCAGGGTCAGAGTTTCTGATGAAGTTAGGATTATTTGCATGGATCATGCTGCCTCTTTAGTATAGTGATGAGTGAGATGTTTGAATGGCTAGTTCAGAGGAAGTTGATGGTGATTGTGTTGCTCTGACTAGCTGACAACCATCAAATGAGGAGGACAGCCGGGAGATGTGTGAGGATTAAATTGACAAAGCCAAGGGAGTCTTGCAGGCCCATCAAGGTCTTTCATTCAGTTGTACTCAGTAAGCAAGTAATTTTAAATGCTGGGTCTTATCACTTGTGTGAAATGATCATTTTTGTTTTCTATGCACCAGAGTTTGCATACTTGTGTTGCATGGGGAATTTCTAATAGAATCATTCATTGTGGTGCTGCAGATAAAAAAACGACTTAGCTCGAGTTGTACGTGTAAGTTCAGACTCTGTCTGGTGTGATATGAGAAGGCCTTGGTCGGTCTTATGTTGTGTCTGAAGTCATTATGCCTGCCTGTACATGATGGCTCTTTCTCTCTGTCTTGTCATTCTCACACTAATGTTAATCATCCTTCAAAAACCTGTTTGGTTTCCTGTTCTTGGTGTGTGTGAACGTATTTGTTCACTCGCTGTCTTATCACTCTTTATCTGAAATTCTCTCAGCGCCTGTCTTGTGCCCCCTTTTCTTGTAACTTCTGAACTTTTTTTGCTTTCCGGAACCTGCCAAGCGTTAGGAGCTATTTTATTATTTGGTTGGTTTTAGACCAGCCACGTTATAGTGAAGTATTTTAGGATGTTGTAGAACGAAACTGATTTGAGATAAAGCTACTATCCAGCATGATGCTCCTGTTATAATGTGACGCTGGGCTTCTGGGTCAAAAAAGGGGGCGCAAGTGACTGCTTTTTAGTTTGTTGCCTGCACGAGAAGTGCTGACCCATGTGAATGTCTCGTCTTTCAAGTGGGGGTTTTTGCTGCCCACATCTAAGAGTTTCTTTGATGGAACCCTGAACCTTGGGAAGAAATGTGAGAGTTTGTAATGTTCTGTATGCAGCGGTGTGTGTGTAACGATTTCTCTTCTCTCTCAGTGTGTATGGAGCAGTGTGAGAATGCCGCGTCTCTCTTGGCCTCTGTGCGCGAGCAGGAGATGCAGTTCGAGCGTCTGACTCGAGCTCTCGAGGAGGAGAGGAGGAGTGTGGGGCCCTCCGGCACCCTGCCCCGCCCCCTCCCCACCCTGCAGGTAACACCTCCTCCCACCAGTCATGTGACCGCAGGAGTCACACGTCATGGTACCGTCCCACACCCCCCCGCATTTCTCATCCTCCTCCTCCTCCTCATAACCTTGTTCCGCCCACCCTCGTGTGTATGTGTGTGAATTTGCCCCGTCATCAGCCACGATGACCACATCATCCCGTCATATTGTATCCATTGCATCATCTTCCCTTTCCCTGCATGGTGACTCACCTCATACATCATTTTTCATTTGTATTATCTTATCACTCTTCCCTGACATTTGCATAAGTTGCATCCTCTTTCAAAATTCATCATCGTCAAGTGTGGACTCTTGCCGTCGTTTGTCTCGCCCAAAATGTTCCGAATCATCGTCATATAGCACTTGTCGGCAGAGTGATCCTGTGCTGGAAAAAAATGTCCGATTGCACATCCCGGACCAGTTTTGCCTCACTTGCACCGTGCATGCTGCTTCTTCCAGCTCCATGACGCTCCGCTTCACGCATCCCTGTTATGTTCCGTTGTTCATTCCCTGCTTGTCTTCACTTTTCAAAAGCATGTTTGTATATATTACATGATAGAACATTTTATTACTGGCCTTACCTGAATGTAAGTGTAAGTATCGCCTGTGATGATACTCTCTTGGCTGTGTGCTTGCTGTTCTATACGAAAGTCTGGTCACAATTCAAACAGTTAGATTTGTTCTGAATCAGTCCCTTTCTAGGTGTGGTCCTATTGTCTGCTTGTTACTGTTACTGATTATGAGCATTGCTACTGATTTGAGTAAGTGCAGCTTTATCAGTCAAATTTGTTGACTGACGGGAGTAAATAGTTTTTAAATGACGAATAACCGTTTCATAAAGTAAGCCTGGTTAGTAGGTCTAACTTGACAGTTAGCAGTTTGGACAGGCTTAGAATATGCAGACCGTGTTTCTTGAAATCTAATTTCACATAAGACTTTCTTACATTTGACTTTCAAAAGATTTGCCTCGAAGTGGAATAAATTTTATAAAAGGTCAGCAGTTCTTTATCTGTATTTCTGCCTCTTAGACACTGAAAGATTCACAATAATTGGGATTTTGTTAAAATAATAATTCCAGATTGAAGATTCATGAAAACGTCTTCATATGCACTAAGCTCATAGAGTGGAGTCATGCATATATGCTGTTAAGACCATATTTAAATTTTTCATGCGGTTCATTCAAAGACCTCAGTTTCACTGTGGAGGGAAAAACTGGCAAAGTTTGTGTGCTGAGAAGACTTGATTGACAGTCGTAACCTTTCTCTGAGATGGCTGTAGAGATCCCTCTGGATCAGATTTAAACAATGTTAAAAGTGGAACTGCAAAAGCTGAAAACGAAAGTATGGGAGTGTTTGTTATGCAGTGGAACTTATACTATAGTTCAGCGTGAATTTGAGCTGGGACTCTTTAAAGTGGGTTAAGTGTAGGTGGTTATGCCTGGATAGCTTTCTGTTTGAAGAGAATTTCTGACTTATTTTGTATGGGCCTTACTAGATCTGGAAAAATCGACCAGTTTGTTTGTGTAGCCTGTTGAGGCAAGACTGTTTGTTCATTCAGACCTAGTAGGACCAAAAAACCCCTTTTAAAGCCCTGATGGCTGTTACTGCAAATAAGATAAAACAGAAACTGGTTTTGTCAGTGGAGTCTGCACTCGTTAAAAGGGATTTGACCCCCACCGGAAATTGCTCAACAACCAGCAGACATTTTATAGTTATCAAGTGCATGTCTGTCTTGACTCCGAGTGAAATGACACTCACCACTCCCTTTTATGATAGCGCTCCTTGTGATTTAAGTAATTGACCAAGTATCAGTGTGAGCAGTATTTTCTCTGCCTTTAATGATTTGCTCTGTTTAACATTCACGTCCTCCCCATACTTTGTCTCCCGAGACCAACCTCGTGTACACCCTGGTGTTGCTGGCTGACACTGTGCTGTTGGAGAGATGGAAAAAAAACAACAGTGTGTGTGTGGTGCAGTGGTTTTGGAGTGCAACTACTGGCCTTATCTTCGTATTGTTGACATAGTTGTGGGATATTAAGATGCGGAACAGGCCCTGGGCCTACCTGCTGACAGGTTCTCACAAGCCTGGGCTTTGCCTAGACGGCTCTCCCAGCTCAGGGGCTCCCTCTGAGGGATGGAATGAGTACTGTGCTCTTCCCTCTTTTCCTTCCCTCCCGAAACTGTTAGTGCATGCCTTCGCTACAGGGCTGCATGAGTGAGCTTTTGCAACGGCCGTCCTCATTTCTACAAAGCCTTCTCATTCATTTACTCAGGGTTTTTTTTGTTGTTTTTTTTTTTTTTGTCATTGCTTTTTTGTTTGTTTCACCATTTTAATCCACTGGCTTTACTGTGGCAAATGTCATTGTATGGTTTCGGTTGTTTGTTCATCCACGCACACTGTGTGTGTGTCTGTGTGTTTGGTATTTGTTGGTTTAGTGCTGATGTAATGGCGTTTTCTCAGTGTCCTGCAGAAACCTGCTGCTGCTTTGAATGTTTGGAATAGTTTAGCTGCCCGATCACTGGTCACAGAGACGCCGCTGCCATTATCCTGGAGAGAGTGTGTGTGTGTTTGTGGTTTTGCAACCTTAAACGTAACGTTACTTAGTCATGGCTGATTTATTGTGAATGTATGACACGTTGACCTTATTATTTAAAATATATTATCCCCTTTCTCTCCGTGCCTCTTTGTGTAGAACGGGCGTATACCTGGTGATGCAGAGTTAGAGAGGCTGAAACTCAGTGAGGGATACATCAACGGGACGCAGGTAAGAACGCATTTTTGGCTGTGTAAAAGGGAGGGGTGGGGCAGAGTCAGTCCATTCCACTTTTGTCGTTTTTTTTTTGTTTTTTTTTGTGGTCAGATGTTGTTTGTAAGACAGGAAGTACTTTCCAGAATATGGAAGTTACTCACCATTGTTGTGTGGTGTCCCGTTACAGTACAGGATGTTGGACCCAGGTCATGTTCTCGAGGAGACTGTCACTGTGGAGGAGGACCCCCAGCAGATGTTACCAGTCATTTCTGTCGAAACAAGTGACGACGGCACCACGCGCCGCACTGAAACTACGGCAAGTACCCTCTCACTCCCACGTTGGCCGTCACACAAGAGTCTAATGTTAAGAAATGTGTTGCTCTGTTTACCTTTTACTAGAGAGGAGGGAAGTACATTTTCATTTTTTCCTTCAGGTCAAGAAAGTCACCAAGACCACCACCACCCGTACGGTTATTCCCTCGGTCTCCGACACACTCTCTCTGGATGGCACCGGGTCAGTCACGGGCATGAGTGGTTATAATGCCCCCATCGACCGCATGTACAGACAGCCAGGTGTGCACATGGAATACCCCACTGCGACAGTCCCTCGAAACTACCACTACGGACCACCAGGGGGATATGATGACTATCGTAGCACCCCACCCTCAGAGACCTACGCCAGTCTCAACCGAGGAGCCCGCATGGATGATCGCTACAGGTATGCACGCTTGTGACATTCGACTGTGTCTCTTTCAGAAAAATGTCTTAACAGATATACAGCATTGTCCGTGTGCAGTGGAATGGAATGTTGTGTTATTACAGTTTAGATTAACTTTGGCCAATACATTGAGTGCTGTAATAGGAAAGATTTTTATAATGTATTGTTTGTAAATAAAACTATGGTGATATATTGCTCAAGTAGATTTCACTAAACAACGTTTGAGGTGCCAGTGTGAAGAATTTCTCAGGTTTGGGGCACACCTTAAAGTCACAGTCACAGTTTAAAAGTGTCTTCCGTTAAGTAGATTCAAATTGTAAGTGTACATAATTGAATATAAAAACATTCAATTTGTGATTTCTTTTTGAGTAAAACAAAAAATAATGCATATTGTATCGGCATTTGGCCCAAAGCAATATCACAGTCATATCGCCCGGCTCTAGTTTGAAGTAGTAAATGAGAATGTGAAGATTCACATTTTAAAAGGCCTTTTGATGTTTTTAAGGTTTTGAAGACCTTTTGTGTTTAATGTGAAAGCCTTGTTTTCTCTCCAGACCCGTGGACGGTTACCGAACGCTGGACTCCGGCTACCGAGCACACAGCCGACCCCAGCTGGACCCATACGCCGCCCAGCCGCAGGTGGGACGCATGGGCAGCGCTATGGAGATCTCCGCCATGCAGCGCTTCTTACCGGAGCCCTATGGCCTAGAAGACGACCAGAGGAGTCTGGGATATGATGACACCGATTACGGCATGGGGCCGCCAATACACTACAGCACCATGCCCCGGCTGGCACACCACCCGGCACCTCCGCGCAGGACAGGGTGAGTGTTACGTGCTCCTGATTCACTTTTTTAAAAAGAATTTAGGGAGTTGCTTCTGTCATCATAGGGTTGCGTGTTCAAATGCCGGACTAATAAAGTTGCCACTGATGTACTGGGACAATCCCCAAGCACTGCTCCCTGGCCACTGCCCATGTCAGCTGCCCACTGCTCCTTAATGGATGGGTCTAATACTGTGCTTTGTTAACAGTGACACTGACTTTAAAATAAGCACAACACACAGTGCACCAGAAGAAAATTTTACCTCTGCATTTGACCCATCCATGAAGGAACAGTGGGCAGCAGACAAGGGCAGCCCCCAGGAAGCAGTGCTCCTGAGTACCTCAGTGGTACCTTTCCCGGTCCAGGATTCAAACCGGAAACCTTCCGATCACAAGGCGGATGCCCTAACCGTTACGCTACCAGCTGTCCCACTTAAAATTTGAATTTGTACTTGCTCCCATTCAACGCCATAGATGTGACTCCTTTTGGTTCTGTGCTTTATGGATGTTTAGGTCTTATGAGGGCACACTTGATGGTGATATGAGTGGGCCTGCAGATATGATGTATTGGGGAGGTGGCGCACCTCTGGCACAGGGGGAGAGGGGCAGCATGGCCTCGCTGGACAGCACCCTGCGCAAAGGCCCCGCTCCAGCCTCTTGGAGGCAGCCTGAGCTGCCTGAGGTCATCGCCATGCTCAACTACCGCCTGGATCCGGTCAAGAGCAACGCTGCTGCTTACCTTCAGCACCTCACCTTCAAAAATGATAAGGTAGGAGTTAAAAATGTACCCTTACCAACAATTGCAAAATTGTAAATAATTACAAGAATTTGTGGCATTATCAAGCTTGATCCATCAAAATTCCGTATTCCGTCTGTTCATAGGTGAAGTCGGAGGTGAGACGTCTGAAAGGCATTCCCGCTCTGGTAAGCATGCTGGACAATCCAAAGAAGGAGGTTCACCACGCAGCGTGTGGAGCTCTGAAGAACATCTCATATGGTCGAGACCCTGATAACAAAATTGCTATTAAGAACTGTGATGGAATCCCTGCGTTGGTGCGGCTACTGAGGAAGACCAGAGATCAAGACCTTACTGACACCATCACAGGTAGAAACATGTCAGACACACAAACTGTCTTTCACTTTGTAGTGACCCAAGTCTCAGAAGTCCGACTGACATTTTCCCTCCTCTCCCAGGCACGCTGTGGAACTTGTCATCTCACGACTCTGTGAAGATGGAGATAGTGGACCATGCGCTCCACGCGCTCTCCGATGAGGTGATGGTGCCTCACTCGGGCTGGGAAAGAGGGAACGACGGGGGAGAGGAAAGCTGCAAACCACGGCACCTGGAGTGGGAAACGGCCCTCACCAACACTGCTGGCTGTCTGAGGTATTCAGAGACAAAATGTGAAGGTTACAAGTCTGTCCATGCAGTGTTCAGAATAGACAGAGCACGAAAAATCAGGGTTTCTCAAGAAGTAGTAGAAAGGAATTTTTTTCATGACCAGAGGTCATCTGTATGCAGCTGAAGCCAGAGCGGAGGTGTGTCCGCATGTATGAGAGGAAGCTTTTTTTTTTTTTTCGAAAGAAAGGAAGTTGAGAAAGGAAATGCTTCTTGTATTGTGAGCGTTGCTTAAGGGGTGTTTGTGTGCTAAAAAGCACTCTCTAAGACAGGGGACAAAGCAGGAGAAATGTGATCACTAAATCCACTTATTTCTCTTGAGTGCTTCTCTTTGAGATGCTCCTTCACTCTTATTTGCCTTTAGAAAGCTCTCTGTTCACTCTGAGAAATATTTTCCTCCTGATTACATCTAAGCAGAATTAAGTGCCTTCCCTCTCTCACCCTCTCTGTCTGGTTTTTTACAGCCACTTATATTTAGAGTGCTGGTTTAAAACCTGTTTTATGTGATATTAACTAACCTTTGTTTTGCCCTCTGTAAATTGCTCTTTTTGAAGTGCTCAGTGAGCCTTGGTGTTATTCTCTTCTCTGAGTGGTGGGGCTGGGTCTGTGCTCAGAAGTATTTTTAAGAAATACAGTGCAATCGGCGCATTCAACTCTGTCTTAATATCATGACTTTTTTTTAAAAAACTCGCCTGGTTCGTGTTTTATCTGTAAACATGTATCACTATGTGGTATTACTGTAATATTTGCTGTTTTGGTAGCTCATCTGTCCTCAGGACTTTAATAAAACAAACTGTATCATTGCTTCGCAGGAATGTGAGCTCTGAGCGAAGCGAGGCCAGAAGGAAGTTGAGGGAATGCACCGGATTGGTGGATTCGCTCATGTACATTGTCCAGTCTCAGATTAACTGCAAAGACGTGGACAACAAGGTAATTCTGGAGCACTGCCAGCCCAGCTGGCTATTTATTCTAAAAGTGTGCACATGCAAAGGACAAAGTGAATGTTCTGTGAGTCATGCTATATCCTTGTGGAAGAGGTTCTCCATGAGCCTGCAGCGTGAGGATGAGTGCGGTCATTCTGCTGGCCACTGTAGCGTCCTCACGGCAGTACCGAGAATTTGTGCGTTGCACTTGTCACATTATCTGACGCATTTTCAAATGCGACATGGCTTCAGCCAAAGCCTTCAGAACTAGGGCTGGGCAATATGACCTCAAACCATTATGATTAATACTACAGTTTATCTCGATAACAATTAAGGGCAAATTTTTTTGGTTTTTTGCCCTCATTGGTTGGTTGTAAAGTAAGCATGCTGTTTTAAAACGGGGATATTTTTCGTTTGAAAGTGTAAATATTATCTTTATGATTTTAAAATAATTGAAGTAAACACACTAATGTAGTTGCAGACTGTATGGGACAACAGTTTTTAAGGGAACAGTGTATGAACACGGTGAAAGTTTTAGTATTTTTTTTATTTTTTTATTTTTAATCAGCCAACAAATTTCAAAATAACAGACGGATTATATTGATTAGAGACTGGTTTTGATTAATTTTCGATGAATTGCCCAGCCCTATTCAGAACACACTACTACCAGTTTTACCAGCACAGGTTCAAGGTTCAAGGTACTTTGTCATTCGTCGCTTCATACATGTACAAAGTGTGATGAGACGGCGTTTCCCCATGGCCCCGGTGCAACATATAGTAACACTGAACATTACATTCAACAGGACAAAAGGTGCAACAAGCAACACAATAAATACAGAACAAACGCAATAAATACAGTATGAAAGTGACGTTAAGTGAAGAGACGGAATGTAAACAAGTATTGCTTAGTGTGTGTTTTTAAGGCACATTGGCAGCATCAGCATCTAAGCAGCTTACAACAGATATGGAGTGCAAGAGCATCACAATACAAAACAATCACAATAAATAGACAGAACAATAAATACACAACACTCCAGTACTATTTGAAGGTGGGGAGGTAAACCTTAATGACAGCTTTCCTAAGTAACAGGAGCAGTCCTTCTGGAGCAACTGGGTTTAAAGGTCTTGCTCATGGTGGATTTAAACTCTCTTTAAGATCCAAACGCCCAATCTTTTTCCATCAGAGCAAGTTTCCATCCTGCCCTATGCACAGACAGACAAATCAGTTTACATGAGTAAGACTAATTAGTAATGACGTTGCAGAAATGTGTGGATTTCACCAGTGTGCAGAAACATGACCAGATCTAGTACAACACAGTTTAAGGACTGCAGTGCAAAATGAAGAATGGCTGTAGTTCAAATAGAGATAAGGCTGGAATGTCTCTGGCTGCATGAGTTCTGCTGTGCTTATCTGAGATGTTGTGTGAGTTTGTCACCCAGTGAATCTGTGTCTTGTAGCTTGCGTTTCAGGCCTTATGATGAAAAACTGCTGCTGTTTTTTTTCCCCCTTTGTTAAAATTGTAGCAACCCATAAAGCAGTGTTTTGTTCCAGAGGGGCATCTCTCAGTTCAAGTCCAAATCCCGCTCTCTCTCTGTTTTTTGTGTTTTTAGCTGGTAGAGAACAGTGTGTGTCTGTTGAGGAACCTGTCCTATCAGGTGCACCGGGAGGTGCCCGGCTGTGAGCGCTACCAGGAGACCGCACCTGTGAACCAGGGCCCCGCCCCTGCCAATCAAAAGACAGGCTGCTTCAGCTCCCGCAAGGGCAAAGGTGTGTGTGCGCCATAGCAAGACGGGAAACTGTTAGTTGTAGAGAGAGTGAAACTGAATGTCAGGCTTGTTAAATAAAAATGCTTTTATTTCCCAAGTGTCCTATGACAAGACGAGCTTTAATTGGGTCAACATGTCAATTGTAGTTTTTGTATTGTTGTTGTTGTAGAACTACATATAATTTCTTGCATGAGAATGATTGATGAGTGAATATCTTGCATTGTGTGTTTTATTGTGCAAGGTTTACGAATGCAGGCTTGTTGCTTTAGAGTCGCTTTTGGTGGCTGGTGCACTGTTCCTTGATATTTTTCTTTTACTGAAATGCTCTCTCCCTTTCTGCACTCTGGCCCTGTCTCTTTTTCTTTCTTCTCTCTTCTGCCTTTTATCTTTTTCTCCCATAACAGATGAGTGGTTTTCCAAAGGTAAGACTTTCCTTTTGTGAGCTTTGCTTACTTTTCAGACATAACTAACATGCACTCAACAATTAACTCACCATCACCTTTTCTACTGCTGGTTTAGTTTTCTGTGGCTTAGCTAAAACGTAAGAATTTGATATTTTTTTGGTCACTCACCAAGAATCACCGTTGGTTATTTTAAATAATGCCTGCAATATTCACGCTGACCACAAGGTGGTACCAAAGTGTATTAACCCCTCGTTACTACGTATGGCAGAGTGCCACTTTCCCAGACTAGTGGATGGTGTTTATTTCACACACTCTTGTGTTTGTCACCTTTGACACCTTGTCTTGCACCCTGATTTTCAGTCCCTAAATTTACCTTAATGGTCAAATGATAACATGGACTACTTTTTTGGTTGGAACTGTTTCTAAATATTGTACATATCTGTTGCCATTATTCTAATAGTTTGTGAGTTTACAATGTTTTCTTATGTTGTCATTTTCAGGGAGGAAAGATGAGGACGGAGGCTTAGACACAATTGATATTCCAAAGAGGACCACACCAGCCAAAGGTACGCAGCACTATGTGGTAGCATTTATACATTAAATTAGTCATGATAGTCAGCTTATTCATCAGTTCACTCGCGTCTGTCTTTCCTCTAGGTTATGAGCTGCTCTTCCAGCCAGAGGTGGTGCGTGTGTACACATCATTACTGAAAGAGAGTAAGAACCCATCTGTTCTGGAAGCTTCCGCAGGAGCCATACAGAATCTATGTGCAGGCCGCTGGACTGTAAGTAAAGCTTGATTTCCACAAAGCAGGTGAAAAATCAACGCATTAAAGCTACCTCTACTCTGATCTGCTATACTCATTTACTCAATCTTCCCTCCTTCTTTCTCTCTCTCTCTCTCTCTCTCTCTCTTTCTCTCTCTCTCAGTATGGACGCTACATAAGGGCGGTCATGAGACAAGAGAAAGGATTACCCATGATGACTGAGCTGTTGGCTCATGGAAATGACCGTGTGGTTAGGGCCATGTCTGGGGCTCTGAGAAACCTGGCTATTGATGCTCGCAACCGCGAACTGCTCGGTTAGTATGTTTGTGGGTCTTTCCGCTAATAAGTCTTTATTCTTTTATGGATTTTTAAAAATCGTGACTATTCAATAAGTATGTCAGCAGACTGAGCAGAAGGCTGGATGCCAATTTACATGACACCCTGTTAACAAGGTGTGTGTGCATGTGTGTATTGGGAGGGTATTTGCATCACAGCCTAATACTTTTCACCACTGTGCTGAAATGAACAAGACTGGGTGTCTTCACAGTGTGCTTCAGTAGTCTATTCCTGGTAACATCCTCTCACATGCTGCTGTGAGTTGAGGTGAATTTAGAAAACAGGATCTTTCTCAGCGCTGACAATGTGGAAAAAGTTCACATGTTGGGCGTCTTTCGTGAACATTGGCAAGTTTTAATTGAGTAACCCCTGTTGCATGCAGGTAAACACGCTGTGCCCAACCTGGTGGCGGACCTGCCAGGCGGAGGGCAGAGCCAGCCTGTGCGCTCCCTCTCCGAGGAGACTGTGGTGTCGGTGCTCAGCACTCTGGCCGAGGTGGTGGGATCCAGTGTGGATGCTGCCAAGACTCTGCGGAGCTCACAGGGCATAGAGAGACTGGTGCTCATCAACAAGGACGGGTCAGTTTTTCTTCCCGTGTCTTGGCTTTCCCTCATTTTTGTGTGTAATGTGAGGCTCATTGTGTTGGTTGTGATGTTTCTTTTTCCCTCTGCCTTAAGTTGGGGTGATTTCAGGACTTGACTTTGTAAACGGAGCTTCTTCAGCTCCATGAATGATAATGAAAATAATTGTTCACTAATCATAGGTAAAACATTCAGTTAATCATGACGCCAATTCACAAAATGTTTCTGGTTCTCCCCGTCTACAGTAACCGTTCAGATCGCGAGGTGCGTGGTGCTGGCCTAGTGTTGCAGATCGTCTGGGGATTCAAGGAATTGCGGCGCACTTTGGAGAAGGACGGCTGGAAGAAATCAGACTTCGTTGTCAACGTCAACCCTCCCACCACCACCCGCAGCAATGGCGGTTATGAGGACAGCAGCACCCTTCCACTCATTGACAGAGGTGAGGCATGCTCAGCCCAAACTGACACTGAAGTAACTCTTTTTTTTTTTTTTTTTTGTTTAAACACGCTCAACTTCTTTTAAAAAAAAATTTCCCTCCAGGAGGAAAGCAGGACAGAGGACAGGACAGGAACATGATTCCACTTAACGACATGGGATCAGGTGACTTTCTTTTGCCTGCATGCTTCCACCCGTAGGCCCTGTTTACACACCACACTAACAAGGCTTGAGTGATCGGGTCACAAGTTATCGACTTAAACATTGTCAGTTCACATGTGGCATGCGAAAGCATCTCTTGAGTAGTCTTTCTCGCTCTATATGAGAAATAGACAAACTGATCATTTTCAGTCCAAAAATGCATTGTATTGTATTGTAGTGGATGTTAATACCAGGCTTTGAAAGTTGTTGACTTTAACTTCAGAATAGTGCATAGATGAAAACACCTTCGCTTAACAACCAGATAACGTCAGTTAATTAGGTTGTGCTGTAAAATGATAAACTTCACACTGCTGAAAGTGAGTGGTTTAGACAAGTGGTTCTCAAGTTTTTTGCACCATGCACACTCATTCACGACCCAGCATCAAGAATAGGTCTAAACTACTATTGCTCTAACTGGAATTTAAGTGAAAACAGATATTTTTTGTATGTTATTCTAACATTTTAAGGTGGGAGTCAGTAAGCATAATGTAATAAGAATGAAATACTTTGTATGAATGAGAGAGCTCATGCTGCATCCTTTGAATAAGTCTGAATGGGGCTGGGAAATCTGATTGTGGGTCAGCGTGGGACAAGCAAGATCCCACTAACCCACTGAAATGAATGCTTGTTGTCCGTGCACCAACGTCCATTTTTTCTAACATGGTATAAAGTACATAACTTGGCGGTAACTTGGTTTTAATGACAGTTGTTGATTTTTAAGTCTAGCTTTACAGACTTAAGAACAGTCGTGGACTAAAAAGCGCTGTTATAAGTCGCTCTGGATATTGTAAATGCTGAAAATATAAATGTCAAATATTTTAAAATGCTTGTGTTCAGCTTTGCCTGGCAACTACAAAATAGGATACTTAAGGCTCACTCATGGATATTTATTGCCTGGAGACGAACCCCCACTATGCCGTTTTTGTAATGGGCGTCTCTCAGTGACGCATATTTTATTTTCTTGCTTGGCTCTGAAAAACAAAAGACAAAATACTGTCTCTGTCTATCTCGCCTTTGAAAATGTTAAATTATTTTAGCTAGTATTGATTTAAAAAAAACTTGTTTAGATTGTTTGGTTGTTTTGTTTGCATTATTACTGTTTTTACTATTGTTTTATTATACCTGCCTTGGCCATAAAGTAGCCATAGCTGCTGGTAACTAACTGTCTGGCAACCCCTCTTAAACTTGCCTGGAAAAAAAAAACTGGGTTGTGGGAAGTTCGAGTTGGTAATTATTTGAGACCTGCTGGTCTAGACCACCTTCAAATATACATGTTAATCAGATCTCAGTAAGTTTGTTATTGGTGCTGTCCGCTTATGATCAGGAGCTCTGAAGATGTCCACATGATCAACAAAAATGCACATTAATTGCCAGATGTAAACAGGGCCAGTCTCACTCTTAATAAACTAACAGAGGAACTCAACAGCTTTGGGAGTATCTGTTGGCACATTTTGATGTATTTCTACCTGGCTTTGTGTGTCAGACGCTTACAGTACACTGGACCAGAGAGGACGGAGGAACACTTTGGATGACACTCTAGAGCCTGCAGACAGTGATGCAGCTCAGGTAAAAATGCTCTTTTAAATGGGAACAGCTCTTTAGACATCTATTAACCTTGTCAAACAGTAAGACAGCGCTAGAGCAAACTCATACAGCCTCACTAAATTATTCTTATTTACTTCTAGCTCTAGTCACTAATGAAATTGTGGATGTTCTCACTCTAACTCTCTTCACTTCTTTCTTCTTTTCATTTTCTCTTCTTTTGGCTTTGATGACTCACCTGGTTCACTTCCCCTTTAACACCTCCTCTTTCTCCCCTCTTTTCCCTCTCTCTCTCTCTCTCTCTCTCTTTCTGTCGTTACTCACTCAGGGAGGGATGTATGGGGAGAGGCGGGGCTCCGTGCCCTTGCAGGACGTTTACGACGGTTAGGCCACTCCCCCCTCCCCCCATTCAGTGCATGAGCGAGCATGGTATGTGTGTCCACTGCCTCCTTCCTTCACTGCATGGGCTCTCACAAAGTGTGTACGTGTGTCATAACCCTGCGGATGGAGGCTACTTAGTGTTGATTTGTTCTTTTTTTCCTATACTGTTGCCACAGTATAGTCCTGTGGATGTGTTTCCTCTTTTGGTGTAGTTTTATTATATCTGTGCTGTTTCATGTGTCCACTTTGGTCACATGGTTTGTGTAGTTTTTTTATTCCCCCCTTAATTTTGAACTTGCGAGTTCAACATGAGTTTGTGCATATGACAGCACATGCACAAAGAGCCATCCATATTTTTGTGAGTAAATATGATGGAGACACCCCTGTCCCCCTCAGTAACAATGTCTTAAAGGGATTGACAAGTCATTTGCATTTTGTTACTTTTGGAAGTTCGATTAATCACAATGATGCCATTTTGGTGTAAAATAGCCAAGTTCAAGCCATTAAGCAACTAAGTTATTCATCACGTGAGTAAATCCAATTTGTTTGGAGATGAAAGGTAAGAGTATGTGGTAGACTAGCAAACCAGATTGCAAAGCAATAAAACCTTGATACAGAATGAAATCAAGAACATCAGACAGTTGTTTGAGGAAACTTTACTCTTAACCTATGAAAATAACATTTAACCCTTGTACCTTGTACTCCACTAACAAAACTCATCCAAACACAGAGGAATTAAATAACAAAATTCATATTTTTCCATTCTGTGAGGCAGGTAGATAACTCATCGTTGTAAGAATACAGACTAACTGCAAATCACATTTGAGTTGTCTATCCCTTTGTGCCTAAAATGAAAACTGTATGTGATTGTCTTTTACGTCTTTATCCACAGAAAAACTGATAGTGTGCATTACTCGAGGTGAGCGCCCTCTTGCCTACTGTCCCTGCTGAGCTCCTGATCTCATCACGAAGGGACCACAGCCACTAATCAATGACTCAAAGAATCTTCCTCCTTCATTAGCCCTCTTCTCTCTTTCTGTCTCTGTCACTGTACTGCAGGAGGCAAACACTATGTTGACTTTTATTCCTTACTCTGGAACTTTGAATCCATACCACTCTAATTTTTGGTTTTTCCTTTTTTTGCCCTGTGAAAGAATGGATTGACTACGAAATGCAAGAGACTGAAAGAAACACTAAAGAATTAGACTGTTTTTCATTCCTTCATGTCTGTCTTTTTTTATTATGATTATTATTATTATTATTGTGGAAATACATAGTATGCAGTGTTTGTTGTCCCTCTGCTAAAACAGTTGAGATCATTTGGGATTGTTTCTACTTTGACACTAATCTTCCCAATACAGTGACATTTGTGACCTCATTTATTTGCAATTCAACAAGAGTTAGTAGATATTGTTCCCACCAGTACATTTGTAATTGTTTCGCTCATGTTAGTGTTTTTAGACACTAATGACCTCATTGTATAACTACATACTGACACTTTATAAATTCTTTCAGCCCCTTGCGGTTTCTTCCTTTGGAGTTTATGTAGCTGTAAGAATCTTGCCTTTGGCTCTTCATTTTTTTCCATATTTCAATATTTTGCAGTGGACAGTGATGAACCTTTATGCCAAATTGCACCACTGTCTTGTGTGAAAATTAGAGAAGCTCTGTAAATACGGTATCTCAAAACGTGTCTTGTAGAAGTTTTGGGAGGGGAACAGGGGCCATCTTCTAATGTAACCATCGCCTCACACAACTAAGTTGCAGAATTTGCTCGCCAGTCTACAAATTCACCAATTTTCCCCGTGCTAGGATTTTGCAGCCCATTTTTTTGTTGTGCTAACTTTTTGGTTGTACAAAAAGATTGGTGATTTTATAGATGTGTCAATTGGAGCTTATAGAATTAGGTTTAGGGGTTTTATTGGATTGTTCGGAGAGGAGCCTGTATTAAAATTTTTGTATTTGAAGACATTGGCCTACATTGCAAGCAATTTACCTTTTTGCAGAATTTAAAAAAAAAAAAGTCGAGTGAGTCACTTGGGCTGTAACCACGTGGTCCCGATTCTCCAAATTCCTTCTTGGGCAGGGGTAAGCGTGGAGCTGGTGCCATGTTCATAAAGCTAGAGTGGGAGTGCTTACTCTGGATCACATTGGGTCTTATGATGAACATTTCCAACCTGATTTCTGCTCCAATAACAGCACTGCCACTCTGAGCTGGGCCTTATGGACCAGTCCTCCTTTTTCTGTAGTTTGGTGTTGTGTGCGTTTTGATGGATGTGTAAATATGATGGCGTCTTACAAATCTACCCTGCTTACTCTTGAGTGCCTGACTCACGGATCAGTCCCACAGGGTTAGAGCGTGCATGTGTGCGCGTGTGGTTGTGAGTCTGATTGTGTGTATGCACGCGTTTCAGGGGAGTGTATGGGAAGGTGCTACGTTTACGGTTTAAGAGTGGAGTCGGGCATCACTGCAGCCTCTTTGTGAATGATGGAACATGGAGGATATTCATGTGCGGGACGAGCTCGCAGCTTGTTTCCTAGACTGCATATTGGGAAAATGCACAGTGAGTGTAGTTATTTGATGAATGAACACTAGCACTATTTGTTGATGTTAGTGTGTGGATTTTTTTTTTCCTTTTACCCTTGCTTTTTATTTTTAAGTTTTCCCAAACTGTCAATTTACCTTTTTATATCCCCAACAGATTTTCCCATGCGAGACACTACAATTATTTGGCCAATCTTTTTTTAGCATTAAAGTATTGACAGGGAGGGATATTTTGATTGTCGTCCATATGTTTGATGACCATATGGAATTGGAAGACTTTTCGGGAAGGGAGTGAGAGGTGTTTAAACCATTAATCTCTTAAAATGACAAAATCCATCTATTACAGGCAAAATTGAGGCAGAGCTCAGATTTTGATTCTAGCTTAATATTTAGATGATAAAAATAAAAGCACATTTAACTATATATACCAGAGAATATTTGTTAATTTTAATTATTTTTCCTCTTGGTTTTATGTCTTTTATTTTGTTTTGCCTTTTTTATATTTGATGATTGGGGAGATAATTTTTTTTTTTTTTGGGCTGTTGTGGGTGAATGCATATGCAATCAGTTTTATTTTTAATTAAATGCATTTACAGTTTATATCTTTTAATTAAAAACAAAACAAGGAAAAATTTGTTCATGTGTCATGTATTTGTCAATTGTCATACACTTTATATGCAAGACTTAAAATCTGATCGTTCTGGTGATAAATATTTCATCTCTGCCTTGGCTCTTAAAACATTGCACCTTTCTTTCATGGATTGAACATGTATCTTAGCAATACTGTTTTTAATAAAATAATGATTTTTTTTCCAAGGCTTGGTGTATTGCATGTTTTCTAGCTGAAACTCAAATCCAGGACACAATTTGTATAATATGTAGTCGGCTTTTGATAATTATGTTGCATGATTTCAGTCATTTTGTGTAACCTCAGTTCTCATAATGGCGGCGTATGAACAATTCTCATTTTACATATATCGTTATGTCCAACATATGCCCAAAACGTTCAGTATTACCTTACGTACAAATGTTAATAATTAACGGTGTTTATCACAAGTTTTGCGTTGCTAATAATATAACTTTTAATCAAGTGGCTTTGTGATATAGAGATAGCAGTACAGTACACAGTTAAATGAAGTAACGTTTCATCTTAACTATGGTGCTAAATAAAACAGACACCGAGGGAAACCAAAAAAAATTACATTAGACAAAAACATGCAGCAGGCTGTGATTATTGCAAAGTACCGACGCTATGCCGTCCGAGTCCAACACCATTTTTATTTGCATTTCAAGAAAAGCAGCCTGTCACCAACAAAACATTATGGGCCAGTTTCTCAGTCAAGGATTAAGCCTAGTTCTAGACTAGTTTTGAGTTTGAATGGCAAATCTCCTCTGGTACTACAATTTAGTCCAAGACTAGGCTTTATCCATGAGCAAGAAACCAGCCATAACTGTTTACCAGCCGTTTATTTAGACATTTTGGAAGTAGGTCAGAAGTTTAGTACTGTAGTGAATTAGTTTGAGCTAAGTTAACAAGTCAACCACTAATGGCTAAATGAAAACACCTGACCGGCGTCACCTGATTTTGTTTACATTTTCATACCCCGTCTTAAGTTAACCATGATAAAGAACTTGTCGTGAAGCACATATGAACAGCAACTATTCCGACAGTAAATTAACTCTAACAGGTAAGTTAATTGTAAACTAAAACGACCACAACAAAAGCGCGGTTTTGACATTGGTTAATCAGGGTAACGAGCCGTTTCCGATTTGCCCTTGTTTCAGTTATTTGTGTTTTTGTCTGTATTCATTTTATGTGAGAATGGTTAACATTTCTCATTATTCCTCTGCTGAGATACAGGTATGTAGTTGAGTCAGCACCAAAATGTTTTAATTTATTATTTAAGCGTATCTTTTTAATCTTTAAAAAAGGTTATATCTCATTTGGTAAAGGCCAGCTTTCACAACTTCCGGTTTAAGGACGACGGTGTTTTCGTCGAAATATTGAGCCTATAAATAAATCTATTTAGGAATTCTCGATACACCCGTTGATATATATTTTTTTAATTATAATTTGATGGATATTTAAATTTCATCTATTTTATTTAAATACTGAACCTTATTTCTCTACGTCCTCCTTTGCTTTAAAAGCCTGATTAGTTTAACGTGTCTGGTCATGTACTGCTATAACACCTTAGATATAAGAATATCTTATGTCTCATTTATTTCTTAGAAATTTCTATGTCCATCAATATCTTTTGATAATTCCCAGGATGTGGAGGTACAGATATCCAGACTTTGCCGTACTTCTCCTTAATGAACTGCAGAAACAGCAGCAGTCCAACTTCCACTGTGACACACTGCTGCAGACAGAGGGTAAGACAGCTAGATGCAGGGCATATCATCTTCAGATATTCAGAGATCAAATGAATTTAATACAGACACAAGTGTAAGAAATGACAATATTAGTAGTCTTGATATAGACTGCTCTGATCCTTAAGTGCCAGTTTTTAGTATTCAGCTACATTACCTGATTCAGACATTTGCATTAAAGTCATTATTTGTAAAAAATGCCCACATCATCTGGAAATTGTTTGAAAAGGAAAAGAAATGCAATAACTTTTAAAAAGTGATTTCAGTAGTGAAACTGGATTGAATGTCATGGACCACCTTTTGAAAACCCTGATATTTATTATAGTCTCCCACTGCATTGATGCGGAATCATTCACATCTGCATTGTGATGCATTGATTGTGTTTAATTTCACCACCCCTAATATTGATATAATAAAATTGGGCCGTGCATATCAAAATTTATTTTGCACTCTTGACAAAATCTACAGCCTCTGTCCACACTGTAATAAAATGACTTGTGATGTTGGTTTCAATATTCTTCATGAAGGATAAGGACGTTTCCAACACTGCATAATTAATCATTCTGTTCTTCTAAAGATAAGTAACTATATGATGTTTTGTGGTTTATTTGATTTTATATATATTTTTCCATTAATTCCTCTTTGCTATGTTTTTTACTCTTCAAGGTGTCTGTGTCCCAGCACATAGCTGTGTGTTGTCTGCCCTGAGTCCCGTTTTCTCTACTGCCTTTGCCCACTCCTCTCCACTTCCAGATGGACAGAGCAGACTAGTCAGGCTGCAGGCAGTAAGGGCCTGTGCCCTCATTAAACTTGTTGGGTTCATGTACTCTGGAGAGATGGAAGGAGAGGGTCTAGTCGAAAAAGAGGAGGTCATTGATGCTGCCTACATGCTAGGCCTCAGCAACCTGATAAATGTGGAAAAAGGGGGAAAAAACAGACATGAAAGCAAAGTTATTGGCTGGAAAGTGGCTGAAATGCGGACAGAAAGGAAAACTAAAGATGTAGGTATTCAGGTCCTGTCAGAGAGAAAGCTTGTGATGAATTTAGGGTCTCAGACAGACCAAACTGAAACTTACACAGTTACTTGCTCTGTACCAGAAGTGAACCTATCTGTAATTGTGCCTGATGGATTAAACTCTGTACCTAGTGAACACTGCACAATTTCTCCAGCTATTGGTCTTGGTGACATAAATATTAATGCTCCCTCTTCCACATCCTCCAGTATCAGCAGTGGTTTGGGTTGTGGCCAACCTAATAGTTGTCCGCAAACACAAAAAGTAAAGAAAAAAACTAGGGATCCCCAAATTACAGGAGAATTTACAGAAGAGTCTGAGGGACAAAATCAAATTAGCTTCTTAAATGGTGGAGAGGTTTGGGCAAAACCTTTCAACGCTGGGCTGTGGGAGAAAGCAAAAGAAGCTGCTGGAAAAGAACTCGAAGATAATCATGTTTTTCAAGGCAGTGCTACATTTGAACAGCAGCGAAGCACACAGATTTCCCTAAAGGTCAGACTTAAAAGAAAAGACAAAAAAGCACTGTGGGAGATTGTAAGCGTCCAAGAAGAGAATGGGACTGATGTATGTGCCTCAAGGAGCTGTTTTGTAAGCCCAGGAGCAACACAAGTTCACACAGAGGTACCAACTATGCAAAGCGTTAATGTTTAATGCCCTTATTTTGCATGGTAGCTATCTAGTATTTTCTGTGTAATGGCCTCATCACAACAGATTAGTTTTAGATTAGTGTTGGAATTTTCCCTAAAGAGTAATATGTCAAGCATGTCACAGACCAACATTTTTGGATCAATCAACTTTACTAGTAAACATAAATGACTTACTGAATGCATCATTTTACCTCAAATCAAATATTTATGAATGAATGATCAAGAACATAATGACCAATACAAAAAGCAATTACAATTCAAATGTATAAGATTAAAAGAGAAATAAGTGTGATAACCAGAAATGTCTTTGTACAGACATTTGCACAGTTTCAATTTGGGTATGTGTTGGTTTTCAAGTGCGATTATTCCAAAGCAGCAGGCAGATGGACATATTTGACAGCTCTCAACCTGCTTTACCTGCATTTTATCGTGATCTACTAATGCCTGTTTCTGTTCTTGTACTATGCCTTAAATTTCTCTTTTCAGGAGGGTAGTCTGCTCACACCCATCCAGAGGAACTCCTTGCCTTCATTTCATTGTCAGAATCTTGAAACTGTAACACTCACGCCTCCCTCAGACCTGACCGTGTCCCCTCTTCCCAACCTTGCCAGGCCTTCATCAGAACAGTCTTTTCACCAAGTCCTTCATTCAAATGCTTTCCCTTCTGCTTTACACATGTCACCTCCAGAACCTGGCTATCTACAAGCTGAAGATTCCGAAGAGCAGATTGCAGGGTTGTTGGAGGATATGGCTGCAATAGGACTAAATATCTTGCCGCCTGATTCAGCAGACAAGAGCATCGACGTGCACAAAATAAGCCAACTGTGTCTGCAAATGGATCCAAATTTGGGACAATGGAAGACCAGCACTAATTCACCAACTCACTGCATGTATATGCATAACCATAGTCTTGAGGACAGTGTATCTGAAATTTGCGAAACATTTTCATCTGCTTCCTTTGGGGCAAGGTAATACTATTAAACTTGCAATACCTGTTTTTGGAATGAATAATGTGATCAATGCCATTTTGTAAAGTTACCTGATTACATTTTCTAAATACCTGAATATGCTCTTAAGACTCTTTCCCAATTCTTTTACTCTCAGTTTATAACTATGTGGGGTGGGAATTAAATAACAGAACCTGATAGATGTTGCAAGGCTCATTTTTTACTATTCTTTTGCATATGCAGGGTCTGGGAATCCTGGTTTTGAAGAGCAGTCCAGATGGAAAGCGGCAGAAGCTTAAGAACATGGAGACTGATGGCAAGTCATACGTCATTTACAATTTCCTCTCCATACATTCCAGACTCGGCAAGATGCTGGTTTTGATTTATTTACCTTGCTTTTCAGCCTTCTGGGCAAATAACAAAAGTCTCCCCAGCATACAGCAAAATGTGGGAATGTTGGATAATACATTTTGGTCCCCAGATAGTAGTAATAATGCACAGTCATTGGCACAAACTCAAGATGATTCAAATAAATGTCTGAATAAATCAGCAACTGGAAGGGTGTCTACAAACTGGACGGCACAGTGTGCCATGCAGAGAATGAACACAGACCTGAAAACTAACAATGACTCAGCCACTTCTTTGGCAGTACAGCAATGTTCAGTCTCAATCAGAAAAAAGCTTTAGCAAGAGAATATTTCAGAGCTGCTCAATGATATAACAGATAATGCACAGTTGTCCACAGGTGTTGTTCAAGTCCCCACTTCTGATGATTGTTCTGCTTTCAAGGAGCTGAGACTCCCAACATGTCTTTACTTGCTGCATCAGAAATGGGCCGAAGAGATTGATTTTGTTAACCAAAAGGCTCATAAACCAATAAAATGTCATTGTGGCATTTAAACCTCTACTCAACTACAGACTCCTATTTTAACTTTTTATCCTGAACACACAGTCGCTTTCCAGACAAAACTGTCCAGGAGAGGTATCGTGCTCATCTAAATGCAAAGCCAATGGCTAAGAAGTCAAAGCTTCAGTAAAAAGAAATGGTTTGTGGGATTCAAGATCAAGAAAAGATTACATTAAAAACCAGGCATAAGCGAAATCACAGCAGGTAATGACGCAACGCATAGCAGTCCTGAGAGTCAAGCGTTGGAAGGAACAAGAAGAGCAAACAAAAGAAAACCAGACCAGAAACGGTAACAATCCAGAAAATATCTCCCAGGTGCACAGTTGGAGATAATGTGAGTCAAATAAAAAGCCAAGATGACTTCTTGTAACACAAATGGAGTCGATGTTCAAATGGTTAAAATGCCATCTTGCAATGACAAAAAAGTGAACAAGGAAAAGTCTAGTAAGACATTAAAAAAAATTACAGTAGCAAAACGTGGACCTGGGAGGCCCCCTAAAAGAAAGAAATGCACTTCACGTATTTTGCAAAATTTTAATGCAGTAAGAAAAGTAAAGGGCCAATCTACAGATTTTGTGACCTCTATTTGTACTGACGATGATAATCTGGAGTTGATACAAAACAATAAAACAAAGATTTAATGCAGAGCCCGAAGGGCATGTTCTGTTTAGGAAAAAAAGCTTCATGGCAAGATGCAAGATGAGCAAAAGTCTGCAAAGTGCAAGATGCAAAAACAAGGCGAATATACAGCATTTAAGGAAGTGGACCTGACCAGATGTGAAAAGAAGCAGTTCAATATGTGCACTAGACAAGCTAAGCAAGATGAAAACAATATTGCTAATCAGCCTTTTCACCAGGTCATTTATAATGTTGGAACAAGTAACAGTGGGCTGTTTCTGCCCCTTTATCAACTACCAAGTTCATATTTAGAAAATGTAAAGGAATATCAGACAAACAAAATGCAAACAAAAATCAGCAGTGATCCACAACAATCTTTCACTTTCAAAAAACTCATGGAGCAAGCCAGTGCGTGGAGAAGAAATGATGACAGTGAAGCCAAAGACAAAGATTTGTACACTTGTAAGAATGTTAATCTTCACAATGAGCTTAACAGTAACAAGAATTTGACCAGTATCTGTGAGATGGAAAATCAAATTAACTCTAGGGTATGTGCCCATCCTTTTCAAACAGAAGTTATAGGAAACGGAACTGCTAAACAAAGTGAGAATCCAGGAATGTTGAATAAAGAAAAATATGAAATACAGAAATCGGATCTTAATCTGTCTGCTGAGGTTAAATCAGTCAAGGCCAAAAATGATCATGTTGAAAAGAATCTGATCAAAACTGATAAGCCTGTAGTTAACCAAATGAAAGGAAAGGAGACAGATAACGTGTTGGAGTTTTCCAGAAGCAATCAACAACATGGAAGTAAAAACAGTGATTCTAAAATGGAAGCGATTGAGGAGAGGGGCCGGGCTGCTACGGAATATGAATGCAAGAGAGGGTGGACAACTGATGAGACATCGTCAGATTCAGGTAATATTGCGTTGAAATGTACATTAATATACCTTTAGTAAAAGAATATATTAAAATAAATTAATCATTTCATGTAGAAGGATGTATTTTCCCTGCCATGTACAAATCTTTACCAGTTAAAAACAAGTGCAACGCCCACGGTCATGCCAATAGTCCACCAACCAAGCTATCTGGACAGCAGTGATCCTGTGGTCAGAAATTAATTACAATGACATTAATTGATTAATTACAATGACAAATTGGCTGACAAACTACACAGCAGCATGAATAATTGCTTACTTATTCTTTGGGTTTAAATGCACAAAAGATGCATCTTTAATGAAGTTATTTGAGCATATGACATGACACCTTAAATAGTTGTTGAAAATCATTATATAGGCCTACATTATAAATATGTAGACTTCTAGGTAAAGCATTAATTTATTGAAGACCTTTAAGCACACTTGGGCTGACTAATAGACCACTAGGTTTGTCACAGTACTGCATGAAGGCTGCATATACAGCATGAAGACTTTGACCTACAGTTGACCTAAAGCATATCTTTCATGAAAAGAAATTATTCCGAATTATTGATGTTTATTGCTCTTGTTTATAGTCACAGTAAAAGACTACAGTGTTTATATATTTTTCTTAAATCATTTTTTGTCTGCTACTTATGAGTCTATTATGTTTAAGTACTGTATTTGATAAGGTGAGTGCCAAATCTATCAGTTTTTGAGAGGTTTGGGTTTTTGTTTAATAGTGTGATTCTGTATGTCAGCCTGCAATCCAGTGATTCAACTATTTTTTATTATTTTTTTAAATATAGCTTTATTACAGACAGATTTGCCATCAATTTCCAGCCAGCCTGGGTCAGAGTCTCAGCAGACTGATCTTAACAAACCCTCGACAAACACCACAGGCCCCTCACCAGTGCAATCCACTGGAGTCAACAGTGAATCAGCAGACGACTGGGCCTCTGGTGAAGACGAGGAGGTAGTTGTTGATGATGTGGATTCTCCTCATGTCTTTCCACAGCCATTAACAGTTAGACAAAGCATTGTAATTCCGGATCAAGATGGGGATGATCTGGAAGAGGAGGAGGAGGTTGATGTGACAGGCGATGAGACAGAATGAATGTCACTGTCAAAAAGTTAGTTTTTCCTTCTGTAGCTAATAAAAATGCATTTTTTGTTTATTTGTTTCTCTATGAGCTATAATTAGAGGACAAATGTCAATTTTTACACTGTACATTTTTTTGTTAATTTAAATATTTTGTTTTGATCATTTGTTTGCTAACGTTGCATTCTATGAAAGATCTTTTTTTTTAAATATTGCTTTCGTTTTTATACATTGTGTTACTTTAAGAAAAGCCTAGATGTTAAAGAGAAGTATTGTTGACACAATAACGAATAAGCAATTAGGTGTGATATATTGTTGAGACATTATAAGACGTTTTACAGCATGTCAAGAATGTGACTGTAAAACAGGACCGGCGACACACTAGGTCTTATCTCGAATAGATACTTTACTCCCTCAGTAGTGCCCTACATATTTCGAGGGCGGAAACAGATCTCGCCGCATGTAGAGCGCTATATGTCAAACTCTAAATCACGTTTAAGTTGTACAGCACTACTTGGATTCTGTAGATAGTGCACTATGTTTTTCCGGACACCTTTTAAAGTTTTTGCGTCATGTGAAATGCACTACTTGTTGGATGCAAACGCACCCTTATACTGTAGCGCACTATTTAGTTCCTACCGGAAACGGTTTTATGGCCGTGTGCTATACTATGTCAAATAAGGAACTTTTTGTTTGGTGTTGCGCACTATTTAGGACGTAGAATTAAGTTGTTAGCACAAGGTACTGCACCAAGCAGGGAGTTGCTAGTGCTCTACAACTAGGAAATTATGACAATTGTATTGGCTAACAAATGACCAGATTTTTTATGCTTTTTTTGTTTAACAATTAGCGCCCTACATAGGCTGTAAGAACTCCTAGCGTACTACCTAGGGAGTAGGGAGCCATGTTGGTTCCTTCTAGCCGTGGTGACTCCGGAAGTGCTTTGTGAGATCGGAGCAGGGCGACCCCACGTGTGCGTTCGTGCTGTAGGTGAAGGTTAAACGCTGCTTTTGGAGCTGTGTTTAGCAGATCGTTGCTGGAGGTCGCAGCTCGGTGCACTTTTTGACGGGGAGAACAAACACTTTGGCCCGCTGAGATGGATCCCATGAAGGCACAACAACTAGCGGCGGAGCTGGAAGTGGAAATGATGGCAGACATGTACAACCGGTACTGTAAATCTCCTTTAGCTTGCAAATGATCGACTTCGTGTGGAAGCGCATTCAGTGTGTTATGCTTTACAGCTCAGTTAAAAGTTATCGTATGATTAAACAGTATTATAACAAAGCCGATAAGATGCGGTGGTCCTGCTTGTGATTGCTGTCGCGCAGGTCGGTTAGTTTAGTGCAGGAGATTATTCGATTTACAATTCTCTGCGATCCAGGGTAATATGCTGCGTTGAGTAAAGGTTGTATTTAAACGTAGAGTCCTTTCAATGCTTTACAGCTACACATGCACAATTTAAATGTACAGCTGCATTTAAGAACACAGTAAATGAACACACGTAATACAAACAGTAAAGTCCTGAATAGCCTTTAAGTAGTCAAATAATAGAGACTCTGTTTTATAATTTTGATTACTTTTAACATTAGCGAAGTGGAGAATATCATTGCCAACTGTATCATTTTACTGAGCAAGGCACTCTACGTTCGTTTAGCAGGTACATGCGAAACAGCGCCTCTAGCTGTCACAAAATCCGATGGTCACAGAATTCGCTACAGCACAGGCAGAGATGGAATAGACTGCGGGAGTTTACATTTAACCAACTGGTCCTTGAAGATTTTTGGTTCCAATCCTACGCCAGGAGTTTTACTACGTGGCTAGTAGTTAGAGCCTGACTGATTTAGGATTTTTGTGTGTCGAAACTTTGATGAGTAAAAAACAATTTACAAGTGATATTTTGCCCCATGTTATTTGTTACAGAAAGGCAGGTCATGAACACATTCCCCTACCTTTGGTTATGTGACGTTTACAGAACAAAAGTACAACCAAATATGTCAAATGTATAAAAATGCAAAAGGCAACATTGAAGTTGCATTTGCGCCCTCTGATGGTCAAACACGATGACAGTACCTTTGCATTACTTCAAATAATGTTTTCATTGTATATTGTACACTGTATTTGTACATATGACTGTTAAATTGAATGAAATTGCCAGTATTAATTCGTCAATTTATTGATTTACAGTACCAGGCCGTGTCCTGATTCCATTCAACTTCAGACACGTTTCATGTACACAAATGCCCCCAAATCTCAGTCATGAGGCCAAGAATATAGTCAGTGGCCCTTTTGTACCCAAATCTAGTTTCTGTTGAGACTGTTTCTGTTTCCTGATGTCAGATCAGACTAAAACCAACTCGTTGACCAAGATTCAAGGCTAAAATGCAAACTAACCTTAAAGATGTGTTGCTGGGCTATACCATGTCTGTCAGTTCCATAGGAATTGTCAGTCCTGTAACATGTTAAATCTTGCAAGCTGGTATGACTGTAACCCTTGTGTGACTGAGCTGACAGTAATTATAGTTGGCACCAGGTTAGAGCAGGCAAGGCCAGTCATTTGCTTTGTAGTTCAGCCAATTTTCTTGTCTTCGTATTAGTATCCAGTTGAACTGACAGTTCATTGTTTTTGCTGCTCTTGATTACTTTGTAGTGATTCTCACTCAGTGCTCTACTTTGTGCTGTGCTGAAGAACAGTCTTTTCCCCCATATGCACATTGCAGAACTAGGTCATACATGTAACTATATGTACACCAACACTTTGTGTATTGTTTACTCTGATACAGCTGCAAATGATCATTGTAAAGTGTAAGCCAAAAATGAAGTATTCTGGTCTGTGTAGTAATGAGAATGTATTTGTATTAGTCACCTTTTCCTTCTTCTTTCTTCTGCAGTATGACCAATGCATGTCACAGAAAATGTGTCCCCCCTCACTACAAGGAAGCAGAACTGTCAAAAGGCGAGGCGGTGTGCCTGGATCGCTGCGTAGCAAAGTATCTAGACTTGCACGAGAGACTTGGCCGCAAGCTCACTGAGCTCTCTGTACAGGATGAGGAGATGATGAGAAAAGCTGCCGCAGGGACAGGGTAACATCTGTATGGCTCATGAAGATCTGCTCAGGGCCTTGCATGGAGTAGAACAAGGACTCGGAGGAAACTGGGCTATTATGGACATTCATATGAAGAGGCTGAAGCATCATGGCTGAAGCATTGTAGATATGAAAAGACTTTATACCTCATCAGTCTTACATTAAATCTGTCTCTCCTTTTGAAGAGAACCCTAAATAGGGTTGACCGATATGAGTTGTCTAATGGGCCCCAGTACGAGTCTTTGTTTGATTCAGCAGCCAGGAGGAGTTATAATTGTCATAAATTGTGTTTGTTCTCCAGAAGCCTCAACATGTGTGGACCAGGTTCTGTAAGATTGATAGAGATGCTTTTTATAGTATTCTACCTTTTTTGTTTACTTTTTTTGTTAATTCATTGTGGATACTAACAGTGTACAATATGTGCAAGGTTGTGTTATATTCATGTACTTTGTGAAAACCTTTGTTGCACAATTAAATCTGTTGTCTGTATTTGTGGTGTGATCAATTTTTAAAGAAATTATTCATTCACAGAAAGATGATTATTTATGCATGTATACATTCACTATAATGTAAACACTGTAGTGTTGAACATTAAGCAGTTGATCATTAGTAAAGAAAAAGTAAACACTTTATAATATGAGGCCTATTAACTTGGTTTATTGCTTGCATGTATCAATCATAATATGCCTTTATGATGTGTAAGTTACTAGTGAAATGCTTTCATTTACATTTTTTTCAGTGTGTGAAGAAATTGTAGTTTTTCTTTGTACACACTACTATTTATTATTCACATGTATAGCCATTTGTGAAGGTTCTTCTGCAGAGCAACTTACATTTCCTAATTACATGCAGTTTTCCTGTATCTACTTGGGCTTAAGGGTTCATATGCATGTCCATTTAGAATTCATAAATAAATTTGTTAATTGAGAAAATGTACAGCTGCGTCATCACAGTTATGAATATATCCGGGTATTATTTTAGTATGTTAAAAAACTTTCAATGTTCTTCAAATAGACCTCAGTCACTGTAATTTCATTCAAATCATTTAACAAGGATCCAGCTTGTGCTCATGCTGCTGAAAAAGCATCACACACACCTCGCCTATGGATCAAAAGTTCATGGGGTTCGAATCCTACCTCCAGCACTACCATCCATGGCTCGCTGAGCCTTAACCCAAGTTGGTCCGGGAAAACTGTCCCTGAAATTAGGAAATAAGAGCGTCTGCTATATCCCATGAATGGTAAATGTACATTTTAAATCCGTGTGGGTGTGTGCTTAAGGTAAAATGTTACTGTCTCTTTAAGGGAGCGCTGGAACAGGGAAGTGAAAATATCCAACTTTCGCTTCTTCTTCTCTGATTTATTTTGGTCCATCGTTGAAGCCTCGCAGTGAAAGAGGACGTAGTCACATGTAAACGCACCTCACTATCAGCACAGTGAGATTGACTCGCATCTCTCACGTTCCTAAAGCTCCTTCTCATACTCTGCGCTGTCACTGCGCACGGCTTCCACTGAAACGATACTGGAACCGAGTCAAGGTGAGAAACGTATTCCTAATTTTGCAATACATTAAAAAAAAAAAAAGAAATAAGAGCTGCATCACTATAACAACCACGAACAGCAGTGACAAGTAAGCAGTGTAGACAGGACAAAACGTTTTGCTTCATGCTTATCTTGAGAATAAATAAAATGATTTGACATGCGATAACTTAAAATATAGAGTACATACAAAATGAAACATTTGTGCTCTTTCTGTTAATAACTATGTGTTGTTGTTTTCATTATTTATAAAACCCTTCTCTAAAGCTTGTCTACTTATCCATGTATACTTATTAAATGCTAGTCTACGTGTAATAGTAATGATAATAATGTGGTTCATTATTAAGTTGCTTAAATTTGTTCTTAAGCAAGTTAAGACATTTAAATAGTATAATATTATACAACTGTATAAACTAATGTTTTGCACAAACAGGCATGCAGTAAAATGTGTAAAGAGTCCTATTCACCGTTTTTACATTTTGCTCTTACCTAGGAGCAAATCTCAAATAAGAAATCATAAATTTGCGTAAGTTTGTTAAGAGCTAATTTCGTCTTAAAAACGGTTGGTGAATCAGGCCCAAGAAGTTTAATTCATATAACGCCGTTCTCGACCCCAAGGAGTCAAGTAATAATAAAACGAACAAATAAAACACTTACATACTTACTTACGTCCTTGTCACTGACAAAATCACTGTAGTAGAAGTGAAATTGTTTATTTTATTTTATTTGAATGATTTCTGTGGCCCGATAATTTAACATAAGTTTGTTTGTTTTTTTCATCGCCAGATGGCAGCAGTGAACCCAGAGGATAACGTGTACCAGGAGGCGGCGCTGCACGAACTGCCGCCTGACGACGATCAGCAGCAACTAGTTCCACCAGCAGCAGACGGGAATATTCAGGTACATGTACGAGTGTGCACCAGGGAGGATAAAACCAGAACATAAATCTAAAACAGAGAACACCAAAAGCACAAAGGTGGAAAGAGTACTGAAAATACAAGTACTCAAGTACAAGTACTGTTACATTGGTTAAAATGTGCTCAATTACAAGTAAAAGTGCTGGTGTTAAAAAAATACTTGAGTAAAAGTACAAAGTACTCTTCTCAAAAACTACTCAGAGTACTAATTACTTTTTAACCGATGGATGTTTTATTGCGTTGTCGATAGTTTCGTTTCACCAGTATAAAATATCTACGTTCAAAGCACATTTCTCAGATGAACAAGGTATAGAAAGGCAATTTGTTTTGTAAATAAATGTAGATATAAAGCAGGAATTTTGTTTGTTAAAACAATGACAAAAATGTTTTTGAACATGCATAGAACAGTTTAAACTTTTCCCAATACACTGCGAACAACAGGCAGGTAAGTGTCTTAAACTCTTAGACATAATAGCATTTCTGTCACACTTCACTTTCTGAACCTTTTGTTCAGTTTCAGCAAGAGCTGGTTTTCTAAATTAACAGAGTCTATCCGGCTTCGTTTGGCTCCATTTTCTCAATTTTGGCTTCTTTGTCTCCAAATCTTCAGTCTATAAATTAGTTTGTACTCCACTGTGTAGTACCTCCAGACACCTGTGCCTGCTGCTGCAGCGGAGTTTATTCTTTGCTTACGTCATAGATTCATTGGCGCGGTCGCGATTGCACAGCCTTATTGGCTGCAAAGATGCAGATGAAAGGTTTGAATATTAATTAATATGCAATTATATTTGCGAATATTTGCACTACTTGTAATAGGGCTTGGCGATATGAGCTCAAATTACAATTTATTGAATGTTTTCTCTCAATTACGATTAATAAATATTTTTTGATATTTGCTCTCATTTCACTGAAAGGCTTGTACAGTAAATATGCTGAACTATTAAAGAAGGCTTAATTTTATTTCCACATATACTTTGTTGATTGATATAGTAAATAGTTTGGAAAATTCTATACAGATACACATGAATATATTTAGTATCTCAAGTGTAAAAAATTTAAAGTTTGGTTTGTTGTAGTCATTTGTTGGTTTTTACAAGATTTTAACTGGAAGCATTTAAAAGAGAACTACAGCTGGTTTGCCAACTTGATTTCTGGCCTTTGAATATTAGACTGCACAGTGCAAGATGATGTGAAAATCTAACTAATGCTGGATATTAATCTATACAAATGTGTCATTAAAGCCGTTCAGTCATATCCACATGCAGGGTTGGTGATACCTCAGCTGTAATTAGTGTCAGTAATGGTGTTCCAAAATACACTAAAACTTGGGGGTGAGATACACAAAGTGGAGTGAATAATATTCAATTTGGAACATCACAGTGGGAAAGACATTTTAAAAATGCTGAGTTGGTTTTCATTCACATGGAAATATTTTATAATTAAAATAGGAAATGGCCTACATAGGTTCCCTTTATATTGAGGAAGTAGTACATTACTTTGAAACTTGGAAGGTTAAGGGGTATGAAAGTGCCCAAGTCATATTTTTGAATTGTTCAGTAACACATGACATCTCACCTGTGATTGAAAACAACAATAGCATGGGTTACTCATACGTTCAAGGTAAAATGATCATTTAAAGAGCTTTTTTTCCTGCTACTGATATTAACAATGAAGGCATTTATAATATTACAGGACACAATGTTGATGCAGACACTGTGATACATGCTCATGTTATGCATTAATTCCCAGTGCCCTAGTGCTCTCTTTATCTATTTATCATGCCAGTTGTCCTCATAACATGTGAAAGCATCTTTTAAAGTGCTGAAGGCCAAGCTTTACCCTTCATCATCCTTTAATAAACCTCTAGAAAATGAAACAACTCACTTTTTCTTTCTTTTTTCTGGGTGGTACATAAATGGTACACAAAACTAAACCTCTGTTTCTTAACGAAAGCTTCACTAACACTTCTTTCTATATGACAGCTAATCTCTCTCTTCTTTTTTGTCAGGAGGAAGAGTTTCTGGGGCCACAACCAGAATATGATGAGGAAGAGGAGGAAAGGAAGTATTATAGGAGGAAGAGGCTTGGCGTGATTAAGAACGTGGTGGGGGCCAGCTTGGGGGGAATGATCACCTATAGTGTGTATATAGGTATGGTAGACCTTATTGCTGCTTATAAAACACTCTTGTTGCATAATTATTTAACTTTAGGTACATTGCAAATGCTCTACAGGGTTGATATATGAACGTGTACTGACTACTTTTTAGTGTATAGAAACATTATAAAGTATCCTAAATGTAGAAGTTGTGTACTTGGTTTGCAGGTCTTTTGCAGATGCAGTTGATTCTGCATTATGATGAGACCTACAGAGAGGTTAAGTACGGCAGTCTGGGTCTGGACGACATCGATAGCAAAATGCTGATGGGCATCAATGTTACACCTATTGTAGGATTGCTCTATACCCCTGTACTCATTCGGTAAGCTGACACTCTCTCAGTGTCTTGCCTTCCTGCCTGTTTACTTCTCAATAATATGTTAAGATATTGTTTCCCATCTTTTAGTTTAGTTTACCCAGCTTTAAGCTGATTTTATCTCCGTTATCTTTGGAATGCCTAAATATATAAATCTCTCAATATAGTTCTACTCAGATACCCACAAATATAATGTAGTATGTTTTGAAGTGCATGTGATAATTTCATATTTTGTATTATCTATGTACTTGTCCTGCGGGGCAGTTGGTAGTGTAACGGTTTGGGAGTTGGCCCTGTGATCAAAGGGTCGCTAGTTCAAGTCCCAGACCGGTTTACGTACCACTGAGGTACTTTTGAGCAAGGTACCGTCCCCAAGCACTACTCCCCGGGTGCTGCCCACTGCTCCTTCATGGATGGGTCAAATGCAGATGTCACATTTCGTTGCGGTGCATTGTGCTGTGTTCACAATGACAAATAATCACTTTTAATATCTTTGTGATTTTTTAAACGTCACTCATTATTGAGAACCAATAACTGAAAGAAGAATTCAAAGATAGTAGTAATAGTAGCTTCGTTCTCAGTCTCCCTCTTCCTCTCAGGTTCCTAGGAACCAAATGGATGATGTTTCTGGCCTCTGGGATCTATGCACTTTTTGTGTCAACCAACTACTGGGAGCGGTACTACACCCTGGTACCCTCAGCTGTGGCCATTGGCTTGGCCATAGTTCCACTTTGGGCCTCATTAGGGAGCTATATGACAAGGTGGGTCATTGGCATGTTTTTTATTATTATTTGAAAAAATTACTGCTATAATAGAACTACTTTAATAGAAAACATTATTACTGGATTAATTCATTGTTTTATTAATATGTAATTATATAATTAAAAAATGAATAATACATGCAATACATACAATAATAATGCAATAATGGAATGAAACAAAATTAGAAATTGTTGAATTTGTAGAAATAAACAGCAATAAATAATATAACCCAGTAATATATATGGTATTAGATGGTCTAGTGTTTAAGTTCTTTTGGCTTCAGTAAGACCCTGCAGCAGTGTATCAGTATTAGTTTGAAGGAATGATGTTGTAACGAATGCAGCACTCCGCCTGTTCCCTACCACTGTCTTTAGAATGGCTCAGCAGTACTATGAGTATGTGAACTATAAAGAGGAACATGTCCAGGAACAGAAGAGGGCACCAAAGGGAGCCTGCCATCGTTACGTCATCATCTTCCAGTCTGTCTTCTACGTCTTCTTTCATGTGAGTGTGTGTGTGTGTGTGTGTGTGTGGGGGTAGGTGGGGAGTTAATACAGTCACAAGTGTATTTTTGTTATCTATAGAGGTTGATGAAAATATATAACAGTACAGATGTAATGCCTACAAATGCTTATATATTGATGTAAATCAATGCAACTACTCCACTAAATTGTGACTCCATGTATTTGTGTGTTTTGCAGCTGAGTTTTGTGTTTGCAGAGTTTCCCATGGTTCTCTTCCTCAACACCTTTCTTAGTGACTACAATCACACTCTCTGCAATGTTCAGCACTGTGGTAAAACTCAGCTCCTCTCTTTAAAAACCTCTTTACTCCTCCCCACTTCTTCTTCCTCCAGGTCAAAAATGTTTATTTGTATTTTTTTACATTTTATTTTATTTTTTTAGATTGTATTACATCACAATCTGAAACATTTCCCTCTAGAACTGTCACCAAACTAGGACATTAAAAGCTTCTTGCAATATGACAACATAGAGATCGCATTGTGCTAAATATAGCTTATGTTATCCCATAGGTACTAGAGACTGAATAGATTCTCTTACTCTTATTCCCCCCGCCCCCCTCTCTGTCAGGAGCGGATGGGAAAGGTGTGATAGATGGGTTTAATAAGACAGTCCTGAAGCATCTCCCTCGTTCCCTGGTCCTAATTGAGGTGGAGAGTGTCCTGATGGGAGCTGCCTTCATTGCCATGATCATAGTGAGAAGCCTCTTTCTTGCGCTATGTCTTACTTTCTCTTCACTTGTTGGTGATCTTGACACCAATATCATTACTGCACCATATTAACAGAAGTGTAAATGTGTTCAGTTACACACATGAAAACATCCAAATGCAACTGTATGTCATTTTTTCAAACATAACAATCTGATTACAGTTTGTACCAGAGGAATGCAATTGATAATCATTTTATTGCTTACTAAAACTGGTTATGAAGTGAAGAATCGGGTCTAATAGAGCAGTGCAATCACCAAATTTAACTTTAGGGAAGATGGTAACCTCTGCCTCTACAGATAACCTCTGCCTGCACTAGATCATCTTTGTTGGTAGTGTGAGTTCATTACATCAGTGTGGTGCTGTTTTATAACTGTTATTTGCAGGCAAATTGCCCCTCAGGTAGCCTCTATGCCTGTTATTAAAAACAGAACCCAGAAGTCCCAGAGGCCCAATCTGCTTTTCACATCTCTCTGCACTGAAAGCGGTGTCAGTTTGCTTGGTGACCACAGTAACTTTTTTTTCCCTCTCCTAGTTCCTGGTTGTGTGTGGTGCTGCCTACAGACCCACAGAGGAGATCGACCTTCGCAGCATCGGCTGGGGCAACATTTTCCAGCTGCCTTTTAAGCACCTGCGTGACTACCGTCTGCGTCTGCTCTGCCCTTTCTTCATCTACTCTGGCTTTGAGGTGCTCTTTGCCATCAAGGGACTCGTACTGGTGAGCAAAAGCGGAGCCAGCAAAAGCAGAGCTCCATCCTCAGTGTTGCATAAGACACATTAATAACAACATTATAACATTATTCATGTTAACTTTAGTAACTTTACTCTCAAAGGGTAATGACGAAGCAAAGAACAGTCGCAGGCACTGAGCGTACAGTAATTACTGAAGTGAAACTTAACAAGAAAAACGTCTGTTACAAAGTTTGAAGACTGCAGGAGCGCACAGGGGGTTATATGTAGAAACAATGAAAATTAGTCAAACAGGTGACAAAGAGGCAGAACTATTTTTGAGCAAGAAATCCCCATGTGGAACAAGATAAGTGACCATGTGAAAAATTAAAAAGGGAAACTAAACAAGTATGGCATACATGTAAGTTTGTTCCCCTTTAATAATATCCGTGCTTTGACAAAATACAAAAATAGACTTGAATGTAGACTTTCATCATGACGCTTACACATTCAACTTACCTCGTTTACCAGTGAAACGTTTTTGAACACTAGTTTTTGAACACCGCTTTTCTTTTCTTTTTCTTGTCAAGCACTGGAAACTTGTTGAGTGAACAACAGTTAATGAAAGTGGAGTTTTACTGGCAAATGTTAATGTTGTGTAGCTTTTAAATAATAGTTATTTAAAATAGCTTTTAACAGCTTTAATTCCCTCTTCTTCCCACCCTCTTTGCCTCAGTCCTACGGTGTGTGTGCTGTGGGAATTGAAAAGCTGTGGTTGTTGGTGCTGGTTTACGGCCTCTCATCCTCAGTGTGTTCGACCCTCTCGTTGACCCTATTGGTTAAGCGCTTGCCCAGGCAGGTGATACTGACCGGGGGAGCAGTGGTTCACCTTGTCCTGCTCGTGGCTCTCATGTGCTGGTCCCCAAACCCAAGAGGCACAGAACAGCTGCCGAAGCTGCTAGTGCTGACGGTGCTGTGGGGCTTGGGTACGGCTCTCAACAAGACCGGACTAAGCAGTAAGTCTAGAACACACACAAACACACACACACCAATAAGCAGAAGGATGAATATTTTGTTATGTACTTAAGTAAAACTTTTTAGTATTTTATTTTCTTTCAACTTTCTGTTTTTACCTTCTACGCTTTCAACACAAATACCTGAACTTTCTACTCCTTACATTTTAAAAACTAGACTTGTTGCTTTAGGGTGATGCATTTAGTGGATTGTTTACAATGTTCTTCAGTGGTTAATATTTTCTCCAGTTTTTGTCTTAAAATTGTTTATCAGGAGGTTAAGACATTTAAGAAGTTTCTCAAACATGCATGCAATAAAACTTGTTGAGTGCTCCAGCAGCCATAGATTCTCTTCTTACCTAGGAACAAATCTTCAGTAAGAAAACTTTGGTGAATGTCAGAATCTTGGTGCATAAGTGTGTTTTACTAACAAATGAGGTCCAATGTTATTAATATGTGTACCTTATTAGCTTCAAAACTGATTTCGTACGCTGCAGAAACACATAGTAAGTAATATTCTGGTATATACTGGCATATATCAAGCACAACGTACAACATAACAATGAAACTGTTGTATGAAAACGTACAACATATCACATAAGAGACGCAACAAAATCACATTGCAGAAATCAAAAAGAAGAATATGAACATAAAGGACAGGTGACTATTGAATATGATGTCTGTGACAGAGAGAGCTAGTAGGACTACCAACATGGATGGAAGTGAGTCAGACTGCATTTCCAACAGAACAGAATCAGAACTGCAAGACATTTCCCATCTCCATGGTGTTATTTATCAGAAATATTTTAAGTTGTTGGTTGTTTTACCTTTACTTGAGCAAACAAGTTGAATAAGTACTTTTATTTTAACGGAGCATTGTTTACACGGCTATCTGTACTTCTATTTGAGTACAGTATGCGTGCACTTCTGCCACCTTTAGCAATAAGGCATAGTTAATAACACTGTACAGTTAGGTTGAGTTCAGCCCTTGAGTATGATTTAGCTGAATTTGTGCCATTTCTGAAAAACTTTCCCTTTTGCTCATGAACTACTAACCCATAGTGGTTTTGGTTTGGCGTCTCCAAGACTTTTTGCTTGCAGTCTCTGTGCGGACTCTCCTTGAGTTGCTTGAAAGTTTAAAATAAGATTGAAAGAACCTTTGAAATGTTACTTTCACCCACAAACCAGTTTGAAGTCGGCCCGAACACTGCATGAGCTGCTCAAAAATAAAATCTATAAACATTAAATATTTATAGACCCGCAGTAGCTGGAGATCAGCAAGACCAGACGAGCAAGTAAAACCAGGTCTACACAACACATGTAGTTTGTGCGAAAAAGGGTAGAAAATTTGCACTTTTTTGTTATTTTCTGTTGCATATATAACCAAATATAGACTGTACTTTTACTCCTTGGTGGATATGTGTTTAACTATGTATTTTCTGTCTTGTGTGTGTGTGTCCGTGCAGCACTACTGGGCATGCTGTATGAGGACAAAGAGCGCTTGGACTTTGTATACACCATCTACCACTGGTGGCAGGCCATCGCTATCTTTATCGTCTACCTCTGGTCTGCACTGCCTATGAGGGTAAAGTTGGGCGTGTGTTTGTGTTTTGAGCCTGCATAAATATTGATTTAGAGAGATTCAGAGAGGCAGTTTCAGACTTTTGCTTCAAACTTGACGCAGACATGAGTAATTCAGATAATGAGCCTTGAAGTGCCTGTGTCGGTTAAGGGAAATAACAACAGATGCAACACACATCTTCCATCTTTCCCAAGTAAATCACAGCTGGATCATTAATCTGTCTTGGACCTACAGCTGGTCATCTGAGCCTCATGTGCAATAAACAAATATACAACACTGGAATTAAATGTATTTTGCATATTGTGCCAAATCGGTATTTTATAATGAGTTAATGACGTTGACATTTTTTTAAATTACAGTATTGGAAAATAGACATTTATATCTCTTTCTTTCTTTCTCTCTCACTAGGCTAAACTGGCAATCCTGTTGGTCACTCTCTTAGTTGCCAGTTCCTGCTATTGGATGATGGAGCGTCGACTGATCAAGGGAATTCTATTCAGGCTGCCAAAAATTCCCCGACCTCGACATAAAGTGAGCCAGTGTCTTCTCTCATTTTTCTTTGTGTAATTATAATTACAGTTTTGTTCTTAGGAGTTATCAGCAAATTCAAAAAGATTTCTTTATTTTGCTGTTTTTGCCTTCGTTTATCATGTTACAAACTGGTTAGTGATGCATGAGGGGAAGTAGGAATGTGTTGTTTTTTTATTAGAGGTCAGTGGAGCTCATCATTCATTAGCAGCTTCCGGACTCATTGTGTAGTTGTTCCTGAGGCTAGCATTAGGTAATCCTTGCACATTTTGCTGCTCTTCACAACTTCCTGTACCAATATTGTCCACTCCCACATAGGTCAAAGGTTACCGATACCTGGAGGAGGAGAACTCGGATGAGTCCGAATCAGAGAAAAGCGATGTTGAAGAGGAGGAAGACGAGGGCAGGGAGATTGAGGAAAAGATGGAGGGGGATGCAGACTCTCAGCGTTCCAATTCACCAGGACCCGAGAGGGGTGGGGCGAGGGGACACCGACGGAGACGCAAAGAGGCTGCATACGAGCAGGCGGGAGAGAGGGAGGAATACGCCCAGCCCCTTTAAGAGACCTCCGCTCAGCCACGGCACCTCTATACATTGGGAGCCAGTGAGTGATTGAAAAAGTGCGTACAGTATGTATGACAGAGCGATTTAACCCTTACATGCTAACAGTGTCCGCTTGAATGGACAGTGATCCATAGGTTTTGAAAATGTGGCTCAGAGTTTTTGCATTAAAACAGTGGATCCCAAAGATTTTTCTGCAGATTTTCCCCACTTTTGTACATATGGATAATCCTGAGCACTCTTACTTTAAAGTAAATACCTTACCCAGCATTTATTTGTTTTCATCTCCTTATTTGTGCCTTCTAGTCACTCACGTCTGCTTTCAGGTGGACGCTTCAGGCGAGCGTGAGCTGCCACGTCTTTATCCCAAAACTAGACCTCTGCGGTGAAAGGGCTACTTTTTCTGTACAATAAACCAGGCAGCAGTCAGATCAACACCTGCTCTGGAGGCATCAGTACAGCTTTGGGACAAACTTGGTCAATTAATTAGTTTGCCTTAAAGGAGCTACTATATGTAAGATTCTGGCCAAAACTAGTACTGCAGTCAAACTGGTACTGTATTGCCATAATTGGCGTGCTAATGTTTGCACTGTTACCACACTGTCTCAGCGTAACACGATGCTGATGAAGTCACCGTTTTTGTTTCTCAAACAATTCAGTCGGTTCGATGACCCACCTGCACATGGACTACAATCTATGATCCAACATGAATAATGTTATTCAACCATTTAAAGTATTTGAAATATTTGTCCCTACGAATGGTGGTGATACAAGTTAGCCAACCTCGGCTAAATCTTACCTATCCAGTAGAAAATTAGCCACTTGGGCATCTGTCTTTAATTTCTTCTCCGCTTTCATTCGTCCATCTTTCACATTTTTGAGAGTCATAGCGAGTGCTTTTAGTTTTAGTAATGTGACTTAGTGATTGGCTGATAGCGGTGGGTCGTGCTACAGGCCAAAACACAAAACCAAAACATAAATACGATTTACATTTTAAAATGTGAATATTCTGGCTGTACTAACTTTGTCAGTGAGATCAGTATTTCATATAAACATGATTCCTTAATCTCTGGTGACATATTAGCTTCATTTTATGGTTGTTTGCCATACATTTCTTACATATAGCACCTGTAAGTAAAAATTAAAAATTTGACTCTCATCACAAAAAACGCCTTAAAATTTAACAAGCTCCTTGAGAAAAAAAACTTGAACATTTCGGAGTTGCAGCTGTAAGACTTCCACTCCTAATTCTCATTCATTTGTACCTCTTAGTTGAGGAGCCACTGCATTAAAGGATTAAGGACTTAATGAGTGAGCTATGCGAGCAAGTAAATGAATGAGAGTGATTGTGTGATTTGTAAGAACGAATGAGTAAATGTACAAAAGAGAGAGTATGTGATGGAGTGAATATGACACTGAGCAAGAGTGCTTCCGTGAACGAGTAGGAGTGAGTTAAGGATTAAATTAATGATATTGTTTAATTGCAGGAGGAGGTTTGGAGGCGATTCAGATGGGTGAACGTTTTTAAAAAGGGACTTTTGTGGTGCACTCTCTTTTTCCAGCTAATGAGTATTTACCTGATAGTAAGTATGAGGTACGCTAATGAGGGAAACCAGAACCTCTGCTTAAGTATTTCAGTAAAATGAGAAGTGAAAGGAGGAAGTTGCTAATACCTTATAAGGCCAGCTGGTCTGTTGCTATAGAAATGATCCATACTGCACTGCTGGTCAAGGTGATAATCATACGTTTTTCAGCCCTGCTATTCTCTCCATTACACTTTTTCATTAAAAGCTTTTTTTTAAAAAGACCCTTACTTTCTCTCTGGCTATTTCCTAATAAGGAACCATTTCATATTGCAGACGCTTATTGATTATTGATACTTTCTACCTGTTTCATTGTCTTTTAGACAAAAGTGCATGCAGACACATTCACGCAGATTCTCCCACTCGATCACGCTTGATGGCATGTTTTCTCACTCAGTCATAAATCACACTCACTCACTCTCTTCCATTCCTATTCATTGATAAAAATGGACAAACAAAAGAGGTGAATATGCATTTATTAGTCATCAACTGTCCTCTCTTCCAGCTGCTCACACACACACACACAGCCACCCATCTGTCATGTACAAAGACCAGTGACGCCACAAAACATCACAGTTTTAGAACAATATAAAGTTACTAGTGGTGTAGGTCACTAGTGTGTACACTACAATCTCACACAACCCCAAGTGGGCTTCTGAAGTCGAAACAACACCATGCTAAGGAGGTTTGTGTTAGTGAATGTGTGTGTGTGTGTTTTTTTTTTATGCATTCCTGGTAGAGTAGAACAGAAACCCCAGCTGGTGTTGTCAGGTTATGTTATTACTTTGTTGTGTTTGTGGATTTTTCTTTCTGAAGTTCTCCATCACTGTCTGATCTGCTACATCAAGGCTTGTGGCATTACAGACTCTTACTGTCCATTCTGAAAACTGGCATGCACTGCCACTGTTGTAGTGACAGATTTACACTAGGAAATGAAATCTCAGTACCTTAATTTTCAGTACCTAGGAAATAACATTTCAGCACCTTAAATCCATAATGTATTATTTCATTAAAATCTTTGAAAATCGAATAAGAAATGTAATTGTTTAACTTGTCGTTTAACTTTCAATATGAAGGTGTTTTAAAGGTAATCCTTCTTAATTTGTATATGAATACCTAGTTTAAAGTGAATTAAAGAAATATTACAGTGTTTATCATCTAGTATTACAAGCCATAACTTATTTAGTGTTTTATTTTTGAGGAGACTTCAAGGACTGAATCAAGGCAAGTATATTGGAAGTCCATTTTACAGCTTTCAGTAATTGAAGTGCATATACCCCTCTCACACTTTCATTTCTATTCTGCTTTATTCCTCTCTCTCATCCCGGTGGATGGTTCAGTGCTGGACTCTGCGGATGGACTGGATCTGCGGGGTCTGAGCGTGTGAACCCCAGTTCATCCAGTGCTGATAATCGCCGCTGTTCCTCTCACACTCCATGATGTATTGCTGCCCGCGATAGCCAGGAAACTCATAACACACAAATCTGAAAGAGCGGGGAACAGGGATTATGATTAAAGCAGCACTGTTGGCAGGAAGAGAGAGATCATCAAGGATGGTGGGCATAGTGATAGGACAGATAGCTATAGACCAAGAGGTTATGGTTTGGAGTCTGGCTTTATGATACTTCCAGCATTACCAATATTAAACCCCTCAACAACACCCAAAAAGGCCAAGTTGCAAGTAGTAAATTGCTCTGATAAAAGAGTATCTGTTAAACCCCAAAAATATGAAATGTAAATGATGATAAACATGTCTTGATTAGGGATTGTATACTAAAGATAAAAGTCCCAAACATTATAAATAATATAAAAATCCCTTTAAAATGGAACATTAACCTCTATTATGGAGAAACTCCATAAATTTTTCATTGAATAAAATAATGCTTCAGAAAATTATTTATTAAATGAAGCAATATTATCGCCTTTGTCATCTAGTAGTGTTTTATCTTCAAGAAAGGCATTTGAACACTAATGATGCTTTCATCTAATGGATTTTTTAGTAAGTTCAAGCACAAAAAGTTAAAATATATTAGAAGACATTGTTGTTATTTGAGGAAATTGCAGCATATGTACTTCTCTACATCTTGCTGCTCACACTGACAGCTTACAGGGAATTGATGATTTCATTTGCTTAATAGACTAAAGCTGTGTTAAATCTGTAAAGGTGTCATTTGTCGGTGTCAGTCACACTCACTTGTGTTCGCATGCCTGTGCAAAGTGTTGCACATGATAAAATGTAGATGTGATAACAAGTGATGTTTAACCCTTTTGTGCATCTACGTCAAATGGAACATATGGATGTTTGTTCACTCAAGTGACAACACACAAACAATGGTTAATGGTATGCAGGCTCGACTAGAGGGAGGGGATTTGCATCTATGCAGTGATGCTTGTTTCATCGATGAATCACTAACATTAGTGTACGGTAAGTCAGAATCAATATGGTGGGTGATTTTGCGTGCTTTTTTTTGACTTACGCTCCACACTGCACGTGCATGGAACCCACTTGAGTGTTACACCAACCCATGGCCTGCAGAGAGGGATAGTCATCACACGCCTCCACACTGCGACCCAAGAAGTTCTCCTTCTCAAAGATCATCATGCGGCTGGTCTCATGTGCCTGAAAGGATGAAAGATAAAAGAAAAAATGTCAGTAAATAAGAAATGCGGACATAACTTGGGGCTAGAAGAAGAACACAGTCTATATATTGATTCAGACTTCACATTCCACAACCTTTTGATAACGTAATCTGAGGGTTAAACAATGCTTAATGTAAGTTCACATATATAATTTACATATTCACAATTATGATCATTTCAGTGCACACAGAGACTCCTCAAGCTTTTAAACATTTACAAATATTAATTTAATTATTAATCATTAATATATGTCCCGTTAGCCTGTATAATTTTGTATGGCAAACATAAGTATACATAGCAAACACGCAGTGAAATCTACCTTGAAATGTGAGGGTTCAAATTCAAATTCCTGAAAAATAGATATTAGAAATGCAAATAGTAACTGTAGACTGCATATGATCAGTTTTGGGGAGTTTGGGGAATTGAAATTAGAGGTGCTACTAACCTAACTAATTTTGCAGTAGCTTATTAGTAGTGAAGCTACTTTTATCATGTTAAATTGCAGTAACTATGTATTTGTACATGGCGAAACATTACAGACTGGTGTTGAACTGGCACCTAAAAGGCTATTGAGCATGTGCAACGCACACTTATTGTGTTATAATGCGCTCTTTGCAGCTACAAGATGGAGTCGGAGGATAGAGACCAACTTGGCAAAGATGGAAGCAAGAAACCGTAGTCAGCTAACACTTCATACAGTACTTCTCTAAAAAATGGACAGAACTTAAACATTTTCGGCTAGTTTAAGCCAAAAAGCAAATCATTTGTTATCGTGAAAAACGTATTTTGATTTGACATTATCACTGTTAAAAATATAGGTTTTGTATCACATTTTTAAATGTTGCTTTAAGAATACCCTAGAGGACAAATAGGTTTTTCCTAGTTAGTTAAGTATTACTGGATGAAATAGCTCTGATGTAGTTAGCTACTGTTTCTCTCATCTTGTATTGTAGAAAACTACTGTCCTTTATAAAAGTAGCTTAGCTGTTAGCCATTTTTATAATAAGTAGCGTGTAGCTTGAAAAGCTTCCATTTAAAGGTAGCTTCCTCAACACTGCATATGGTATAACTAAAAAGGTATGGTTGAATGCTATGTACATTCATATTGTTGAGTAAGAACAATTAATGACAGGTGGGTAACAAGCATGTAGAATCTATACTTATTTATCAGTCAGAGATTTTAAGAAGATTTTAAATTGAGTGATATGTACTGATTTAAAAGTCTTATAGCTTAAAGATAAAAGTTCCTCCTGAATCTCTCTGTTTTGGCCATAACAGTCCTCAGGCATTTGGCTGATTTCAACAGGTTAAACAGACAGTTTGTTGAGTAATATTAAATATAATATTTGGTTCATGCCTATATAGCCCACATGTAACCTTTCAAGGTAATTTGACTCAGTTCTTTTGACTCACTGCCAATGAAACATTGCCAGTGAATACAAATGACTGGAGTAGGATTTAACACACACGCACACACACACGTTTTGGCAAAACCTGGTTGGCAAGCCTGTCAAAACACTTTCAAGAGAGAAGTACAACTGAACTAAAAGTAATTTTCTCAAACTAACTATGCTGAGGCCTTCATCAAACCCAGCAGGTAATGTAATTTTCACATTTTCTGTCATTTAGATAATGGTGAATAATTTAATTCTGAAAGTCTGACAGCAGTAATGACACAGTAAAATGAAACTGTTGTTATACTGTATCTCTTTAAAATATTAACATGGTGTCATTTTGTAAATTAACTGTCATTATAATGATGTGTGAATGTGTGGATTGTATAGTGGTGGTGGAACGGTTGTAGGGTAGGTTGACTTTATCCTACTTCCAGTACTTCCACCATCAAGGCCCTAAGCAAAACTCTTGAATCTATCGTGTTACAGGGTGACTGTTGGTGGATAACAGTGTCTAAAAACACACACTCACAGCGCAGTAGACAGGACGCAGAGACATCATTCTCTCCACATGGTAGCCCAGACTGCCGCTGAAGGCATCCCAGTGAGGATATTCTCCTCTCTCCAGGATAAACTGCTGCCCCTGGAAGTCGTGGTGCTCATAACCCACCCAGCTACAGCCAACGAAGAGAGGAAGTGGAGGATCAGGAGGAAATGGTGAAAACTAGAGGGGTGTAATGATACATCGATCTAAATCGATACATCATTTTAATAACCAATGAACCCATAACATCGATCCAAAATGAAAACTTTGATCAGACATCATACATATTGTAATGTCACTATATTTTGAACAGGACGTCTTTATTAAAAGAGAAGAATTTTGAGCTCAGAAATAAAAATGTCATGACATTGTAATTGCTTTTAATGAAGGAAACCTAACAGAAGTAATATAAACTTTATGTGATTGTGTGGTTTGCCCTAAATCCGGAATACCATGGTTAAGGCTGAGCAGAGAGAGAGAGAGAGAGAAAAAGAGAGAGACTCACGCGCCACTTTCCACTCTGAGGGAGCGGATGTTGTCCAAACCTCTGGCCTGGATGTTGCAGCACTCTGAGGTCAGCTCCTGACACTTGCCCTGGAAGTGCTCCTGCTCAAACACCGTCACCTAAATCACACACACTCACACTTCAGTTGAAACTTTGGTATGGGATCAGACCTGTTGATGTCTTTGTTACTTTAGTTTGATTGAGGACTCGATATGAGAGTGAAGTTGAACTACTGCAGCTCTCTAATGTTTCTAACTTATTGCATTCCGAACCTCTACTACGGAACCTGCACGGGCTCCCTGTAGCAGCTTACATCAGGTTCAAATCCTTAACACTTGCCTTCAAGGCCGAGAGTGGAACTGCACCTCCTTACTTTACAAGCAGTGCGTCACTTCTTGGAAAAACATGCATCAAGACTCCTTGCAGTTGGTAGCATAACAGTTAGGGAGTTGGCTCCATGATCAGAACGTCCTGGACCAGTACAGGTATCACTGAGGTACTCATGAGTAAGGTACCGTCCTCAAGCACTGCTCCCCGGGTGCTGCCAAAACCTGCCCGCCGCCCCTTCACGGATGGGTCAAATGCAGAAGTGACATTTTGTTGTGGTGCACTGTGCATTGTGCTGTGGGGTGTTCACAATGACAAATAATCACTCAGATACTCACTTACTCAAAGAGTATCTAGGAGACTAATTACCTTTATACTTATTGTTAAAAAAGCACTTACCCACTAGCATGTACGGTTGTTATCTATGCACTTCTGTCTTTTATGTAACAGGTTTGCAAAAGTGTGTAACTTAGCTGGCGGTAACTTGTTCAATGGCAGTTCTCTATAAAGCACCGTTGTAAGAGTGTCTGCTGTAAATGTAAATGTAAATGTAGATGAAGATGTAGATGTAGATGTAGATGTAGATGTAGATGTAAATGTAAATGTAAATGATAAGTTCAACAGAAGCACATTAACAACAAAGTCTGCAAATTCAGATACTCTGAACTTCATCTGTACACATATTAGTGTGTGTGAATATGAGTGCACATGTGTGTGTGTGTAATAGAGTGTAAAAGTCTGAGCTTCTTTATCTGTTTACCTTGAAAAAAGGTGCCATTCCCATTGCTGAAATCACCAGTGGCTGATTCATGCTCGCCTTTACAGACCTATTCATCTGTTTGCTCTGTGAGGAAGAGTAGTCCAGGGACAGAGGTACCTATGAATGTACGTGTGCTGTAATTTTAAATTTTAACAAAGTTGTAAAAAATGGAATTAATTTATCTGTAAAATCCCAATAATATCGACCATAACAATGTAAGGCTGTAATTTGCATGTGTAATTTAAAGGTCTGGACGTGGCAGCACTTTCTCTTACCTGGATCTGCGCAGCCCTGCTGGAACACGCTGCCACCGTTTTACAAAGAGTTTTATAATAATGAGTCGCTGCTATTTTATACTGGCAACCACTGTTGGGCACCAATGCCCAGGCCAAAACCTATGGAGGGGTGTGTGTGTGCATGTGTGTGCGTGTGTGTGTGTGTGTGAGAGGGAGAGAGAGAGAACTCATCCTCATTCTGTGTGTCCACTGTAGTTGAACATTGTGCGCTGTCAGCAGATTGTGTGTGTATAAGTGTGTGTGGGTGTGTGTGTGCGTGGGTGTGTGTGTATGTGTGTGTATTGATGGGATACAATAAAGGGAAGGTCAGTATTATTCAGACAGGTCAGCATTGTCTATCGTTTGCACACAAAGGCTGGTCTGTAGGTGTAGAATACAGGGATTTGTCTTACTGTGTAACAAGTGAAACTCACTTTAGCACTCACACAAACATAAACACACACAAGCATACACACTTACATGTCTTCCGTTACTGCAACACTCTTTTACTGAAGAAAAGTCAACTGCAGTGACACCTTTCTGCATCTAACGCTGACTAACGTACAAGTACTGTTCAGCGATGAATCATTGAACTATTTTATGTCCGTAGTTAAATTTGTATTGGTTTTGTGTTATTATAATTGGCTTTCAAACTACTGCATCATTTCCATAGCAACAGATTTCCATCATGGCTGCTGCTGATGATGTTCACCTGGTGTGACCCATCACCTCTGACCCAGAAGTTGTGGAGAGGAGAGGGAGAGGCTTCACCATGACCATCCTGCCTTAACTAATGAGGTGTGTGTGTGTGTGTGTGTGAGAGAGAGAGAGAGAGAGAGAGAGAGAGAGAATGTAGTGGGGTGGAGTGAGGTGAAATTGTGTGTGTGTCTGTGTGGATGTTAGTGTGTACACACAAGAGACAGAGAGAGTGAGAGAAGTGTGTATGTGTGTGTGATGCTTTTAAATTCTTTTTGTATAAAATACATTTATATGAAAGTTTAAAGTATCAAACTATATCCATTTCTGTTAGGGTCAGTTGGTAGGGTAACGGTTAGGGAGTTCACCGCATGATCGGAAGGTCGGGGATTCGAATCCAGGACTGGTAAAGGTACCACCAAGGTACTCATGAGCAAGGTACCGTCCCCAAGCACTGCTCTCCGGCCACTGCCCATGTTAGCTGCCCACTGCTCCTTCACGGATGGGTCAAATGCAGAGGTCACATTTCGTTGTGGTGCACTGTGTGCTGTGCTGTGGTGTGTTCACAATGACAATCACTCACTTTCACTTTAAGCTTTTCTTCTCCAAAGTCAAAGTAAATTTTATTGTCATCTCAACTATCTACACATACTTAGAGAGATGAGACGACGTGTCTCAAAGTCTCAAAAACCTCAGTCCCTCCCTTCATCTCTCTCTCCTCATCCATCTCTCTCTCTCTGTTTGATGATGGGGTGATTTCTATTCTGTGTGTTTGGTGGTGAGCTCAGCGGGTTTGTTTCTGTGTGCCTAATCCCTCCACGTTGGACGCCAGCCTATAAAAGACCTGCACGCTTGCTTTCAGCACACACACTCTGATTTCCCGAGTGAGAGAGACAGCGGCTACTCACTTACACACAGGTAAGAAGCCAGAATGAGAAAAGCAATCCACCCCATAGACAAAAAAATAACAAATTAATTAACCAAATAGTATTGTAGCACATTAGGTAAAATGAACAGGGGAAGGGCAGAAGCAATGTTTGCTATTTAGTAAATTAGATTTCAAAATTCAGCCTTCATGTGGTTGCATAGGGAATTGCAAAAGCGAACATTTGCTTCATAAAAATGGTTGAGAGAGAAAGGAACGAGATCAGAAAAGAGGACATTCAGCTCTCAAATGTTTATTCATCTAATATTCAACTCTCAAACATCTATTGCCCCAGTGGGTGTAACGGTAAAACCAGCAAGTCAGCACTCCAAGCAGTAAAACTTATCAATGAAAGAACAGGGCTAGTTGAGCATAACCCAAATGTTAAGTCATAATATTTTTTAAATTAAAGCAGTAAAGGTTGGCTACATTTCTTCTGGTCTTTGGGGAACACTAAAATTGGCCAACCACTGTCACATGGAAGCAAAATGAGAAAAGATTAGATGATAGAATTAAATTTGCAACTTTTGCTTTGAGAGTCACTTCTTGCACGTAAATAACTAATTTAACATTAGCCCAAGCTGATCCACTAAAATGCATCATATAAAACGTTGAAAAGGTACCAGAGTGAACCCTCATGGTATTCTGTTACATTATGTCACTCTCTAATTACATAAGGGGCAGTATCACCTGCACACATCCTTCTGAGAGATGTCAGTCATTTGTTTTTTTCAGAATTCAAATTCAAGTAGACAAATAACACAGAATCACTGTATGTGGCTGTATTTGTGGTTGTAATTGTCCCCAACTGAGCAAATAGCTGACTATAGCACAAATACTCAACTCAGGGCCAGCCAGGTGGTCTGTTCCAGGTCTCAGCTCACTTGCGCCAAGTATTCAGTATTCCTTATCGCCATGATCAGGGGAGCTAGGAGCTGGGACATGTGTAAATGTGTAGAATGTGTAAAAATGTATAATGTTGAGCAGGTTTGGCTGGAATATTTTTATTCTTCCAGAATTCAGGTCTCTTTTTAAAAGAAATAATTTGTCACAATTTTTGTGCACAGCACCAGTGAAGCACCAAAGTGTCTAATACAACCACATACTCCAGCAAGTCAGACGGTTTAATTACTGGAATAATTTAATTAATGCTCTCTAATAAATAATGCCTTTGCTACCTCTCCTGACCTCTGTTGGAATCACAGGCACGATGTCTTCTGGTGGCGAGAAGTCCAAGCCTGCCTCCCAGCCTGATGGCAAGGCTGCTCAGAGCAGCAGGTCAGACTTCGGCATGGGCTCCTACAAGGTAATGCACACGCATGCACACGCACCCAATGCAAATAGTATTGCTCTTCTAATATAAGATCCCATACCAAGATGCATGGTGGCCAGTACTTGAATCTGCTTTGTATTCCGGTCTTTAAAGGCAGTGTCCTGTTGCTATAGATATGTGTGGGAGTTCCTGCTAAAGAAAAATCATGGTTGCATAATATTACACTGACCTTAAAAAGGTTTCCTGGGATTCTTGATTCTACCAAAGGTTCTCTCACGTTATGCTTTACTGTTCCATACACATCTATTTAACCTTTACACATCTTCATCAGCATCATCATCAACATCATCATCATCATACTCATCCTCATTGTCATCAGCATTTTTTCTCTTTCTCTCTGGCAGATGTGTGTGTTCGACCAGGAGAACTTCCAGGGCCGTATGATTGAGATCTCTAACGAGTGTATGAACGTGTGTGAAATGGGCATGGACAAAGTGCGCTCCCTGCGTGTGGACTGTGGCCCGTGAGTAATAAACACATACACACTCACACACACTTTTATCACAATAACAATCACAGTTACAGCAAGATCCTCATGTCAGGTTTACTCATACTTCTCTCCTCATCCATCTCTTCTCTCTCTCTCACTTTCTTGTTCTTTTGGTAGTTTTGTTGGTTTCGAGCAGATGAACTTCTGTGGTGAGATGTACATCCTGGAGAAGGGAGAGTATCCTCGCTGGGACAGCTGGAGTAACTGCCAGAGGAACGACTATCTGCTCTCCTTCAGACCTGTCCGCATGGTACAGTCTCTCTCTCTCCCTTCATCCTCATCCGTCCTCTCTAAGCCCCTAATCCGCCTGAAGCCATGTAGACTTGTGCGTGCGCAGTTTGCTCAAAATTGCGAAGTGCAGCAACAACAGAATGCATTATAAATGACAAAAAGGCCTTTAAGGCCATATTAGCAGTTTTCACTAAGATTCTGATTCACCAATGGTTACTTATTTAAGATTCATTTTAAGTAAGAACAGACTCTGTAAATGGTGAAAATCACTATTGCTTAATTTTTTGCATGCCTGTTTGTGCAACACATTAGATTATCAGGTTTTCATCTACTAAAGTTGTACTGTATTATATTTAAGTATTTAAGTCTGTAAACTTTCTCAAGAACTAATTTAAGATGTTTGGCACTAATCCCACGTCTGGCACAGCCATCATTGTGTCACTGAGCAAGACCCTTAAAGCTGCTCCAGGGATACTGTCCCTGTAATTAGGAAATGGAAGTCGCTCTGGGGGGGCCCGTGTCCACCAAACGCGTTTTTTTTCTGCTGGCATCGCCTACATTTAATACAAATCCTATGAGCTTCAGCGTACAGAGCGCTAAACGCCTTCAGTGGGAAAAAATACCGAAAAAGACGTTTTTTGTCACAGCGCTTCAAATTGTCATCTGTTGAACTTTTACAACATCGCTACACTCGTCAATGTCACTCGTCTCTTGCTATAAAAATCGTGGAAGGGCCGGGGCATACGCTGTCAAGAACTACAAATAGCAGTGTATCTGAAGCAGCTGGAGAAGATTTCATGCACCCAAAAGCATCTCGAAGACATGGGAGAATCTATTTCAAACGCTGTCACTAATGCTAAGAAGCAATTTCTCTCCATCTTGTCAGCTAAACTAACGCTCTCAACGCAGAAGAGCTTGACGGTGCTTTTCGTAACTTAGCAACAATGAGCGCTGAGAGAAAGCGCAGAGAAAGCGCAGAGAAAGCGCTCTGGAAGTGAAGTTTTGAGCGGGAAAAAATGTGTTTGGTGGACACAGGCCCTAAGAGTGTCTGCTAAATGAGATAAACGGAAAGACAAAACTATTGGTAAATGAGGCCGAAAGTTACACAGCTTTCAAAGGTTTCTGTAAAGGTCCACCCATGTACATTCTAACACTTTAAGCAAAGCAGTGCTGATACAGAATTAAAGTTTGTCTTACGCAAAAGATCTGTTTTGCGCATTTTAGGACCCAGAGAAGCATAAGATCTGTCTGTATGAGGTTGGCGAGTATAAGGGCCGCAAGATGGAGATCATTGATGACGACGTGCCCAGCCTGTACGCCTACGGCTTCACTGACCGAGTTGGCAGCATCATGGTCAGCTGTGGCACGTAAGTATGGGATTGCGTGCTGACGTATGTGTGTTGCATGTGTCTGGGTGTTTTAAAAAGAGGATTTCAGAAAGTGAAATCCTAAAAGGTTCAGTGTGGGGTAGGTGAGCTTTTCACAGTAAACGGCACAGAAGAATATTACCTCACACTTCTCTAAATATATTTCCTGTGATGATAAATCATTCTCACACTCACATCCAAAACCCCCCCTGATTTGTAGAGGAGCCAGGCACGATATGACCCGGCAGAAAGGGGCCGGTCTCACCTGAAACTGGACTAAAATCTCCACAATCTCTATTCATTCTGATCTCTTGGCTTTGCACCCACACACATGCCACTGCACGGCCACTGCATCTCTCATGCTAGATTCCCTGCTGTTCTGTCTCTTTCTGTCCTATAAACTCCCCTTTACTTATCGTCTGCTCTCATTCTAACCTTCTCCTTTTCTCTCCTCCATTCTTGACCTCTCCTCCTAACTTTTTCTGCCTTCTTCCTTTCTTTTACACTCCTTCTTTTGCTTCACCATTACCCCTGATTTCTTCTCTTGTTCGTTTCTCTTCCCCTAATTCATTCTCTACTCCTCTCCTCCTGCTCTCCTCCTCACTTATCCACATCCTTTATTCTCCACCGCTCGCTCTTATTTTCACTCTTCCACTCCCCTCTCCTCTCATCACTATGATTTTCTTTTTTCTTCGGTCCTCTTATTTATTCTCCTCCTCTCTCCTTCCCTCTTGGCCTTCTTTCTTCTAATCTATAACTCTCCTTTCCTTCCCTCATCTTCAATCTTGTCTCCGTTCCTCATCTTTCCTCCCCTCCCCTTTTCCTGTCTTCTCCTTCTCCTTTTCTACATTCATTGTCTTGTGTTCTACCTCTCCTCTCCTCGCCACTGTCTTTCCTCTGACCCCCTCTCCATCATTTCTCCCCTCTCCTCCTCTCATTTTCTACATCCTTGGTCTCCCACTGTATCTCTCCTTTCCTCTTCTCTCCTTCCTACATTCTTTCCTCTGACCCCTTATGTCTTCCTCTCCTCTCTCCTATCTTCTATCTTTCTAACTCTTTTGTCTCTTGTTGTATCTCTCCTCTTCTCTTCTCCATCTTTCCTCTGACCTCCTCTTCTCCTCCTTCTCCTCCCTCTCTTGTTGTCTTATCTCCCACTCCTCTCCTGCTTTCCTCTGACCTCTTCTACTCCTCCTTTCCTCCCTTGTGTCTACTCCTCCTCTTCTACCTTCTGTTCTACCTTTCTTATCTCCTCTTCCACTATCTCTCTCTCCTTTTGTCTACCTTATCTCTCCTATTTCCCTCCCTCTTTCCTCTGGCCTTGTATTCTTTTCCTCTCCCCTCTTCTCCTCCTTTTCACCATCCTTTCTCTCCCACTCTACCTTTTATCTCCACCTTCTTTTATCTGACCTTCTTGTGTCTTTCTCTCGTCTCTCCCATCTTCTCTTTCTTTTCTACCTCCTTTGTCTCCTCTTCAATCTCTCCACTCCTCTTTTCTACCTTTCCTCCCTTCCATCTTTTGTTTGTCCTCCTCTCCAACTCATTTCTCCTCTCCTATTCTACCTATTTTGCCTCCTTTTCCATCTCTTCTCTCCTCTTTTATTCCTCTAATCTCCTTTCCTCTCTTCCCTACCTTCTTTCCTCTGCCCTTTTCTTGTCCTTCTCTCCTCCCTCCCATTAATCCCCCTTTTTTCTTATGTTCTATTTCTCCTCCCCTCTCCCTGTCTCTGCTCTTTTCTACCTCCCCTCTCCTCTCTCAGCTGGGTGGGCTACCAGTACCCCGGTTACCGCGGCAGCCAGTACCTGCTAGAGAAGGGCGACTACAGGCACTTTAACGAATACGGCGCTCGCTGCCCCCAGATGCAGTCGATGAGGCGCATCCGCGACATGCAGTGGCACCAGGAGGGCTGCTACACCATGGCCAGCAAGTGAGGGCTGGGGAGGACGAGAAAGAGAGGGAGCTGGGGGGAGAGAAAGAGAGGGGGAGGAGCTGAGGGAGGAGGGGGAGGAGTGAGGGCCAAGAAGGAGAGGAGGAACGCGCCACCCATGTGAACCGCCCTGGGGAAGGTAGAGGGGGAGAGGGAGGGAGGGAGGGAGGGATAATTTAAGGCAGGGAGGGATGAATGGAGGGAGGGATGAATGGAGGGAGGGATGAATGAATGGAGGGAGGGAGGGATGGGATGGGGGTGGTCAGGAAAGACGTAGCAAAGCTACCTCCTCTGTGGGAGGAGAGAACGTAAATAGTGGAAAGTGTGGCTGTTGGAAGTAGATAGCTGTGTTCGTTAGGCATAGTTTGGCACTCTCTCTTTTTCTCTTTTTATTCTCACCCACCTCTCCTCCTCTCCCCTGCTGTTCTCTCTCCCCTCTTCCTCCTCTTCCTCATCCTCCAATCATCATATTTCTCCTGAGGAAATTCAAGCATTCATCAACCACCTTGCAATCTGATCCCCGATTGGGAGATGGGTGGGTTGGGTGGGGCAGTTTGGCGGTGGGCTTTTGGCTTAAAACCCATGTGAAGCCCCCCCCCCTAATTCTTATGGAACTGTAATAAAAAGAAAGCCTGTGAAATCACACTCTGTTCTGTTATGTCTTCCTTTGGGATTACTGCACGTTTTAATGCATCTAAACAAACAATCCAACCTAATCCAACAGCACCACACACAACCTACACATATGTACCAACAAATATACAACCATAATATACAATAAAACCTTAATATATAATACTTAATATTTTGGATCTATACCTATTTAAGCATTTATCCTAAAACTTTTGACTTTTTGACAATACATGTGAACCATATCTAAAAATGATTTTGGAAGGAATTAACCTAATGGCTAAACATTCGTGGGAACAAGGAGAAATTACTGAAAAATACAATTATAAATAAGATCATTGTAGTGTTCACATCATGCAGTCACTAGTGTTGAAGTACCTGTGTCCAGTCTAGAGCCCAGTTTTTGAATGTCTTTTCATGGACTCCGACAAAGATGACTCTGGATTTTATTTCGAGACCAGCCGAGACCACATCTCTGAAAATATTACTATTAAAACTCTTTGAGAAGCATTTTGCGTAGTTTATTAATTAGTGTTTTAATAAGTCAGAATCCTTTTACCTTACAGAAACCACACGCATACCGTCAGAATCACAAGACTTTGAACTTATCAGGTATTATATTCACTCCTCTGTATGTGAAATTATTTCAGAGTATTTCCATACGCACAAATTGCGTAAAAACGCATTTATTACATTATTTGCGAAGTGAAGTGTTAGCGCTCGTGGTTCTCATATGGAATGCTATCATGCGCAACAACATAGTTCTCTTCCAGAAAGGTCATGAGCAGCTCATTTTATTGACCAAAATAAGTCCAAAATTACCCAAAACTTTTGTGTTTCTTCATTTTCAATTGATGAGAAAATATTTTTTTAGAGAGTTAGAGAGTAATCAATAGGGAAAAATACATTGTTTGTTATCAAATAATTTTATTCTGTGTCCAGGTGAATACCAAATGGATAAAGAACTAACTAACCAACCTTATTTATCTTCACAGCACTAAGCCACAGAATGTCTCACATAATAAAAACTCTGCAGGTCAATACAACAGTGAGTTTGGTCTTGAGGAATGTTCTGCCACTGTGGTTTGTTGAGTTTAACATGTGATGTGATCAGTTTGGATAACTGCTCCCAGTGAAGCGATTTTCTCATTATAGATGTGTAAGAGAGAAATATGGAATAAACATGTTTAATTTTGCTTAGGCTTGCATGTTCCACTTACTTGTAATGCCGTGTATAAAGTGCAGTTGCCTGGTCTCGGTTTCGCCCCGCCCTCGTCTCGGTCTCATCTCGGTCTTGGCCCTTCAGAGTCTTGGTCTTGTCTCGATCTTGACACACTCTGGTCTTGGTCTCGGTTTATGTGGTCTTGACCTAGCAATCACATAACCATACCCAAACACACACATAAAGACACTATTAATTTTACATTAATTTTTTTTTATCACTTCTAAGAGTTCTAAGATGTTCTACTTGAATTCCCACTTGAATTATAACAGACTTTTCAGCATTTTAATGAATAGAGATGTCTTAATTTTAATATTGATAATAATTTATTTTTACGCTGTTACCCCTCCTACATCAGAGAGAGAGAGAGGGAGAAAGAGAGAGAGAGAGAGATTTTCAGTCTTCACTCTAAATCTAGACCAAAGTCTGACGTCAGATCATTCCCCAAATGCGCAAAGCTTCTCTCTGCATCGCACGCACACAGACGCAACACACATAAACACACACCCCTCTGCTGTGCACCTGCAGTATTTCGGTGGTTAAGTGTGGTGTAGCAGATCCAACGTGTGATCAGCCTGTTTGTCTCTTTTCACACGTTCGTACCATTCTTGGACTCGACTGGGGACAATTGGAGAGGGGGAGAATGGAGTGCAAGTTATCAATGGACTCAGTAGGACATCAATGCCAAACAATTGAGTAGCAACTTGGTGCAGTTCTGCACCACTACCACTAGGGGATGTAGAGAGCAGCTCTGTCCAAATCAAAGATCGAGGTCGTTTGCTATTCACATATTCATCGTCTGCTGCTGCGGCTGATGTCTGACTGTCTGCTGTCTGTCTGGCTGTCTCGCTGTCTTTGCTCCCCTCCACAATCCACGGTAGTTTCATTGAAATACTAGTAAAAGGAAACTCTTCAATTCAGTATTCAGTGAGCTGTGGACAGACCCACACTCACACACATACACACATCTCTATTCAGGTATTCTGGTCTACCCATATGTTCTGTGACTCTTTTTATAGAACCTCATGTGCAAAAAACATCTCTGGTTCTGCCTGGTAAATCACACACACATTCACACACACACACACACACACGCACACGTCTAAGATTACTATCTTTGTGAGTTTTTTCTATAGACTCCCATAATGACTATATGCACATTTTCTATAAAGTCATTTTTCTTCTTTAGGACCTCTCAAATGTCCCTACAAAGCCTACACACACACACTCTCTCTCTCTCTCACACACACACACTCATACACACGCACGTGTGTGTGTGTGTGATATGGTTTTTCTGTTTGCGTCACTGTGGCGTTGTCAGCTACTCGTGGGGAGGGAGGCTGTTCTTTTTCTGGATCCTACTAAAAGACTTTCTCTAGAGTGAGTTATGTATCTCACCCCTAAACAAACTAGTGGGTGTTCTCATAGCAGAGAGAGAATGAGAGTGAGAGAGAGCATAATGAAGGGGAGGAGAGAGAGGGAGAGGGAAAAGAGAGAGAGAGGGAAAAAGAGAGAGAGAGAGAGGGTAACAGAGAAGAGAAAGTGAGAAGAGAGAGTGACTAATGAAGTGTAGAGAGAAAATAATGAGCAAGAGAGAAAGGAGAGTAAAGGTGGGGAAGGAGAGAAAAGAGAGTAATAGAAAAGGACAATGCAGTAGATGGAGAGAAAGAGAGAGTAATGTAACAAAGGGGAGAGAGAAATGGAGATGAGTAATGAAAGGAGAGAGAGAGAGTAATAAAGATGAGGAGAGAGAAGAAGAGGGAAAAGAGAGTGGTGGAGAGAGTGAAAAGGGAGAAAGTACTGAAGAGAAAGCAAGAGAGTAATGGGCAAGAGAGATATAGTGGACAGGGAAAAGAGAGGTGAGAAAGTAATAAAGGAGGAGAGAATAATAGAGGAAGAGAGTAATGGAAGGAGAGAGAGAGTTAGAGTAATGAAGCCAAGGAGACAGAGAGGAAGAGGAGAAAAGAGAGAGGTGGAGAGAGTGAGAAGAGACAGGAAGAGGGAAAAGAGAGAGAGGAAGAGGGAAAAGAGAGAGATGGATAGAGTGAGAAGAGAGCGAGGAAGAGGGAAAAGAGAGAGGTGGAGAGAGTGAGAAGAGAGAAAGAGTATTGAAGAGAAATGAGAGAGAGTAATGAGCAAGAGAGATATGGGGGAAAGGGAAGAGAGAGGTGAGAAAGTAATAAAGGAGGAGAAAGTGATAGAGGAGGAGAGAGTTTTAGGTGATTGAAGAGAAAAATAGTAATGGAGAACTTAAAGAAGAGAGAGGAAAGAGAGAGAAAGAGTAACAGTAAGAGTTATAGGGGGTTGTAAAAAGAGGTAGTAACCGAGAAAAGGAGACTTATAGAGAGAGAGAGAGACAGAGAGAGCAGCAGCAGAATGAGAGTGTGAGTGAGTTGTCATTGCACATACGCACACAGACTCTCAGCTATCAGCAGCAGAAGTGCAGGTGATATTTTGTTTCTACTCAGACGAATTCCAGACGTCAATAACAACTCAGTTCACTTTTTCTGTACCTGTTTACATCTCACTTCTTCTCTTTTTTCTGTTATAACTTGCCCCTCATTCTCATCTTTCTCCAGCTGTCATTTTGTCTCTTTCTCTGTTGTCTGCCCCGCTCTCCCACCCCTCCCGCGCTCGTTCTCACTCTCCTGCTCTCTCTCTCTCCTCCCCTATTCTTCCCTCGATCTCTCGGTGCTTGTTGGTGTCAGTGTTGCGTTCGGATCTGCGTCATCTGTGAGCGGTGTCTGAGTGACTGGACTAGGTTAAAAATAAAGAGCTGTGTGTGTGTGTGTGTGTGTGTGTGTAATAGAGATGGTTTTTCATGTTTGTACATATGTTTCAAGTGTTTTGAACAAAACTAACATATAGGTTGAATACAATAAATACAAAAATATAGTGAAAATTATTGCAATGCTTTTGTGATGGATCCACCACTTCTATCCCCTGATCACAGATGAAGACATTTAAGTTATAAAAGAAGGATTAAAAAAGTTCTGACTAATAAGTTTAAATTAGAGAATGAACTGCAGTTATGGCTTACGATGGAAGGATGGCAGGATTATTACGAGATTAATAAGGAAAAAACAGATGAAGGAGAGATCTGTTGGATTTTTAATTTAGATTTGAATGTGGCTGCTAGTCCAGTGTTGCTTCTCTGACAGTACACACACACACACACACACACACACCCACACACACATACACACATACACACACACACACACACACAAATATTACCCACTTTGCACGCAAGTCACTTGCCCACACACTGATTATACAGAGCTGCTATGTGAAAACATGTTTCTTTTATGACTAAAATGCAGAGGGAGCAAAAGATCTCACACAGAGGAAGATGACATTATTAAAAAAGTATTAATAAAAACAGAGGAGGAAAATACAGCTTGGAGTAAAATCAAAAGGTGTAGTAACAAAAATGAATGGGAGAAGGCGAGAAAAGGAGTAACAGTGATAAATGATCTGCTGAAAGATGGTAATTTAGGAGAACAGTGGAAAAGGTGAGAAAATTAGGAAGAAAAGAGAAAACGGTAATAGATGGAGACTGACCGGCTGCTGAGAGAAAAATAGGGAAGACTTAAAAGGGAGAGGACGAGAGATGGGCACAGAGAGAGGCGGGGAGGGAGGAAGGGAGGGAGGGATGCAGAGAGAACGGAAAGGAGGAGAGGGAGAGAGCAAGTAAGTGAGTGAGTGAGAGAGAGAGAGAGAGAGAGAGAGAGAGAGGGAGAGAGAGAGAGAGAAAGAGAGAGAGAGGCTGATCTTATGGCATCCTCTGGGAGTGGAGAGGCAGAGCAGAAGAAATCTGACGTCAGAAACTGGAAGCAACTGCTTTAACGTCTTATGGTGGAGGAGGAAAGCAGTGATGAGGGAATGGAAGGATGACTGGATGACTGGATGAAGGAAGTATGGTCAAGACCCACGGAGAGATATGGGTCAGTGTTATACAAGAACTAGAAAGAAGAGAGCTATATGTGTAGACTACATTAAAGATTTCCATGGTAAAATATAGATCAAATTATTATTATTATTATTGCTCTACTGCGACAAAATGATCAAGACAGATCTTAATCTTAATCTGTCAAAAATCGCTGGCATGTCCAACATTGAATATTAGCCAAATGTTATATCTTTTTTAAAAATGTGCTTGACCACACAAAAGTAAACAGATCTAAAATGTGGCTGCAATGATTAGTCAGCATCATAGGATCATAAAAAAATTGCTTCAAACATTTTGTTAGTGCAGAATTTTAGTACATTTTGTATTATAAAACCACGTAAATGTTCATTTCTAACTGCAATGCACTATAGGAAGTGCTGGAGGAAGTATCGCTTGTCTGCCATGACTGCATTTAGAAATTTTCGAAAGGCAAAACAATCTGAATGCAGACTCTTTAAAGCAGAGTTTGTATTTCATGGCAGCAGCGTATCGACTTGTGAGTGACTAAAATGTGGCGTCCAGCCGTGATGTCCACACTGACTATAAGAGAGCTATGAGAACAATTATAAATATGTATAGATATCTCCTATACAACATCAGAAGAATCCGCCCCTTTCTCACTACCGAGGCTACTCAGCTTCTCGTCCACTCCTTGGTTCTCTCTAAGTTGGACTACTGTAACTCTCTAATGGCTGGACTTTCAGTGAAAGCAACACGACCACTTCAACTGATCCAGAATGCAGCTGCAAGACTTATCTTCAGCGCTTCTAAATTCTCACACACCACACCTCTGCTGCGGAACCTGCACTGGCTCCCTGTGGCTGCTCGCATCAGGTTCAAAACCCTAACACTTGCCTTTAAGGCCAAGGATGGAACTGCACCTCCTTACCTATCATCACTTATTAAACAACGTGTCACTTCTCGTCCTCTGAGAGCATCAGCCGCTGCTCGTTTGGAACCACCTCTACTTAAGAGAAGAGGAAAACATGCATCGAAACTCTTTGCAGTGCTGGCTCCTCAGTGGTGGAACCAACTTCCGCTTGCTGTTTCCCTTGCTGTCTTCAAACGTCGTCTGAAGACACACCTCTTCAAAGAGTATCTAGGGGACTAATTTGCCTTTCATGTTGTCCCCCCCCCAAAAAAACAAAAAAACAAAAAAACCGAAACCACTAACGTGTGTCTGTCTGAACTTTTTTTTTCCTCTAACCCATTTTTCGTTAAAGTATAAAACTTAGTCTGTGGTAATTTGGTTTAACTACAGATGTTGCCATAGCTTATGGATCTAAGAACAGGTGTGGACTACAAAGCACTGTTGTAAGTCGCTCTGGATAAGAGCGTCTGCTAAATACTGTAAATGTAAATGTAAATAAATGTTTTAGTGAGTTAAGCTAACATATTGCGTTGACACCTTGTACATAATTTGTGGAAGTGAGAATCTGGGAAATAAAAATAAGAATCGAGGAAGGGGCAGGACATACGCAGTCCAGAACTCACTAACAACAATAGAGGCGTGCCTGGAGCAGATGGAGAAGCTTATTTTGACTTTATTTACACAGTTTGATTAAGGCAACAAAAAAAACTACAACAATGTGATCAAACCCCTAATCAGTGGTACTCTCCCAGCTGTTATCTTAAATGGTTTATTTCATGCACCCAATCTCTACGTCTCGAAGACATGTGGACATCTAGTTCAAACGCTGCTAATGCCAAGATGCGATTTCTCTCCATTGTAAATATAATCTTGTTGGCTAAACTACAGATCTCAAAGGAACACGTTACAATGTTTATATGAAATAGGAACGAATGCGGAAGTGCCCGATGACGCTTTTCGTAAATTAGCAACAACGAGTGCTGGGAGAAGCGCAGAGAAAGCGGCCTGGAAGTGAGGTTTTGACCGCTCTCAGCGCAATAAACGCTTTTGGTGGATACAGATCCTCATGCCAGTCTAAAAAACAAAACACTCTCCATAACATCATTTAACCTTGCCAAATGCAGTATTAAATGTGCCTTATTTGTTTGTTGTTCTTTGTTCTTTGCACTGTGAAAACTGGAGCCACATCGTCTTGTCTCTCTGTATACCCATACTGTACAGCATATAACAGAGATGACAATAAAGTTTATTTTGACTTTGACTTTTGACTGTTACATTTCTGAGTTACAGGAGTAGCCTGTTTCTGTTTGTCATCTTCTCTCTCTATTATTATTATTATTATTATTATTGTGTGTGTGTGTGTAATATTACCTGTCTTAATATTAGCGTTCATTCCTATTAGTAAATGTTAGCTAGTTATCCAGCAGGTTGAGGATATCAATAATTCAGATGTAACATATTTAATCAGCTCTCTGCTGATACCCCAAATATCAATATCAGTTCTATTCATTATATTTGAGTAATGTTAAGCAAAATATGCGGAGTTTGTTCTGAAGAGAAGGTGAAGCACCTCTTAGACAGACCATTAACATGATTACACTTGCTTGTAAACTGTAGTTAATAGTTATTTTCGACTTTAAAATATTTTTATATACATTGAAGACTCCTCCATGCTTGGGCAGAGGTTGTCTTACTCTCCACCTTTATCTTTTCAGTTAAAAGACTCTGCTTTAATTTGCTTTACTTAATTAATTCATCATTTATATTGTGATCACATGTATTACTGTTGCACATTTCACGTTCATATGTTTCATGTGTTAGTATTTTAATCTGCTTTGGGAATTTATGTAATGTTAAAGTAGAGACTGGATACCAGAGTGATATTCACAGGTGTGCTGACTTGAGAAGGTAAGTTAAAGATGCACTGGAACAGGAGCCCACTGGAACCAGACATGAAATGTGTGACTGAAATACTTGTTTATAAATCATCTAATTGAAAAGAAATGACTGATTAGTTGACTACAAGACTAATGTTTGATGGGAAATCTAATCTGAGACCAGTTTTTAAAACCCAGACCAGTGCATTAAGGGCAATGTCATCATTACAGCAAACCATAGAGTTTCTTGCTCGAAGAAAAATTACATTTCCCAGATTGAGATAAAGAGAATATTTATAGAAAGACAAGATGCACTCTCGGAAATGAATGTTGGGTTGGATGAGAAACTACGCTGTTGTACTGATGACGCACTGAGAGTATTATATGACATGCAGTAAACAGCTTTGTCCATATGGCTAGAGCAAAGTGAAAAAGGAGTCTCTCCTCCTTTAATAAATCCTTCTGAAACAGAGACTGCTACAGCTTAAAATATACAGCTGTGATATCAGACTTATACAATGACATTTTACATGTAGATTGACCTGTTTGTTGTAGTCGGTTTCTTGTCAGCATTATCAAATATATTTAAAAAGCCCAGTAAAGTTTAGGCAGCTGTGTCTCTTCCTAATGTCAGTTTACTATTATGCTCAAATTTACTTAAGTCCTAAAAAACAACACTTATGCTTAAAAATACTTCTGCTTTATTTCTGAATAAGTAATTGTGATATTAATCCATTTCATTAAGTGAAATTAGTTAATCATTTCAAACCATGGTTGACAAACTTCACAATTAATACTGATTAAAACTTTTACTTATACATTAACATTTGATGTATGAAGTGTACATTGGTATAGTTAACCTGTTGGTAGTCATCTAGAGGTAGTCATCAAACCTTGCAGTGAGGCTTTATTGTGGATCAAAAATGTCAAATATTCTGGGCATATAATAAGATGGGATAAAAAAGGAAGACTAATATCTTTACAGAAATAATGTGCGCACTTAGACGAGATCAGAGTGGCACTTTCTGACAGAAAGGCCTGGAGTGCCAAAGTACAAGTATTGTCTCAAATTTTACTCCAGTACTTTCCACCAATGACAATAGCGTATTCAGAACATCTCTCCCTTACTTCCCACTCTCCTGCCCACCAGCGCTCTCACTCACCTTTTAACATGCCCACTTACTTTTTCGACACACCCACCATTCCATCCTGCAGGGATCCATGTGTTCATCAGACTAACTGCATTCATTTCACACCAGTGACTTCAGTGTGGAGTACCTGTTACAGCACATTTTCATTTTCTCTGCTGGCTCTGTTTCAATTTACTATTCATCCACACTAGACCTGCTAAATGTTCCCATTAGCTTTAATTTATTCTTTGCCACATTAGCATCTATGGGTGAAGTGTACCTTTAACGAGTACTCAGCATTTGAACTTAAACCACAAAAAAATTGTCTGCATACATTTTGTTAAAACGGCTACACATCAGAAAGGCAGCTTGGAATTGCCTCAGAAGCCATTTACTTCCACCACATTTGCTTGAAAAGATAATCTTCTTTAAATGGGGTTTGAATTAATAAGAATTCCAGCAGAAGTCAGCTATGTTCTTTATTTATTAGCCACAACAGCCTGTACTTGAAAAAGACCTTCAACCAGACCCACATCTGTGTATGTGTGTAAATGTGTGTATAAGCATGTGTGCAGGCACCTCTTCTTAAATGCCCAGCATATCTGGCTTTGGAAAAATGAGTTTGCAGTGGAAATCCCACAGACAGAAAGAAAGAAAGAAAGTGTGTGTGTGTGTGTGTGAGAGAGAGAGAGAGAGAGAGAGAGATGGAGGGTAAGAGAGGGAGAGAATGACGGTCCCTATTCAGACTGTGTATGGAGAATCGGAAGTGACGGCAGGGGCTGATAAAGATGGAGAGCATGACTTGTGTTTAGGAAGGGCGGATGAGTGAGAGAGTGAGAAATAGTGTGAGAGGGGGTAGGCAGTAGAGGAAGACAGAGGGAGAACAATACACACATTCAATGGCTTTTGTCAAGGCAAACAAGAGCTGTCTGAAAGCTTGTCGATCGGCTGCTGTCAGAGGCGTGACTGCATGTTATTTTGTAATAATGCTTGTGCGTTATTACTGTGGACGTCGCTGTGTTAAGCAGCTCCAAATGCACAGGTCTGGGAACAGAATTCTGATTTGGTCTTGCTGACTACGAAGTTGTCTGGAAGAACACGTAATCTGAGTTTAACCAAACTTTTGTTTTACACTTCTGAACTGGTGTGTTACTCCTGGTCACCTTGACCCAGAAACCAGGGTTTAGTTGACGACGAGCTTAAACACACATTTAACATTTAAGATGTGCCTTATGACCAAATTTGAAAGTAATACAGTAATTAACTGTTTTTTTGTTGCTAACTTCCAATGGAAATATATGGGGCGGTTGGTAGCGTAACAGTTAGGGAGTTGGTCCCGTGATTTGAACCTTGTTGGTTCAATTCCCGGACGAGTAAAGGTACCACTCAGGTACTCATCAAGCAAGGTTCCATACCCAAGCACTGCTGCCCACTGCTCCTTCACAGATGGGTCAAATGAAGAGTTCACATTTTGTTGTGGTGCGCTGTGTTGTGCTGTGCTCACAATGACAAATAATCACTCACTTATATGGCCCACAGCAAGTGTAATACTAAATACATGGCATATTCCTTGGAAACTTACAACAAAACTACAGTAAACTCCCCGATTGTCAATTTCTCTAATTGACATTTCTATATTGATTTGTAGACCTTCTTTCGTAACATGACATGATAATAAACCATACACTGATGTTCCCTAATAGAGCATCTAAACAGTTCAAAACCGATTCGACTGCATCACATTATCTGCAGTTCCCTATGTTTTATGACTATAACTCATAGTTTGCAAATTCTATGATCCCTCTGTAATTTAAAAAATTGCGGTGTACAGAAGATGTTCATCAGTTTTGCTTCCAATTTCCAATTAATTAATGCTATTTGTCTCCTGTTCTTTAGCCTGCTGTTGGTAAGCACTGAGTACTTTCACATGTTTGAGTTTTCATTAACGATATGGGGTATACAGTCTGGGGTAATTATTAGTATTATATTTCAATATATTTTAGTTCAATAATGATTAATAAATCCAGCCCTGGAAGGTTAGCAACAGAGAAGTGAGGACTCAAATGAATGAATAATACTATCAAGTTGCTCTTTAAAGTGACTCACGTTCAACTCCACAGATGTAACTAAAAACTGCCAATTAAAATAATTAAGATAATTTATGGACCAAACGAACTGTTTAATCAATTAAGACAATTAAGATAATTTACTTAATCCCAAACTAGGAAAAATAATGCAACATACTGTAAAATATTTTAAAATAGACGCAAAGACGAATGATTAGGAACTGTTTCTCTTTTTAAGGTTTACTTTTGTGATTCAAAAAATCTACTGGTCCAGAGATCTTGTGGTAAACAAAAAAGTATTTGTTATTTGATGATGGTACCTGACCAAGGCCCTTTAAATCAATCATGTGACCAAGTGATACTGGTGACTGGGCCAACCAGCTGGATTGTTCAGCAGTTGGAGTAAGAAGGCAAATTTACTTATATACTGTAGTCCATTATCTTACACAAAAATGAAAGGCAAAAAATCATAAGTGAAAATAAACATTGTCATCTCTGCTATATACTGTACAGATATAAAGAGAGACCAGACGACATGGCTCCAGTTTTCACAGTGCAACAAGAAACAGGGAACAAAGAACAAATAGGGCATATAGAATAAACAATTTATAAATAGAATATAAAATTTACACTTTAACCTAGAAATGGAGTATTAAATATAAACTTTAAACTAGAAGTAGATGTAAAAAGAGACAATTAGGATGCAGTTTTCAACTATGGTCTTGAAATTGCCTTTTGCACTGAATGTGCATGAGGTCAGTAACTGTTTCAATATGAAAAATTCTATACAGACAGTCTATTAATAAAACAGTATCTCTTGAAAAAGTCTGACTAACATTCAAGTTGGATCAAGTATGTGCATATATTGTAACAGCAGTGGAGAACTAGAGTCTGTGCAATACTTTCAATAACTTGTGCATAATTTAGTTAGAAGGTGACCAGTGATATGTACATTCAATGTAGAAGAAAAATTATAGAAATAATGGAACACCGCTTAATCAAGATAATAAAAATGATTATGCAACAAGCCACATTATGTTAATTGGAAACCAATTTAGCTAGTTTTTGTTTTTTTGAAAACAGTGTAAAGTACTAAATCAGCCATGGCCTGGCCTAAATCAGCATTGACTGTATATGTGATGTGCCAGGACTGGCATAAACATCAGTCCCAATGTGCCGTTCAGTCCTGGAAGGTTAGTAGCTGTAAAGCGGGGGCTCAAATGGATGCATGCATAATAGTAGCAATGTTGGCCTTTAAAGTGACAGACTCACTTTCAACTCCACAGATGTTACTAAAAAGCAGAAATGTATCACACCCGTATTTCACAATTCAGATGTGAAATGATGTAAATATGAATCAAGCTTAGACTTACAGTAAGTGTGTATAAATATATGACACCAGAGAAATCATCCACTCATTATCATCCTGTGGAATGGAATGGCTTCTTGAGTCAGTGAGGACATTTTTCAAATGAGCTTTCAGCTCCTGGGCATGATAAATACTTTTCAAACACAACCTGAACACACATATGGTACTCTCATGACTTGTGTCTCATGACATGTCAAATTAAATATTTCATTATAAATATTCATCATTAGTGGCAGTCCAACGCTAACATAAATGGACATGCCGCATTGCAGTTCCTGTTAGAAAAACACGTAAATTTTACAGCAGTATAATAAAAACATGAAAACAAACTAAATAATAAATGGAGGAAATGAAGAAAGAAAGGGAATTTAGAGCAAGAAATGGGAATAGGGATGCAGGGACAGGCAGAGACCTCATTACTGGTATACTGGCACACCTCTGGAGACACAAATGAGACAGACCAGAAAGGGAGGTAAAGTGGGGAGGGGAAGATGTTGTGTGGTGAGCAAAACACAGATAGAGAAGATGGGGAGGAAGAACAGAGAAAAGGTTACTGGGTACAGACAAAAAGTGAGGGAGGGAGCGAGGGAGGGAGAGAGGAAGGGAGACACGCAGGGACAGAAAATTTGATCAAGATTTGAGGGGGGGACAGCAGGAGGGTGTTACGTTTGATTACATCACTGGAACTCCTCGTCATGTTGATGCCCACTTCCCCTCTCCCCAAATCTGGATGCAGATCAGAGGGATGGGCCAGCTCGTTGTCATGGAGATGGACACTGTTTGCGCACTTACAAATAGGTCCATTTCTTAGTCATCACAGCTTTTGTTCACCTTAATAATTTGCTGTGTCTTTACCTGAGAGTTTAACTCTCAGTTTGGGTGCAAGGTCACTCACCAGCTGTCCAGAGTTAAATTTGATCTAAAGAATGATGATAAAGAGAAACCCTTCTAACTGGATCAAACCAGGGCACGATAACCTCATTTTACATCAAAGGCAGAAGTAATATTTTATTCCTCTGGTCTGCTTTCTCTCTTATAAGACATCTAAACCAGTAAGTCAGGCAAAGCAAAGTCCATCTTTTAATGGATCTATGAGCTCTAACACAAAGACAAGTCTAGGTGCTGGCAATTTAAGATTTTGGTATTTTCCATAAAATTCAGCAAAGTTTTAGAATTACCAGTTGTTCCTTATTAGAAACTTTAAGTATAAATATGTTTTTGTTTGGTTCTGAAGGATGGATTATATTTTGCAATATCTGTCCTAACCTGAAACCTGTCTATAAAATCATATATACACATTGTGAAAGAGAAATATGTTGTTTGTCATAAGACCCTATTAAAGGTTTATCATCTTCAAATGCATGTAATCACATTTCATATATCTTGTAGTAATGAGCATGCTCCATATTCATCCCTGAGATAAGATAGTAAATTGATAAAAATAAACAATCATTATTTATATTTCTGAAAGCATTCTTTGTTTACAGCATTTTTTCACACCTGCCTAAAACTTTTGCACAGTACTGTACAACTAAATCCTTTATTAAGTGGTGCTGAAGATTCTAGAATGTCTTAACTTGACAAGGCCAAGGCCTATTAACTTCTCGTTAGTGATCACGATTAACTGCAGCTGCTAGTTTCTCTTTGCCAGCTTGAAAAAGGATGTGCTTGACAGCATTCATTGGATTGACCAATTCCCAGAACAATGGGAAAGTCCAAGGAACTAAGTGAAGATCTAAGAATGAGAATTGTAGATTTACACAAGTTGGGAAAGTCTCTTGGAGCCCTCTCTAAACAACTGCAGATTCCAAGATCATCAGTTGAAACAATTGTATGTAAGTACAAGTTATTCAGATGTGTCACTACTTTGCCAAGGCTTGGAAGAAGACCCAAACTGCCACTCTCAGATGAAAGGAAACTGGTTAGGATGTTTAAGATCAAGCCAAGGACCACCAAGACTCAAGCCTGCCATGAACTGGAAGCTGCTGGAACATCAGTGTCAATGTCCACAGTGAAGCGAGTTTTACATTGCCATGGACTGAGAGGGTGCTGACCAAGAAAGAAGCCCCTGCTTCAAAATTGGCACCTTCAAGCTCAACTAAAATTTGCAGCTGCCCACATAGACAAGCCACAATCTTTCTGGAGGAAAATTCTATGGTCAGATGAGACAAAGATTGAGCTATTTGGCCACAATGAAAAGAAGTACATTTGGAGGAGTCTTTTAAACCTAAGAACACTGTACCAACTGTCAAACATGGTGGTGGAGGTATCATGCTCTGGGGCTGTTTCGCTGCCAGTGGCACTGGTACATTGCACAAAGTGGACGGAATAATGAAGGAGGAGGACTACCTCCAAATTCTTCAACTTCACCTCAAATCAACAGCTAGACGGTTGAAACTTGGACACAATTGGGTGTTCCAACAAGATAATGATCCCAAACACACATCAAAACTGGTTATGGAATGGATAAAGCAGGATAACATTAATCATCTGGAATGGCCTTCTCAAAGCCTCGACCTCAACCCTATTGAAAATTTGTGGACTATGCTTAAAAGGAAGGAAACCAACCAATTTAAATGAACTGTACCAATACTGCCAAGAGAAGTGGTCAAATATCCAGCCAGAATTATGCCAGAAGCTTGTTGATGGCTACAAAAAGCATCTGATCGTGGGAAAACTTGTTAATGGGCATTTAACCAAATATTAGATAGGATGTACATATATATTTGAGCCTGTATGTATAATTTTGACCCTTTGTTGATTATAGACAATCCTTTATAAATTCAATCGTGTGCACCCAATTCATGTTTTAAAAAATCATTGAAGTTGTGTGTCATTTAAATTCTGCCATGAAAAAGAACGGTTCAAATAAATCAGTAAAAGCTTAAAATGAATATGACATTTATACCCATGTTGAGTGTATATAAACTTCTGACCACAACTGTATGTGTTATACCCGTCTCTGTTATTATGAAGCGTTCTGATGACTAGAGAGTCGACTGGCACGAACCGGCAGTGGTTGCATCATCCAAGTGGGAGGTTTGTAGTGGTTGGACTTACTACCAAAGTCAAAAAAGGTTCTGATATTTAGAAAACCTATGTAAATGCTTTTAGGGAATTTCTTTCCAACAGCTTTGAACAGCACTGTCCATAAACTGGATTAAATAAACTTCTTTTTTGTTTAACAGTCACAATATTTTTGCCAAAAGATATCTATGTAACTTAGAGATTGTGTTCATTTTCAATGTGAAATGGCCATCATATTGCAATTTGAATTGTTTTTAAAACAATTTTTAAAAAGTCTTGAATGATTTATTTCTATTTGTATTTATTTCTTATGTGATGTTGACAAGTAATCAACAAAAACAACTCATTTATATTCACTCAGCTTTTAACAAAAAACATCAGAACACCTACCTACAAACACTAGCTTACTAGTAATACCATTATGTGTATAATGTAAATGTAGGATTAAATCTTGAAACCTGTCTATCAACCGTCTACCCTCTTTATCGCCTGTCAGTTACTGGCAACAGGACCACAGTCAACCAGATGTTATTTAGGTGGTAAACCACTTTCTACACAACAGTGGTACTGAGAAGGACATGTAAAAATATCTGTCCTAGCAGTGTTTGTGGGATTGCATATCAAAAACTAAATGTCATGTTGAGAAAAGTTTGCTTGTAAAAAAAAAAATCTATTAAGTGCTATGGTCAAGGATTTACTACTTTAAAATGACTAGAACAGTCATGGGCTACAAAGCACTGTTGTAAGTCACTCTGGATAAGAGCGTCTGGTAAATACTGCAAACGTAAATGTGGAACAAGATTCATGTAGAAAAACATATGAGTCGCAATTTCTAACAGCATGCACATGTTTGTTTTATAAGTGTTTCAAATAGACTGGTCAGTAACAAACTGGCACTATGCCAGGAGTGAAACACTCAAGTGTTGTGTTTTAGAAGCATCTGTTTCCGGACTTCTTCTTTGACCATCTGAAATCCTAGATTCAAGTGCCAGTCAGTCAGTCATTATCTGAACCACTTAATCTCAATCAGGGTCATGGAGACCGGGCAGATTCAAATGCCTTGCCCTTAAATACCTGTTTATTAGGAATGTATTAGGTATTAGGTATTGGGTATTACTCAGTAGGTCAAATGAGCATTTCTTAATCTGCCCCTGCCCCATCACTCACTTTTTCATCCTCCGTAACCGCCCTCGATATGTTTTGCTGTTTTCTTTCTTTCACTCCAACACAGACAGGAATGGTGTCAGTCATTGCATGCCTCTGGCCCGGCGATGATGCATGCAAATAGTCACGCATGCATACACACACACACACACCACTTACAAGCATGGATACACTCACAAAACCATTCCCAGCTGGTTAGTTGGTGTAGGTGTAGCGGGGAAAGCCTGTTTGTCCAGTCATACAGTGTTGGTGTGGAGGTGGAGAGGGAGAGAGAGCTATGTGGTGTCCAGAACATGAAAGTGAACGGAGGCGGTGTTGAATAACAACATGGACATCCTCAGGCTCTTCATGCTCTCTGTCCGTCTGTCTGCCTGTCTCTCTGTTTAACTGTCTGCCAAGTATAGCTTTCACTGTGTCGATCCACGGATTTCACTTCCACACTTATGTATGTGTTTGATTCAACAAAAGGAATAAGCAGTGCTGGGAAAGTGACTTTTAAACAGCTTTTCAAGCTACAGGCTACTTATGATCAAATGTGGCTAAGCTACAGCCAAGCTACTGTTTCAAAATATCAGTTAGCCGCACTACAGAGGAAAAGTAGCTATTTCACAGCTATGGATTCTTGCTTCCATAATTACCAAGGTGGGGTCCATCCTACATTTGGAAATGTATTGAACACTGATTCTGAAAAGATCGTCTAATAAATACCTTAAATATAAGTATAAAATAGCAATAATTATTGATCATTAAGCATAAATAAGAAAAAGATCATTATTTGAAGTCTTATGGTGCAGCCCTATCACCAAGTGAATGCATATCATATCTACAGTGTCTGTCTACAGTGAAAGAAAATTTCTGTAATCTATCATTTTCGGCTAGGTCCTTAACTCTAAATCATTCCAGGCAGATTCTGGATTTAAAAATGATAGATAAATGGCATAACTATAAATGAAACAAATAATTAATCCAAACTGAGGTGAAAGTGATGAATGGAAATCTTCCACCATGTCAGGGCCAGCACTTAATGTCTGCAGTAAAAGTACAGAGAACATCAATCTTTTTATGTTGTTTTTCACCTTTTAAAATTAAACTGAATAGATGACTTCCAGACCATATCCTCTTCTCTTGACCCCGAAACTTGGGGTTAAGGGTCTCTGAACAAGGTCCAGGAAGACCTGTGATTAGAGTGTCTGACACCACCCAACTCCAACATCAAGTACCAAGTCATTTATGTCTACAGTGTAAGAAAACGTATACTATTACCAAGTTCCTTTATTGTCTTTATATGTATTTTCTATATGGCTATGTATCCTTATTGTTTTTTCTCCTTTTTCCTATTATTCTCCTTCATTTGAAAATAAACTGTCCAGACCGTATCCTGCCTTCAGGAAATGTTCTAGTGCCTTGGGGTAAAGCCCCTGAGTAGGATCCAGTGAAATCTCTGAAGAAGAGCATTTGACAAATGCTGTAAATATAAATCATTCTAATTGGGATAAGGTTTTGAAGTCATATCACCCAGTATGCCAGTGTATGTTATGTCTACAGTGAAAGAAAACATATTAGTTACTTTAGATAATTTTGGCCATTTGTCTTTTTTTGTAGTTTTTCTCCTTTTAAGCTTTAGAATTCCCAACCTCCACATCCCTATGTAGATTTTCTAGTGACTCAAGAAAGGAGCATCTGACAAATGTAAATGTGAATATAAATCATAGTGCTTTAATTGGGATACGGACATTGCTTTAAATCCTTATCTCGAGTAATCAGGATAAGGATCTAAAGCAAGATCACCCAATACTAACAAGTACCAGGATATTTTATGTCTACAGTAAATGAAACCCAAGTTCCTTTATGATCTGTCTTTATATCAATTTTCTTCCGGGCTATTTATCTTTCTTTGTACTTTTTCTTCCTTTTAAGCTTCACTTGAATAAAGATCTCCAGAGAAAAATCCTTCCCTCTGTAAAAAGATGAGTCTGTTGCTGAGCTGCTGCGTTTCATTCCAGCCTCTCACAAGCACATAGGCGCAGGAAACTACTCCCAATCGGGAATCGCAGCATGCGCCAAGAAGCGAGCCGTGCGCACACACTCCGTTTGCCTCGTGCTCCGTTCCTCTCCTCCTTGCGGTCCAGTCATTAACGGGCGCCGTGCCCGCCCCCCCTCCCTCTCCTCTCCCCTCGCCTCGCCTCCCCTCTCGTGCGTCTCTATCTTTCGCAAAACTACAACGTAAATCTCTGAACCAATCTCAGCCCAGACCGACTTCCCCTCTCGCCTTATTGATGCGCGCATTCCCGTTCGTCCATATCACAAGCCCCGCCCACTCCAATTAGCTCTCCCACACCTCAGCCGCTCGCCCCTCCCTCCACGTGTGGCCCCGCCTCTTCCGTTCGCCGCCCGCGCTCGAGCATGACCCGACTGATGACGTAGGAGAGATTCCGCGATGCCCACCACCGTAGGCGCGCGCGGAGCCGGGGTATAAACAGGACCCGGGACCGAGCTGTCGGTACTCTCTCAGTCGCTCCGACTCGGGAACCAGAGCTTCAGCGGAGATAGCAGGGAATCACTCGCCTCCTCAGGCTAACTCGCTTTCGGCTTTGGTTCGGAATGGAATCGTCTACTTTTACGCGGAGCCGGCGAAGCTCCATTGCGCACAACTTTAAGAGTGAGTATCTGCTCAGACTTGCTTAGTTTTTCACTTGTTTGTGTTCATAATGGACTACACTTGTTTTTACTTGCATGAATTTCTTCTGGTAGTCCCTCTGGCGTAAATATAACAACGGACTTTGACTCTTTTGAGTCTGGCATTGCACATAAGTAACCGAACTTTAAAAATGACGAGCGAATGTAACACATATTATGTTAATACGGAGAGGAATTAGACAAAGAGATATTGATGTATAGCTTTAAAGTTTTTAAGTCTGTTCTGAGATGTAAAAATATTACCAAGTGCGAACATTTGTGTAAAGATAATTTATGGAGTTGTCTAGTAATGTCCAGTATTGTAATATTCATAGTTTCATAAACTTGATTTCGTCGTACTGGTATGCAATATTAATGAACTTATGATCTTACCCGTTAATTCTAGAAATGTTTAAAGTTTATGAAGCACCAGCAAAAAGTTTGTATGAGCATGTCAGTAGTTGCTGTTTGATTTTAATGTGCCCGCGTCGCTTGTTTCGTTAGGCGCGCTCTCGCTCTGGCTGGTCGTCTGGCTGGTCGTGGTGAAGCCCGCGCCTGCGCACAGCTGTCCGCACATGTGCGTGTGTTACCCGACCCCCATGACCGTGAGCTGCCAGGCGCAGAACTTCACCTCCGTGCCCACCGGGGTGCCGTACGACTCCCAGCGCGTCTTTCTGCAAAACAATCGCATCACCGAACTGAGAGTGGGCTCTTTTGGCTTTGGGACACAGGTAGGTGTATGTGTTTGTGTGTGTGTGCATGTAAAATTTTAGCAATTGCAAAAACCTTATTGAGTGTACATATGTGCTTGATTTTAATTCTTGCCTGCTTTTCTCTCTGTCATCATTTACCCTTTTCATATATTTTCACAAATTCTCACCTGTCGACCCTGTTCCATCTGTTTTCATTCACACCACCTCCCATCCAATCTTATTTCTCCATTAATCTCATGCTTCATTACCCTCCCTCCTGCCTTTTGACAACATTACTATTTTGATCGCTGTCACCCTCCCCATCCTGCTTCATCTTCTCTTTGCACTCCATCCCTTCTCCCTACCCTCTTCCTCTGCCATGCTCTCTAGGTCCTGTGGCTCTTCTCCAACAACATCACCTGGATTGAGGCTGGTGCTTTCAGTGAACTGCGTGATCTTGAGGAGCTTGATCTAGGTGATAACCCTCACCTGCGTCGCCTGGAGGGCGGAGCTTTCCGTGGTCTGGAGAAGCTGCAGAGCCTCCATATGCATCGCTGCCGCCTGGCCGCCCTTCCTCATGACATCTTTCACAAGCTCTACAGCCTGCAGTTCCTCTACCTGCAAGAGAACCAGCTTCACTTTCTCCAGGATGACCTGTTTGCTGACCTCATCAACCTCAGCCAGCTCTTCCTGCACGGCAACCGCATTCGCACACTGTCTGAGAATGTGTTCCGTGGCCTGGTCAACCTGGACCGCCTGCTGATCCATGACAACCGTATCCGCCAGGTCAACCGCCGCGCCTTCCGCGATCTGGGCCGCCTCACCATGCTCTTTCTCTTTAACAACTCCCTGGCTGAGCTGCCCGGTCAGGCCATGCGTGATGTGGAGTCCATCCAGTTCCTGAGGCTCAACAACAACCCCTGGGCATGCGGCTGTGAGGCTCGTCCTCTCTGGGAGTTCTTCAGGGCCAACAGGGTCTCCAGCTCCGAGGTGCTCTGCTCTTCTCCTGCTGCCCGCCGTGGACAGGACCTGCGCTTCCTGCGTGAGATGGACTTTGCCCTGTGCCCTCTGCCTGACCCTGGCTCCCTGGCTGGTTCCACCACAACCACCTTCAGTACCAAGACACGCTGGTGGTTCTCCAAGCACAAGCCAGTCAGCTCCTCCAAGGGCATCTTCGAAAAGAGCACAGAAACCGTGAAGGCTCATCCCTACTCCGGCGGCAAGCCTTCCATTACAACGACATCTACGAAGTACGAGTTGGGTGAGGAAGAGGCGCTGCTCCCCAAGCTGGACCAAGAAGAGTACTGGACCAACTACGGCAACGAGGACGCAGGCATCACCTCCCTACGCTGCTTCGAGCTGGAGTGCCCACCTGACTTTGACACCCTTCCTCCCTTCTCTTCTTCTTCTTCCTCTTCTCCCTCCACTCTCTTGTTACTTGCCATGTCTGTTGTGACTGTCTGCATCCATCTCCTGTTTGGCTGAATTGTCGTATTTCACCAGGGATCTTCTTCCCCTCTTTTCTCCTTCCCTTCTCTGGAAGAGAGAAAACCCTGTTTACTCAATCTAACTCTCACACACCCGATTCCTGTCTAACTTCCACCTTACCTGTATCTCTGTTCTGTTCAGTTTGAGCCTTTAGTACCTTTAGGTAGCTAGAGGGCACTACACTGATTTAGAATACAGTAAGGGAGGCATGGAATGCAGGGCAGGTACTGCAGTGCAGGCCATTTTCACAATGGAAGGGTGTGATAGGTACTACCAGTGGACTTGTTTAGTCAACAGGTACAGTGTCCTCCTTCCTTGTGGACACGTTTACTAAATCATATCACAGTCCGTATGGATTGAGGATATATGGTTCCATCTTAGGTTTATGTACAACATTTGTATACTTATGCCTTTTTGGCTGCAATTAGTGCTATTTTGGCTATTGTTATTGCCGCTTGTGATGGTCCCATGACTAGAACTGCCTTTATATTGCAACTAGTACTGTTATTCAGAGTGCTATAGGTTCAGTGCTGCTACCAGCACTGTTGATAGTAATATTGTTATATAGACATGACTTCCGTCACTGTAATTCCATTCGCCATTAGAATTTGCATCATTCGTTATATAGCAAATGTAAAAGGGTTCAGGGTTAAGAGTGGCAGACAGATGGAATGTGATAGCAGTGGGAGGAACTGTGAGAACTGGCAAGGAAACACTGAATAGCCATGGAAGAATAAACAGACAAAGCTGAGAATAACAGAGATGAGGATGAGAGAGAGAGCTCGCCCCGGACAGATAGATGAAGGAAAATATGTCTGCAGTCTTCTCATTTTGTCTGCTCTCAGCAATACACGATTAGTCACCTCTTGTAAATATGACATCATCTAGAGGAGAGATGTACATAGAACAACTAAAGGCTTCTTATTTTTGTGATCTGTGTTCAGATTTTGAACATTCATGTGAGTGATGTCATTTGTGTTGTCATCAAATGGCAAGATCCACCCACTAACAGGAGAGTGTTTCGCTTTATGTCCTCTGTGATAAACTTTGTCATGGGCATGATTAACTTGTATTCTCTTTTTATAATAGGTTTGCTTAATGAATTGAGGGAATATTTTGTTGTATTTTCTTTTCTTTTCAAATATAAAAAAATGTTGCTTACAGACTTGCTCACTGTGAGACTCTCCTTTCAAATGTGTTGTGATCCACAGTTTAAATTAGCATAATTATTATACGCTTCAAGACACAAGGCAAACTAAAAACCCCAAAGAGTGGAGCAAACAGCTAATCTTGAGACTTAAACCAATGGATGATGAACTCAAACCCAAAAGAACTGCCAATAACATGAAAAAGAATTCCTAAGGAAACTTTATGTTGACTTTATGTTGACTTTCACTGACTATATGACCACTGACTTCCAATGCTACTGAAAAGAATGGAAATGGACACCAGGACTCATGGACTGACTTAGTGGTCAGATGAAGGAGAACTCACTAATGACACCTGACTTGACTTATCAATTTTCAATTTAAACAAATTGACAAGTGATGAAGATTCCTGATTGGTGGAGAGTGTCAATATAATATAAAGGAAGGACAGAATACAACCTAAACTTGGCTCCAACTCACCTGTTCATCTAACTGCTTTATTTTCTTTCTCCCTCACCTTTGGTAGGAGTGGGAGTGTGTTCCATCATGCTATGATTCTTTACCCATTTAGTTTTTTTCCCCTCTTAGCATTTTCTTTTCTGAATTCGATTTGCATCTTAACTTTATACTCGCTAGCCAGATTTCCTAAGGGTCTGCAGTCCTTGTTCACGTGCAACTGAGATATAGTGAAGAGAGTAAGACAAGGATGTAGGGCCTCGATAGTCCCTCTTTTTGAAGCATTAAAAGATTGAATAGTGGAGGTGGAAAGGTCCAGGAGAGAGATAGAGAGAGAGAAATGAGTGGGAGCAGAAGGCAAGGGTGTAGGGGGTGGATGTGGGTGGCAGAGAGAGAAACTGGAGATTAAAGAGAGAAATGCTCTGGGGAAAACAGAAGGAGATACACTTGGACAGAGAAAAGGCCATTTGCAGCAGCCTCTCATGTTGAAAATCAAAGCAAATGGCTGCACGACAGAAAATATCAGGGAAGGAGAAGAGAGTTCTGGAGCAATTTTGTGTGATTCCGAGACTCAAACAGCCCTGTTGAATGCAGTTGGATCGTTATTGGATTGTGATGTTATTGGTTTGAGCAATACTTCTCTTGTCTGTAGTTTGGGAGTATATTTTTGTTGATTTGTGTTGCCATGACAAAGCTTGTCCTGTTACGTTTAGATGAGTGTGCATGTGTATATCTGTATGTATGTTTTTATGTTGCAAGTGGCAGCCCTAAGGGTAAGGTCAAACTGCAAAGAGGTGCTCTCAAGAGACCATATTTGTGAGGTCTTTCAAAGATGACCAAAGCTTAGTTATACCTTTTTACCCATTGTGTGTCTGTCTGTGTGAGAAAGAGTGTGAGAGTGTGTGTATGAAACAATGTGTGTGCAAAAATGAGATATCAAATGTGCTGTCATTTCAGTAAAAAGAGAAATAAATCGGTATCTGGTTTTCAACAACACTTAGTGTGGGAGTCTGCTTTCAGTTTCTGGATGGCATCCAACACTCAATGGCACTTGAGTGAAAATCTCTCCCTCTCACTCTCTCTCACTCCCTCTGTCTTTCTCACTAGCATACTCTCATATTCCCTTCTTCCCATTCAAATGCTCTGTGATAATAATCTAAAATGAGTTTTGATGATGTGTATTCATGCATTTACACACAGGAAAAATAGTCTATTCCGTCATCAACAAAAGTGTGAGTCTGTGTGTATGTGAAAGCTATCCCAGATGGCATTCACTGAAAGAGCAGCTAAATGAAAAGGCCAAGCTTCAAGCTCTCACCAGGAGCCAAGCTGGGCTGTCTTACACACACAAAGACGTCATAAAGTGCCCATTGGGAGCTGAAGACGTCTTCTGCTCTATCCCTCAATCCTCTCAGCTGTTGAACTCTCAAGTTTACAGACAGCTTTACATCCTGAATGCAGTCACCCTGCCAATCCAACACTTTTACCTCAAGCTGCTTCAGTAATATACAAATATATAACACACGGCCAAAGCAAACAGCCGCCTGTGACGTCAGCTTACCACCAGCCTGACATTCAGGTTGGCGTGAAGATCAACACACGGCGTGAGATCAACACTTATTATAAATGAATTCGGCAGGTCGCCTGCTCTAGACGACGTATGAACTAGGTGTGTCTTATGAGCTTTGGGGTTTGAATTGCATTACATCAACGGCTTGCTGCCCTATTGGTTACTGTATGAGTGCGCAAATAGTGCCCCCTCACCAGCCCACTTGCCATCTGGGGCCTTACTGGCTGAAGGCCATGCCTGTCAACAGTGAGACACAATGGACTGGCTGAAGTAGGAGGGGCCAGGACCCTGTCATCTTCGCAGTAAGCTGATAATTGATGAATATTAATGGAAGTCGCGAGTGAGTCACTCGCTGAATGAATGAAGGGTCTGAGGGAAGGAGTGAGGGAGAAAGAGGAGGAGGAGGATTAAGAGGGGCAAAGGGGTGACGACAAACTTTTTTATGCGCTCGAAGTCGGAATTCGTCAGAGTGACGAGAGATGGGAGATGTGAAAGTTCCACCCCCACGTGAAACGTATTGTTGATGCCACACAATAGGGTGAGAAAACTCATCACATACTCGGGTTGTTTTCCAGTTAATGATGCCAAACGTGCAAACTTCTAAGTTTGAAACTACAATTTTTTTGAGTTGTAGAGTCTGGAGTTTGACTGACTGGTCTGAATGTGGGGACAAGTACACACACAGCCAAACACCATGCACACAAAGCATGGAAATGAATGCATGCTTCTACATTCACATGTACAAAAAATGTGTAAGGGTATAAATTTGGCTTGCTTGCTCATTGCTTTCTAGCACTGAATTTATTTCTGTGTTGTTCTATTTGGGCATTAAAATAATTTTGGCATTTTTAATATCTCAGTCTGTCATACATCTCGTTGCCTGCCTTCCTGCCTGCCTGTCTGTCTGTCTGTCTGTCTGTCTGTCTCTCCCTCTCTAAAACACATTCCCTTATTTTCACACACACCTCTCCTACTGCTGTCTCTCTTTGCTTTGCGTCAGCAGTGCCGTTCTCAACATATCTTCTTTCTGCCTTCCCTTCTTTTTGCAGCTACACCTTCCTCACCTCTCTCTCTCACTCTCACCCGCCATCTATCACCCTGTCGCCACTTCATTAGTTGCATTATGTTGTCTTCTTTTTTCCATTCTGTCTTTTTTATTATGCTGAAAGATTGACCTCTGTGATTTGATGGGATAGCAGAGGTTTCTGTACTCTATCTCTTTGTCTTCAGGGCTTAATTACATGTGTTCAAAGCTTGGGGCTGCAGCGCTTTGTCAAACCATGAGTCAACATCGATCTGTTTTTGAGCACTCATGCTTTTGATCACTTTCTCATTATCTGTGCATGTTGGGTGTGTGTGTGTGTGTATGAGTGAGTGAGTGAGTGAGTGAGTGAGTGCATTTCCCCGTCTGATGTGGTGAGACCGCTGAGAGAAAAAGAGAGAGCAAGAGACAGAAGCCATATTTGAGTGGGTGTCATTTTTTAAACAAAAAGTCTGAATGTCCCTGTGCTATGTTTTTACTGTTTCACTCTGTTGCACAAACTGCTCTTATCTCTCAGTGTCTTCTGTTTCATTCTCTCTAAATCGGACCCTGACCAAAATAAATGGGAAAAGAAGGAACATTAGAGACAGTGCGGGAAAGGCGTCTACAAATGGAGAGAGGGAGAAAAGAAGAGGCGGAGTGAGAGAAGTGAGAAATTTGAGTCACATTCTTGGAAGGCTTAATTGTTGCAAACATTTGGAGAGCTTATGAAGTGATAATAACACACACACACACACACACACAGTATCACATTCTCTGTGTGTTCCACTTGTCCTGCAGAGAGGCAGACGGTTTTAAATGGGGTGCGTCATCACTCATCACTGGACCTGTAGAGTGTTCACGTGTCTCCTCCGCTCGTGCGCCTCACACACACAGTGTATGTAGGCATATGAGACACAATGCACAAATGAATTGCTTCTCCTGTGCACCTCCTCTCAGAATGTGTCCACACAGTTTAGGCAGGGATCTAAGGTCAATTAGACAGTTGATTAAGCCAGTGCCGGTGGGGACTGTGAGGATGGTGATGATTGTACTCTCCTTTATTTAAATGATGTTCTCCCCATGAGGAAAACACTTATTTCCTCAAATGCTTCAGCTTTCAAATAAGAACAGGGCAGGATGGGAAATTTCCCTAAGGACATCAACACTTCAATTTCATTTTACTGATCGCTAGAAAAGAAAAATACTACCCAATATTGATACTTATTTGTTTCCAATCTAGCATAAATCAGACATTTCCAATTTTTAAGTATAATCATTTGATTTTTAAAACATTTTCAAACCATAATTTTTTGAGAAAATACTGTTTTGGATGGAACCCAACATTCTGTTTTTAATAGACCAGTTCACCTATATGAACTTTATCAGTTACATAATAAAATATTACTCACATAAAATATTACTGATGGTATCAATGCATAAAAGTCAAATAAAATAAAGAAAGTGGTGGTGTTCCATGGTATATGAAATTTGAGCTAGCAGCAGCTTTGTAGGTATTTCAAACTCATTTTCATCATCTGTTTTCAGTTTAACATTTTTATCGGAACAGTGAGCCATTGTCACCTGGTGATACTTGAGTTGAATATATGTGATTTCCCCACTGTATAAATTACAGTTTTAAGTGTGATGTACTGAATTTCACAGAAATGAATTGTATGCAAGTTTACTCAAGGAAAATGTAAGGGTTACAATTATTTTGGATAATGCCTACTTTAAATCTATATGAAAATAGCTGCCTTAACACAATACCCAATATGTTCTTCTGTAACTAAGCTATTAAAAGGAACTCAATGTAAAATTGTTTTCAACAAAGACAATTAACAACAAAAATATGTATTTATCCTCTGTTTCTTTTTTCCCCACAAGAAGATCAACTAAAGAAATGTTTTTCTCAAATATTTTCCATAGTGCAGCAGGTGGAGTCTGAAGTAACCATGTACATAAATAAGCAATTTGGACACTTTCAGATCTTTTAACAAACATAAAATGCAGCATCTGTAGTGTATCCGAGAATAAAACTCAGATTGTTGACACTGGGGACAGTTTCAATAGTGTCACAGTGTTACTAATAACTAGGAGGCAACTAAAATTAAGAGGGTAAAAGTTGAGATTAAAAATTCTGTTGGAAATTTCTGTTTAAAGCCTTAACTAACGACTTACGACTTTGGAAATTCATTTGGAACAGGCAACATAGTTTCCGCTAACAATTACTCCAAAAAATGTCTGGACGTGGTGAAGTTACAGTCAAAGTAAAAAGTATGTGAACCCTTTAGAATTTTGTGGTTTTCTGCATGAATTGGTCATAAAAAGTGATCTGATCTTCATCTAAGCCACAGGTACTGATATACACAATGAGCTTAAGCCAATAACACATAAAAAGTTCTACTCTGTCATGTCTTTATTACACAAACATATTCAGCATTCTCAGTGGTAGTGGAAAAAGTAAGTGAACCCTTAGGTTTAATAACTGGTTGACCCTCCTTTGGCAGCAGTGACCTCAACCAGGTGCTTCCTGTAACTGCAGATCAGACCTGCACATCATGTGGGGGGAATTTTAGGGATTTCTTCCCTGCAGAACTGCCTTAACTCTTCCATATTCTTTGGTTGTCTTCTGGGTACTGCTCTCTTCAAGTCATTCCACATCATCTCAATAGGATTGAGATCGGGGCTCTGACTGGGCCACTCCAAAAGGTGGATTTTGTTCCTCTGAAGCCATTGTGCTGTGGATTTGCTGCAATGTTTGGGGTCATTGTCCTGTTGCATCACCCAGCCTCTTCAAAGCTTCAGTTGACGGACAGACATTCTCACATTTCCTAAAGAATTTGCTGATAAATTTGGAAATTCATTTTCTCCTCAATGATGGCGAGCTGTCCAGGCCCTGATGCAGCAAAGCAGGCCCAAATCATGATGTTGATATGCCTTTTTACGCCAAATGAAGTTCCGCTTGTTCCTCCCAAATAGTTCAATTTTAGTTTCATCACTCCACAAAACATTTTCCCAGTACCGTTGTGGGGTGTCCAAGTGCTCTTCGCAAACTTCGGGCGTGCTGCAGTGTTCTTTTTGACCGCAGTGGCTACCTTCTTAGTGCTGTGCCATGGACTCCTTCCTTGTTCAGTGTTTTGTGTATTGTTGATTCATGAACACAGATGTTAGACAGTTCCAATGACTTCTTCAAGTCATTCGCTGTCACTCTAGGATTCTTCTTTACCTCAAAGATGACTTTGCGTTGTGCTCTTCGGGTCATCTTGGCAGGGTGCCCACTTCTAGGCGTAGTAGCCATAGTACCAAATTGTCTCCATTTATACACAACTTGCCTAACAGTAGACTGATGAATATGTAAAATCTTTGAGATGACTTTGTAACCCTTTCCAGCCTTATGTAAATTAACAAGTCTTGATCGTAGGTCTTCAGACAACTCTTTTGTGCAAGGAATGATTCCCATCTGGATATGCTTCTTGTCAAAAGCCCAAATTCTAAATTTTCAGTGGTTTTTATCAGTGGTGGAATGTATTTGTACTTTGTTACAGTACTTAAGTAAATTTTGACATATCTGTACTTTACTTAAGTAAAAATAATAATGCATACTTTTTATTTTACTCCATTACATTTTGCTGCAATTATCTGTACTTTCTACTCCACTACATTTCTACAATTTATGCTGTTAATTGTTACACTTTATGAGCACAATTTCCCCAAAATCTTGCATGAAAAAATAGTCAGCCTACTGATTGCGTTCTGGCCTTGTTTGCCATTGCAAACCAATCTGGTGGCTTTATTAGCTCCAATGATGGCATAGCGCACGTCTAGTAGCAGCACGAGCAGGTAGAGTGGCTTGATTTCAAGAAGACGAGACATTCAACAGTCATTCAACAGACATTCACAGTATTGCAGAGTGCACGCACAATATGCACACCAAACTTTCCAATACACACACACGAGCAGTGACATCGGTAGAGGCATAAGTCAGTATATCTACATTCTTTTACAAAATGGCACAGCCCAGACGTTGAGACAACCCATTGCATGAGTACTTTTACTTAAAAAAATACTTTTAAGTAAATTTAAAGTAAGTGCTTAGTACTTTCACTTAAGTAGGATTGTTGATGTAGCACTTCTACTTTTACTTGAGTACATATTTTGCAGGATATTTGTACTTTTACTTAAGTACTGAACCTCAGTACTTCCTCCACCACTGGTTTTTATCAACCAAAGTCATTCTAGGCCACACTCCTGAACTCGTTTCATTAGATGGACTCCAGGTGTGCTAAATTCTGACTGCAATGAGCTTTTTAAAAAGTCATTAGCTTGGGGTTCACTTACTTGTTCCAACCTTCACTTTCACAGTTTGAATTATTAATACGATATGGTCAAAAATACTCTGAAAATCTGTGTATCTTTAGTTATAGGACAATGTGTGTTTTATATGGGATTTAGACATAAATGTAGAAAATTCCAACGGGTTCACATACTTTTTACTTTGACTGTATTTTGACATTTTAGCACCCATTTTATTTAATTGCTTGTCACACATCAACATAGCAGACCCATGTATTTGCACGTGAGCATTATAAAGCTAATAGTGGGCAGTTTTGACAAGCTGAGGTCTGAGAAATTACTAGATTTTCAAGCACTTTCATATTTTATATGCCAGGGTACGATTTTTTGCTGTTGTTATTTCTCTCCTGGATTTAAAATTTTACTGAAGCAAAATTACTTTTAAAAACATCTGAAAACTGCAACATCCCTGCACTTGAAAATGCATTTTTGCCCAATAAAAACTTATTTTGTAAAGATTGGAATTATGTTGTGCACCAAACCATTAATAAATAATAAGTAAAAATTTCCCTTTTGCAAACTGCTGTAAATGTGGTGAAAATCAGACATGACTGTAATATATGGATAAAAGAAAGTGATTACACTATTACACATCTATCATGAAACCAGTATCTTGATTTAGTTTCTTCTGCCCATGGTTCTACACAATGACACTGGATGACTTTTACCACAATGCTACCATTGTGTTTAAATAAATAACTCACACAACTTCCAACTCTTTAAGACAAATATTTAATGCCTCATTATTCATGGGGCAAATGAAATGAACTTCACAGCGTTAATTCCTTAAAACACATTTATTCCTCAAACAGAATATGTGGCTGTTTAAAAGTTTATTTACAGTAACATTAAAAGATTTTTTAAGGGTCGACATACTTCTCTCATTTGTGTATTTTCAGCGACTCGTATATGTCGTCTCATATATATTTAGCAGTGAAACAAGAAGTCATGGACAAGTTTCAAGTGTTAATAATCATGTTCTCAGAAGAAAGATAATAACATAAGAATGGGACCAAATATTTTACTGATATTATATTTTATATTTATTAACATTTATAAGCCTTTTTACATCTTTACCATAGTGCCAGTGGTTCTATAGGAAGTATATAAGGAAGACTGCAATCCAAGACAATTTGCAAGATGCTTTCTTATGTATTCTGCACTTCTTAGCTTCTGAACACAGAGCTATTCTCGGCTTGATACTTGTTAGGTAGTGAATCACTTACAATTACATAGAGGATATAGCCAAAAGCTTGTGAACATCTGCCTATTTTTATCATAGGGAACATCCCAGATACTCTACAATTCCATTGTTGCCCAAGTGCCAGGACTAGTAAGGGATTTGGACACTCTTCTGTGGTTCCTTGTGCTGGACATGCAAGTGACTTAAGTGAGTGTGTCATTGTGAAAACACCACAGCACAGCACACAGTGCACCAGGACGAAACCTGTGTCCTATGCATTTGACCCATCTGTGAAGGAAAAGTTGGCAGCTGACATAGGCAGGTGCCAGGGAGCAGTACCTCAGTGGTACCTTAACCGGTCCAGAATTTGAACCAGTGACCTTTCGAGGACAAAAATTACCTGAGCCAAAAGTGCTGCATCATCACTATCTGCACGTTTGCATGGACCCTGCTATTCTACACCAGTCTTATCATATGGAACCAGCAGGACAGGAACAGTTTCTTCCTCATTACTACAGGAGGTTTTTCCTTCCTTGCCACTTTCATCCAAGGAGGCTCGGAGTTGGTGAATTGATAAATATGCTTTCTGACAATGTCTCTTTTAAAAAGAAACATAACATTAAAATAAAATTCAAATGAATTGAATTGAATGTATGTTGTGTAGTGATTTTAGGCCTCTTAGCATTCAAAACCCAATTCATGGAGTTCCAGTGCACAACTTTTGTGCTGATTCTAATTCCAGAGACCTCTGAAGGGATGCAACAGAAGACAGATCGTTTTTACAGCTTCAGCACTCTGCAACTCATTCTGTGAGTTTAAATGGTTGAACACTTTGTGACTATGTTGTTATTGCTCCTAGAGGTTCCCACTTCATAATAACAGCACTTATACTTGACCGGGTCAAATCTAACAGAGCAGTAATTTCACATAGTGGCACTCAGTGATAGAGTCATGTTTAAGGTCAATAAGCTAGTGACCAGCCCTACTTTTAGTGGTGATTAGTGGAAATTGCACTGCCATGTGCTGGATTTTATGCACCTGTTAACAAAGGGTGTAACAGGCTCTTTGATTAGCTAAAGTGTTCAGATAATTTTGGCAATATATTGAACTTGTATAAGTGCATCGGGAAAAATTACAATCGTTTTTTATAAACATCAACAGACTGGTCCTACACAACACTTCATTACTCAAAAAGTTTGCTTTAGGGATTTAAAATAAGACCGTGGCGCTAAATTCAGGGTAAGCTTAGAGTTAGCTTTACTGGTAAAAGATAGGTTGGTAGTTAGGTGTTTGGGTAAGACAAATACATTTTAAATGGAGTTGTATCATCCTTTTATGCACAGAATTTGCTTGAGTGGACAGCTGTACATAGGTTTAGTGTCTCATAAGTGTCCACTGGTTTAATATCTCCCTTTATGTCTCCTAATTCATTCATACAAGGGTTAAAAAGCATATGACATGTAAAACATAATACATAGATTAAAACACAATTTCAAAATGAGCTCTTACAATGAATCATGTTCATTTGAGACCTGTTTAGCTCAAATATACTCAAAACATGCTAACTGAATACATTCAACACTGTTATTTTACTTTTCATGCTTTTCGATACATTGTTTGAATGTCTAGATTATTTTTTCTTCAAGTTGATCAGCAGATGAACTTTGAGTGTAAAGGGTTTGGGTTAGTTTATGATATATTTCAACCAAATAATGGAAGCAAAGGGCAATGTCTATTAAATGCCACTCATTAAACTCTGTTCTCATTTACATAAAATCTGAATGTTTCCATCCAATGGTTACACTTTTCTGAGCTAAGAATAGGTAAAGTCAAAAACTTCTTCCACATCCATTGTCATGACTATTACTGATGATTCACTTTTTAGCACTGATTCGCATTTAATACTTAATTCGCATTTAAAACATCTTTATTTTTTAGAATAATATTGATTGTTTTATACGAAGACAGACTGACTTACATTGACTTAAGCAGAAATCTTTTAACACTTGCAACTTTTTAGTAAAATGTTGTTGGTCAGTATGAATATAAGATGGAAATATCTCATTTTTACAAGGAAATTAAATTTATAATTTATTCCATCATTTAAGCAAACATCCATTATATCAGTATTCAGTAAATTAAAGCGTGTTAAACGTCTTTCGGGTTGGTGACAAATGACTTCTCCTCCCAGCGTCTAAACAATCTCATACCTTAATCTATTAATACAACTGCTCACATTTACTTTGAAAGTGCTGTATGGCAATTAATGTAAATGCTATGGGAGTATAGATAACACCTACTTTAAGTTCATCTGGGACGGACTAGACAAAAAATTAATGTTAGTATACACTAGATTGATGACTATTAAATGACTATAAAATGTTAAAAATGAACATTTGAGGTGTCCAGTCACTGAAAACCTAATTTACAGTTTGATCATTTTCCAACATGACACACACCTTAGATAGCCTGCAATACATTTTCATGTGGATTAGTAAAGTAGTAGATTGGAGGCCAGGAAACACTGTAGTACTGTGTGTAATGCTTTGGTACTGCTTTTTATTATGTAAGAACTGTACATCAGCAGGCATCATTATGCTGATTTTGCCCGCACAAGCACAGTCTGTGTCTGCTTATGATGTTGGGGATGAATGCGTATGCTCTAGGTATCACATCACCACTGGGTGTACTTAGTGAGTTATTGTCTTCATCTTTGTGTGTGTGTGTGTCTGTGTCTGTGTGTGTATATGAATATGTATATGTGTCGATGGAGCAGGGGGTGATTTATAGTCTGTATGACGAAAAAGTCATAGGAATGTAGGCTTGGGCTCTTGTGTGTTTTGTAACGCCATCAGTGGCGTAGGGGCAAACTCCTCTCCTCTCCTTCACGAATCTGGGAGTGACTATTTATAACCCCTCGCCAGACAGTGGAGCACGAGAAACATGAATGGAGGAAACGTCAGTCCTTCTTTCTCACTTCAATTCTGCCAAGCCCTACATTCTCATTATGCAGTCATCCCCATTCATAAAACATTCATTACTCTACAACACATTTGTATGAATTAATCATTCGTCCCACAACTTCCTCTTGTGGTTTTTATAGCCTATATACTTATTTATAGCAAATATATGCACTTATTTATCATTTATAGTGATGATTTATTTAAATAAATGGAAAAGAATCACAGTATCATATATATTTTTTTATCATTTAGTCAGTTTTTAGCCATTATTAGCTTTTGTTTATTCATGTATCAAGTCTTCATTGGTCTAAATCTTGGTTATGCTTCCTTTTTCTGTAATTTTAGTAGATTAGCAGCAGAAAAGTTATATGTAGTCTGTGTCTCTTCCCTTGTACTTTTCATTCATGACTTTCTTCCCACACTTATCCACCTTTTCTCCTCTTTGTCCCTTGTCTCCCATTTATTGCCCCCTTTTTTGCCCTAATACTCCTACAGCTTTATTTTTGTACCACACGCAACTCGCTGAGTCAAAAATAGAATGGGACAAGTGTGGAGTTGAGTCCCAAGATGATCACTGATCTCAAATCATCACTCTCAAAATGGCTGCTTGGAGGATGACTCACACGCCAGCTTACTTCATTCATCTGCTCTGCAGTCTGTTAGTTTGTCAAACCCCTGTTTCAGGTTTTTCTCAAGTATGTTCTCACCATATAATTTAAGGAATTTAATTCTCTTACTGTTCCTAATTAAGTCTTGCCTCAGTTGGTCTACATATTAACAGAAGTAGCATATGGCTTTGTTAGAATACATGTTGTGTACAAGAAACGGCCGTGATTCTTAGACCACAAAGGTAAGGCAACCTGAACAGGGACTACTCTGTATGACTCATCCGTTTGTGGCTGGAGAAAAAAAGAATCAGCATTAGGACAACACCCATTTTTTGCTGTTCAGTTTGGATTTGTCTGTAATGGTCTTGTTGATGCCCCCAAGTGACTGTTATGTAGAACTGCAATTCCTTCATTTATTAATATCTCTCACTAACATCTGTCTTCATTCAAGGAAAGGTCTTTAACAGTGCTATCCTTTTGTCTGATTCAACAAGTTTAATTACCTATATTTGGCAAACATTTTTTCATCAGTGCATGTAATATAATGTTAATTGCAGTAATAAATCAGAATATGCAGCAGCTAATCACGACCCTCTAAATTGCTAATTAAAGTAAATTTATTTGGGATTAGAGTCCAACACTTTTTTACACTATCCATCTTAGTACAAACCTTTTCCTTCTGCAGGACAAATATATAGCATTCTGCATTTTCTTTGTGTGAACATTTGTGTGTTGTTGAGTGGGCATTTTGAGGATGTTAGACTATAAAGAGTGCTGGGAAATGATCTGTACAAGACATGAATGTTTAGATGTCGTTCTGGTCAAAGCTCTATACAAAAGTAAAAGATGAGATTTCTCATATTTCAAACTGCTGCTGCCTCCTTGAGGTCAGTGATGGAACATCCAGTCAGTAGGGGAATGCTAAATATCTATACTGGAAATTACATGTACAAAGGCTTGCGTGTGCGTGGAAGGCAAATACTGTAAACCAGCCTTAATGTGTTTAGTCACCTTGGTGTTTATTTAAAACGTTGGAAAGTCCTGGAAAGTATCACCATATCACAGAATACTATATCATTATATCACTATACAAGATTTCATCATATCAAACAAAATTTAGTCACTCCTGATATAACTAATATTTATAACCCTGCACTTAGAAAGAATTATAACATTTGTAATATCTCTCATTTGAATTGATCTTACACAAAAAGAAACCAAATAAACATTAAAATACCTTTATGACAGACAACAGATGGCAGACAAAAACAGGGGTTACAAACACGTAAACACAGGTGTAAAACCTCAGGATAGATAAAGCAATTCTGTTATTCATGTTGTTCTCCCTCAGTAGGAGCTTTATGTAGCTAATTTAAAAAATGAAGGCCCGATTCACACAGTCTCCTGAACAGCTGATTTTAAGATGTGTCTGCTACTTGAACTCTGTGAAAAATTTGTGTGGACTCTAACCCAAGGTGCTGTTAATTTGTGGTTTCTGAATCTAGTAATGCTAATGAACTCATACTCTGCAGCAGAGCTAACACTTGGTCTTCCTTTCCTGGGGCAGTTCTCATGAAAGCCAGTTTCATCATAGCATTTGATGATTTTTGTGACTGCACTTCAAAGTTCTTGAAATTTCCTGGATTGGCTTACCTTCACGTCTTAAAGTAAAGACAGACTGTCATTTCTCTTTACTTAGATGAGTGGTTATTGCCATAATGTGGATTAGAATAGTAGCTGAATAGGGCTGTTCACTGTATTGAACTGTGTGCCAACAATATGCACTGGATATATGGCTCTCTGCTGTGCAGGAATCAATAAATACATGAAGGAACACCAAATGCAGCCCTTATTTACCCTCAGACCACAGTGGCATTACATTCTCAGAGCAGACAGGCACCACCACTTTCTAGTGAACAGAAGACAGATGACACATCTCGTTAGTTATGAAGCTTGCCATAACAACTGATGCCGTCTAAAGTCAGAAGCCTATTATAAATCGTATTTATAAATCATATCAACAACAAAAACATACTTAATGCCAAAAAATAATGCATGAACAGGAATAAATTCATAACAAATATAGGTTAAAGTTTTAATGACTGGGGCCCCAGATTTAAGTAATGTAAATTGGTTTTCCTCTTATTAACACCATCTGACATGACATGATAACAGACCAAGAATTGGTTATAAAGCTTTATAAACTAATAAACTTATTATTGAGCAAAAAAAATAAATATGTGGTTGTGCATAATACTGCAGAGCTATATGCTCCATGGCTGAAATAAAAACAACAAAGATTTAATTGTTCAAGTAGAATTTGGCATGCTGAAATGTGAGAATGTGAGAAAAAGTGAAACATTATGAAACCAGTTATGTTCTTGTTGATTGACTGTGCTTTTGCATCTAAATAACTGTTTAAGTGATTGTTATTGTGAACACAGCACACCACACAGTGCACCAAAACAAAATGTGATCTGTGCAATTAACCCATCTCTGAAGTGGGCAGTTGACGTGCAGCACGCAGGGCACAGTGCTTGGAACAGTACCTTGTTTATGGGTACCTCAGTGGCACATTTACTGGTCCAGGACTTGAACCGACGATCACTAGGCCAACTTTCTAACAGTTACGCTAACCATCTAAAACTCTTTCAGATAGAATATATATTTTTTTACATTCTGTAAATCACATTTTACAGAACAGTTCTTTACTTCACATTACTTTACATTACACTGCAATAACTTATGTATCTGTCTCCATTATATCCTGGTCAAGTGAGGAAATCAATTATGCAAAAAGCTGGTAATTCGCCAAAACTGCATGTCCGACTACTCTGTCTAATAACTAATAGTACATGTGAACTGATGTTTGGCGAAAAGGAAGCAGTGATCGACAACTGGTTAATATTGATCACTTGCTGGTTATTGTTCGTTGTCTGCTGATCAAACTGGTCAAATGTACAAAACATCTTAAGCTTCTTTACTAGGATGATTTAGCAGCAAATCCATCGAAACACAGCTTAAGCTGATCACAAGTAAAATGGGTCTTCATATGCTTGTGACTAAAATAAGCTAAACTCAGCTTTCTGTGTGGCCCAGTTCTATTTTGTAAATCATGAGGTATCCTAACGTTAAGAATGACACTATTGCATTCCATTGAGCCACTATGCTTCTAATGCTTATATTTAGGGCATTCTTTGACTATTATTTGATTTTTGATCACTCCTTGTCTGTTGTGTTATTGGGTATGAGCAGACAAGGGAGTGTCTTGAGTAATATGTTTAGGCATCTGTCAGTCATTATGCTTATAATGTTGTGTGTTTGTTTTGTAGATTTGTGTTATTTGCTCCAGAAGGTGGTGTGACAGATGTTCATCAGCTTTGCGGGGATATTGGAGTGGGTGTCCGGGTGTGGGTGCAGGGTGGGCTTATCTGCAAAACTCCTGCTGTCTCTCTCTAATCCTTGGCGTTAAGTATACACACACGCACACGCACACCACTGTATTTTTATGTCAGTATGTCAGTTACCCCTTATCGAGCCACTCATAGTTGCTATTCATTACAGACTGGCATGATTAAAGCAGAAGGGACATCATTTCATGCGCGCGTGTTTAAACATTTCAATCTTATTTTTACTGGGGGTATGAGTGTCGTCTCTAAAGACGCGGCGCGCTCCGATTTCTCAGAATCAAAATGTTCGTGGTGTGAGTTCATAAACTCGTCGAAACGCGCTTCCCGCATCTCTCATTGGTGGCGATGATCCGATTGATTGTCATTCCCCGCAAATGGGATTATAGGGGGGCGGGGTCACAGTTTGGAGCTCGTGGACCCGAAGGCTGTGGACGGTGAAAAAATGCACTGGCTTAGGTGAGAAAGTGTAGCTAGCCTTGGGCTAACTGCAGCGTTAAAAAAAATAATAAACTAGCAATACCGGTTGTTTATGAAGCCGTTTTGGATGACATGGGCTCCAGATATCAGACCGAACTGAACCGGCGAGGGCATTTTCTCGAAGAGGACTGCCACCAAGACGCGGAATAATTCCAACCTTGCTCCTCAAGTTGTGAGGCTAACTCGGCTAATAGGCTAGCTAGCTACTTCAACCAGCCATTCAGAGACCCGCCACCCAAAGATTTAAGCCGATGCCTAATCTCTTAGACGGGGAGACCGTCTGTCCCACTCCCTGTCCCATCAACAAGCGACGTGTGGGGATGTGGAAGAACTGACAGGTAGGTCTCCATTCGTACTTGCTATTTAAGCAGCCCGAAAATGGGCGAATGGCTACATTTATGCTAAACTAGCCGATGGCTTTTCGGCTCTGTTCGCGTTAACGTACTAACATTCTAAGTAGTATGAACCCTTATTTTCAGGTCCCTACTTTAGCGCTGCGCCTATTTTGACATACTTTTTAGTGCAGTAGTATACGGTTTCGGACGTAGTCTTCTCGGCAGCTTGACAGAAAGCTAGGCTAACTCCTCACCTGGCTGGGATTTACTATATATTTAGCAAAGTTGGCTAACAAGGTAACGTTACCTAGCTAACATTAGCTGCTGGCGAGTTTTCAGCCCAATTACTGACCCAATTATTGATCAATTCACGGTGTTTTCGGCGTGTATATCTCATTTTCCATCATGTCGTTAGACCTTGGGGTTTGTAATATCATTAAATATAAGCGTGTTAGAATACGCTTCAGTTGAATTAGCTCGATAGACCTGAAAAATAATGTAGCCTGCGTTAGCTAGCGTAGTATTTTTCGTCAGCCATGTATGTGGTTATCGTTTTTTGAGAATCATGCCGCACCTATTTTGATCGACGCCCCTGTGTGGCACTTTAACCCTGCACGTCTTCGTTTGGCAGTTTTTATGGGACTGGCGATAAACTGTTAGAATGGGATTGAGTGTTTTCCCCACCCAGATGGGCCACGTTTGCTCACCGGGCTCTGCCACGGCGCTTCTCCCGAGGAGAATGCGGCCGAGACGGAGACGCTGCAGCGCGGCTCCGCTCCGGGCCCTGCTCGCTGAAAACCGGAGCTGCAGTGAAGAAACACACCCAAAACGACACGATCAGTGGGGCGAAGAACGCGAAAAAAAATCTTTACGGTCGAATAAATGTGCAGTTTTGAATATAAAACAATCCTCTAGCCTTATAACTGTTATTGCAAATGAACCATTTTGCCAAATCTTATAAGATTTTGGTTTTATAACGCGCCAGTTGGCCAGTAGTCTGCGGTGTGTTAGGTATTATAGACTGGCGTTTTGGACATATCCTTTTTGGAGCTAGGGTTTCATTTATCATGCACTGGTACGTCATGTATATTTTTGAGAAAGGGATTTGTAATATTTAAATGTATTTTTGCCAGTGTACCTTATGCATGGCATTGCTGCAGAAGAGAACCACTACACCCAACAGCTGATACTGCTCTGTCTAGATCTTCCTGATGGTGTCGGGCTTTAGAACTATACTATAATCCTCAATTAACTGTATTTTTACAATGCTCATCTGCGCCAGTAAGAAAGATGTTGAAAATTGCTTTCTGTCAAGTTCATGCATCGCCGTTATCACACAGGCGTTCTCCTCTCAATACATCAGTAGTCTCGCATATTCACTTGAATAACAATAAAGACATCTTAGAAAATGAATGTGTGGTTTATGACTGTGTTGTTTGTAAAACCCGTAATGGAGTAATCTTTTATATGTAATGTGTTTTTGATGACAGGTTTCTGTATATTGCCCAGACTTGTATACTGCAGCTCTTTCCATGTCATATTTCAGTAATATCTAAAATAGCAAAAGGCTTGCCCAACATGTTTTTGAGAACATATTTTTATATAGTTAAACTTTATAGTTATGTATGGAGTAATTTTATGGAGGAGTAAGTGTATCCCATCATGTATATTCATAGATTGAATATACATATAGATAGTAGTTGTTGCCTTAGTTTGTTCAATTTTTTGACAATGAGCAAAGATGGGTAGTTAAGATTTGTCTTGTTAAATATTTTTGACTGGTTCCAGAAATGTAGATATTCAGTCTTCCTTCTTAGGACATGAATCGTGATGGATTACATTAATTATTTCATTGAAAAAATTAACTTATACATGCCGTAATATGTGGTGCTGTGTGACACGCACAGGTGTTTTGATGTGTCTAAGTGACCTTGCAGCTGAAGTGTGACAATATCCCAGAGCAGTGAAGCATGCTAGATGTAAAACGGTTTGCGAGTTCTTCTCCCTCTAGAGTGCTGGAATGGTGTGAGTGCTTTTGTGTGTCTTGCTACCTCCCCACACTTTGCACGAACACACACACACACACACACACACACATATGCGTTCACACCCTAGAGGTGACTGTGTGAAGATCTTATATCTTGAAAAAAAAATTAGGTTATAGGCTTTAATTAATTGCACTTAGTGAGATTTGGGTTGAAAACACTCAAGCTGTCTTTCATTTTTTACATCAGTAGTTATGTATCACTGTGAAAATTGTATCAGTATAGGATCCACTTTGACTAAAGTAATGTATTGCTTTTTCTCTTATTTTGCTTTCAGATAAAACTGTCACCGATCCACATACTTCACCACAACTTCAAGAAAAAGCCATTGCTGGACTGGAGAATTTGTGTATTGTACCTGCTTCCCCTTTCAGAGTATTACTCATACTCACACGCTCATAAAAACTGTAGATATGGCCAAAGTGACTCTCTTGGAGCTGCATCTTTTTACAGTGCTTATGTAATGCTCTGTCGTTTGCCAAGAAATGACAGCTGGCCCAAACACAGCCACATACAAGTCACTTGTGGAAAGATACATTTTTGAATTTACTTCCCACCATTTTTACACTCACCTGAGTGTCTTGACATTTTTCTGGAGCTCCACTGTTCCACTGACCTGAATCTTCAGTTGCAGGGTGGAGTTCCAAGACAGGGCAGTGAGGATATAAATCTGTGTTTGAGGCAGTGCTATGCCCCAAAGTTTGCTTATCGTTTTTGCTTTTCTTCCTGTTTTTGTAGATGCTTATCTCCTATAGAGCACCCGCTCAGCTTGGTTTTTACGAGAAAATCTCAGGCTGAATGTGAGCACTAACTTTTAGACTGCTTATACCTAATTCTAGACCTTTTTGTTCTGAAACAAGCATGCTTCTACAGGATTGGAAGCACTTCTGTATGGTAAAGTGCAATATTACGCATGTTAAATGAAATGAAAAAAATACATTTTTATGTTTCTTGAGTGGCCCAAAAGATAAACATTTGGCAACTGTTTTATTTGCCAACATCACGGAACAGTTTACATCACTGGGGGGGGAAAGCAGAAAACACTAAATCTACACGGTTATATTTTATTATTATTTTTAAATTTTTATATCTGCTTTTTCCCCTTTAAGTTTTAGGCTTTTTAAAACACTTTTCTTACCAAACATCACACCGTCTGCATAAACATTGAAAGCTTTAAAGTATCCTGCAAGGTCACACACATCTATCAGAAAGCTCAGTGAGCTGATATTTCCAAGGCAAGGAGTGAAATTGGTTAAATTGGAGCATTTCTTTTCTACCTCTTAAGTTGCAGACCAAATTCTTTTTTTGTTTATGATTATTAAATTTCATATGCAGGGAGTGTTCATTAATCAACTATAAACGGCGCAAGACACTATTTTAAAGTGATTTTTATGTTTCTTTTTGAATGACTTTGTTCTTTAGTTGCTTTCACCAAAAAAACTTGAGCCATATTATTTTTTAATGTACTGTTTTTTATAGTTGTAGTTAAAAGACTTTGTTCAGTTCTTTTATAACAGTGCTATTCTAAAAGAGACCAAAAGAGAGTTTTTACCCCGAATGCCCCAAAGTGAGCTATTTCTGTCATCTTGAAATCTGAAAAAGCCAAGCACAGTCCACGTCATTTAGTCTGCATTTTCATATCTGTATCCCCAAACTTCAGTCTCAAATGATTAATTCATAAAGGTTTTCTTGAGTGTGGTTATTTAAGAGAGTCAGGCGAGATTAAAAACCCTTGAGCCTTTGGAACTGTGTTGCATGAACAGCTTCGGGCAGATGCTTCAGTCCCGGCTCCTTTTTCTCTGTTTGCGAAATTTTCAGCCTTTCTGCTGAAACTATGCAGAGGCCGAGAAATTTCTTTACCTTGACCCAAGGGAGGAAAGAACTGCTTCTGCTCCCTTAGTCCCTCTCTACGTCTTTTACACACACTAATAATAAGGGCAGTTTTTCTGTGGCGGACTCTCCCGGTGCACCCTGGGTGATGCCGAGCAGCAGTAAGAGTGGGGGTGTGTCTGGCCCCGCCTCAACGCCCCACCCCTCCGCTCCATCCCGCCCTCTCCGCCCCAGCCGCTATGTGCCGGTATCTGCAGCAACAGCCTTCCTGGTGGGAGCAACCACACTCTTCTTCTGCTTCACGTGAGTATAGACATAAAACACACACTCCAAAATAATTTCTTTGCTTGTATATAGACTGTAGTGGACATCAGTTATTATTTACATTTGCCTCTCAGAAAATTCTTTGAATATATTAGCTTTTCATTTTTAATGTTAAAATGCAAAAGTTTACTTGTAGCATTTTAACTTACACTAATGAGTAATAAGCAGCTTTTAAAATTATTGAAATTGTCTGTTGTCACATTCATAATTGATTGTATACATTTTCAGTCAATATTATCAGTATTGAGTAATAAAAGTGGGTTTGCTAGCTTGAAAATCTAAAGCCTTGAATATACATTTTCATAAAGTAAATCAGTTCCAGTAACATAATGTAAAAAGTGTTGTCAAGTGTAACAGACATGTCTTGTATAAATGAATATTCACAATTTATGTTAAAATGGAAGTGTGTAAGTCAACTTGTAAACAGTTTAGATTTTTTGGTTTGTTCTGTTCATGGAGACATAAAGCTGTTACCCAGTCTTGTTGTGAAGCTGAAGATTTGCCTTGTCAACTATCAGAATTTGTTTGCTTTCTAACCATCAACCACAGTAAATGAAAGGACATATATGCAGCCTTTTCTCACAGTTTAGGAATGTAAATGTAGGTTCTCTTAATAAACAGCTCTAATTGATCTGTTATCCTCAAAGCTTACAGACCTGGGTGTGTGCATTTTTACCTGTACAGTAAGCCTTTTGGCAGCCTGTCACACAGTCATTTCTCTTCTTTAGTCATTCGTCATTTGATAGCTCTTTTTCTTGGATTAAAGTATAAAAAGGGAGAGAAATTAGGCCAACATCTGCTACATAGCATCCAAAAAAACCCCACACTGCCATTGTCCAACCTCCCGAGCTGATACGTGTCTGTCTTTTTCTTGCTCGCCCTTTTTCCTTTTGTTTAATGTATTGCTGTATTTTTTTTATTGTTACTATAATCTTCACTTTCATTCTCGCTTGTTTTTTTCTGTTGCAGTTCATTTTCAATCTGTTCTCGTAATTTTCTGTAGTTTTGCAAATCTTTGTGCCTTCTGTAGTCACTATTTGATTGTTTTTGTTTTGCATTATGTCACTTGTGGTTAGGCTTTTGTTTGTTTTTAGTATATCCGTGCGTGTCTGTCTGTCCCTAAATATGGGTCAGTGTTCCTATGACAACCAGCCTTCTTGACCTAAATGAGGTCTTGTGCATGCCATACACTCTGTGTAAGATGAAAGTGGCATGTTGCATTTTACCTTTTGTGATGTTTCTCTCCTTCTCTCAGGTGCCCTTGGCTTTCGGAGCAGTTCTCTGTTGCTGTGCCAATCTATAATGGCATCATCTTCCTTTTTGTTTTGGCCAACTTCTGTATGGCCACCTTCATGGACCCCGGCATCTTTCCTAGAGGTAACCCACCAGCCCTCTTACGAAACAGCTTACATGTGAGCATTAGCACCTTGTTTGATGACTTGGCCAGAATGTTAGGACCACTGAGCTGTGTTGTTTGAGTGTGTGGGTGTGTGCTCATGTGTTTGACACCCTGCCAATATGTGTTGTTTGGAAGGGTGTCCGTTGTATTGATTTCTCATGACCCAGTGCAGTCACTTTATTTGAGCTGTTTATGTTTTTAGCTGAGGAGGACGAAGATAAGGAGGATGACTTCCGAGCTCCTCTTTATAAGACAGTGGAGATTCGGGGGATACAGGTGCGCATGAAGTGGTGCTCCACCTGTCGCTTCTACAGACCCCCTCGCTGCTCACACTGCTCAGTGTGTGATAACTGTGTGGAGGTATGGATACACACTCAGAGGCCATTATCAAAATAACACTCTTCCTCTTACTCTCCTCCCTTACCCCCTGCCTCTGCATTTCCCTAATAAACTAAACAGCCCTTGCTGCTGTGTTGGCAAAATTGATCTGTTTCATTAATTAAAGAGGTCTGCCTGATGGGGACCAACATGAACCCCGCTGTCCCATCAATCTTTGTGTGTGTGAGTCTGCATGTATGTGTAGGTGTACACATGTACCTGTAGTGCATAAAAAGGGCAGTGTGACGTATACTATTTTTTGTTTGTCTCTGCAGGATTTTGATCATCACTGCCCGTGGGTGAATAACTGTATAGGCAGAAGGAACTACCGCTACTTCTTCCTGTTTCTGCTCTCTCTCACTGCTCACATCATGGGAGTCTTTGGCTTTGGTCTGCTCTTCATCCTCTATCACACACAGCAGCTTGACCAAGTCCACTCTGCTGTCACGTATCCTTGTCTTTGTGCAAGTCGATTTTAGTAGCTGTCTGATTATTGTTCTTGCGAATTATCAACACAGTTATTTATCATTTGTATGGTTATTGGTTATCAGCTGCTTTTTTAAACCGATGTCCTGTTAAAATAAATCAATTTGAGTGAAAGAGAATGATTGTCATTGTGAACACAGTGCACCACAATGAAACGTGACCTCTGCATTTGGCCCATCCGTGAGGGAGCAGTGACCAATTGACATGGCCAGTCTCCGGGGAGCAGTGCTTGGGGACAGTACCTTGCCCACGAGTGCCTCAGTGGTAACTTTACCGGTCTGGTCCGGAGACGCCACCCACTGCACTACTTTGACTCTGATGTCTGAAGTCACCACTGTGGTTTAGAGTAATGTCTGTCCACTGCACTGACCATCTGATTGGTTAGATGTCTCAGGTTTAACCTACCAACAGTGAAGTCTGAAGGCACTGGAAACTAGAAGCTCCCTTTACTTTCTCTCTTAACATTCTCAGAATTAAACATGCCAGAATGCATTTCAATTAGGTGTTGTCTTGAAATGTATGTTATTGTAAATGTTGACACCACATGGATGGTTCAAAAGTACAAAAATATTCATGTCTTTTCTTTGGGTTTTATGTTTTTTGTGGGTGTGCAGCAAGTAGTGTGTGTCCAGGCGTTACGTTGCAGCTTCCGATGCTTAACCTTATATTTTTCTTCTGTTTCTCTCTGCATGTTTTATGGTTATTTCCTTAACTGCCCTCTTTCTTCCAGTATGGCTGTGATGTGTGTCGCTGGACTTTTTTTCATCCCAGTAGCAGGCCTTACTGGATTCCACATTGTGCTGGTGGCAAGAGGAAGGACGACCAATGAGCAGGTGTGTGTGTGTGTGTTGGTGTGAGTATTGAGTATGATATATGGTATGTACAGTCATAATCTGGGGCCATGTTATCTTCTATTTCTGGTCTGACAGTAGTCATGTCAGTAAGATTATAATCCTTATAAAGCAGTTTTATAAACCTTGTGAATATGACCTGCACTCAGATTAGAATCATAATCTTTATTCCCTGCTTCAGGCCCTTTGTCTTATTCAGTTTTCTCCTATTCTACTTTTCCAATCTGCATTTCTTTTGTTTTCATATTTGATTGTGTTTTCCTCTTTGTCTTGCTGAACCATTCTCAGTTTGGAAGGTCATGCTTTATTTCTGAGAGGCTTAACCATGTCCTCTTGTGCATAATGAAGTGTGTGTTCAGAGTTTCCCATTATTGAATTAAATGTGACTGGCCACAACAGTTTAATTACTACTGCAGTTGCTGGAGCATAAATGTGTTTCTAGTGTAATATTCACTTTAGGCAATGCTCCACTCCAACTCCAGAGGGTCAACACACACAAACATGCATGTAGATCAAGCATCAAGTTGCCCTATGTAATGATAGCGATTTTTAAAATGAGCCTATCTAGCTAGAAACAGAAGGATCAACTCAAGCACTGAGGGAAATTAAGGATGAAGTCTGACAAAGAATCTTTCAGAATCCACTTCATCAACAGCTACTAATCACAGTTTCTGAATATCTTACATTTTTTTAAACATCCTTTAAAGAGTGTAGGTGTGAATGCTTGAGAAAGTGTGCCGGTGACAGATTGAGTGACATCTCTAACCTGCTCCTTTCTCTGCTGTAGGTCACGGGGAAGTTCAGAGGAGGAGTGAACCCCTTCACTAATGGCTGCTGGAGAAATGTGTCTCGTGTTCTATGCAGCTCTCAGGCACCCAGGCAAGTCCCTCAAGCCACAGTTCATATGGCACAGTTACTCTGCTACAAGAGCTTTGTACCTACAGGTTTTTTGCTCTGACCCTGTCCCTCTCTTAACCAAGAAATCATGTACTTCTGTGAACATTTGATCCGAATGCCTGTAGGGTATAATTGAATAAACCTGAGCAGCAGTCAATTAAACTAGGACCTGTTCAGGTTGACCTGACGGATGTGGAAATGGAATATAAACATTAATAGCATTTTAGAATTTTCAGTCAACTTGCTAAACATTAATCCTGTAAATACTGTAGATAAACATGTCATGAAATGAAAACTGGAGATATAAATAAAGAAACGAAAACACTTCAACTCAGATCCATGTGCTTCTGTATGTTTATTATTGTGTGAGGTTTCCTCACATCTGCAACGCTGTATGATTCCTTGAAGGATGTCTTGAAGAATTTAAATCCAGTTTTGTTATGCAGACTTAATTCATGTGATGTATATTTAGAAATATAAATTCAGTATTAAAAATAAAGTTAAAGTAACTATTAGTTGATTTTGCTTGCTCAGATACCTGGGCCGGAAGAGGAGGGCTCAGACGGTGTCGGTGCAGCCTCCATTTCTCCGGCCACAGCTCTCTGAGGCACAACTAGCAGCCAAGGTGCTTGACAACGGCATCCAAGGAGATCTGCACCGGGTATGGCATCTTCAAGTACTTGAGTTTACTCTGTAACCATAATGGGTCAGCGGTGTTACTGCCCTGTTTTAAATTTTGTCTGTGGCTAAGCTGTTGTTGATAATTACATCTGTACCCCTGTTTCTCTCAGTCCAAGAGTAGTCTAGAGATGATGGAGAGCCAGTCTGCTGATGCTGAGCCTCCTCCTCCACCTAAACCTGAGCTCAGATACCCTGGCCTGTCACGAGGATCCACTGGTCACTCTGAAGGTAAAACAAATAATTACTGAGTCCTACATCTTATAGGTATAGATAACCTTAATTTGTAACACCAACACCAACCACAATGATATATTTTGTTTTTTCTATCCAAAACTTTGTATTACAATTTCCTTGTAAGGGTCTAATTGTTCTAATTGTAAGAAAAATGCATCGAGCTCTTACAATGGGTCATTTCCGCAGTTTTACCAGAATTATATGTTAACCAAAGTGTACTGACCTTTTATTAGTGTTCTTTGCTGTTCATAACTCCATACGTATATGTGCTGATTGTCATTGCTGTGTTTTCTAGAGAGTAGCTTGTTAAACAAAGCTCCACCAACTCCAACCATGTACAAATACAGACCCACATACAGCAGCCCAGGGAAGAACCACACCGCCCTAACACATGCCTACGCCAACCAGGTACTGCATGTGTTTGCATTGGTTAAGTTTTGGGCTGTTTGCATCGGATGGGTACGCATTGGCTATTAGTGTATGTTTTTCTGTGGACATTCTTTGCATGTGTACGTGTAGATATGTTAATCAGTCTGGCACTTGTTTTACATACAGTGTAATTAATATGTCGATCTGTAACTTCATTCATCCCTCACTGCATGTGTTTCATTGTGATTTCCATCATGCTTCAGTTTTTAATCCTCCCCTTTTCCATTTTAATCCATTTTTCTGCATTAATTTGTTCTCTTTCTTTTGTAATGGTTGACCCAGTGGCTTTCGGTTGAACAGTATCAGTAAGTTGACACTGCACTCATTCTTTTTGTTTGTGCATCTCTGATTTTCTTTTTTTTCCTCAGTTTAATACCCTTTCTGTTAATGAAGCCCCTCTACCCCAACACTTTATTTAATGGAGGGATTTGTCATTTTTAAACTTTCATTAGACGATTATCCTTAATTTTCAGTGATCTTCATAATTTTATTGAAAACAAGAGACTTTCTCTCTCTCCTGAGACTTGCTGTCTTAGCTTCTCTCCAGGTTTAAACGGAGAACAATGGCAAAGTTTTCTGAATTGCCTTTTGCAAAAGTGTAAACTTGATATATTATGCTATCTTTGTGTATTTTATTTTATATTGAAATATTTTAAGCATTTAAAAAAAATCTAAAGTTAGCACTAGTTGTTGCCTACTCTCTAAACACATACTATACTGCGAGTCTCTTTTTACAGTGGGGTATTTTTAGAACCTTAATTTGTTCAGTGAGACCTGTGTTTAAACCTAGTCAGGAGCTTCAGAGGAGATGGTAGGCCTCTTAAAACTAATGCAGGCTGTCAATCGGGCACAAGTTTTTACTGGAAACGTTTACAAATGAAAAATGACAAATCCGTCCTTTATGATCAAGCTTGCTAACATAAAGTGTGACCTCAGGCTCAGTAGTGCTCCTGATATTAGATGAATTATACCACTGCTGAATGCTACAATACTTTCCTAAGACCTGACACTTCCAGTCTGTTTATTCATTTATTTATGATTTAGTTTAAAACTTTCATGATGTATAGTTTTGATTGTTTCCTCTATTTGTGTCCTCTATTTTATTTGCTGTACTTAGTTTTGTCCTACACACACACTTTCTTTAATTGGGACAGCATTCATTTCTTCCTTTGTCAGCAGGAAAAAAAAACAAAGACTAGTTTTTCTCTAGTTTGTTGTGGTAGTTAAACTGTAGTGCTTTAAACTGCTCTGACATTAGGTAGAGACCTGTCACCACAGGCTTCTAACAGGGCTGCCCCTCCTTCTCTCTTAAATGACTAGGTGGAAACTGTAGTTTAAGAGCTCTTTTCAAACTACAAAGGGTACTTTCCTTATTAAACCAAGAAGAAGAGAATTTGATTTTATTTATATTTAATGCTGATTTTCATATTTGTGACATTCCAATTTTTGTTTTTCTAGTTATACTGTGTCTGATGGTTGTAGAGATCTCAGCATTAGCCTCCACTGTCTTCTCTTACTAATACTCAAGTCATTGTTACACATGGGCAGGATTTTGGCCACCTATTGGCACAGAGCAAAAGTTACCCCCTGACACTCATTGTGTATTTACGCTATAAACCATTGTGAGATGATCTTGTATTTAGTATTTTTAATTTGCGCATCAGGCCATAGTTCTTTAAGCTGAAGTAGGACATCAAGCCAACCACTCCAAACAAAGCTAGTTTCTAAAACAGGTTTCCCGCGGGGTCTTAAAAAGTCTAAAATTCAGAAAGTTAAATTTAAGGCCTTAAAATGTCTTAAAAACACCCAGATTTTCATCCTAGGTCTTAATTTAAATTTACCCAAGTCTTAAAATTCTTGCCTCTGTTTATTCCCAAGAAGCGTTGTCCGCAGAAAATAAAATTTTAAACCGCTGTAGAACTAATCCTTGAATTAGCGAGCTATAGGCCAATCAGAAAATAGAATTTCTCTAAAAAAAAGATTTTCAGTTGAGGCTGAGTTCCAAACGCCTTCCACATCCTTGTATAGTGCACTACATAGGACACATTACTGATGATATTACACCCTGTGTAGTGCACTGATATAGGACGGAGCGACTGAATCGGGCGTTAACCTCGGGTGAGGTCTGAAATAGGTTTCAGCTGCAAGCACGCGTTTGCTCGCGCCCCCAATCTCCCGCCAAACTTAACTGGAGAATTTGAGAGCACTGTTGTCAAGAGTATAGTTTTTAAAAATGGGTAAGTGTGTGTTTAACGACACTTGGCTCGATAATGCAAATTTTTGCAGCTGGTTACAAGCTGTCCCCAGCAGTAGGCATGAGGCAAGTTTAAGCACCGTTCCATATCAATGTCCCATAGAATAACAACCATATAGGCGAATTAATATGCCCTCGACAGCAGTGTCTGTAAGTCTATGAGCTGTCTCTCACTTTAGTTTACATATTTCCTTGCTGTAGACGTAATATTAGTGAACAATGTTTCTTCATTCACTCGTAAATAAGTGTTAGCGATTAGTGTTGTGCTAGTCTTTGTGTGGTTAATGCAGTGCGTTGTTCAGCTAACGATGCGCTTTTCAGTTAGCCTGCTAAGCGGTTTGTTAGAACTAAGCTAACGTCACTGTATTAGGCTGGTTTAACCTAGCGATCTCCATAACTTATGAGTCAGGCTGTAAGTTTATTTTGTACAGTACTTTTGTGTCAGTTTTACTCGCTTTTCACCTGTCAACTTTGAAGCCAGAAAATAATGGGGCAATGCGCTCGCGTCCCTGGCTCTTGAACGAGTTCGACTAGCTGTTTATTCTGTGTTCACGCACTGACCAGCTCACACACAGATAGAGCAGTATATCGTATGATCTGTGTGATTGCATTGTATCCTACGGAAATGAAAGCCTAATGATTTTTCAGTCGGCATAAAGCTTATGCATGGGGTGAAAACGAGTAGATTAGTGCATGCCAGATTCACACGCATATTCAGCATGCCAATTGTCTATTCATATTCAACATTCAGCATTTAGCTTTCAACATGTTGATTCCAATAGGATAATTAATAGGCTAGATAATGTAGAGTGAGTGAGTTGCAAATATTTTGATTCTGTTTTAATACTGAATTAATAAAAATAGAAAGTTTTGAGAATTTCTGATATCATTCGAATGTTTTTAGTAATGCATGGTGTTGGTCTTAAATTTTACTCATAATGGTCTTAAAAGGTCTTAAAAAGGTTTTAAATTTAACTTGCTGAAACCTGCAAGAACCCTGAAACAAAGCTGGTTTCTAAAAGAAATCGACTATTATTGCTTAATATTGTTGATCTTGATTTGTTAATAGAAACCTTTTTGTCCTTCTCTGGTTGTAACTGCTTGACGTCTCACGTAATGTCAAATGTGTGTATTTACATCGTCAATTCCATTAGCAGTGAAATCTCGGGCCTACCACTGCCTCTGTGTAATCTTGATCAGTACAAAACGTATTGATGCCCAAAGAAAAGAGGGTGACGGATCAGTACACATTAATTGAGCAGCTACAATGAATGTTATTTGCAAACACACATAAATGATGAATCTTTACAGGGAAACGGGGAGAATCCTGCCCATGTTGCAGTGTGTATCTTGTAGTAAAGAGGGCTAAGCCAGAGTAGAATTAGAAGCTCCAGATGTTCTTGATGCCCTTTTCTCACCTTGCCAGTGCTTCTGCCTTATCTCTACTTTCCAAAGTTTATGCTCTTTCCTCCTCTCTACATATTACACTTTTACTCTACACTCTTTTAATATTTTTCAATGTCTGCCCCATCCCTCTTCTCTCTCTCTTCCTCCAGATGAGTCGTGGGGACAGTCTGAAGGAGTCCTCCTCCTCTCTCCTCCAGTCCAGCCAACAGCCAGGTTACCGCTCTGAGCCCAGCCTGGATGGCCGTGAGGGGGGAGGAGGAGAGCGCGGGGCTCCTGAGCGACCTGCCGGAAGTCAGGGGGGTGCTCCCGCCTCTGGAATCCCTGGCTATTCCCTGGGCGGGCGCTCGTACCCCTCTTTCTCTGACCCCACCGTGCTGTCCGGAATTGCTTCACGGTCCTCCAGTGTTCGCTCGTCCCACAATGCACCTCCTTCTGAGGCCACAACCTCCACGAGTTACAAGAGCTTAGCCAATCAGACGCCGCCGCCGGCCCCTAGAAATGGCAGTCTGTCGTACGATAGCCTGCTCACTCCTTCCGAGAGCCCTGATTTTGAGTCGGCCGCCCCAGAACTGTCACCCGGCCGGCCGAGGACTCCGGTCCTGGGATACAGCTCTCCGTTCCTGTCGGCTCAAATTGCCCAGCAACGGGAGGCTGAGCTTCATCAACCGTCTGCCTCTAGCTCCTCCCTGCTCGCATCACCGCACCGTGCCGTCTTCCTGCGCAGCTCTGGCTCTGCCTCCTCTCCGCCCCCAGTGCCGCCTGAACGGGAGCGTGAACGAGACCGGCTGCTGCAGGACGTGCAGCCTCACCATCATCACCATCACCACCACCATCACCATCACCACCGGCCTCCTCGGTTCTCACGCCCCCCTCTCATGTCTGACCCAGGACTGTCGCAGCCCTCGTACCCCTACCGCACCCGTTCCACAGACACCCCGCTGCCACCCACCACGCACCCGCCACGCTCGCCCCACCCCCCACCGTTAGGGAAGTCGCTGTCCTATTCAAGCGCCGCGGCCGCTGAGATGCAGTACCGCTTGGTCCGCAAGGCCTCCGCCTCAGTCGGGGGAGGGGGCATTCAGGCACCCAAGTGAGTAACAGCCCCACTCTTCAGCCTTTTCGACGCTCTGCGCAGTCTGCTGCCTCCTTCCTCCTCCTCCTGCTCCTCCTCCTCCTCCCAGACTCCTGTGAGTGTATCTCTATCTTTCTCTCTTTTTCTTGCAGTCTTTCAGGGGTTTTCCCGTCTTTTTGTTTCCTCTTGAGCTCCTGGCACAGAACACTTGTGATGCCAGCTCTGGGTTCTGTCTAGACTTGCTCCTATCACTGCTTGCTTTGCAGATCTTTGCACCTTTATGTGTATTTGTTAGATTTTAGATTTCAACAAAGAAAGCTAAGGAATGCTAAGAAAAACAGGTTAATTTGATATATATATAAAAAATTGCAGACCTAATTAGTAGGTGGTGCAGTAAAAAACTGAATCGAATCGCGATCCTTTCTCTGCCAATTCAAAATCGATTCATGCATTTGAAAAAATCACTTCATATTTTTTCACTATTTTTGGTACTAGTTTACTTTCTCCCCGACACAAGCCCACAACAGAAGTCATTTAAGGTTGCCTTTCCTATAGAATAGCTCTATACCCTACCCTTTTATTAAATAAATTGAACCACCTTATATTGTTCACCTTATTTACACAATGGCATATCATCTCTGATTCTACATGGTCGCGCTTATACAGTTCTCCTTTGCTCTCTGTACCGTGCAGGGCGGAGTTCTGTCCTGATGCGCTCGCGCACACACACAGACACGCACACAGACACACAAACACACTATGGGTGTGCCATATCCTACCGTTCAAGTTAATTCCGGGGTAAAAATTAATTCTGTGATATTCTGAGTTGGCGGTGTAATGAAATCGCATGGTTACACTGCGAACGGAAGTTAACTTGGGCTACACCTGCACAACAGGAGTGAGGCGGCAGTTCGGTGGTGCCGGTGTTACACCGAAAAATGCGTCCCTGTGGGACATGCCATACGGTACAGTACATGTTACACAATATCATATTTGGTTAAAATACAAATATACAACTTACAAATAAAATAGATGGCAGTTGCTAAAGCATTCATTACCGAGTAATACAGATTTAATCCCAAGTCTCCCGCATATTAGAGTGTTGCAAAAAGTGTTTCTTTAAAAGTTCTTTAAAAAAACGTACTTAATGCTGAGGATCAGTGTAAATTGTAGCGTGAGAATATTTGTTTTCATGTTAAGCTATGAAAAAGGGAAACACTGTATATGCATTAGTTGGTTAACTACATTTAGTTCATTGTGATTTTTTTTTTTGTTGATTTGTCACAGTCAAATGGGAAAAGTAACGAAACAGCAATCTGGGAACAAATTCATACATGTAGGACTGGACGATATGGCATAAAAATAATATCACGATACACGATATATATCTCAATACCTTGAAATTCCCTTTAATTATCACTGTATAAATGATAAATTCAGCCCTATATTGCATAAAATGACACCAATATAATGAATTTAGCCAAAGTTTAACATAGTAAATGCTTTTATTTTAAACCAAAGTATAATATTGCAAACTTTATACTTTATATTGGGGACAGACGAATGGGCAAGGGGAGCCATTGATTGTGTGCTTATTAAACGTGTAAGATCTAACTATTAAATTATAATTATAAGGTCGATAAACTATAAGTTGCGCTTAATCTACCTGCCGCTGTTCCTCTTCCTCCGTCATCTTTGTTTTTTCTGTAAAAAATGTGTGTAGTGTGCAGTCAATCACAAAACCAGGAGTCATTGGCCAATAGGATTCGCAGGCAGAAACTGCCAAAACCCTCCCCCAAACTGCCAAAACCCCGCCCCCAAACTGCCAAAACCCGCCCCTTTCAAACTGCGAGGACATTTAACACATGGAGAGGAAAAAAGACATTCGAGAGAGGAAAAATACAGTTTGCACGCAATATTATCACAACCGCGCACTTGATTCTTAATTTTGTGCTCTTGAGTTTCACATTTGCGCTCGCGAAATTTTTGCGGCAAGCTATTTTGCACGCTCTAGTTTTGGCATTGATGTGACGAGCAGAGAAGTGAAACACGAAAGCGGTACAAAACGCGCATGCGCTAGGAGTTTTCTGGATGGGCGGGGGAGCGAGCTGTCTGCATTGACGGGGCAGAAAAGCAAAACTCGAAAGCGACGTACATGCTGTCTGTTTAACAATAACGTTAGGATTTATACTCGATGGTCACGATATAGTCATTTACTACATCGCACGTGGAACAAGCCGAGATACATCGAGTATATTCAATATGTCGCCCACCCCTACATACATGTATTGAATTGTGAATCGTTTATGAATCATGAATCGATTATGAATTGAATCGTGAGCCCAATAATAAGAATCAAATCGAATCGTGAGATTTTCTGATCCGTGCACACCTACTAATTATCTAGGTAAGTATGTAAAATAACAGATTCAAAGCAGTGTCTGTTGTACATGCTGGTGGTGCTGCTTTGAAAGTTCATCAGCAGAGTATGTGCACACAACCTTTTTTCATCTGTTAAACATGTTTACAGCAGTGTTAAGTAAGCTGCTGGAGATATTGTGGAAGTTTGAGCCAAACTTGTTCCTGTGATGAATTAGAGTAAAAACAAAAATGTGTTTGTTTTCAAAGTAATCACAAGCTGTAACATTTTAAAGTTTCCAGCCGTAAATGCAAACGTTTGCTTCTTTCTCTCTCTCTCTCTCTCTCTCTTTTCCCCTTTCTCTCTTTTACACACGTACAGGGACGGAATTCAGATGAAGTCCTACAGTAGGACGAACGGGCAGCCCAAATCTCTTCCTCAGTCTCCTTCTTCCACCCCCTCTTCTCCTTCTCATCTGATCAGTGTCTCCACCCGCCCAGGACAGACCTATCCCAGTTCCCACAAGCCTGCAGGTGGGGTGAAGAAGGTGACGGGTGTCGGAGGGACCACTTATGAGATTTCAGTCTGAGTGATGGGTGGCAGCATTGACCTGGCTGGTGCTGACTGCTGATGCACAGACTTTCTTCCTCTGCCCAACATGAGAGCTCAGAACTTCACTACTAGACATGAACCCTGTAATGTGTGTGTGTGTGTGTTTGTGTACTTAAGACATTCTGGAGTGTGCACACAAGAAAGATGTGGTGAAGAACTGTGCTCTACCTTTACAGATAAGGAACGAAGAATAAAACTGACCAACAGGTTTGTGGTCACAAATGACAAGGAGGAGGAGGAGAGTTTTTATACAAACTTGGCATCTCCTCATGTTTTAAAGCTGGACTTTGTGACACGATTAATGAGGAGGTATGACACTATGGGTGTGGTGAATAACTGGACTTCTTTTGAAAAATAAGTGCAAGAAAAAAGTTTATATGACACGTGTCTACATGATCAGTTGTATGTTCTGTATAGAGAAAAAAAGTGTGTTTTGGGGGGTTTTCCTCCAAGTGGCTGGATTGAAATACAGACGTTGTGGCATGTGGTTGCCATATCGGACCACTGTGATTGGTTTGTGACCATTCTGTTTTTGTGGCTTGACCAATCAGAAAAGGAGAAACAAAGCAGTAGTAGGTGAGCTGGGCAACGAAATGACATAAATCGTTTAAATGCGATGCCTTTTGAGTGTTTTTGGAGCATTGGCCTTGACATCAAGGAAATTATTTTATTTAATTTCAAAATGTTATTTTATATGACTTTATAAATAGTTATTGATACGTTCAAGCATTTTGGGTGTGCTTGAGTATTGCAGCTCCTGTTATCATGTGGAGCTCTTCTGATTTGAAAATCAGGACTACTCAAGATGCAATACTCTGTTGCACCCCCTGTTTTATACTGAGGCTGCTGAGATGCCTATCCAGTTTGGATTTTTAACCATTGGTGTGAGCGAGGGAAAACTGCCTAGTTTTGATTGATGGCTGCTGCAGCCACACACATGATTTTTGTAGGTAAACACAATCCTCCAGATCAGCCTGTTGAAATCTATGTAATGCACAGAGATGTAGCAGCAGAACACCTCTGACGTACAGTCTCGCCTGTAGGAAGCATTTCACAATTACCTTGTAAAGTTTGTCTGTCTCGGAGAACTGTCATTTTTGATCATTGATTGGAGCGGCAGTTTTTGCTGGCCTGTTTGACCAACTGGGATTAAATCAGCCAGACCAGAGAGGAGGCAGGGAACCATGTCAGTTCTCTCTGATTGGACTTTGGTTGAACCGATCAGAGAGTGACTGCTGTAGTTGTTATTAATGGAAAAAATACTTTTTTAATTTATTTTGTACTTTTTCTTTCTGAAAGAATTTTGGACATTTTGCAGAGTTCATGTTTGTGAAACTTTGAATTGGCTTTGGTTCTAAATTTTGTCCAAGGCTGGGCTAACACCGTTGCAGAACAAACCACAAAATGTTTGGGGCCTGGAGCTTTAGGATACTTAAGAAGAAAAAAGTGTACTGTATAGCTCAGTGTGAGTGGATGTAGGTGTGTGTGTGTGTGTGTGTGTGTGTGTGTGTGTGTGTGTGCGCGTGCGTGTGTGCGGTTGGTTGAGCATTGGTAATAAACTCTTTATAAACCATTTAAGCTTTAAATCTGGTTAATGCTTTTGTCACAGCACCATTCTGATGAAGTCTTTCCAGTGATAAAGAGCACAGAGTCTGGTGAGTCAGTGACACAACAAAAAAACATAAATAGACATGGAAAGCAGTATTATCAAAATATTATTATTGCTTGAGGTAACTATTTTAAATAGTTGGTTTTATTTGTTATTCAGGGTTATTTTTATTGTTGCTTTTGATAACTTATTTATTTCCATACATTGTTACACTTTTTTACGTCAGTTATATTGAGAACATGCTGATTTAATATAGAACGTTCCAAGTAAAACTATATTAATTAACTATGGTAACAGGAACAGTAAGGACAGTTCTCCCAATATCTGAAAATAACAGCTGCAGACGTTGACGACTTCCATGATGTTTACAGCAAAAATAATGGATGAAACATGCTACAATACTATGCCAAGGACTGTTTTTTTTAAAGCAAAAATTAATTACTTGCTTGAAATCCTTTAATACCAGGATCTAGCATGACATCTACTGGCCCATGAAAGTTCCTACAGCAAATCTTGCAATGCTTATTTAAAGATTGAAGTGAATAATGATTTGTTTGAACAGTAAGCAGAGGTCACTTTTCACATTTTCAGCATTGCCACATTTTTTTGTCTAGTAGAACTGTCACACTGTCTCTGTATAAACCCTTTATTAGCAAATGATGGATTTTTTTTTTTTTTAACTATGAATCACCCTGAGCTCCCTGAGAATGTCATCAGTTCATTAATTTACTTTCGTGAGTAAGTGAACTTTTTTCCCTTCTACAAAATAGGAGGCGGACATAAAAGTTGTTTTATGGTTTTAGAGTTGGTCATGCTAGGACATTACGTGGTTTTGGCTCAATGTTTATATGCTCTCATTGGAAGTCTATTCTAATTACTTGGTCTTGAAAAATCGTTACTGCCAAAGTGAATAGTCAGTGAAGTTCACTGGTGAAAAGCTAAATTCACTTTATGGTTGCACCACTATATTCCAACTTATTGGTCAAATAGAAGTTGATTTCTGGTTCATTTCAGTTATAGCAAACTACAGTCACCTGTTAGGCTTATTAATATACATTAAGATTTTTTTTTAAGTTTAAAGTATAGCATGACTAGTATATGCCATTACATTCTTTTTAGCCAGTCTTTTACTCCATAATGTGCTCTAAAGATTATGGAAAGAATATAAGACTTTGTCTTGTTTATAATATGTAAAATTTTGTTTATTTATCGGCTATAAGGAGGTTTCAGTGATCACACCAAATCAGTTCTTTTCTGTTTGTCAAGCTGCAGGTTCCCAGACTTGCTCTTTGTTACACTGACATTGAAAGCACTTTTCCACCTGGCTCTGTCTCACAATGTCTCATTGTTTACACTGATGTTTTCAGAAAAAGCATTTTTCTAGGCAACTACAATTTCTTATAAAAGTGTTTTGCAGCAAGATCTATCAGATGTCTAAAGCTTTGTCTCCCACTTTTTCCCCCTCATTGGCAGGAATCTCACATGTTGGCTCTGGTGTACATGATTCTGGATTTTGGCCGCTCTTACAAACTCAACTCTCCAGTCTGTAAACCTTTAAGCTTTTGCTATGCAGCAACTTAAGCACATCTATTTTTGAAAGTGTGTAAGGCCCTGAGGCAAACGCTAGCTGTTCCTTCCAAAGACTGCAGTGTCTTATTGATCGCTGTTGGGCTGTGTGGATCTCATCCAAATTTCCTGCTGTGGACAGGGTCATATGACGTCTGTTTATCGCTGGTAGGAATGCGAGATTTTCACACTAAATTTATAAAATGCAAATGTGTTTGGTGAAATACATTTATAAGTTTGTCAAGAATGTCTGATGATGCACCTTAGCCGTTCTTGGAGGTAATATAACAAAACGCACTTGTCTAATCGCTTTTAGTATAAAATATGGGGTCCAGATGGTTCTTTAAAGTAAGTGATTGTCATGGAAGAAGCATTTTCCAGAAAGAATCTTGAATCTGGAATTGATCCCCACAAGGTCTGAAGAATCTGTTTTCTACTCTAGTTGGTGTAGAATCTTGTAGCGTTTTCCCTCAATGTTAATCAGAAAAACTTTAACCGGTGTTATTTAAAAAAAAAACATTTACTTTGCATTTTAAATCGCGCTTACTGTTAATCCCGAATGCCTCTTTGCCGTTACTGTACCGGCGGCGCGGTCTCTCTCCTCACCGATGCGGCGACTGTCACGTTCACGCGCGGAGAGCACGCGGAGCCGGTTCGTGCCGCAATTGTGTCGCGTGCAGGTGAGCGTCAGTGTGTCGCTGTCCGTTTCAGCACTGCGTACTTACACGTTGTTCTTCTTCCGCGGTGACCAGCACTGATTTTTACCCGAATGTGCTCCATAACCAGCACTGAAAAGCGTTCGGTTTTCCTTGAAGCGGATTCTGCAAGTTTTCCAGCAACTACTGAACGATCAGAGACTTAACCGTTTCCTACTCAACGAATCTGAATGATGCTCTTTGGCAAATGGATGCGAGAAGAGGTTAGTAGGGGCTATGCTTTTGTTGCCATTGTTGTGTGTTGTTGGTGTTAACAATCATGAGTGTTACAGTGAAAGTTCTACAGGTCAATGCTTAGGGTGCAGTTCTAATGTAAACGTAAAGGCCTAAGATTAAACAATGACCCTTAACCCCTAAAGCGAACCCTGTAACACTAAGTTCTTTATTTTTTTCTTAATGACATGCAATTAAAATGTTTTTAAAGACAACAGCGGTTTTTACATTATTCTACACAAATATTCAGTTCTTCTTGCTTAAGGAATAACAACAAAATTATGCTTGGAGTCTTCTTTTGTGTCAGTTTCTCTCCTTAGAGATAGTTTGTCCCTAATAATTCCTGTTTTCCTTAGCAAACGTCTTCTGGTAGTAATGCAGGTAAACACTGCATCTGACTTATGAGAGCCTTCTGAGGAAAGGGACTCAGTTCCGGTGGCTCAAGTACATTCTGCTGAAATTAGAAAATATCTCTGCTCTCCTCCTCACAAATCGTATAAGTAATAAATGGTAAGGTATTTGATCTTTTCATTTAGTACTACTGCACATGTAAGCTATGTCACAGGTCATGCAAGCTTAGGCTACATATGCATATTGTGCCTCACTCCTGCAGTACTGCATTGCCTGTGAATGAGTTATTCTGATAGCAGCTGTAGTGTGATGCATTGAACTGCTGCTCTAACTGATTGTGTTCTTTAGACTCAGGTTTGGAAATGTGGGCAATAATTCTGATTACTGAACCTATTCACTTGTGTGATGGTGCAGAGCGTGCTGGGCTTTGTGCAGTCTGTTTAGCATGCTTTGTTTATTGTGTGTGTGGTTCTGGTGTTGATTTATAAATTGCAGATGAATCAGCAAAAATACTCTGAAATGCAGCTGTGATTTTTTTTTTTTTTTTAGTCTTGTTAACTTAAGATATTGATTACTGAGTACAAATCCCAGATTTTATTTTAAAAAATACAAATTCCTGAACTGCACCTTGCAGTGGCGAGAGTTTCCCCTAAAGCCTGGACTGCAGAATTTGGGAATCTCAGCTTGACATGATGTGATTATAATTACTATTTGCAATTTATATTTAGAATAAGTTGTCCTGTAATTTGTGACACTTGGGGCCTCTCCCTGTTGCAGATGGCCTTTGCTAAGCCTACACTAATTTTTTGTTTATAATTGCGTTCAGCTGGTGTTTTACCTACTTTTAAGCTTTTTAAAAGGAAGTTTAGTCTCCAGTCTCATGATTGTAATTTATACATCTTTACCCTTTGTAGTGTTTTATTTGGTAAGTGATCATATACAGTATTAGCTCTTTAGATCAGATTAATGGAATGTGTAGACTGATGTCTAATACCTAGACTATGACCTTGTGTTTCTGGGGTGAGAGTGTGTCTGCTGAAGGTCAGATTCACCCTACTGTTTGTACGATCACTGGCTAATCCCTATTTCTTCTCTTTAACTCCCTTGCCTCTATGAGTACAGATAAGAGACAGGGTCTTACCCCTTGTTGTCCCCAGCGTCCCGGCATGGAGGGGCTGAACACTTTGCCATCTGTCACTGCTAAGTGCACCACTTCACACCACACACACTTACGGCTTCCTTTTCTGATTGGCTTCATTCCTTGAGCAGAGGAGGGCATTAAATGCTGATTGACATGCGAGATGCGGAAGTTGTGCCAGACGTAAGACAGGTTTGCAGGATGGGGGGAGGAAGGGGAGGAGGAAAAGGAGTCACATTAAGTCGTGTGGGAGGCATAAATCCACTATGGGTGAGCCAGCAAAGCAGACAGGACTATTTATCTGAGAGGAGAGAGACCACAGAAAAGCAGATACATCCCGTGTATGCAAGGTTTAAGGATGGTATTGCTGATATCCCGGTCTCTGCTCTTAAGAAGCATTTAGAACTATGCTGGAGAAGAGGAATGCTGTAAGGTAACGGAGAGTTCATGTGTGGACATTGGCTGTGAAGCAAAGGATAGACTGTAAGTTACTATAGGGAGTGAGAGAGGGGGTGGGGGAATCCTATTAGCTGAGTACAGGAAAAGTAGGCCTAAATGCCCAGCTTAATAGTGTGTGTGGAGTGTATAGATCAGTATGTGCTTGTTTGCCAAATAAATGTGTTTTTTTTTTTTTTTTTACTTTTTGTGATCCCCAACCCTAGAAATTATGTTGTCAATTACAAGCTACAGTATTAGTACTAAATTTTGTTTAAATATTGTTTGCAAACTCTACTTTTGTTTTAGTATTTATTGCTTATACTATGATTTTATCAATAACTTGTTATATTTAAGACTGTTATAAATATGCTATTGTGATTAATAGTGGTATTTTATAAGCTTAGGTATTTGGAAACATGCCATTACTTGTGTGAGTCTGAAGGCCATGCATTACCTGCCAAGTAACTAATGCAGAACTGCATAGGCTACTGTCAATAACAAACTCTAGATAAAGCTATTGTTTCATCTGTGACAAGTTGTCTCCAGTGAGAAATCTGATCCAGAGACTTAATTAAAGAGGAGTCCATTTCAGGTTGTCACTGGTTACCTTGGTGCCTGTGGAGCAGATAGAGTTGCAGCTTCTTAAAAGCTCTATGCAGACTGTAGGCTGTGCGAGAAAGTTGTTGACTTAACACAAAGCACTTTTGAATAAGCAACAGATGTGATCCTGGTGATTCAGCAAGCTTTGATAAATAAGTTTCACAGGCTAAAATCAAAGATTCAGCAGCTAAGAGACATGCAGCATTGTATTCACCATGCAGTGTGGTTATTTTTGGCATTCATTGTCCTACCTTGGGTTGATGTGACCTTGGCACTTTTGCTGCAGTAAAAGCAAGATGTTTGCAAGTGCCTGTTGAAAAGATTTGTGTGTGTGTGTGTACATTCTGCTAAAGAGGTCACTTTCCCCTCCTGCAGTCACTGCTGTGTTACTAGCCAGATGTATCAGTTAAAGGCAAATGGGTCTTCACAAAGTCTGGCTTTAGCCTTGAAGCCATTTGCATCTCTCCCTGCATCTCTATGTATATGTGAGGTGTGTGGTTGGATTATAGTCCATGTATATCTTAAGTCCCAGCACTGGCGGACAGGACACCATATGATTATTTTTTTAATTAAAGGGTTGTACATGTTTTTGGAACATCACTCTCACCAGATGAATAATTACAAAAGATGCAACTATTAAAAGTGTCTGAATATAAGTGCATTTACTGTTTAAGCAGTTTTTCCCAAGGATTTTTATTTTGACCTTTAAAACTATTTCACTGTGGGGTATTGTATTTACTTCCTGCTACATAGAAATATCAGGTATATACAGTAGGTTGTACCTCTACTCCATGGGAAAAGCATAAGTCAGAATAGAACAGTTAATAAGTTAAAATTAACCACTATCTGATTGGTCTAATGCCACACATTAACTTCTATTAACTACACAATTAGTCAGTATAGATTATTGTGTACTCAATTGTGTGCAAAATTCGACCAGGCATTATACTAATTCATACCTTGAAGCTGAAGATGATTTCTGATTTTGTATTCAGTGCAAGCATATTTAGTTTCCATTAACCTTTGTAAAGGGCTGGACACTTCTGACCAAGCCATTTTGAAACTGTGATCTGATGACAATTGTTGGCTGAATATGGTCTAAATTGTTTGTACCATATTTGGAATCATATTTGTACCATATTTGGAAACATTCACAAAATGCCTCTTGGTTAACATAAATTATAAAATCAGACTATTACTCATGTCATGCATATTAAATTAATTGTTCACAAATGCTGAAATGCATGTGTCAGGTGCATCTTGTTTTTCCATTTGATTAGTAGACTTAATTAATTCCTAAAGCAAATTTAATTGACGCTGAACTTATGTTTCTTGTTTGTCTTTGCCAGTTGATTTTGAAGATGAGATGGAGGTAATTCTTCAGCAATTACCCCAATTTGGCCAAACACCGTCATTCCAAAGGTGGAATGAAGTTACATGCACTTGATCACAGTAGATGCCCTCAGACAGATAAGCCCATCTTCTTCTGTGATATTCCCTTTTAGGGATCATGACTCAATCAGGTAAAGTCCTCCACTTGTATGTGGAAGTGAGATCTCTCACTGATGATGAGGGGAATGAGCTGGACAATATAGAAGGTGCAAACTCTCTTGTGCTACATGGATCAGATGTCCTTCCACAGTCACAACATAGAGCCCTTAATGCTTCACATGGCCTGGTGCCTCCAGTTGGTGTCTTACACAAAGGCACCACCAGCACCCAGAGCCTTGCCTCTAATAAACCTCCTTCTAGACACTCTGTAAGTTTTCAACTTCATCCAGAGGAGGTGCAAGCACAGCCTCCCTCTCGACATAGACAGAGCTTGCCTTATGATGAGATAAACCAGTTACTTTCAGATCTTCAGACCAAACCCAATGGAGGTACATATAACCTGGTGCGAACTCGCTCCTCAGAAAGTGAGCCATTCTATAGAAAGGAGTCTAGGTTTTCTGGACATTTTACAGCACCTCCTACACCTAGTGGGGTTCGAAGGGCCTACGGACGAGATGAGGAAGGGAAGCGATCAGTTGTCACCTACAGCTACATTGAGAAAGCTAATATCAAGTCTGTGGAGAGTCAACACAGTTCTTTGAGCCACAGAGAGCCAGAGAACCCCTTCCGAAGAGTTATGGATGGTAATTCTGTTCCCTTACATCTCAAGAAAAGGCTCAGTGACCCACTGCAGTTCAGCAGTTGGGAATCCATTAGAGGCTCCAACCATAAGCATACACTGCCTAGCTCAACATGCAGTATACCTTCTCCCAACCTCCGTCGAGCTACACTAGACTCAATTGCAAAAGAGGCAACTCTTCGTGCTTTGGCAGAGTTTGGCACTCCCCAGTTAAGGCAACGTTTGGCAGGCAGTATTCCTGATGCAAGTGATGATAATGTGCTCCTAGAACAATCTCACTGTCAGTCATGGTCTGGATCTCCTGTTGTGCCACGCAGCACCAGAACTCTCCCCATCAATATGCAGCCAAAAGATCTGGAACAAAATAAGACTTTCTTTGGTATTCCTAGGAGCCCAGCAACAGACCAACTCTCTATTCATGCAAAGCAGCCCTACCTCACCATTTCACCCCCTTCCAGTATCCTGAGTCAGCAACTTCGGAAGGGTGATGAGAGTCCACAGCATAATAGACATAGCCCAGTTTTACCATCTTGCAGGCCCACTGCCATTCAACATGAAATTCCAACTATGACTATCACTCAAGCACCAGAAAGTAATAAGAAAGTCAGCCAGTGTTCTAGTGAAAGCCCACAACTGACACCTAAGGTCAATTTCAGTCTTCCCACTGCATCACATAAGTCAGATGCAGGAGCTAGTAAGCTGAGTGGTAGGAAGAGTATCTCTCCCTCCACCAGCCCTGAAATGGCCCGTAAGCTAGCAGATGAGGCCTCAAAACTGTCCATAATTATGGAGGCCAGGAGGTCTCCATCCCCTACCCCATCATTATCAGACACTGTGAGATCAGACAGCCCAAGATCACGGCGCAGCTCTAGAGAATCACATGTCTATGCTACATTTCAGGGATCTACAGAAAGAATGCCTTCAGACAGCAATCTTCCTCTTCAGGAGCCGAGATTTAATCAAGGCCATGGTCAGGCAGGGCACAACTCAGGTCAGGTGTCCCCTCTTTTCTCTCACAAAGGAAGGACATCCCCTGCACTTCCTGCTAGGTTATACCATACAGATCTACCCACATCTCCCATCTGTGACCCACATCAAGACAGAGCAGACATGCCAGGGAGGTATAGTCCTGTTTTATATCGTCCCCAGCCTCCTCAGTATAGAAGAGAAGATGGCTCACCAGGGATTGAGCACAGGCACAGTGATGCACAGTATGTAACTGGTGTCAGAGACAGTCCAGAAACCAGAAACAGGAGACACTGCACAAGATTTAAAAACAATACACCAGTGAATTGGAGCTCTCAGCGGCAGCAACATTACACAAAGGTAAGAGAGAACTCCAGTGATTCTCCAAGCATGAGCCCGATAGACATGTATGCAAGACAGTTGGATAAACCGTATGACAGTGGTCCAGCTGCACTTGCTGCTCAGGGGAACTATTTTAAGGTCCCAGTTTGCAAGGAACTAAAAAGTGAGAACCTAATAGATGGTGAGCAAAACAGTGCCTTGTCTCAGAGCTCCAGTGGAGTTACAGGCAGTCTAGGGGATGGTACCCAACCTGACAGAGACTGCGTTTCCCCAGAGACATCCAGCCAGACCAGTCAGAGGAGCAGTGACACAGAGAATATGAGTTCACAGGTGAGGAACATTCCCTCAGTTAATTTGGTTAGTAAACTGTGTTGTTCATTATATTTGGTGACAGTGGTCACTAATTTATTTGTTTTTTTCTAGGCGGACAGTGGCTCATCATTGCGAGGTCCTTCCCTGCACTCTCAAAAGATTGCTCGTGCCAAATGGGAGTTTTTGTTTGGAAAGCCTTTAGAAGACCACAATGGAGTAAAAGGTGAGAACATACACTATATTGCCAAAAGTATTGGGACACCCGTCCAAATCATTGTGGTCAGGTGTTCCAATGGTGGTTGTTTTTCAGGGGTTCAGCTTGACCCCCTAATTCCAGTGTAAGGAACTCTTTATACTTCAGCAAGGGATTTTGGAAAATTTCATGATCCCAACATTGTGGGAACAGTTTGAGGATGGACCTATTCTGTTCCGACATGACAGTGCATCATAAAGACATGGATGAGTGAGTGAGTGAGTGAGAGAGTTTGGGGTGGAGCAACTTGACTGGCCTGCACAGAGCCCTGACCTCAACCCCATTGAACACCTTTGGGATGAATTAGAGTGGACATTGCGAGCCAGGACATCTCATCCAACATCAGTCGCTGACCTCACAAATGCTCTTCTGAAAAAATCATCAGAAATTCCAATTAACACGCTCCAAAACCTTGTGGACAGTCTTCACAGAAGAGTTAAAGCTGTTATAGCGGGAAAGGGTGGGCCAACTCCGTACAATACCCTATGAATTAAGAATGGGATTTCGTTCAGGCGTGTGTGTGTGTGTGTGTGTGTACAGGCAGGTGTCCTGATACTTTTGGCAATATAGTGTATATGAGGACCACCCAGAACACTTGGGACATGCCGCCCCCTTCACCCTCTATCTTTTCCTTTCATCTGGTTCTTGAAAACAAGTTTTAAGCTACACAATGAACATGTAATCCAATTATCTGCAGGGCCTTAGCCTTTGTACCATGACATCAGGATCTTCTGTCACTGTTTACCACTGTAACCTGTCACTGGCTCTTACTTTCCATTCTTTGTTTTGTAACCTTTTGTTTCGTCATCTTAATTTAAATGTCCTTGATATGGATATACTTATAATCTGCATGTTCAATGTAAATGATTGATTTTTCTTATGTGATATGAAAATATGCTAGATGAAATCAAGTTTATATTATTTACTGAGATGTAAAAGAAATGTCTATGTAAAATACTGTATATGTCAATATATAGTATATTTGCCTACATTCATGAGAAGCATACATAAATTGGTTGTTTACAGACTAAGTTTGGATATCAATCATGTTTGGTTCTAATTCCAGTGTCCTCCACTGCAACGTCTAGTGGATACTCCAGTGATCCCCCTACACCTAATTCTCTGTCTTCACTGCAACCAAGATCCATGACAGCTTATTGTAGGACCAGAACATCAACTGAATCTCAGAAAGCATCCAGTCATGATGTACAGCGGGTAGAGCTGGAACTGGTCAGCTCACCTTCATCAGCACCAGGTTCATCTCCTAAGACTGGTGTCATTAAACGCACCATCAAATACTCTGAGACAGACATTGATGCGGTGCCATTGCGTTGCTACAGAGAAACAGACATTGATGAGTTGATTTTGGCAGAGAAGAAGGAAGGGGACTCAGTCATCAGTAGCATTCGGAGTGTCCTGGGAACCTCTGGCGGTCTGCTGGATGGGGTGTTGTGTCCACGTGCAAATGGAGAGGATGAAGATCTCATACTGGATGAAGAGGTGGTGAGCTGGGCAAGTGTGAGAATGCATGGTGACAGGAAGAGGCAGCATGCATCACAAGATGGAGAGGAGGTGTTTAGTCGCTTGCTTAAAGGGTGAGAATCTGTTAGGTGTTTACTGGATGCCATGAATGGTGCAATATACAATGATACTTGTAGTGTGGTTGAATGTTTACTTCTGTTTTTTAATAATCTTACTGCAGATCTCCAAACTGCACATCAGACAGCCACAACTCCCTTAAGTCCCCAGTCACTGTAGACAGCCCTCGCAGGACCTCCATAGATGGTTTGGACTCTTTCAGTCGTCACTTTGAGAGTATTATTGAGTCACATCGGGCCAAGGGAACGTCCTACAGCAGCTTGGACAGTGTGGACATGACTTCCAGTGGCCCGCCCATCTTCACATTTGATCTCCCAACCCTGACACCTGAGATCCAGAGCCAGATCAGTGAGAGTGCCAAGCAGATAATCGAGCTGAGTTTTGCCCCACTGGTCCGCCCTGAAGGCTCCAACTTACTGAACCATACTGTCTCTGAAGCATCTCGGGGTCCAACTGGTACAAGCCAAAGCAGTCTGTCAGAGGAAGAGAGTGAATCCAGCAGCAGCACCCATTCAGAGAACTACATTCCAGCTGAAAAAGAAACAGAGCCGATCCCAAGGTTAGTCATAATTTGGATCACAGTTTAAGGTTTAATGATCTGTATATTCTGTATAAGTGTTTCTAAATTTGACATGTCAGTCGATTGCAGTAGATACAGTATCTTACTCCCTTTTGCATATAAAGTACTTTTAAGACTTTAAAATAAGAACTACTTCTGTGGTATGCATTTATGTTGTCATTTGGCTGGGGGAAAAGAAAATGAACAGTTTTTCCACATGAAATTTCCGAAGTAGAGGACACAGCTGGCAGTCACACACACACAAACTTATGTGCACAGTACAGAGACAGATGTTTGAAGGCAGATGGCTTTTATGGCTTCTGTATTTTTCCTTTTGGTAGACTGATATAGCCTGTGCTATGCAAGCACATACTATATGAAATATCACATGCATACATTTATACCGTGCAGTGGGGTCTCAAATCCCAGACCAGCAAAGGTATCACACAGGTACCTTGTTAACAAGTTCCTTGTTAAGTTAAATTTAGTTAAATTGTTGTTTGGGCCTGTAATTGCTGCCTGTTACTTCTTTATGGATGAGTTAAATGCAGAGGCTACATTAACTTGTGGTGCATGGTGAGGTGGTCAACAAGACAGATAATTACAACAATCTGAAATTTGTGTTTAATATTTACTCATACCTGATATTGTAAGCAATATTGTTTTAAAAAACATGTTTTTTGTTATGATTACACTGTGAATGTCTTGAACTTATATTATCTTGCAAGACATCATTATCTTGAGCTTACTGAGGGTTGAATGACCTTATGTTGCAGCCTTCTTGAATAAAAATAGATTTGCCCAGCAGAGGGCACTGAACAGATGTAGCTTGATGTTTACTGAACATCAAGGTGGTGGCACCATATTTTGCTCAGTGTAGTCATTCAGTAATTAGCATAATTAGGGCCTTGCCTTTTAGGGCAAGTTAAAATTTGTCAAACTCACAATACATGTGGCAGCTTCTAGAAACTGTATTGTTTAACAAGAGTAAATGTGTTTTAGATTTGTTAATATTGTCATATTATTTCAAAAGCAGTGGGAGTGAAATAGACCAAAATAAACGGAGGTCCAACTTCAGAAAGTAAATCATTTTGACTTTCCATGGGAATGTCTGTGTAAGATCCTTCCGGGGTCAAGCGTTGCGATGCTCTGGAGCAGTGTCTTTGGATTCTCAGCCATTCCTCTTCCTGCTCACTGTGGGACACAAACACAGATCGGCCTGCATGGGTCATTTCCCTAGAGCTAAGTGAGAGCTCTGCAGAGAGTGTAACAGTTTTGATTTGGATTCTTTCGACTTGTATATACTGCCTTACTGCACTTGTGGCAGTTTTGTTTGATCGTAACTGAGTAAGACTGAAATTTGATCCTCTCTGCTTGGACACCTGGCTCCTCCATAACACTACTTTTCCTGTGAAGCAGCTAATCAGACCTGGTACTCAGCCAGTACTTGGGCACCAAGTGAAATGATCATTCACAGTCATGTGATTTTAGGGTTTTAAATAGTAATGGTGTTAGAAGCATCTAAACTTCTTTCTTTGAAGTCATTGTTTAATTTAAATATAATAAATATGTAACACACTTTTTTTACCATATATTTTTAGCTGCACAAATCAAGGCAGATTATTCGGACATTGTGATTGACGATGAAGTGGGACTAGGGTGAATGGTGGGACGGACACAGAGCTATAACAAAGAGAGGAAGAGGAGGTGGGAAAGGGGGCTGAGTGGATGCATGGTTAAAGGAAATACATACCATATTCAGAGACAGAAAATAGTCCAGCTGACGAGGGATACACAGATAGAGGAGCAAACGCATATACACATACATATGCAGGCGGCCAAGAAGCTGGAACACAGAAAGTTGAGAGAGACGGAGAGAGAGAAGACAGAACAGATGAGTGGTGACCGAGCCAAGCTATGAGCAACAGTCCAGAAATGGAACCATAAACGTTTGCAGAGTGAGCAAGAGAGCAACTTGCCGCCAACTGTGGCACTGAATCAACAACCTATGAAGCCGCCTGAGATGACTGAAGTGTAACTTTGACCTGGTGTAAACTTTCAGAACTATGAGGAATACTGTTCCATGGTGTATAAACTAAGAAAGTGCCTAAGGCAAGGGCTGACGGTGATGGTGATTGGCTGTGGTCACACACAGGCTGTGTGAAGGCGAAGAGGGTGGGGCTGTAATTACATGGCTTGCTATATGTTATGCTGGGGTGGGACCTTGAATGACCACTACCTGTGTGGCTCTTTTCCAGCCATTTATCGGTGAGTAAAGTCTCTGGCAACTAAATGTACAGATGGTGGGTGTCTCCTGTGTAAAAAGTGGCAGCGGGTTAGGTTCCCTTTATAGGTTGGTAATCTGAACCAAAGTGTAAACATGCAGTTAGCAGCTATGAGTAAAGACCTTGGTTAGATAATGTTCTACTAAATTTCTTAAAGTAAATAAATATGAATTATAGATTCATGAGTCATTCATGATACATTTACTCTTGAAGCCTCAGGACTCTGACTAGCATATGGCAAACAGTTCCTGTAGCTTTTTGTGGGTTTGATGCTATTTTTGTTGCTCTGCTATTGTGTTTCTCAAGACTTCCAGTAATTTCTGACTGGTGCTTTAAGGAAGAGAGTATAGATAGCTTTATATGAATGTGAAGTTGCTGCAGAAAAACTAAAGACAGGTAATGATGCTTTCACTCAGGTCATGATAACATTTCAGGGTAGAAAAGATGATAAACTTGCAAAGATTTAAAGTGTTTCAAGGGTTATTTGCTGGTAATTGCTAGTGGTTGTGTGTTATCAGGCTGTGTTTACAGCAAAGCTGTCTTGATGGGTTCTAAATCTACTAAATCTTTGTAAAATGGATTTGTATGGACCATCTTAGACTCTTGACCAACTCAAGCAAGCTTTTGCTGAATGTTAGTTTAGGTGGTGACGGTTAAAGGGATGAGACATGAAAACAGTTTTCTTATTGAATCCAAAAAGTGCTGAGTGAATTCATTCCAACACCCAAAACCTATTCATTTAGAAGTATCTCACCCTGATTGGTTTAAGAATGTTACGCTTTGTGAGTGCTTTGAGGGAGTTAACGGCAGGGCCATGCTGTATAATGAATGCACTGTCAGCTTGTTTGTTCCAGATATTCCTGTTATTTGGAAGTTGTCTGAGAGCAGGGGAGTGTCTGTATGTTAGAGGCTTTTTCAGAGCATTCTCTCCACACCCCAAGAGCCATGGCGGAGAGTTCTCTGTTTTTCCTTCTCCTTTGTCTGCTTTGGAGTAAGAATCACAAAGCTATTGTTTCAGGAATAATCCAAACTGCCCTCCCCTTCTCCTGCCTCTCGGCCCTCCTGCCTTTGAGGCAGACTATCCGGTTAAAAACAAGTGACCAAAGAAGACCTGGATTCTGAAAGACATAAATGAGGAGAGGTTGTGTTTCTGGTGCTTTCAAACTTTCTTTAGGTGGATGGGGTAGAAAAAGTTGGAGAGGTGAGATGTTCTTCAGGTAAGTCTCCGTTATTCTTAGGCAAATTTTTCATATATTGTTTTACAAGTTGTTCTTGCTCTAAAGTCAACGCTTTGACTAACAGTCGAAACCATTATGCTGACATAATAACACCTTTTAAACTACAGTTTATTGAACATAATTAATCACATCTTATTTGTAGACTTTTACTGTCATTGGTGAGCTGTGAGTAATTTTGGTAGCTTGTCTTTGTGTATCAAGCTAACAATTTCAACTATTAAAGAAGAGCTTATGAAAGTTTTAAAGTGGTACATATAAAGAATATATAGAACTCTTAAGAAGTTAATTATGTATGATGAGATACTACATCTCTGAGTGCAAGGAGAGTTTTGTGGGAACGATCCTTTGGGTCTCAAACAGATCATGATTACAGTACACAACTTTACAGAAAAAACAACGATGATGGTGGATTAAACCAACCCATATCACTCTACACCTGCTGTTTCATTACATAATAAAGGCAATTATATTTTTGCGTAACTCATTAGGTTACAATTGACGTGTGCACTTGTGTGTATGTCTTGAGTGTATTTGTGTACTTGCACCTGTAGGCATCACTGAACATCGTTACTCAAACTATTAATATCTGGGCATTCATATATCTCAGTATGGTGCTAAAATAAGAGGTGAGCTGTGTGCAGTCTTGGTGTAGCTACTTTTAAACAGTTGCCTTTTAAGCTACAAGCTACTTATGATTAAAAGTATCTAAGCTACAGCCAAGCTACTTCAATGTAGCCAACTACAATAAAGCGATATCAAGAAATTCTTTGCTTCCATCTTTGCCAAGGTGAACTTCATCTTCTTACTCCATCTTGCAGATGCCAAGGCCATGCAAATGCAATTGTGTAGTCATGGTAGCCTATCAGATGACTGACGCTTCTGTTAATTCAGCACCATCTGGTAGTTGAAAATACCCATATTTGTAAAGAGAGAAAAAAATAATAGTATTCTTTTAAAAGTATTCAAGTTAGTTGCTAATTTTAGTTAATACTGGGTGTATGCACAATAATTATGGTTTCACACATATACACGTGCAAGCCAACTGCCCACATAGATGCACAAACACGCACGCGCGGTTTTCCCAGCAGGACAGACCTTTTTTTTTTTTTTTTTCGTCTTGCTTTCTCTTTAGGGAAAGGTTATCTCGACCAGTCTCACAGTCTGACTCTGAGGTGGCTGAGCGCTTGGCCTTGGGGAGCAACGAAACCATCGCACACGGCAATAAGGCTGACCTGCAGGCCGCCAAAAGACTGGCCAAACGTCTCTACAATCTTGATGGCTTCAGGAGATCAGATATAGCACGACACCTGAGTAAAAAGTGTGTGTTGTGTCAACAGCTATCTTTGTATACCTTAGATATTTTTGCTAGTGATTTCACTTGCCTGTCTTTCCTCCATCACCTACTTCTTATTTCATTACTGTTTTCCACCTTTCCCCATGTAGCAATGAGTTCAGCCAGATGGTGGCAGAGGATTATCTGAGTTATTTCAACTTTTCAGGGCTGACTTTGGATCAGGCTCTGAGGTGAGTGCAGTTGCCCCAGAATACGGAGTCATACGTCATGAAATAAATTAGCGAAATGTGACTTGTGTAAATTGTTGACTGTATCTTAGGTTTTCATTGTGTTTTAGCATTGCTACCTTACTCCAGCATATACATTTTTTAAGACAGAAGTAGCTTTAAAGACTTTAATCCCTAAAATGTAATTTCAAAGATTTAAAATTGCTCATGAAGTTTTTTAAAGTGTCTCTAACTGTAAATTAGTCTGCTTATTCTGCATTACATCAGGTAAAAATAAGTTCCAGGCTAACTTAGCAAAGGCAGCTATAATGAGATGTTGATGTTTGTTTTCATGTACACAATGGTGAGAACAGGGCAGAACTTAAGCACAAAAAATGTTTATAAATTCTTTACTAGAAGGAGCAGGAAGGAAAAAATACTGAACCATTCCAGCAGCAGCTTACTTAATGAAATGTTGTAATCAGCGTCTCTTCCTCAGAGTATTTTTGAGAGAGTTTGCCCTTGTGGGAGAGACTCAGGAGAGGGAACGAGTGCTGTCCCACTTCTCCAGGAGATATCTGCAGTGCAACCCCAATACAATACCAAATGAAGGTAAAGCATCAGAGTGAGAGATAATCAGGCTTTTGTGAGGACCTGATTGTCACCCAACATATATATTATAAACATATGATTTTATTTATTTATGATTGCATGAGTATCTTTATACAAGAGGACCTGTCTTTATGCAGAACAATACCAAAGTTCTAGTATTATTTAGAAAAATTAAAAACAAAGACAAGGAGCTGCTTTTGGTAATTGTGTTTAAGGTTAGGTTTAAATGAGAGAGCTTTTACACATTTTATATTGTCACAGTTTTCCACCAGGTGGCACTAAATGCTTTGGTTGTGTAAGCGCAGCGTCTCATTGTGTGTGTGGGCGGGTGTTTATGGCGTTATGAGGACCTTTTTGTCCCCTAACATCACTTTTATTCTTTTTTGGGGGATTTGTGGGGACATTTGAGAGGTCCCCATGGGAAAAAAAAAGACTTTATAGAAACTAAAAGGGGTGTGTGTGTGTGTGTGTGTGTGTGTGTGTGTGTGTGTGTGTGTGTGTTGCAGACAGTGTCCACACTCTGACCTGCGCTCTAATGCTGCTGAACACAGATCTTCATGGCCATGTGAGTATGAGGGACAGCCAGTGCATGATGGGACATGATGTGTAATTGTGCATGTTATAGTGCTGCTATAGTCATGTTACAGGTCGTGTCAGAGTGAGTGTTTTTGGTAAAGCTTTCTGACATTCTTTCTGTCCTGTTTAGAATGTGGGGAAGAGGATGTCATGCACACAGTTCGTAGGCAACCTGGAAGGGTTAAACAATGGCCATGACTTCCCTAAAGAGCTGCTCAAGGTGTGTAAATCAACCAGATTTGTACACACACCCCAAGAAATATAAAACATGTTATGTACAATTTTTCACATTTTACCAATGTACGCATGTAAAATACTATTGTAAAATCTAGTCAGAAATATTATTTTTAAACAGTAGCACCTGTTTACATCCAGTGCAGTGATGCAAACACACACACACACACACACACACATTCTTATTATAAAATCTCCAATCTATCTATTTATTGACAAAAACAATTAATCAATGAAAATACAAAAACAGCAAGACTTTATAATGATAATGCTTTTTGTCTCTGTGTTTTGCTGAATGTTTGGCTCTAGACATAAAAATTACTTTCAGTGGTATTATTAAAATATGTATCAACTTGTTCAATAAGAATATTTAACACCAGCACTTGAATCAATGTAAAATCAATGTAAAAGTCATGCATTTTTTAATACTTTCCTGTTTTTAAATAATTAGGGCATGATCAAGGAAACAAACCTAGAAACCCAGAAACTAATATAGAAAATATTCTATATCAAGACATAATCCTGTTATGCCTTGAAAACATAATAATAATAATAATAATAATAATAATAATAATAATAATAATAATAATAATAATTAATAATAATAATAATAAATGTTACTCAGTTCTAACTGTATGGAATTGCTTTTGTCTTTGAACCAGAGTGACCTAAAACATTGTTTACTCAGCAGCTTACAAACATATGACATGAGGATAGTGACAGAGGTGTCCTCAAAAACCATGTTACAGTTCTCAGAGTGTTCTCAAAGCATTTAGATTTTCATAACTTTAGCACAACTTGAATCAGTAACAATACTGTGTGAGAATCCCTAAAGGTTCTAGGAAGGATCCATTAAGTCATAAAATTCCTGAGATCTCTGGAGCTGCAACCATTTGTACAGAATCTTCTTTAGTATGGAAAGGTCCTTTCTAGAACCTGCAAGGCTTGATAAAACACACTCTGAAACGGTTTATGCACAGTGATCAGCGATCGTGGTGACGCAAATTGCTTGGGTTCCTCTGGTTATTCCCACCTCATCAGCAAATTTGTGTTGACGGCTTATTAACGTGTGTGATGTAGGTAGGTGTTAAAAAAAAAAAGTGTGTTATAAGAGAGGTGACATTCTGTCGGGTGATTCCCACTTCTTACGAGCTACGCAGGCTAATTATGAATGTGATTGAACGGTGTGAAATGTAGGGAAACTGTACAGGCAGCTGAGCCAAAGCTGAGTTTAATCAGAGAAATGGCGGATTTGTTTAGCGGTCTGGTGTCACTGAACTTCCTGTGTTCATGTGCGTGGCTGGAAACAGTGCTGTCTATTTTTACCGGCTCTGTTAGGATTACTGAGTTCACCGCACAAGAAGAATAGCCACAGCATGACCGCACCTGAACCGCTCTGGTCATATTAGTAGTTTTTTTTTTTATCAGCAAGGCTTCATAGCATTGCCTTCCCTCATCCCCACTCTCTCTGTCGTTTTCTCTCTTTCTGGCTCTCTCACTGTCTCTCACTTGCTCATTCTGACTCTCTCTCCCTCTCTGTGGTTCGCTCCATCCTTCTGAACACCACCACCTTCCACCCCCACATTATTTTCTTCATTCTCTCTCTCTCTCTCTCTCTCTCTCTCTCTCTCTCTCGCTCTCTCTCTCTCTTCTCACCCTCAGGCTCTTATACTATCTGCCATCTTCCACATTGTTTCACCCTGTAATCTGCTGAACTGTACTTAGGCCTGTCTCAGTAATCCTACACAGCCCTCGCTGTCTCTTTCTCTCCCTCTCTCTTTCTCACTCTCTCCACTTCTGCTTTTACTTGAGCTACTTTCTCTCTCAGCATCTCCTTCGCTAACCACCCTTCTTCTCTGCCTTTCTTTTGTTTCCTTTCTGTGTGTGCATTTGTGTGTGTGTGTGTGTGTGTGACCTCCCTAGACTCTGCCACTTTAATGCAGAGTGCTTCCTGGAACATTCCAGCGCTCTGCTAGACCTCACTCTATCGTCTAGCTCTTTTCTTGTCTCACTCTCTTTCACTTGCTCTCTCTCTCTATCTCTCTCACTTTCACTCTTTCGTTTGACTTCACTCTCACACATTTTTGTCACGTTTTCTCTGTTTTAATGTCTTTATACTTTCTATTTTCTGGTACACATAATGACTAAAGTGTTGTCATCCTGTGTGGACAGCAGGGTAGAAAGAGCAGTTTAGGAAACTTGTTAAGAGAAACATGTTGAAGTTCAAGTTAAATACAGGGTTTCTGTACTCAGCCAAACACTGGCCGAGAGAAGGACTGAGGCCTGCAGCAAATACGAATTTGTCTTCTACTTTGAGCCTTTTGTCATGGTGTTATCATAAAGTCCCAATTCTCAAGTGTGCAAATCTTTCTCTGCCTCTTTATCTCCCTTTCCTTCCCTCCATCTTTTTGAATCTGACTCACACCCTTCCCTCCCTCTCTATCTCCCCCACCCCTTACATGTTTTATCGCCTCTCAATTTACAAATTGTTTTCCTGTCGTACTATGTTGTGTGTTGAATGTAATGTCTGTCTCGTGGGTCGAGGTTATGGAGGATATGCAAATATGATTGGAGAGCTGTGCGTACATTTCCTCCGGCTGCTACAGAGCTGCTTTCTCACAAGCACACTAGCTTTTATGCATGAACGTCAAAAACAAGCCAGAGTTTATATGATGGTTTCTTTTTCCTCAGTAAAATTTTAAACGAACATAAATTTGTTTCTGTATGAGGACAGTGTCTTGAATTTTCTCTGCATTTCCATGATGGCTATAACCTAATTTAAAATCTAAATGACCATATTATTGTATTTTTATAATTAATAATAACAGTAGTAACATCAGCAGTATATTAACTTTCTTTAATTCTCTACCTGCTGTTCAGATTCCTACCATGCAACTTTGTTTGTCTCTTACTGAGAGTTGATGTTTATCTGTGCTGTTGAATGGGGCATCCCATGAGCACTTTTGTACACTGGTCAGCTCATAGAACCAGACCAATTAAAGTGTGCAGACTGAGACTTTTTCCTGTGGGGTCAGGGCAGCCTGCCGCCATCGGGTGTCAGACAACACAGGAAAAAACAGGTCACGGTTGAATAAGGCAAGACTCTCAGAGACTGCGGAGCATCCAGTGTCCCCGAGCTGTCAGAGAATGGGTCAAAAAGAGAGAGAAGAGGACAAGTACAGAGGGATATAGGCGAGACAGACAGAGAAAAGGAGCAAGGAATGCAGAGAAAGAAAGAGAGGGGGGGAGTAGGGAGAGAGTGAGAGAGGGGGATTTAGAGATGAGCTTGTAAGAAGTGCGGATTTATAATAGAAATATATAGAGTATTTCTATTTATGTCCCATTTTACTGTGTGTTGCTATTCATGTCCTTTTTATGACCTATTGACCTAATTAATCTATGAAGTGCCTCCTGCGTATTATTCCTGAATGTGCACACATAGGGCAGGTGCCGAATTTTTCCAGCTCATTAAGCTCTGGACTGCTGCTGCAAAAGGCTTCTTTCATAAAAACCTGAATTCATAACCTTTTCCAAAGCAATTTCATGGAGCTTTTTAAAAGACAGCCTCTTCGTCATTCTAAGCTGTCTGTTATTGGCGAGGGCAGAGTGACAGGTTAACTGTGAGTCGTTTGGAGAAGTCAATGTTGGTGCGCTGGTGTGGGAGAGGTTGCCGTGATGTTTCTGAGGACGTGTTCATTGCACAGCTCCGCTGGGGAAGCCGGGACTCAGCTTTGATTGACAAGCAGAGGAGGGGCAGAGCCAGAGCGGATGCGAGCCTTGCCATTGGTCGGTAACACTGAGAGAAAGGCACATAGAGAGTGGGAGAGTGAGGAGAGGGAGGGTGAGCACGTCTCTCTCTCCTCAGATCTCCTCCTCTGTGCGATTCAGTTCATTTTCTATCTGCACCATAGACGGTGAGAGAGACGGGGAAGCGAGGAAACCAAGAGAAGAGAGAAGGAGAAAAGGCTGTCAAAAACTGTAAGCTATTTTTGTTTTTGAGAGAGCTACACAGCACCAAAGTCTGGAGAAACGATGACAAGCCTGCAAAGAAAAGTGTGAGAAACTTAACGTCTTGGAAGGAAGAAGGCACAAAGACGGATGGAGTAATACACAGAAAAGGTAAAGTGAGAGGATGATGCTGAAAGGAAGCACCGGAATGCCTACTGAGATCCTCTTCTCTTAGGATCACAACACCTCTATGGAGTAACAGAATTCCCTCTGTGTCTTTGGACTGTCATCTCTTCATTCTCTTTCTCTCTACACCTTGCCATATCCTGCTTTCCGGTCCCCTGTCCCGGAGGGGGACACCACTGTGACGTCACAAATGAGAGATTGTTTATCCTAATATTGTAAGAACTGACAGGAGTTAGCGCCTCTACCTCTGTCTGACGGTATTTGACATGTACTGGTCTCTTTTCCTGCCTGTCTCTCTCGTCGCCCTGTCTCTCTGCGAACTGCCTGCTCGTTTGCCATCTGTGCCGCACCTGCGAGCGTGTCAGCACGGGTGCACATATGCGAGCTCCCGGCCGTGCGTGTAGGTGGTAGGAGGATGCACACGTGTAAACAACAGGAGGCAGGCAGGCAGGCAAACGCCACCACGACTTTCATCCTCTTTCTTACTCGCTTGTACGGGTTCTGACCCATGGAACATTAAAAAAAATAATAAAAGTTCTGGACTGACTCCCTCCAAGATTTCTCCGAAAGCTGAGATTGTGCCACTTTTTCTCCCAATTACAGAAGCTGCTCGCTCCATTCTTAAGAATCTACTCAGTTTTTGTTACCTTCATGAAGCAAGGCCATTAAACATAATAAGATCTGTAAAGAAGTGCTGGAGTGACACCATCCAAGGTGGAGGTTGTGCCAAATCTGTTGACTCCTGACTTCCAAAGCTGCCCATGTCGCCTTCGACTACTTCATGAGACAAAGCCACTGAAACATCATCAGATCTGTAATAAAGTGTGGTAGTGATTCCCTCTAAGGCTGGGGTTGTGCAGCTTCTGTTGACTTCTCTACACTGTCAAAGCTACCTGTCCCATTCTTCAGATGCCAGGAATCCACTAAACTAAATTAAACTTCATGAGCAAGGAAACAGAACATTATCAGATCTGTAATAAAGTGCTGCACTGTCTCTTTGTAAGGCAAAGAGAGTGTAGCTTTTTTGACCTCTTCCAACTATCAAAGCTGCCTGCCCCATTCAATAGACGCCAGGAATCGAATAACCTTCATCCACTTCATGAGGCAAGCCCGCAGAGCATCATCAGTTCCATAATAAACTGCTGGAGTGACTTCCTCTAAGGCTGCATTTCTGCCACTTCTGTTGACTTCTATTGACTGCCAAAGCTGCCTGCCCTTTCTTGAGACACTGGGAATCTACTAAACCTTTGCACACTAGACATGTCTTGGATAGACCACAAACATCAGAACCATAATAATAGTGCTGTAGTGTCTCTATCCAAGCAGTTCTGAGGTAGTGCTCCTTCTGTTGATTTTTCCTGACTGCTGGAGCTTGCTGCCTCTTTCTGCAGACACCAGTAATGCACTTAACCCTTGTCAGCTAGATCCTTCCAAGGGTCATCGTCTTCACCCGCCTGCTCACATTTGTGTCTAGAAGACCCAATAAGTCAAGGTCCACCATGATTGGCGTAAACAGCATCCACTCGGCTGGACGTCTTCGCTCACGCTCCCTGTGCTCGGTCAGATGCGGGCGAGACTTCAGTGTCATGGACCCTTTCCACTACACCAAAGCGCCTCGATCACGCTCTCTCAGGCCCCTGGCCTTTCCTGACCTGCTGGGAAAGGTGCAGGATGGCCAGAACCACCCCCAGACCCGCAAGAAGAAAGAGAAGGTACACAGAGTTGCATGGGGCCCAGTGATGGAGCTATCAGTTTAAAGGCGTTCTTGTTTTATCAGTTGTTTGCCAATTTTAGTTCACCTTTATAAAGGTTTCTGCTCAGTTTTCTGTTTTTGGTCTAAAAAAAGTTAGTGAAAAGTTGAGTTTATGTCAAGTTTATAAGAAAAGTTATGAACTACCTTGCTGTTTAGTCCTCTTCATTACAATATCAAACACACATATGATTTAATTGCTTTTTACTGTTACAGGCACTCTACAACTCCATCAAGAACGAGAAGCTGCAGTGGACCATGTAAGTTTCACAAACTCCCATTTTATACATATTCTCAGTATATACAAATCTGGAGCCACAATTTAAGATTCAAGCTTCTTTATTAGTGACATACGTTATTTATTTATACGTCATCACATGCATATGAAGACTTGTGACTTGCCTTCACTATGATTTTTTGAGTACTGACAAGTTTCGAGCGATGTTTAAGCTAAATCTAACTCTATAATAACACATTTCAAACAGCACTGCAAACCTGTTTCACTGTTAAGGCTGTGCAAGTTACTTTGATTAATATTTAGCAAATAGACATCTGTGAAGACGTGACAATGTCCCTGTAAGCCACCTCTGCCTGCTTGAGATGTGTTATTCTGAGGCGACGCGTCTCTGACCCGGGTGAGGCCGCGTGACGCTCCGGACCCTCATATAGACTCTGACTTTCCTTAGCTTTGTTGCCATGGCTACAGCTCCCAAGTTGCCTCTCGGTAATTACAGGTTGAAGTCTCTCCCTAGCTAATGCACATTCTTAACCGCACCACTACTCAGCCCTCACACGGGGTGGAGGTGGGGTGGGGGACGGGGGAGGGAGCAATGCATGTTGGGATGCACGGCTCTCTGAGCGCTTCGGGGGCATTGGGGTGCATGAGAGAGAGAGAGAGAGAGTTAGTGTGTGTGCGCGTGTGTGTGCGCGTGTGTGTGCGCGTGTGTGTGCGTGTGCGTGTGTGTGTGTGCGCGCGTGCGCTTGTGTGTGCACCGTGAATGAGGGAGGGGATGGCTGGCTTAATCTCTTTTCCTATTCTCTTTCATTCAGCAGAACTCCTTTCATCTGTTTCTGTCCCAACATCCCCACACACTCCTTTTTTATGCTCCCTCCCTCTCTCTCTTGGTCTTTTGCTCTTTGTTTTTCTCCCTCTCATTCTGTTTCTCTCTCTCTCTCTCTCTCTCTCTCTCTCCATCTCTGGCTCTCTCCATCTCCCCTTCTCTTAGATACTGGCAGGGAGTCCAGCAGTTACTAAGCAACAGAAAAGAGCATTACCATTTGGAGGCAAAGGCTATATGTACCAGTTAGAGGGCGAGAGAGAGAGAGAGACATAAAATAAACGACAGCATTCCCTTTTTGTGGGGGGAAGCAGGGGACGGGGGGTGGGTTGGGCGTGAGGGTGTTTACAGTGTTAAAGATGGAGTTTGGTTGGAGTGAGGGTCCCATATTGAAGCTACAGGAAGCGTCTACCTAAAACATGACATTTCGGTTTCCTGAGATTCCGCTCTCAAAAGACTTTCATTTACAGCAAAATGTAACCCACCATATTTTGCTAGTGTATTTTATGTTAAGTTAAACTGGGGGTGTGTAAATAATATCATATGTAGTCATATTCTACATGCTGACAGATGATCTACAATTTTTGCACACTAAATTATAAGGAAAGGGGAAGTATAAGCTATGATTAAGTTTAATTTCAGCCTTTTAGATAGAATTAATTTTAAAAAAAATTAATACATAGGTCATATTTTATTATATGTAAACAGGGAAGATCTAATAAACAGGCAGTTTTGTGTTTGATTGGTGACACCTTTCTATCTTTTGTTAGCTTAAGTTATGTTTTGAGCAAAACAAAGAGGCTAAATCTGCCTACTGTGTCTTGAGCTACACTTGAGGTTAGAGAGAAATTCATGTAAATTTGATTTCTTCCTGAACCATTTCTTTAAGGCCTGGGTGGTTGGCTGTCAGTGAGCTGCTAGCTGGAGGGGGTTTCAGCTGGGCACGGCACCAAACACTGTTGAGGGAAGAACATTTCAGCATAGATGAGAAATTGCCCGCTTTTCACAGAACAATGGCTGTCCATGATTGAGAAAAGACTGACTCAAGAGAGACTAGGACTCTTAACCCTGGATTGACCCAAAGAATAGCAGGTTTTCTCTTTTCTGGGTGTTGTTTTGCTGAACTCTGAACTTGAGGGCATTTGGAGGGTAATTTAGGGGTTAAGAGTTAAGTTTGATGCAGTCATTTTGGTGTTTTAAAAAGAGCAGGATCGTTCCAGAACATAACTGCAAAGAGTGTTGTGTGATGGCAAAGAGCTGCAACACTGTGTTTGTGTTGCATCATCGGGAGCTGTGCAACAAAGGACATAGGACAGAGCTACAGGTTGTGTGTGTGTGTGTGTGTGTGTTCATGTATTTATCGCATTGTGGGAATCTTTTTGTCCCCTAAAATCACTTTTATCTTTTTTGGGGGGTTTTGTGGGGACATTTGAGAGGTCCCCATGAGGAAAAATGACTATAGAAAATGTGCTTGTTTTATTTGAGAAACTAAAAGAGGTAAAAGATGTGCATTCTGTTACTGAGGTTAAGGTTAGGGTTAGGATTAGGTGTAGGTGTAAAATTATATACATCTAGTCATTATGGGACAAAGATAGTAATACAATGACTGTGTGTGTGTGTGTGTGTGTGTGGGTGGGTGGCGAGAGTGTCCCCATTTTATTACAGGAACCTGATGTAAAATAGATAGATTAATATAAAATGTGGTAACACAAAGGTCTTAGGCCCCATACACATGTAGCAGGGTATTTATTAAAAAACTGATATTTTATGCGGTTGCGCCTTTCGTCCACATGTAAATAGAGGTTTCAGTCACTACCTCTGGATGGGGAAAACAGAGTTTTAGGTTCATAGCATCATAAGTGTGCACCAGGAAATGCGTTGACGTCATGCGACGTTTGTTTATTGTTTATCCCTTATTCAAGCTATTTGTGCTTGTTTTCACATTTAAAAGTAACTCGACTTCCCTCTCTGTCCATACGACGAACCTCTGTTTACCATTGTTTACGAAGCAACTGGATGTAAAAGTCATTGTAACCAGATGTAGTAATTCGGTCTTTTTTTCAGGATTCTGATTGACTGACATGGTTCTACACAGTTCTTGACGGTGTATTTATCCGGATTCGTGCGCACAGGGATGTTTTTGAAATGGGCTCATGTGTAAAAAGTTAATTTTGAAAACGGTGGAGAAAAAAGATCAGTTTTTATAAATATCCAGCTACGTGTGTACAGGGCCTTAGATTTTCCTTTAAACTTATTTTTATTGGTATTATTAAATTGGGAGCATGTGTGTACACACGCTGACATATATTAAATGAGAAGATTAACCAGTTAGTTTCATTCCCTGTAAGAATTCCACAGTCATATTTAACTTCCAGCTCGTATCCCATTTCAGTAACCTCAAACATAGTGCTAATCAAGGCAGTCGCGCTAAATATACCAACTCAATTAAAGACAACTAAATACATAAATATGTTAGTGAAAATGTAAATAAACACATCAATAATAAATCATGAGAATCATTCAAGAATGTCATTAAATAGAAATGTACAATTCCAAAGGTTCCAATAAGTAATCAATTGGAAACCCAATTGGTGTTGAATCTCTTCACCTTCCCCCAAGTTAGGTACCTGATCTTTTCAAGAAGGGTGCATGTATTTTAAAAATCAAAGGAGCAGAAAATTTTATTTTGGTTTCTGCAGTGAAGATTAGAGTTAAGAAACAACATGCTGGAAGTGGCTCCTTTGTACATATATTATTTCTCAATTGCACAAAGATTTAAAAACAAAATTTCGCTTCTCTGTAGTGATGAAGAAGAGCTCCGTAAGTCTTTCTCCGAGCTGGGTGACAGTAGGACGGACTCGGCATCCCACACTATGAAGCGGATCAGTAGTGGTGGGAATCCTCTCGTGAATCTGGCACAGCAGTCCAGCGCTCAGGTCTACAAGAACGGCTTCCTGGTGCGCAAAGTCCATGCTGACCCTGACGGCAAGAAGAGTATGTGACTGTTGTTTTGTGCTTGACCTGCTTAAAAGGATGTTATTGACCAATAGGAAAATGTGAGATCTGATTTTTGCCTCTTATTAAATAATTTATTTAATTCCAGTCCATTGTTTTCATTAAAATATTCCAGTGTCAAAGTCATAAATGGGATTTGTGGAAAATGGAAACTTGATATGTATTTTAAAATGGTAATTTGTGCAATTCTACTAATAGTTAAGCTGTGCACTGAGCATGTTGGTCTTCTCGCCTACTCTTCCACCACCAATTTAAGTTTTACATTGACATTTTCCATCATTTAGCAGCTCTTATCTAGAGCGACTTCCATTTTCTAATTTCCCTGAGAGCAACTTGAGGTTAAGGTTCAGAGACCCAATGATAGTAGTGCTCTAGATAGGATTTGAACCCATGACCTCCTGGTCCAGAGACAAGTGTCCTAACCACTAGACCATCTTCACTTCTTGATGGGCTTGTGTATTTGCTGGTATCATTACGGCTAAGGAGTTCGCTCCGTGATCAGAAAGATGCCAGTTCAAGTCCCGGACCGATAAATGTACCGCTGAGCTACTCATGAGCATGGTACCGTCCCCATGCTGTGCTCCCTGGGCGTTGGTAAAAGCTGCCCAGTGCTCCTTCACGGATGGTTCAAATGCAGAGGTCATAATTCGTTGTGGTGCACTATATGCTGTGGCATGTTCACAATGACAAATAATCACTCACGCAAATAATTTGCAAGACATCCCAGTTTTTCTACTGACAGCCAATGTAGAGATTTTGTAAAAATCACAAGTTACGTTTTATACCTGTTTTGTATATTTTGTGCATATTAATTATTGACTCTAAATGTAATTATTTTATTCTTACAGCCCCACGAGGCAAGAGAGGATGGAAATCTTTTTATGCCATCCTTAAAGGACTGGTACTCTACCTGCAGAAGGTATTCTCCTAAACTCACATATTACCCAGACACAGTATTGTTTTTTTTCTGACACATTTTTCTGATCGGCTCCCAGGGTGAATATCGTACCGACAAGCAGCTGTCTGATGAGGACTTGAAGAACGCGGTGTCTATTCACCACTCGCTGGCCATGAGAGCAGCCGACTACAGCAAGAGACCCAACGTGTTTTACCTGCGCACTGCTGACTGGAGGGTTTTCCTCTTCCAGGCCCCGTAAGTCCTCATTTCCCACCAGCCCACACGGGAGCCTTCCTTCTCTTTTATTATTTGGCAGTGTGCTGTTCTTCTTTTATATAAACTTGAGTTTCTGTGAAAGAAGGCACAAAATGTGCTAATACTGGTGGGTGGAAATATCCAAAATCAAAAATAGAAAAACTGAGTAAATATTTGTTTAAACCATTTGCATTTTCTTCAGACTGGAACTGATAATGTGGACACCTGTTTAAGGAAAATAAAAGGGGCTTTTATTATCTGGAGTTGGACTTAAACTTAAGCCAATACAGTAGTTTGCAAAATATTGTTAAAAATGTCACTTTTGTGCTTTGTTAATACAAAAATATTAAAGAAATAGGCAGTAGAGCAAGGGTTATACACAAAGGTTGTGCAAGGTCAACAGAAAGCCTGTGTCAAAGAGAAACACACAAATGCACACCACACACACACACAGTGCCCTAACCCAGTCCGTGGTGTTGATTAAATGCAGGACTGGTAGTGCCCGTATCAGAGTTCTTCACCCAGATGGATGCGCTGTCATACACCTCCCAGGAGATTTTATCCTATTCAGCCTCTGAGCCTGGCCTAGATAAATCTACCGAAACATTCTTACACAGTCATACTCAGTCAGACAAAAAATCGTGTTCTCACAGAAATATACACTCATGCAGTATGCAGGGCCAGATGCTACCCAATGGCCAATTACCATGCCAACAGCATTGCCTCCAATTTTCCAGTAATGTTCCTAACAAACTTGTTCACTGCAAAATTCAACACTTTTCATATATTTTTTCCATCTCCCAAATTAGACCTTCACTGTGACGTCCTCCATGTGACGTCTTTTAAACTGAGGTTTACTCCTAAACTCTGCAGAGCTATTTTTAGCTCTCTTCATATACTCACAAAAAAAGAACAGAGCAAAATAAGAAAATCCATCATCAGAGTGGCCGGTAGAGTGCCCAAATTAAGACATCACTTACCCTTTTCCTTGAGTGCAAACCGTTAGTATTGACATTCCCACTTTCTCACTCTCAGCAATGCGGAGCAGATGCAGTCCTGGATCACCCGCATCAACACAGTGGCCGCTATGTTCTCCGCCCCTCCCTTCCCAGCAGCCATCGGCTCCCAGAAGAAGTTCAGTCGGCCTCTCTTACCGGGCTCCAGCACCAAGCTCTCCCAGGTACCCAACAGCCCCCTCTCCCTCATCCAGGTACATATCAGTCCCCATTTCCACTTCTTAATGTAGTTGCCCCTAAACTTCAGCCTCTAAAAACCCTAATAAGCTGACATCCTACCACCCTGAGGTCTCCACCCTGCCACTCAAAACTGCCCCACCTTGCCCTGCCGAGTCCCCGCTGATGAACCCCGCTGTGCTGAGGATGGGAGAGGGAGTGAATACAAATGTGTGGCAAAACAGGTCACAGTATCTTTGTGTCTGAGCAGTGTCTGGTCTTGTTTTCTGTCCCCGGTCAGGAAGAGCAGGTACAGTCTCACGAGGCTCGGTTCAGGGCCATATCCTCCGAGCTGCAGGAGCTTCACGCCATTCCCCCGGAAAGAAGGCCCAAAGGAAAGGAGCAGGAGGAGAGCAAACAGAGGGAGGAGTATCTGGAGTTTGAGGTGAGGCCTAACTGATTTGCTTTAATTTTTTTTCACTTTTTGATTTTTTGGAGTCCATGTTATCTCTGATTAAACCTTAGCTTGCTAACTGATCATGATGGAACTATGTGCAGTGGTGTGTAGCATTTGAGTGCTGTGCCTCAGTAATATTTTTGCTCTCATTTTGTCTTTACATATCTTTTGGAAATTTGATATTAAAAGGGTAATATCACCACCTGCAGGTTTTTATGTAGCTGACAACATACAATCCTTATCCCCATTTTATTATTAATATAAATATTATTGAAATCTGTGGTTTATGCCACAGTCTGGTCTTCATTTTTGGAATTGCTTTAATACATTCACTGATTTTTTTTTATTTAGTTTTATTTATTTTGCCTATGTGCACCAGTATGAAGACAATTCATTCATTTTTAGGTCTGAATAAATATTTCAATGTACTGAAAGTAATCTTATTTTTTGAATAATTTCAGTTCAGTCACACTCTAAAAAAATGACTTGTGTGGATTTTGTAGAAAACCCGCTACGGGACGTACGCCATGCTCCTGAGAGCGAAGATCCGCATGGGAGAGTCGGACCTGGCGGCCTTCGAGACTCGCCTGCTGGCAGACGGCAGCCTGCAGAGGGCCCACTCCAGCCCTACACTACCGCAGGACAGTAGCCACGCTGGCAGCAACAAGAAAAGCAAACAAAGCGAGGGCCAGAGACACAGTCAGAAGCAAGCAGTAAAACAGTGAATCCACTGCCCAGGCGCGCAATCTGATCCTCTTTAGAGTTCTCCTCATCTGGACTGAGGTGACGATGAGAGATGTAGAGGTGAGGAAAAGATGGCAGTTGTAATGCTGCTGTTGGACTCCCACACCCACAAACATACACTCTCCGGGCCAGTCTGCCCTGCTTGACCGGGCTCGACGTGACCTGTGGAGGGGATTGTTTTTGGAGAAAGGCTCGGTCCTCTGTGTCCCTCCTACATGGAAGTGGTTTAAAGTGTTTTTTCGCAGCCAATGACTGCAATGCAGACTCCAGGCCTCCAGAGGGCAGAAGGGTGACCACTGCCTGCCGCATTCCATTTTGACTCTTTTCTTTAGCTCTGCTTCATTCTGCATATATGTTAAGCATATATGCCATGTGTTTGTTATGAACTTCATTTGTGCATATTTTGGCATTTTTGTTTTGTCAGACCTCACTCTTCTACAGGAGACAAATGTGGACACAGTGTTTGCAACAATTATTTTCACATTTCGGTCTGAACCGAACTACCTGCACCCCTGCTATCTCATTGAGCAGGTATTTCCCTTTTTTAAATGTGGAAGTTGTTCTTAAAGCAACTCCTTTGTTATTTCTTGCTCAAACTATTTGCTGCTGGAAGTTTTGGAGTTGAAAAGTGAAGGTGTGTCCCTAAAAATAGTTTCAAAGCGTAATTAGAATCTAAAGCTAGTCAGTTCTGTTGTTGCTATATTGTGTTATCCTTCCCCTGGTATTTTGTTGTGTATCTTTTATGTCTTTGTAAACATACAAGAGCTGGCGACATATCCAAAGGAGTAACGTTGGCAAAGGAAGCCAGCTTGCTATATGCAGGGAAAAGCACCAGGTGAACTGTTTGCTTTAATGTCAGTGTTAAAAAATGTACATATCCAGAATATACAACATAAGATAGTGAAAAACTGTTCATGTTGAAGACCCTCTGAATGTGGCAAAGCCATTCTCTTCTCAGGCCTCCATTTTCATGTATTGCAGCAGTGCTGCGTGTCTGCCACCAGAGGGAGCTTTAGGGGCAAATCTGCTCGGAATGACAATCTGTATTACCTCAGCTGCAGTAAAGACATTTATTTATTTTAGATTGGTAATAATACGGCCAGTTAATGCAAAGATGTGACTGAAGTTGTGTGAAGTTTGGAGAGCTTTTAAAAATATCTCCTGAATACCTGAAGATAACTGGCAAGTCAAATATCCAAAATATTGTACAATTCATGAATTAGCACAGCAATGCATATGGACGATGGAGATCTGAGCTGACTGTTAGCACTGCCATCATGTGAAAGTTTACTGAGAAAACACATAGCATAGGATTGCTAATTTTATTTTAATTTGATGTAGATAAACTTATCATCCTTAGCACTTCATGTGTTACTTTGCTGCACTTTGGTTAGTATTTGTGTAGATTTTATTGAAAGTTATTTATATATTTTGGACATTTATAGTTTTTGTCTTGTTTGGTATTTGTATAAATGTACTGACTCAAAAAACCTTTGCAAATCTACTGTTTTACAGGGAATAATCAGCCTGGCGCGACACCACAGAGTTCCTCGTTATTTTGTTAGATGTGTCATTGCTTTTAGTTGTACATATTGTGGATATTATGTTAAAATTGCTCAGTACAAAAATGCTCTATTGCTTGTATGTCTTGGAGGCCTAGATATCAGAATAAATCCATTTTAAAACCACAGCTGTGAGTCTTTAGAAGACGTTTTTGGAGTATCTTTAAGTATACATCAACAGTTCATTTAGAAAATATTTAATCCAATCTCAGCAAAAATGGCAAACACTCAGCAACAAACCGTTTACACAAGCACACAACTGAACACATACTTCATAAATACACAGTATTAGTAATAAACTAAGTTCAAAGCATAGAAAAAATTGCATTCAACGTTTCGAAACTTGCACAGGTGCGTCCCAATCTAAACTTAAGGCCATAAGAGAAATCCATGGACAGGTAATGGCAAGGACATTACTGGTGGTAATGGTTTGTTCTAAAATCCTATCATTTTTTCCTCTCTTAGACTCACCGTGAAAGCCTCAGAGGTGAGACATTTCATGTCAACATCCTGCTTTCTTCTTGATTTTCTTAAAAAGTCTGTAAGGACAGCTTTCTTTTTATTACATCAAGATTAGGAGGATAAACTGTTCATCATTTGGTGCCCCAAAAACATCATCCAGACGTAATCTGATGATGTCAGCTTTTTTTGGAAATAGTCATCAGGCTGGTCAGTGATTGGTGACATCAGGACTCTCTGCCTCCTCTTCTGTTACCTGGCTGCCGAAGCCACTGTCTACTGTCGTGTCTAGGTGAAAAGGGGAAATGGTGAGTTCTACAGCTCAGAGTGAAGGTTGCTATACACGTTTATGTATGATTTATGCCTCTGCTTTCCATGCCTGGGAACAGCTAATATGAAACTCCAAAGAAAGGTCAAAATTTGTGACAAAGTTAAAAGTCATGTGGAACCCCACATACCTGTTATGTGCTTTTCCTCTCTGAGTTGTTTTGCTCTCAGAATTTGGACCCCATCATGCAGTCCCAAATCTTGGAATGCATCCAAAAGGCCCTCCAAAGGCACACCACTTAACTATCAAACAAACAGGGCAATGCAACATTAGTTATGGAACAGTTATTCAACTATACAAAAATTTTCAAATGTGTTCTCAAGTTTAAATTATTCAAAAACTAGACTTCAATAACTTGATTCAGACAAATCTTAATAAATCTGGACCCGTTAATGTTCTGTCTTCATAAATCTTAAATAAATTAAAACATAACTTTTAATGTAGCATACATCAAATATATTTCGTTTCATCTATCTATTAGCACGTTTTATTATTAAATTAACAAAACAAGTAACTCAATTAGTTTGTTAGCTTTTTGGTTTTATAAAATATGAACTGTGATTATTTAATATCTAATATAGTTTTATAAATGTTAATCCATGCATTTTTATGAGATTTATTAGTATTTTATCTTGTATGCAGTTTTTTGTTTGTTTTATTAAACCTAATCAAATTATTTATTTAAAATTTAAAATGGTCACAATTTTTTTCAGTGAATGCATCTTGAGAATTTGAGACCAGTGAGTCATGACAATGCAAAATACTAACACCAAATATTTCAATCATCGAGTAGCAGAATTCTTCTACCTGGTAGTTTTCTAGAAGCTTCTGACAAGGGGAAGGACTCTCTTGGTACAGATGTGCCAGTGTGAGCATGCCCAGCTTCTCTGCCAGCTCTCTCCATGGAACATGACCTTTGTTGAGGATTCCGCAAAGCTTACTGACTGTTTCACTGTCCAGTGACTGACCCACTGCAGGGGACAATAAACACAAGATGCTTGATTTAAACAAGTCACTAATCACAGGTGTCTGAAATAAAAATGGTGTGATGGATTCTGCTTACCATCTTCACTGCTTTCCTTTGTCTTTTTGGCTGCATGGCGCCTCGACTTTGGACTCGTTGTGCCGTCCAACAGAGCTTTTACCTGTTCAAGGTAGTACAGTTAAGCTCAGTGTCTTCACAAGTCTCCGAACACAATATTTTTGTGTGATTATTGTAAGCATTATTATCTAACCTTTTGGCAGTTTGCCAGGTCGAAAGGAGTGTGTCCAGCTGCTGGTCTTTTTCGTGAGTTAAGGCGACTTCTGGTGGGTGATGCCAGTTCCTGTACTTCCTCAGGTAGGTCTACTTGGATTGGCGCGTCTTCCCTCTCTTGCTTTTCACCAAGGTCTTCCTCGTCAGAGGACGATGAGAGGCAGAAGAGCGGCTCGTCGTTTTCCAACCGTTTATCAGCCCCTGAGGAGAGAATACAGCAGATGTAAGACTTCAGCTATAACATGTAAAGGAGCAATTTCCTAGTTGTGGGTTAAGCCTAGTCCTAGACTAGCTGTGAGTTTGAGTGGTAAATCCAAATATGTAGTACGACTTGGCCTAAGACTAGCCTTAATCCATGAACAAGAAACCAGCCCATAATTTCCAAATACTATAATATTAAAAAGTAGACGTTTTGGGACTGACCTGCTGCTATGAGCACAGAGCAGAGAGGAGGAGAACCCAGACTGGCAGCCAGATGAAGCGGACTGTTCCCGCCAAATGTGCATGCATTAACATCTGCCTTTAGCTGCAAGAAAACCAATCAAACAACTCAAAGGGCTGACAAAACAACCAGGCAAAGCTTCAGATAAAGTTGTTTGTCATATTTATGTTCTATTTTACTCACACACTGCATTATAGGGCTCCATAAGCAGATCACTGACAAGGTCAGGACAAATCTCTTACCTCAGTGATGAGGGTGCAGGCCACTTTGAAGAGATTCTCCTTTACTGCAAGGTGCAGTGCTGTGCAGCCACTCTTTTGCTCTGGCATGTTGATCTTTGCTCCGGCCTCAACCAGAAGACGTAGACAGCGCTCTCCTCCCTTTCTCACAGCCAGGTGGAGAGGATACATGCCTGATGTGAGTAGAATGGAGCAGATTTCAGTATCCCATATTCTTGCTAAGCTTTTTAAAATAAGTTCAGCTTCAGTTTGTTAATGTCCCCAAATATCATACGGCAGGTGTTTCATATAACGGTACATTCATTCAGGACGCACCAGTAAGTAATGACACCAACATTTGGGGATATTTGGACAAAACTACGAGAACTTGACAGCTCACCTGAAAAGTCTGCAATGTTGATCAGGTGCGTGTGACGCTCTCCCAGAAGTCCCAGCAGGGTTCTGAGCATGGCTTCGTCCCCGGTGAGGGCAGCTAGGTGCACTGCTGTTCGTCCGTCCCTGTCTAACAAGGTGGGGTCCGCCCCCACTTTCAGCAGAACCTCCACCAGCTTAGGCTGTTTGGTGATCACAGCTAAATGCAGTGGAGACTGAAAACAAACCAGAGTACTGTTATTTTAGTTACTATTATATATAACTAATGAGTACAATATTAACATCTATTGTTGTGTAAAGTCATTTTCGTAGAAGACAAGATAATTATGTCGTTTTAGCCATGGTGAAAAGGGTGAGACGTGATGCCTACCTGGCTGAGGTAGTTAAGCTTATTGATGAATTTGTTTTGGGGACTGTTCATGATGGACTGAACGAGCTGGTGGGCCACTGTGGGCTGCTGGTGGATAATGGCCAAATGTAAAGGCCTGCAAAAGACCACCAACATGATTAATTACAACTATATCAGGGTTTATGTTCTATAATACAGCATTTATTTAAGGTTGTATACCAAAATCTGAACAAAGAGAACAAGAGGTAAAAGTAGATATATCTAAAATAGATCATTTAGTAAAAAATGACAAAATTACATTATGCATTTTAATTCTTTAATTCCTTAAGGACAAGGGACAATTTAAATGGCATTTAAGAACAATAAAAATGGGTTTAAAAAAAGGGAACAAAACGAACTACTTAAAGGTTCCATACAGCAAGACGTGAGAAAAAGAGGATATATAACTGAACTCACGTGTCTCCGTTCTCATCCTGGACTCCACACAAGTGTCTCTGTATGGCAAGCAGGAGACGCACATCTCCTGTGCTGCAGTAATCCAGCAGGGCCTTGGCGCTTCGCTTGGCTGCTGCAGTGGCCTGATTCTTCATGGCCATGGCTGGACACAGAATGAGAACGTCATTAATGTGCCGTCAAGCTTCCTCCCTTCTGCTGAAGAAGAGCCAGGTAAAAAGCTGGGAAAAAGCTCTAGTCCGTACCGATATGTACTAGCTGCGGCTGCACTGGTGATCCGCCGGGTGTCTCCTCAGGACCAGACCTTTTCATCTGAGACCCTCCTCCTCCTCCTCCTACTCCAAACCCACCAAAGAATCCTGAACCATTCATCTCATGACCAAATGGGAAATCTGAAATACGGACAAAATAAGACTATGATCCCAAAAATCAAATATTAACTGTTTGAAATACTTTAAGCTATTTAAAAAATGTCAACTGCAGCTGTAATTCTGTCCAATCAGGTGTAGTGCCATTCTCTCCCTTACTTGTTCCCATTCCTCCACCTCCCGCTCCAGGACCTCCAAACCCGCCTGCGCCTCTCCCCAAACCCCCAGGTCCCCCCTGAGGCCCCCGCCAAGGGTCATAGTGGTGGGGAAGCGACTTCATCCTCTTCCTCTGAACTTCCTCTTTGTCTGAGAAAAACAGAACACAGTGTGGTAAACGCGTTCATGTCTGGTGTAACATAAATCAGAGTTAGAGAGGAAAAAAGAAGCAAAGAAAGGAAAACATAGTACATTTCTAATGTATATGATTCTAAGATGAACAAGTTCCTAACGGCGGAAATTAAACACAAAATAAAAAAAATGGAATGTTGACCACTAACAGGTTTGGATCTCAAAAAACCAAATGGCCTGCTTCAATAATAAATAATATTCTAAATTAGCTGTTGTAGACGGACTGACCTTGGACCTGTGGGACGTAGGTGAACTGTTTGGGTTCGCTGCAGTCGCCGCCCTTCTTCCTTCTGAGCTGGAGAAACACAGTGACGGGACGCTCGATTTCCAGTTTGTGGTACGGCGGCGTCTTGAACACGATGGCATACTGGAAGGAGGGAGGAGTCGAAGGTACTGTCAGTGTTTAAATGCTAAATAATCCTCTGTACTTTCCAGCATGATACTGAAAACTACCTAAAAGTACAAGGGCTTGGGTTCAAGTGGTTATTAACCTGTGTAAAGTTCCTTATACTTGCTACTAGGAAAAGAAAATCAGGAGTATAATATCCAGGTTTAGAGTACAAAAATCCCAGACAGAGATTCACTCATTGCGTCAAATGAAGAACTAGAAGGAAAAGCTGGTAAACCTTTTAATGTGAGATTTAAATTCAATTTTTAATACGCAAAATAGTTGTGTTTTGCTCTGAACTCACCTGTTTATGAACATCAGTGGGAGAGAAATCACCAAAAGCTTCCCATCCACCCTCCTCATCTTCTTCATAGAAACGAATATCAATATCATCTGCAAACAGATAGCAGAGTTATGGATATTGATAACATGGTCTCAGGCTTAATCTACAGTCGTTGTCTACTGTCATCCACCATTCCAAAGGAAATAGCTTTTTTTTTTTACCTTTTTGTACTTTGTCACACAACAGAAAGATCTCATCTCCACCCATCACCGAGCCGCAGGTCTTGTCCATGCGAGAGATCTTCAAATTGGAGGCATTGGGAGATTCTGGAAACAGTTGAGTTCAGCCTTTATCTTCACAATTTGCAACATTACGTTTCACAATAATTTCACTCAAAAAAGCCTCAAAAAATCAGACTATCAGAGATACATACTACTGTCATAGATGGGGTTGGAGACGACTGGTTTCAGAGCTCTGGTGAATCCACCGTTACTGTCTTGAAGGTAGGCTGTGAACTTTAACCTGACTATGTTTAGGTCCATGTTCTTGCCCAATTCTTTGGCTTCCCGTTGTATGGCCTGCTCCTCTGCATCTGTATAATGGTCCAAAAAGAGAGTTTATTTTTTAGTCTTTTTAAGGGTTTGTTTTTTTCTGGTAAAAATCATGCAATTACAAAAAGGGGTCAAAAATACAAGAAAGAGGAAACATGAGAAGGAATGGAACAGTTAATAACACAGCTGAGTGATTACGCCAGAATCAGCCATGAGCAGCGCTTGCTTGAACAAAGGAAGAGACTCTAAGTGTATCTCTTACCACTGAAATGGTAACCAGGTTCTTTCAACCTTCTTTTCTCTTCTTTCAACCTCTTTGTCAACACATCAACAACTCCTCTTTTTGTGACATGAAGGATCCCCAAATTGCTGAACCTATAAGGGCAGAGACAGAAAACAGATTAAGATGTGACACTGGAAGCAAGACACTGACTTTTTCTAACCTGAGGTATATAACTTTTAAATCTATAACTAAGTACTGAATCTATAGGTGATGTGTTGAGTGTTAGTGAGATTGGTGACTTACTGTGCTGTGAGGTCATTGGGCCCGACATCGATGCTGCATGTTCCGTTCTCGTTGCACTGCTTTCCAACCAGGCTGTGTGCGTGGACGCGAGGGGGCTCGCTGTGTGTCACCAGCTGTACCTCTACCCGAGCGTGACCCACATAGTTACACACCTGATGAAAAAAGTACAAAGCACCTTAGCACCACTTCAGAAATCTCAACGGTTATGACGGTTTTACTGACTTAGTTTGTTAAATGAAGAAATTTAAAATGTTGTCATTCTATTACTTGAGAAAAAGTGACAAAACGTTTTCTCTTTTAAGCAATTCAGGCACACTTTCAATGACAGAAATACTGAAATTAGGCCTTATTACTGATACTTTAGGTACTAGTTGATATAAGACCAAATCACCTTCACAGTGGGATATGTCCTCCTGTTCCTCTCACTGGAGGCTCCTGGTAGACCCCCATGAGAGGGTCCCTCACATTCATAACGAAATCGAAATCCCCTCTGAAAAACACATGACACAAAAACATGAATCTAACATAACACACATGCCAACACAATATGATTAAAAATGATGCCCAGCAGTCAAAGTAAGAGCGGTGGAATTTCCCAAGAGCACATGTCAATATCCATGACTGCCTCATATCACAAGGCTCATACAGTAAGACGGTAGTTTGTCAGTGGCAAGAATGTGTCATACTATTCCCAGAATTCTTAATCATGTTCATACATATAAATATTTTGATATAGATGACATAAAAGCTAATCTGAAATGTCTAACTCATTCTTTTTTTAGGACTGACGTCATTATGATTTGAGCGAACTTTATGAATTCTCCATAGCAAAATAAATGCTAAAGAATCAATACATACTTGTTTAGGCTCCTCAATTATTTGTAAGTAAGGTCCATGAACTGCAAAATAAACAAATATTGTGTTATTGTCACTGACTGTTAAGACTGTGTAAATTACATTGAGGTTCACACATCAATTTGCATTTTTACACAGTCATTTACTGGTTCGCTCAGCACAGAGGAGGTTAATTTACCTGTTTCTGGAACATAAGGCTCATTTTTAATCTCGAAGGTAGGCATTAGCTGTGTGTATGGGACATCCAGCATAAACTGTGAAGATGACACTTTCAGTTAGAATGAATGCTTGTTTCTCTTTAACGCAAAAAAAGAAAAACAGGAACACAATTTTATCTTTATAAACATCTGATTGATTGAACTGACTCTAAAGCAGGTCGCAAGGTGCCGTAAAACATAAAAAAACACAATAATTGGCACCAGTTCAGACAACAATGTTGGAAACCCTGGCCATGGATAGTAAAAAACGGTGAGGCTTAAGTATGGAATTATTAGGATGAATTTAGTTATGATTAAAATAAACACGCCTCATTCTTAAAAATGCTATCCAAGTGTCTTAAGAAAGACGTCAGTCATCTTAAAAAGAAAAAAAAACTTTCGAAAGGAAGTGCTAAATAAAAAGCCTTACCTCACTGTCAAACATTTTAATGGGGTACTGAGCCTCATCCATGCTGTAGCAAAAGAGGAGCAGATTTAACAGTTAAACAGATAGCAAATCTGAACAACCTGAGAGATAAAGAGCCAGTAATCACAGTTATCACAGTCAGTCAGTAAGCACAGGCTTCAGCAACTTCAACTCTTATTCTAAAATCTCTCTTGCTGTCCCCCATCTTACTTCTTCAGACTCTGACACAAAAAGAGAAGCCGTCACATTGTGTACCTCTTAAACAAAATGGTGAGCAGCTTTCAGGTTTACGAAGGTTAGTTTCACTTTCAAAAAAGACAGGACGAGGATATGCTGCGGTGTTTTTTTCTCTCGTTCTCCCTCCCTCCCTTTCTTTCTCTGCTGACTGCGTTACTTCCAGGAAGTAGGGCAGTGAGCAAACACAGAGGAAAGCCCCCAGAATACCAGCTCTCTGCTGCCTCTGATGTCAGAACCAGACACATACACAAACACTGTGCCGTAACACTAAAGCCTCAAGTCTAGTTCCCTTGCCAACGCGATCACGCAGACAATTGCTTTACATTCCTATAACTGTCATACCTTCATTTCCCTGAACTTTCCTGAAGGGATTTTTGGTTAAAGATCAAGTGAATCATACAACATTTATGAAGACTTTACAACAGGAAGGAATAAAGAAAAAACTTCACTAAGTTGGAATCTATTCAAAGAATGACAGCTTTCATTCAAGAATGGCACCTTCTGTTGCCAAATTAGTCAACTGTCAACTCAACATGTCAATATGCAACTTAATGTGTAGTACAGAATATAAGTGTGGTGGGGACTGCCCCCTAAATTTTTTTTGCAGCTTACTCATACTACCCAAAATATGTGGATCATTTTTTGTTTATAACACAACTTTGCCTCAAACGATTATTATGAAAATTGTCATTTTTATCACTACTTTGAACATTCACCAAACAAGTAATATGATGATAACTGCTATTGTGTGCACAGATATGCTTTAAGATTAAGATTTTTCAAGTTCTGTAGCTTTGCTACAGGAAGGTAAGATTGCACAAGGTGCTTTCTGGGCCACCATTGACAGGAATAGGGAAGCACATCACAGCTCTGGATGAGCTTCAAATTTTGGTAACATTAAGGCTGTCCATATTCCAAAAAGATTACAAGCAACCTGTGTTATCTTTCTGGACTGAAATCAGTCAGAATCAGAGATCCCCACACGCAGATGGTTGAGTAAAATCACTAAGTTAATCAAACTATTAATCATTGCATGAAATGTCTGATCTGAAAATAGGTCTCTTTCATGTGGATAAATCATATCCTGTCCCACTTCTCTGAAAATATGGGGTCTTACCCTGTAGCAAGCCACCTGAATGAAAGGCATTTACGAACTGAATCAGGTACAGAAGCAATAAGTATTTACATGAAGTAAAACTAAAAAGCACAAAGACTTTTACATACTCCAAACTCCAAATGGGCACATTGTTCAAAATGTTCATTTGGGTAGTTTCTCCATTATGAATTACAATTAAGAGCCACAAATGACAATAATAATAACAAGAACAAATAAATAATAATAATAATAATAATAATAATAATAATAATAATAATAATTCTGAGCTTGTAGTCTTAAGCACTTCCTGTACAACAATGTTGCCAAAATGGCCTAAAGGTTTCTGCGCAAGCAAAACTTGAAATGCCGAGACGATCTAACTATGTTAGATAATTTAGGAATAATCCCCTAAGTAGTAATAGGGACTGTACCCACCTTAAAGCTCCTGCCATGCTGCAAGCTGCACTTTCATCAAAAATGGTTCTGTGCTCTTTAGGTTGTCTGAAATTAATGGAACATGTTAAAAGCTATTTAGGGCTTCCTGTGGATGTGATTCCCCTCTTCCCACAAAAGTGGTCAAAACCCCGGTGCGTTAACCTGGGAAGAGATTTTTTATGAATTTCCAGCTTTCGCTGTATTTTCACCCACACCAGCTCACTGTAAATAAGGACAGGGAAACACAAGTTTTTTCTGTATAGAGAATTTAAAACAACCAGTAGAAATAGCCAGCTAATAAACATTTTAACTTTTATTCTGTTTAGACTTAAACTCTGTTTTGATACCCGGATGTTTAATACAAAACTGATGCAATTAGTATGCCCTTTACTGCAATTAACTGCAAGCATATAATGCTAAAACACAGGACTATCATTGAGGATGATTCCTGTTCATAAATATCAATCCATAGTAAGATTAGATAAATAACATAGCAGGTGCTAAAAGAGAGCAACATGATTACAAAGTAACACTGAAGAAACCGCAGCTGCCTACGTGCTTCACCTTCCATCTTGCAGTAGAGCAACAGACCATAAAGAATAATAAAATATATAATAACAATAATAATAGATTACACGTGGAAAAAAAAAGGTAAATTTAAAGTGAAATTACCTATGTAAAGAACAGTCTCGAAATGAAGAAATGTATCACCTATCTTGGCAAATGTGTAGATAAAATGCGTTAAGGTTGAATTGATACAAACTGTAAAACATTAAGATTCTGTTCAGGTATTCTTGCTTCATTAGCGTGTAAAGTGGACGCTGTCTGAAACGTCTGCTCCAGTCTTGTGCTGCGGCCATCAGCGCTGGAAAGCCCCGGACTCAGAAATTCCTGAAGCACGTGATGCCTAAGCGCCAGCGCCTGATTGGGTGCAGAAGGCGTCTCTCATTTGCATATGTTCCCAAACTTGCATTTAAATTAATCAAACGTTCTGTTCTTGAAAGCGTGAGGGGCCTTGTCCCAAACCTCACACTAGCTTATTAAAGAGCGTTTAGAATGAAGACGCATCCCATTTTTACGCGTTCTGTAGTGCGCAACTGTGAAGTTTGGGACGTAGTCTGTGTTGCTCAAGTTGCCATGTGTGCAGTATCTCGATGCTTCATGTGATACTGTTTATCATTACATGTACTGTAGATCACGTATCTCCATGTCAACAGTAGAAAAAGTAACAACACTGATCAAGGTTGTAATATCAATCATCACTGGTTGTAATAGCTTTAGGGATGTTTCATGTTTGTATTATTTTTATGTACAGTACTGTTTTTAGGCAGGTGTGAAAAATGTAAACAAGAATGCTTTCAAAGATGGAAGTCAGTAATCATTTATTTTCATCAATCAACAATGCAGTGAATAATGAACAAAAGAGAAATCTAAATCAAATCAATATTTGGTGTGACCACCCTTTGCCTTCAAAACAGCATCAATTCTTCTAGGTACACTTGCACACAGTTTTTGAAGGAACTCGGCTGGTAGGTTGTTCCAAACATCTTGGAGAACTAACCACAGATCTATAATCCTATAAAATAATATAATGACTACAAAATAATATAATGACTATAATAATGACTATAATCATACAAAATCCCTAAGAATTGATGCTGGTTTGAAGGCAAAAGGTAGTAACACCAAAAATTGATTTGATTTAGATTTTTCTTTTGTTTGCTCACTTTGCATTTTGTAAATTGATAAAAATAAACAATCATTATTTATATTTCTGAAAGCATTCTTTGTTTACAGCATTTTTTCCACACCTGCCTAAACTTTTGCACAGTACTGTACCTCTTGTCTGCATCAAAAAATAGTGAAAATCCTTAAACCTTAAAACAATGCTGAAAGCGATCACCTCGCGACAAACATACTAGTCATGGTGAACAGTCATGTACACAGCAATTGTAGTTTAGCTGGTTAATAAATAGACAAAGTACACATAATAATCCGTAACAGTAAGGGTGAGGTACTACATTAATACGCTGACGTCTGTTCTGTGTATTTAGTTTCACAACTATTAGCATCTTTCTAGCATGTTCTTGTCCATAGCACTGTGAAACATCAAAATACAAATCAACATCCAGTGGCTATTGTTCTGTTTGTTTTTATTCAATCAGACCGCTTAAAAATATATATTCAGGGCAATAGAGAAATTTGTGTTTCTCCTAAGTCACAGAACATTCATACTTCTTGTGAAGTAACATCTAACAGTAAGAAATTTTGAACGATAGGTACGTTGTTTTCATCACAGTCAAAATGGCTGCGGACAGTCAGGTGAAATGGGGCTCTTGGTTCAGACAGGATGGAGTGGATCCTCTTGGCCACAACCTGAACAAACCTCTCCTCCGACATTGGAGCTGTGGAACAGCAGAGTGAGATTTCACCTTCACCCAACACGGAGTGAAAAGGAAAAAGTAAATGCCAGGGGAAGATTTGTCAACGTACCTACACTCTTGTTCAACTTGTCTGGTGGAGTGTTGAGCAGGATCTTCTGCACGAGTGTGGGCAGCACCTGAACACACACCCGACTCTGTCCTTCCCTTATAGTCAGAGTTACTGGCCTACAAACACAAGGATTGTTGCTTACACACAATCAAAAGCAGAGCAAAAAAGAGGAAGTACAAATCTGAAGAGGAGCATGAGAAACTGAAAATACACTCATTTGAATTCCTTTTTGCATTATTTGTTAATAATTAATCCTTTTAAGAGTTTCATTATTTTTATTTTTATTTCATTATTAATCCTTACCAATAAGGTACAAATGAAATCGTAAGAGAATATAGCAACCTACTGGGACACCAAAGAGATATGTCCCAAGACCTGTAGCTGACAGTTTAACTAATAAAACAATGCTGTCATGGGAGACTCATGGAATGTAAAAGTAATCAAAGTTTTATAAGAGTCTAAGAACAGTACCTGTAGTAGCGCCGTACACCAGTATGTGGCAGACAGGGGTAGCAGGGTCTGTAGATTCCATTCTCATCCGTTTCCAGCTCAGCACAGCAAAGACCACAACCAGTATAAGTAATATCACCAGAAACAATGTCCTGAATCCTCTCCAGAGTTGTCTCAACATCTACAAGCTGCACTGCATCCTGGGATGGACTGTTCTGGAACTGGAATGCTATAATATTAACTTTCAGCTCCACATCTCCTAAAGAGAAGTAGGAAAATGATTTATGATTGTCAGTGAGGGATTGTCCAAAGGTTTTTTGATATCCATTTTGATCAGTTAACACCCATTCCCTTACCTGTATACTTCTGGGACAAAAGGGTGTGGAGGTCGATCTCGAAGCTGCTCCCCTTGTTTGTTCGGCTTTTAGCCCAGAATTCTATGCATCGAGTGTCATTTGCGGAGAGATGCTGGAAGGAGCTCCATGGAGTGGAGTGAAGCTCCAACAACCCTGACGTCATGTCCTGTTTCACCAGCAGTCGCCGGAACTCCCAAACTGCATCTGCAAAAAAATGACAAAGCAGAAAATGGAACGTTTTTACTCTTTTAAATATTGTGACTTAGTTTTAATCCATTAAGTGCAGTAACATTCTGCTCACCTTTGTTCCTCTCTATTTGCTGCAACCAGGAAAGTGCAGAACCCCAGAGAACAACAGCCCCCCGACTGCCATCTGCCTGCTCTACAGTCAAGACAGCTTTCAGCATGCTGCCAGTCCTGGATTTTCCCTCCACCTCATGACGCCAGTCTAGAGAAATAACACAAACTTATACTAGAACTTTACCATTGCCATTTTACATTTCCACTGGCCCTACTCATGCAGTCATGGAGCTGCTCAATGGCATGGCCAAAGGACGATGCTTCTGAATTGGCTACAGTTCCTTGATTACTGTTTGATTGGAGAAACAGCAGAATCTGGAACAAAACATCCAGTGAAATTGAAATTCATTGTACGTGTTACCTTATTTGACCAATAAAATCTAAAATGATTCTGATTCTTTGTTCATGCTGTCAATAAAAACAAATGAGATCTGTGACAAGCCACAGTCTTTGTGTTGCATAGTGTTTTGAAGAAGAAAAAAAAACCTAAAACAAAATTCATTCACTGGTTTAATGCATCAGTAACACTGACTCTGCTGACCTTTCATAATAGAAAATCTAATCATGTTGAAATTGAATTATTAAATGCAGTAATATGTCTGGCATGGATGTTTGTGCACAAAGTGAGAGTTCTACCTGCAGTCATTCTGGTGTGTTTAACCTTTAAAAGTGCATGAACAAGCATATCAGGCCGCAGCGAGCCCAGTCGGATGAAGGGGATGGAGTGCAGGTCCTGAACGGGGTGAGGAGGAAGAGATGCCAGTAGAGGGCGCTTCTCATACAGATGAGAACACAAAGCTCTCAAGGTATGAATATTTACACTTTGTGGGGCTGGAAATTATTGGACACAATTATTAAACAAAGCCTTCAAAAGTTCTTACATAAACAAGAAAAAAAAACATGAAAATCAGAAAGATTTTAGATGGAGTCTGCTCTCAGGTATTTAACAGGTAAGTATAAATTTTTAATAAACAAATGTATAAACATCCCAAAATACTTCTTATAAGCAGTTTGATTACCTTGTGGACTATTGCCTTGAGTGATCTGGCCCAGGTTTAGTTGCCTGCTGATATAGGAAGACTGAAGCACCGTTTCTCCTTGCCATTTATCAACATGCACAGTTAGATCTGTGAATGCAATATATGTTGCTGACTGGGGAAATCTGGTATAACTGGACATAGCTCATAGAAAAATGTCAAATGTTATTTTAGTTGCTTTTTGTGGTTTGATATGAATGAAAGTTAAATCAGCATATGGTGTTCATCATAGCAGACTTTGTGATTTCAGCAGACCTCAAATCATTGGCCACGAAATTAATATAATACTGTATTGTGATGAAGCTTGGGATGTACACCTGTATGTCTTAATATTCTTAAGTGATTATATCCCACACTCTAAAAAAACTGGTTCTTCATTAGTGCTCTGGAGCACATTGAGTGCTCCGGAGAACCTTTTTATGATGTAGAACCTTTATGCTGTTTAAGGTTCTTTGGAGAACTGAATAAAAAAAAAGTTACTTAAGTAACACCTTGTCATTTTCAGTGCTTTGAAGAACGCTTCATGTTAAAGCATGACCTTAATGACTACTGACCCTATGCCTAACCTACTGATTTACTTGCAGAGGTGGGCAAAGTAGCTAACTTCATTACTTAAGTGAAAGTACAGATACCACTAGTCAAATGTTACTCCAAGTGCAAGTCGTACAGTCATATTTTTACTTAAGTTAAAGTACTTAAGTACTTGTTTTAAAAAATACTTAAGTATTAAAAGTACATCTTCTTCCACTGCATTGTTGCTGCAACACTTACAATACCTAATGCCTCTGACTAGCTTGTAGAAGCTTTAGAATAAGGAATTGGTAGAATGTTACAGAAAGAAACACAACCTAAACTGATAAAGAAAACCAGTCATTAGTTTATTTTATTAATTAACTGTAAGACTACACACCCCCACAAAACAGCATGGTAGTGTTCTGACACAGCTCTGGCAGTTTGCACACAAAACCTGATTAACACAAAATGTTAATCAGGAGGACAGTGCAATAGCGGTAAATGCAGCCTGCTCAGAAAATAAAATCAACATTCCAACCTTCTTAAAACCCAGCTCTGCACCTCTAGCTTCATGACTTTCCAACAGCAACAATGTTTTGATCAAGACAGAAAACAACAGAACTGTCTAAACGTGGTTTCATAGTTCCAGTCTACAGGTGTGATGTAACCCTACTGATTACTGATAGACTGTCACCAATCACGTTTTAGAAAAGGGGGAATAACATCCACTTTATCCACAGATTTGAAAGTGACGAGTAACAAGAACCTTGATAGAAATGTAGTAAAGTAAAAAGTACAGTATTTGTCTTTAAAATGCAGTGGAAGTGGAAGTCATAACTTTCCAAATAAAATACTATTCAAGTGAAGTATAGATACTCAAAAACTCTACTTAAGTACACTACTCAAGTAAATGTAATTAGTTACTGTCCACCTCTGTTTACTTGTGGCTGTGTGTAGAAATTATTGTTATAGTGCAGTTTTTAGTAACAGATGATGTGCCACAGCCTTTTGAAGAGATCAGTTATTAAAGTAAATTTATATAAAGTAATTGATAACTTGACTCAGTTAAGTTTTACCAAACACTACATTTAAACAAACTGAACAAATTATTACATATTGCACATAATAAACACAGGTACAAAGATACAAATAAAATGTACACTAAATTCTTTATGATCACTGCAAAGACCCAATGGGTAAAACGGTCTTTGTAGAACCAAAGAAGGTTCTCCTATGGCATCACTGTGAACAGCCACTTTTGGTTTTATTATTTTAGGAGTGCACTAACAAATACAGGATTTAAAATAAAATAAAAATATATATATATTTAAAAGGCCATTTTTACCCATTTACTGTGCTTTAGTTAATCATGTGATTCAACTTACCTGAGATAAGCAGTATGTCTCCCGGATACACTGTGAGGGTCCAGAAGGCTGCTGCTCTCCACAGGACCAACTTCATTTCCACTCCTGATTGGTCAGTAACAACCACAGTCGCCAGAGGAATGCTCGATCCAGCCCAAGCTCCAGACTTCACTTTGATCTCCTTTAGGTGACAGGGGTGAACTACAGCAATAAGGACACTGTATCGCACCCCATGACTTCTACACCTGGACAGTAGAGTTGTGGGGCCAATCTGTGGTAGCGGACTGTGCTGTTCTTTCCGACTCGTACATGTGGCTACAGACAACTTTGCCCGCTTAGAGGTGCTGGGAGTAGGTGAGCCTTCTGCTGGTGTGTTTGGGGAGCCAACACCTTGTCTGTTGTCCTCCTTCTCCAGAGGTGGTTCATCATGGTCAGGAGGACCAACCTGTGAGCACAGAAGCCCATCAGGAGTGCATTCTAAAATCATGTCTCCTTCCTGATGCCTTTGACTCAGACTCTCAGTGAAAAGCAGATCAGATTCTTGCAGAGTTCCTCCCAGACCTCTCTCTTCTGGGCTCACCGGTGGGCTGTACAGCTCTGGGGAGCTCAAATAGACAGAAGGGGTTTGGTTTATAGGTGTGTGTGGAGAGCCAGGCATTTCAAGTAGACCAGCTTTAGTTTGTGTTCCCAGCCTACTTCTCAAGAGTAGACTCTGGCTCTTCGTCCAGACAGTCAGATATTCAGTCTCAACAGACATGGTAGGGCCTGTCATAGGATGTCTGTTCACATGTTCAGGTCTTGGATCAGTTTGCTGGGACAGGAAACAGCTGTCTAGGTATTCAGCAACGACCCCAGGACACAAGTCACTGTCTCCTTTAGGTTCTTGATTTGCCTGAAGTATATTTTCAGACTCATTGTCTGCCTCACTGTCATCTCTCTTGGGCCACAGTCTGCCTTGATTCCATTTAAATTCTATGGTTCTCCATCGAGGAGGTCCTTTGTCAGGGGCCCCCTCAGGTTGCGATGAGGGATGTGGTGCACCCAAAAAGACATGTACTTTTGCTTTATCTGTCATACTAATATGCTTTCATATGATCTGGTATGAGTTCAGTTCAATTGTCGTATCTTAGGAAACAGCATATTAGGAAATAGCATAACTTCAAAAGAGAGAGGAATTCCTAAGTTGAAAAATGAAACAAAACAATTAAAGGGGAGATCAACTGGTCCACATTCAGAACATTGTCTACAGCAGAAACTATGCCACTTATAAGCCAATGTCAATGTATATATGTAACAACCTGAATTAGAAAATGAATGCCACAGATTACAAATCTACCCATGAAAAAGTTAGGGGCCTAGTTTAAAACCACAGCATATTCTTTCCTATGTTTTCCTTTGTTGAAGTTCTTAGGCAAAAGAAACCACCCATCAATTTGACCCAACATGTGCTGGCAACGAGTGAGCCAATAATAAAAGATCTGCGCATTCCATCAAAGGGTTTACTGCAAAAAACGCAGACCGGTAATTAGATTGGGGAGAAGAACTGTGGTGTTGTGGGAGGAGGAAAAGAGTGGAAATATAGTAGACATACATCACATACAGATCAGAAATCGTACACTTGGAGATTATCCCATATTTAAATGTATGATTATATGCCATTATTGTTCAAATTTGTTTTTGTCAGTACCTTTATCTTGATTTTTTGTCACTGTGTTCTCCAAGTATTCACATACCAATGACAAGCCAATCTTAAAAAACCTTACACGTATAATCAGTAACAGTTTTAACAGTCAGAATGGCCTTCGGTCATCGTTTATAAGAACAGTTTACAGTAATGTGGTTTCCACAAGCCTGAAACCTTTGAGCTATGTCTAGTTGGGTGATCAGTCTGTCCTCATCACCGGATAATATACTGCTCATAATATTCATTTATATTGCCAATTACTGATCAGTCAGCCCAATCAAGCATTAAATGTTTTATATTACAACTTTTGTTGCTGCTGTCTTTGTTTATCTCATGAATGCTAAATCACCTTCATATCTCAAATATGTCAAATCAATATAAATCCCAAACATGACAAATCAGTTAAATATTATACTTTAATGCCTTTTTTGAAAGTCACCAGCTGCAATTTATACACCTATTATGCAGCTATATTTATATAAGTATCAAACATAGGAAATAAATCTGGAAAACTGTAAAGAAGATAAATGTTTTTCAGGGCTCCAGAACAAAGGGTCAAAAGGCCTTACTTGCATTACTCTATAGTACATAGAACAGGCTACTTCATACACAGAGAGAGAAAACTGTGCTCTACACCATCCATGTCTCATGTACATGATGCCTTGAGGTTGATCATTATATAAGGTATACCAAAAACTGCAGAAGAACTTCTGAACTGAGCTGACCAAAAAGTTATCTGGTCAGCACTCACAATGTCTTATCTGTTTACTTCAGGCTAGAAGTGAACAACAGCCAAGCGCTGAACATGAACTTTGCTGTATGTGACCTCAACCTGCAAGATAGTTAATCTCCTGCTTGAACACAGGGAATTCCTATTTAGCACCAGTGACCTATAGGCCACAAACGACCTCAAGACCCACTGAGTAGAAAACAGGGGTGGACCACTAAAATCACTGCTACAACTGGACTGTCATAAGGGCTCTCCAAAAATGCTAAATTAAATAGAGATGTTTGTTAAAGATGCATTGTGACGCGTACATTTAAAAACAAACACTGTGGAGTAGGGCTGGGCGATATGGCATAAAAATAATATTGCGATATTTTTAAGCTATATCACGATACACGATATATATCTCAATACCTTTAAATTTCCTCTAAATCACTGTATAAATGATAAATTCAGCCCTATATTGCATAAAATGACACCAATATAATGAATTTAGCCAAAGTTTAACATAGTAAATGCTTTTATTTTAAACCAAAGTATAATATTGCAAACTTTATACTTTATATTGGGGACAGACGAATGGGCAAGGGGAGCCATTGATAGTGTGCTTATTAAACGTAAGATCTAACTATTAAATTATAATTATAAGGTCGATAAACTATAAGTTGCGCTTAATCTACCTGCCGCTGTTCCTCTTCCTCCGTCATCTTTGTTTTTGCTGTAAAAACTGTCTGTAGTGTGCAGTCAATGACAAAACCAGGAGCCATCGGCCAATAGGATTCGCAGACAGAAACCGCCAAACCCCTCCCCCAAAACGCCAAACCCCGCCCCCAAACTACCAAACCCCGCTCCCAAACTGCCAAACCCCGCCCCAAACTACAAACCCGCCCCCTTTCAAACCGTAGAAATCTCACTCACGAAACCGCCGCTTGCGGGGCGTTTAACATCGAGAGAGAGGAAAAAAGACATTCGAGAGAGGAAAAATACAGTTTGCGCGCAATATTATCACAACCGCGCACTCGATTCTTAATTTTGTGCTCTCGAGTTTCACATTTGCGATCGCGACTTTGAAATTTTTGCGGCAAGCCATTTTGCGCGCTCTAGTTTTGGCATTGATGTGCCGAGCAGAGAAGCGAAACATGAAAGCGGTACAAAACGCGCATGCGCTGGGAGTTGGGCGGGGGAGCGAGCTGTCTGCTTTGACGGGGCAGAAAAGCAAAACTCGAAAGCGACACACATGCTTTCTGTTTAACAATAACGTTAGGATTTATACTCGATGGTCACGATATAGTCATATACTACATCGCACGTGGAACAAGCCGAGATACATCGAGTATATTCGATATATCGCCCACCCCTACTGTGGAGGCATTTTAAGACATTTTAGGAAGCAATACTTAAAGCAGTACTTAAAGACTGATTTACAGTGCTCAGTTGTATACTTAGTTTGTGCTAAGATGCTTTACTTCCATTACAAATCATTCAACACATTTCTTACCATTGCTACCAATTTCACCAGCAAAACGTTTCTTCTCTTTACTGCTGTTACGATATTTGCACATACTATTACTGAACTCATCACATAGTTAGCTTAGATGAAATAAAGACAGCTGATATTTAAATAGATTATCTGTTTATAATCTAATTAAGCCCATTTTACAGTCTATTTCTATAAATGTGTACTCTATGTGCCTATTCTATGTGCCTTATTTGTTCCTTGTACTGTAAAAACTGTAAACACGTTATTTGCCTCTCTGTATACTTGTACAAGGCAGCGATAGCAAAGTTTACTTTGAAAGGTTGCACTACAGCAACTTATGCAGTAGATCTTCATAACACAACTTAACTAATGTGATTGTTTTTAAGTGGATAATACCGCGTTACAGTTTCTTCCCCTGCGAGCCCCACGTGTTATTTGCGGCAGAGCTCGGTAGTTGCTGCTCGCAGTCAGATCTCCTCCCAAAGCGAGGTGGAGACTCGGCTCGTACTTTTAAAGCAAATAAACACCGACTAGTTTGATGGTGTGTCACTACGGCGCCGAACCGAGCGGGCGAACTGGATTTTCATTTCCTTTACTGCACACATCCTACAACATCACCGTCCCCACCGAGGCTTCCTCCATCGACGAAACTCCACTGCGCCCATAGCAGAAATGTACCGGTATCTCGGGCAGTTTCTTACCCGCGGAGCGAGCGGCGCGCTGGCCTCTGGCTGCACGGACGCGGCTCTGCCGGCCGCCTCAGCGGCGTCTCTCCCGCGGCTCCGGCGCTACAGCGAGGCCGTAGTCGACAAGGAGGACGACCCGAACTTTTTCCGGATGGTCGAGGGCTTCTTCGATCGCGGCGCCGCCATCGTGGAGGACAAACTAGTGGAAGGCCTTAAGACCAGAGAAACGCCCGAACAGAAGAGGCACCGAGTGCGCGGGATCCTCAAGATCATCAAGCCGTGCAACCACGTCCTGGCCGTCAGTTTCCCACTCAAACGAGATAACGGAGAGTGGGAGATTATCGAAGCCTACCGGGCACAGCACAGCCAGCACAGGACGCCATGCAAAGGAGGTAAAGATAAATAAAAATCAAATAGTTTAAGTACAGTGACGGGCTTTGAAACTAAAGCATGTTAACTGTAAGTGCAGGACGCAAAACGAAGGCGCTACAGCGTCAAAATAATCCAGCCGCTTTAAAATCCGGCTCCAGAGAGTGGAGTCCTGGCCAGAAATTTAACCCAACCGTTTAACCGACATCCCGGAATTTTGTGTGGTTTCATGGAACTTCAGAAGAATATGTTTAGAATATTTCTAAGATGGTTTGGGTTAACACTTCACTGAATAGAAGAATAATAACGAAAATAGAAAAACAAATACCCTTCAGGCTTTTTTGGGAGTGCGAACCATGCTTTCTCGAACTTTAGGAACTTGTAAACTGGAGCGAATCAGGATATATCAAACAGACTTCACTGCTAAAAGATCATACATCATGCGGCTATTATGTACACTAAGATAAGGTTACAAGTTACAGGAGAAAAGAAAAGTAAACTCGCAGTGCCTAAATATAATCAGTATGTTTACATGAATAAAGTTGCGCCATGAGTAATGACTGAGCGATGTGCGGGTTTTATAGTTGTCCAAAAACAGCTAAATAACCAGATGTAGTCCATATTACTGGATATATTTGCTCTTTGGCCTAATTAAGGATAACATTGTTAATGTTGTTATATTTGTTAATGTATTAAAAATGAAAATGGCTATTGCAACTTTTTCTGTAGTGGCCATATCAGCGTCTTAGGCACAACCCCTCAGCTAGAAGGAAAGCCTGGTGAAATGTTCTGGAGTTGGACCTTTCTGTCCCTGAAATGGTCCATGTTCCAGTACTTACAGTGGATTCACGATTCTCTCAGTAGCCACGAACATAGTTACACAAGTACACCATGAACTGAATTTCAAAATTGGTAACTTATAAGTAAAAGTTCGATTTGCAACTAACTGAAGATGAAAGTGGAAGCTGAAGTGTTTTTTAGTAATGTAACATCTGTTGGCAGTGAGCTTGTGAGAGAAGAAGAAATAGAAGAAAGTTAATGTTTGAATTGAGGTTCATACTTTTAAATCCATTTCTCTCCTCCATATCTTTTGTTTGTGTTTCACTTTAATATATTTGAACTGGTTCAGTAGATCCTTTAGAGATTATGTCACAGCTCAGTGTGTTACTATGCAAACGCTTTTTTGCCTGATTGATAACTGCTATGGTAAGTGGAGTTAGACATTTTATACAGGGGGTTGTCCTCAAATGTTCCGTGTCATGGTCTACTGTATAACACATATTGGTCATATGTGTGCTCATCACCACAACTAATTGAACATTGTTTATACTCTGCATTTTAGCTACTTAACATGTGAACTGAACTGGACACTTGATCTAAGCAGTCAACTATTACTGTTTTTAGATGTTCTCACAAATTGTAGCCTTTAAGAGATATTCACCAGTCTAGAAAAACTGGGCCAAATGCGGGTTTATTTATACCATATTTTATTTATATCATATTTACTTATACTATATATTGCTTCATGGGGAAAGTGGGGATTCAGCAAAAAGTCCCCTTGAGCAGGATGGAAGGAAATGTTGGATGACTGCCATCACATTTCTGTTGCGTTGCTTGTTGCCTTATTGTCAGGCTTCGATTTGATGATGCACATCTTTTTGTTTGTCTGATTTGTATGAAGCTTGTTCTGACATGGCAAAACACAATTGCACACAGTTTCCTTGTTGAGTTCAAATCTCTTATTTCAGCCAATGATTTATGTTGCAGTAGAGAATTTTGTTGGTACAAAGCTGAGGTGTTTCTCTTATAATTATTTAATGAGATTTTCTTAGTAAAAAGTTTTGACTTTCATTTCATTTCTTTTTATTTCTATTGATGAACAGCTAAAGTTTTTTTAAGCAAATGTTTTTCACTGAGGGCAGTTCTACTAGAGTTGTTTTTTCTGTTCTTCAGCCACACCCAGTTACAGACCTTCCCCAATTTTCTCTCTTTCCAAAGAGTTGGAGAAAGTGAGTCATCGTGTCGGCTGCTTTGGCTGCCTGCTCTGCCCAGCATAGTTTCCCTTTCCTTTGTGGTCCTTTTTAGCATGAGATGCCTGGAACCATTTAAATTCTTCCATCCCAAACAAAACACTTGCTGAATGACAAAATGCATATTTATTTATTTTGCAGCATGTTCCTTAATGCATATTCATTTATGATTATTCATTGGATCTGTTTAGACAAATTGTTAGTGTTCAAGTGAAGGTGTGTTAAAATAGTTATTTTTCATCTTCTGATCTCTGATTATGTGGATTTTATCTCAACCACTAGGTCTGTGGGAAATCTTCCAACTAGGCTAATAATATGGGCATTGCTGTTGATGTCCAAAAAAGTTCCTTCTTTCTATCATCCTTTTAAATAAAATGTCATGTATGTGATTAAACATTATGGAATTGGTCACACATTCTTTTTCTGTCTTTTGCATTTGTTTGCAGGTATCCGTTACAGTATGGACGTGTCAGTGGATGAGGTGAAAGCGTTAGCTTCACTGATGACATACAAATGTGCAGTCGTTGGTGAGTGTTTCGTTGTGCTTGCATCTGGTATTTATATTTTCCTATGCGCATCCTCTGTGAATTTAATGAGCGGTCCTGCCCGCAGATGTACCATTTGGAGGAGCAAAAGCGGGAGTGAAGATCAACCCCAAGAATTATTCAGTAAGGAGCTGCTCTCCTACAGGCTTTTGCTTCAAATAAAAACAAAATGAATAAGAATGTAGTTGTGGAGGTTGTGTAGCTTGAGAATGCAAACAAGTGAGTTCATGAGAATGGTTGAGTATGTATAAATGTATTACAAACTGTGCAGTTAGGCCATTTGTTTTTTCCTGACATTTCCAGTTTGGGGAGTTTTTTCCAAGTCAACCTCTTTGAATTTGTTAACTCGGTGTGTAATTGCTTGATCGGCACCACTAGATTTGGCAGCAGGCTTTTAGTTGCAAGTTGTGGAGTCATCAGGTAGCACCTCTTGCAGATTAGCATCCCACTGACTCTCAGCTGACACAGACAATCAATTCAGGGCCATGTGCTATAAATTACATCCAATCTTGATCTTTTATGTGTTGCTGCTTTTTGAGCTGAATTTAATCATATTTTTCAAGGGGTAGATAAGTAAATATCAAAGCTGCTGTTCTTAGAGAGCATTGGGGTTAAAATTATGTTAAATTATTGTAGTTATACAAATTCACCCCAAATTATACATTTAATAATATATTTTACTTCGTAAACAGTTATCACCACACATTTGTTTATTTTTGACATTTATTAGAACTCTTTTAATATTTAATATTTGTTACTACCTTGTGAACATGTCCATTTATTATTTATAGGACAATGAGTTGGAAAAAATCACAAGACGCTTCACCATTGAGCTGGCTAAGAAGGGATTTATTGGTAAGATGTTTGTTTATTTTATTATTCTTGTTTGCATGCAGATAATGTAATGGGAAAATCACTGTTAGCAATTTTATCGAAGCGCAGCTCTCTCACCTAACTGGGCTGTTGCTTTGGTGGGTTGCTGTTACCTCTTCCATCTATACTAAAGCAAGTGATCACCTCTTCATTATTAAAATAACTGCCTTCAAAGGTCTGGTGCCTGAATGCAGCCTGAAACTGCAGCTTCAGGGTAACGATAAAGAGTAACTATCAGTATTAGGACGTGGGAGGTATTGGTTTTAAGCAGATGCTGCAGTTATGAGGAGAGCCACAACACGTAGGTTACATTCCAAAATAGGTCATACCAGAGGCTCATATGGGTGCATATACACTGCTACAAGCTTTATTTACATCTTGCATGTGCACCTGGCAACAGCAGCAACACAACAGTGGTACTGAAATGTGGTGAAGGATGTGACCCTGAAGGCAGTTTCAGGAGGATTGTGGTCAACTTGCTGACAAAGCGTTCCGCTCCTGCTCTTTAGATTTTAGGACTTAAGACTGGGCACTATGAAGTGTTGAGCTGTCTTAGGTCTGCACTGCAACTGTACACCCTGCACATCTGATAGTAGTTGGTTTTATCTGGTTCATGCTAGTTTCCCTTTTGGTTCAAGTAGTCACAGTAGTTTTGTTGAATTTTGTTGAATTAACCAGATACGTTACAACCAGATACGTGATGCATTATATTGAATATATTATATATTTTCAAGGTTTGAGGTAGGGTTGGGCGATATGGCATAAAAATAATATCGCGATATTTTTAAGCTATATCATGATACACGATATATATATCAATACCTTTAAATGTCCTCTACATCACTGTATAAATGATAGATTTGGCCTTATGTTGTATAAAATAGCACCAATATAATGAATTTAGCCAAAGTTGAACATAGTAAATGCTTTTATTTTAAACCAAAGTATAATATTGCAAACTTTATACTTTATATTGGGGACAGACGAATGGGCAAGGGGAGCCATTGATTGTGTGCTTATTAAACGTGTAAGACCTAACTATTAAATTATAATTATAAGGCCGATAAACTATAACTTGCGTTTAACCTACCTGCCGCTGTTCCTCTTCCTCCGTCATCTTTGGTTTTTCTATATAAACTTTCTGTAGTGTGCAGTCAATGACAAAACCAGGGGCCATCGGCCAATAGGATTCGCAGGCAGAGGCTCGCAGGCCCAGAGAAGCAAAACACGAAAGCGGTACAAAACGCGCATGTGCTAGGAGTTTTCTCGATGGGCGGGGGAGCGAGCTGTCTGCTTTGATGGGGCAGAAAAGCAAAACTCGAAAGCAAAGTGCATGCTGTCTGTTTAACAATAACGTTAGGATTTATACTCGATGGTCACGATATAGTCATTTACTACATTGCACGTGGAACAAGCCGAGATACATCGAGTATATTCGATATACCGCCCACCCCTAGTTTGAGGCATGTCTAGATTTCCTTTTAGAGAACATCCACAGAAGAATAAATAACTTTTTTTTTTCATCTTTTCAGGACCTGGCATTGACGTCCCTGCCCCTGACATGAGCACTGGCGAGAGGGAGATGTCTTGGATTGCAGACACATATGCCAACACTATGGGGCATCATGTAGGTTAATAGCCTTGCTTGTAACACAAGAAACAAATATTGTTCTGCTAGCTTTTCAAGCAACCAGTTTGGGTTTTTTTGTGTACAGGATTAAATTGATTGACATTTACAAAAAAGTGCAAACATGGTTCCCAATGCTGGCGCAAAAATGCTAACCAGTGCCTTTAAACCAAATTCTTCTCTTTGTTCTGTTTTGTTCTTGATTTATATGAGTGACTGTACTTTGGCCTTGAACTTGTGGTGACACCTTTACCGGAGTAATGGGGAGGTGTGATGAAAATTGTGCCTCTGAAACTGTTTTTTGTGTTGTGCTTTATGATGTGAGTGGGCGGAAAACGGGAAAATCACAGGGAAAAAAAACACTGAAACCAAGTTGTAGGTGTAGGGAATCTACATTTGCTATGTGTGTTGTAGAATGTGCAAGCTCAGACAATGTAACATTTTTTTTGTAAACATGACTGAACATGTATCTTGTAATTCCAAGCTTCAGTAGCTCTTAGCTTTAATGAGGAAAATGGTCAGCATTTATAATTTAATAATGGTTGATCATATTGTTTATTAATGTTTCATTTTACGTGTACATTATTGAACTGATAAGTGCATTGATCGTCCTAATCGTCAGAGGCACTTGTTAATGTTTGTTTGGTTGTTCAGGGCCCACAGAGCCTTACAAAATCAGTACAGTCTCTTCCCAAGCTTGACTTGGCTGGTGTTTTTAATCTGTACTCTTGGCTGTCCCACAGGCACAAGGCACTGTTTTACACCTTGTTGTTGTGACATAAAATATCTGCATTAATGTAGGTGTGAGTCTGCATGTCTGCATTGCTTGGAACATTATCGTGGTTTTGACTGTAGGGTTGTAGCTCTCCTGAAGGATCCACCTGTTAATAAAACACACACTGCCAACATCAGCAAATGGAATTCACTAAGGCCATGATTTACTTAACAGGAGTTGCAGGAGAGCAAGGATTACTCACGTTTTTTTATAGTGAATTACTACTCACTAGGCTGCACTGTCCACAGGAAATTTTCTGGTTACTGCTTTTAAGTGTGTGGTATAATTTATCTCAAATATTGTAGGCAAAGTCTTATTTCATTTTATATGATTCTGAAAGTATTGTAAATGCCTCATGATTTATTGTGTTTGTACTGATTAAATTACATACATTTAATTTGCTAATACAAACGTAGTGTGCCAAATGTCAGATTCACATACATTTTCTCAAATAGTTTAGTCACAGATTGGGGTTTTGTTCTCATTTTCCAAACTAATAATTTGTCTTTTTTCTTTACTATTTTCCTGCCCAAATAGGACATCAATGCTCATGCCTGTGTAACGGGGAAGCCGATAACTCAGGGTGGAATCCACGGCAGGATCTCGGCCACTGGGCGTGGAGTTTTCCACGGCATTGAAAACTTTGTTAACGAGTCCGCCTACATGAGTCTGCTCGGCTTGACTCCTGGATTTGGAGACAAAACCTTTGTTGTTCAGGTATGAGGAAGCAAAGTACATACTTGAATAACTGGTAATAGGACAAGTCATTTTTATTAGCTCATCCATGAGCTCTAGGCCTTTTTATTCATGGTGTGCTGTGTCCTAAATTCCAAAGTGACATGATTAATGAAATGCATTGAAATAACTGGGCCTAACCAGCTGAGACACTTGCCCCACTGATTTTCACATATTCATTAGCGTTTTTGAAAAGAACATTCATTTAAAACAGTAGCAGATTATTGATGTTATACGGTGACAGGATGTATTAGTGACCTGATGTTGCTCACAAGACTGTTAATGCTTGAAAGCTGACTCTGTTGCTAACTTTGATTACTCAGGAAGTTCTTTATTGGAGTTCCCTCTTGGGATATACACTTATCTTCTTAGACCACAGAGTTCTCTTACTAGTGTTACCTCATTCCAGTTTTATTGCATTTTCAGAGGATGGTATAATAGTGTTTTGTTATGGGATGTGCAAAAATAGCAAGCATTAAATGTGTAATATGCAGACTTTTCGTTTGACACTGTAGAAATGAATGCTAATACAGTAGAAATTGCAGAGTTGGTTAACAAACATTGTTGAACCTATGCACTTCAGTAATCATGTGTTAATTTAGTTTTACTGACCCCATCAGTTTTTCATCAAGTCTACTTAAGCTGAGTTGGATTTCTTTTAACTTTTATCCTTTTATATTTAGTGTATTTGAATTCATGGCATGCAGGAAAATAATGGTCAGGGCGGGGTTTTGTGGCACAGGGCTTTGGTAATGTGGGTCTGCACTCCATGCGCTACCTGCACCGCTTTGGAGCAAAGTGTGTTGGTGTGGGAGAGCTGGACGGAAGCATCTGGAACCCTAATGGTATTGATCCAAAAGAGCTAGAAGACTACAAACTGGTGAGTTTTGCCTTGAAACAGACCGTAGTTGGCTTAAGTTAATATGTGAGTAATTTTATTTATTGAATAGACATTTACTGAGTACTTTTGACCTGGAATTGATGGAGGGTTTTCCCCAATTATAGATAGTTAAATGCTACCATTTATTTTTGGTATTACTCAGATAACAGTGAAAGTTGTAGATTGTGATAACTTAATGATATGAGTGAAATGTTTGTTTTTTTGACTGGATTTCCATATCGCAGTCTTCTGTAGTACTAATAATAAAAATGTGTTCAGTTGGATTCAAGATGGTGGTAATCCTGTCTGTTCACAGGCCAATGGTACTGTAGTTGGTTTCCCCAAGGCGACACCCTATGAAGGCAGCATCTTGGAGGCCGAATGTGATATTTTGATCCCTGCTGCCAGCGAAAAGCAACTGACCAAGAAAAATGCTGGCAAGATCAAGGCAAAGGTCAGATGTCTCTTTTACTGGCAACACTGCACCAGCTGTGCTCCAAACCAGAAGCTGTGTGCCATGTTGCTTGGTGAAAGATGTAAATTTGGTCTTATATCCGGTGCTGTCAGAATTGTATAGTAAATGTTTTATGTGAGTATATTCTGCCCTCTAGTGGTGTGGATTTGCTTTCTTTACTTGTTCATTGTAGGAAGTTCAACAAGTTGTTCACATGATTTAAGTGTAGCAGTGTTGAATAAAATAGCTAATAAACGCTAATAATTAGAGGTAGACCGATATTGTTTTTTTAGGGCCGATATCGATACCGATCATTGCTAGTTAATGGGGCTGAAAACCGGTATGCAATTAAAAAAATTTTGTAAACACCAAGCTAAGCTGAAACTCTCCTTCTAAGAGGTTCACGCTGCACTCGTGTGTGAGTTTGGTGTGAGTAACAACGAGGCTTCAGCACTGATTGGCTACTACTGGTGTGACGTATAGCCAATCAGAGACTGATGTTGGCGGGACATTAAATGAAGCAGCGAGGGGAGAGCAACCAGCACAGAGAGAAGACACGGCAGTGGAGCCACAGTAGCGCAACGTGTAATTACTCAATATCAATGACGGCAAAATTAAACACTGATACTGATAATTGACAAAATGCCGGCCAATAATCGGTCAACCTTTACTTATTATCACTAGTAGCTAATGTAATAATTCATTAAAGTTTTTTTATACACTTTAAAAAATGAAAAGTATTCTTTTAAGATTTTAAGATTTTTGGACTGCAGTTTGTTTTTCTGAGTGATTTTCAATGCATTGAGCAATAAAAATAAATGTTTCTGTTACTGTTATAATAGATAATTGCTGAAGGAGCCAATGGCCCAACCACCCCAGAAGCTGATAAGATATTCCTTGAAAGGAATATAATGGTGATTCCTGTAAGTTAGTCATTTACTCGAATTACAATTCAGTTTTGCATGTAAAATGTACATTTTCCAGTGTGCAGTCACTCGAGACTTGTCTTCATTGAGGAAAAGAAATTCTTGAGCACCCACTGTGTGGCTCTTCAGTTCATTTCAGTTGTCTTGAACAGGACATGTACCTGAATGCCGGTGGTGTGACCGTCTCCTACTTTGAGTGGCTTAAGAACCTGAACCATGTGAGCTACGGCAGGCTGACCTTCAAATACGAGAGAGACTCCAATTATCACCTTCTCAGTAAGTCCTGACCAATGTTCTACACTGTTTAATGACCCTTTCATGTCGGAGGGAGAACATAAGAACAGTAACTGATTGTTTTGCTTTTATAAAGCACAATAAAGTGCATTAACACTGCTCTAAGTGCATGCCCACATGCAGGCGCCCTTCTCCTACCTTTTTATCTAAGCTGGCTGATCTGGCCTCGTGTTCTCAGAGGTCACATGATGGAGTCGGCTGAGAGGCTGAGGGCTGCAGTCTGTATTGCTTTTCTGTATTGATCTGTGTCTCTGTGCTGCAGTCCCAGCACACTCATATGCTGGATATATGCTGTGGCCTTTATAAGCTTGACGTTCCTCATTTCTCCCTACTGAAAGTCTGACCTTGTTTTATAATAAACAGCACAAGGTTTCACAACTGCCTAGAAACTGCAACTGTTTTGGGTGAATGAGTCACATTGGTTGCAGAATGTGATTTGCATGTGCTTTCATCTATGTCTCAATGTCCCCCATTCACATTGAAACAGGAAGAAATTTGCTCTTAAAAGACACATAATTTTTCAACTTTTTTAGGTATAAAAAAGTTTATTGCAAGCACGTTTATGCAAAATATTAGCTTATTGGGTTTTTCTTCAATTCTACAATTGTCTAATTTACAATTAAATTCACTTCTTTAACATATTTCATTATTTTTATTATTTTACAAAACATGTACCTTTAAGAAAAAATGCAAACTACAGTAACACTTCAACTCACCTCTTGCAGCAGAATTGAGTCGAAGTGTTATTGTAGTGTGTATTTCAGAACTGCTAATATTTTCTTTTAATTTGAGTCAGATGCTCCACCGTCTTTATAGTTATATTCTGTCTTCTATTCTGTTTTACAGACTTAATTGGTGGAAAAAAATTTCTACAACAAAGAAAAACTCGAATTACTTCGACACAAACCAATATCACTTAAAAGGAATGTTTTTGTAACGTGTCCCAACATGTAGTTTTTAGGAAAATTTAAAAGCAGACAGTCGTTCTCAGCCTATATGAAAAACCCTTAAGTGTGTGACAGGAGACCATACTGAAGCCATATGATTGAATTCGAAAAATTTGTGTTTTTCTCCCAGTGTCCGTGCAGGAGAGCTTGGAGAGAAAGTTTGGGAAACATGGTGGCTCCATCGCTGTTGTCCCGACGGCTGAATTCCAGGCCAGGATTGCTGTGAGTGAACATTACAGTCTCCTGTGAACATGACATCAGCAGACTGTATAACCAGGATCTCATTATAATTTGCTGCATTATCTATGCAAATTTCACTCTGCCATCGTCATTTACAATCAACAGTGTATGAAGAGCTCACATGTTGGTAATGTCCCTCAGGGCTGGAGATTGTAATGTTTGGGATGTTTTGCACAGTAATTTTAAGGCACCTGTCCACCTCATTCAACTACTAAAACCAAGCAGAAAGAAACCAGTCTGTAAAGGACATTGCACTGGCTCTGTTTTACTTATAATTATTGTATGGTTCTTACATATTTTCTAGACATTTTATAGTTTTAAATAATCGTGATGTGTCTAAAATGAGCTGAATAATCCTAAAAGTAGTTTTGAAAACCTCATAAAGCCAAGTTCATAACATTTTCATGAACTAACATCAATTTCACATTGTGCTAACACAGTTCATTACACACTTATAAGCCCACACTTTCATGGTTTAAGTAAAAAAAAATTCCTGGTGTATATTACAGGGAGCCTCTGAAAAGGACATTGTGCACTCCGGTCTGGCCTATACCATGGAGCGCTCTGCCCGGGTTAGTACATGTTAAAGTTGTTTCGACATTTGTTTGGTATTTGTGATAAATACTTATTTTTAAATTTCAGTCACGCGTAGACCTCAAATGCAATTGAGATAAACAAAGTTTTGTTAAATGTTTCTGGGTAATGGTGGCCTAGTGTTTCAAATAATCACCTCTGGACCAAGTTGCTGTCAGGGAATCTCCCCCAGTAATAAGGAAAATGGAAGTCTCTCTGTGTCTACTAAATCCCTGAAATGTAAATGAGCCCAAGTTAAGACTTCCTTGTTATTAAGTAGGTAACTGTAAGTCGCAAAAGTTTTATGCTTCAGGCCAAAGCTGCTTTGAGAACATATGCACCCACCAATGTAATATTATGTAGTCAGTAATATTTTTAGAGAAGAAAGCTATGGAGAGAGCATGTATATGGGAATGTGTGTATTGACGTTCGCATCTTTTTATGGGAAAGCCATAAATGATAATAATCTTTACATAGAACTTTTCATACATAAAATGAAGTCCAAAGAGTGTAAGATAGGAAATGAAATTTAAGAGTGTAATCAGTAAATAAGTATAAGATGATAAATGAATAATAACAGAATAATTCAGATGATGGAAGATTAAGTCAAAGTAAACTTTGTCATCTCCGCTATATACTGTACTGTACAAGACGACGTGGCTCCTGTTTGAACAGTGCAAAGAACAAGGAACAAAGAACAAATAAGGCACTTAGAATAGGCAATATATAAATAGAATATAAAATATACATTTTACTAGAAGTAGAAAGAGAGACAATGCGGATGCAGTATTCAGCCTACAATCTTGGCCTTGGAGTTTACACTAATGTGCATGAGGTCAGTAACAGTTTCAATATGAAAAATCTTATACAGACAGCCTAATAAATAAAACAGCATGACGTCTGAACAGAACAATGTAAATTGTCATCCAAGTGACAGACTCGGGAGGAGTTTCTGTCCTCAGACTTCTATCCTCGAGTCGTCAATCAGGACATGCCCCCCTCCTTTTTATAGTATTATGTTCATGATCACTCTACAGCATTATGTTATATTCAATCAGTGTTATATCCATTGTCTATATCATATTGTCATCATCATTTATTATTTGCACCGTTCAGGCTGCTACAGTTTTACGGGTTCTACACTGTTTACACTGTTGTGCTGATATTGCACAATGCACTTTAACTTTTCATAACTTATAACTTGCCTTTGCATATCTGTAAATCTGTTAAAATGCTTTCTGACAACTTGTATCCCTTGTTTTACTTTTATATCCCTATATATTACTTTTGTTTTCTACAGTCATAAAAGAATGGTTCAGGATACATGCCACTGTATATTGTCTTTGTATAATTATGCATGTGACAAAAAAAGAATTGTGAATTTAATTAAGTTAAAAAGTGGGAAAAGGGGATACTGTCCATTTAAAATTACTAATATTAAATATTATAAGTAAGATGTTCTTAAAAAGCTGTGTTAATGAAACTTAAAGCTGAATAGATCACATAATTGGCCACAACAATATACGTCCCGATGAATATATAATCACTTACTACTAATTTTTTCCAGCAAATCATGCGCACAGCCAACAAGTACAATCTGGGGTTGGACCTTCGGACTGCAGCTTACGTCAACGCTATCGAAAAAGTCTTCAAGGTGTACAGTGAGGCCGGACTCACTTTCACATAGACCTCCTCTGTCTCCGTCCATCTTCCTGTGTGTTTTGTCTGTGCATCTGTACAGACTCTCTGCATCTCACGTCTCTCCTCTTAAGCCAAATATTATCTTTACATCACAGGAGTTTACATTTCGCATATTAGTATATACCCTTTGTATGTCCATGTGACTTTAGCCTTATCTAGTTCCTTTTCTTCTCATATTCACGGCATTTAGCCCCGCTGTAAGCCAAAGCTTGATGTTTCTGCAATCTGCACTGTCACAACCAGCCTACTCTGAAGCTAAACACGTTCCAGAAAACACCAAAATATGCAAATGCACCTTAAAATCTACTTTACATACACTGTAAGGTTGTGTTCAGGAGAATCTAACTCCAGCTTTTGAGCAAATCAAACCCGACAAGCCTTAATGACACAACAGCACTTAATAAAGCACCACTTCTTATCTTTAATAACCACCAAAAAGTGATAAGTTAAGAAGGCAAGGCATTAAAGTGGAATGTTTCAGACTTTTCATGTTTTAAGATTTGCACAAAAACAGATTTTTCACTTTTACTGCACTACTCGCTTATCACCTTATGAGGATAATATCAGGAAACTCTGGTGCTGTTTTGCTCAATTTGAAGATGTTCACCGCTATAATCTAATGCTTCCATTCTGAAAAGAAGTGTACCATGTCTTAATGGGTAATATGATAAATTGATATATCCAGTTAGAATTTGGAGGGGAATGCGTATGGGAACAAAACTTTTAATTTCCTTGCCTTGTCTGTGTTGAACATTTGAGTTATTTTGGATAACAGACCATTTATATGACCATGTTAAAGATAAAAACAATAAAATGTAAACACTTTTACTGTGTTACTGTTCTCTTTTGACAGTCATGTAAAGATTGTGTTGTAATACCTCATTTTTGTATTGACGAGAAAATCATTTTCAAATTTTGCTAATATCGTAAACTCATGTCATAACTGTGTGTGATAGGCATATAAGACAAATTATTCTGTAGTTTATGTTGCCAGTCACCTCTTTAGGCTAATTCACATCACTTCTAAATTAAATCAATCTGATAAACGTTATAATCAGCAGCATTTCAGCACGCAAATTGCTTACATTTTCTTGTACGTTTATTACGTTTGTGTGTGGTTCTACAAACAATGAATGGAACAGTAATTAATATACAAAATAAAAGACAAAAATTACACTTAAATCATTGCTTTAAACATTGAGTCAGTAACAGTCAAGTGACACTGGACAAGACTAAATTTGATGACGGCAAAAACAATTTTGCATCACATAATTCTTGGATCTTCAGGTGTTATTCAGTGTTCCATGATGTCACATAATTAAGCCAGTTTCAGTTTTCCCTGATTGAGTTCAGTCTGCCTGACTCCTTTAGATTGCGGAATGACTGCTCCTGCTTTCAGAATCCACCAAGCTCGTCAATTGCAGAATCAAAATCTGAGCCTAGAATCAAAAATTACACATTCATCAACTTTTTTATAAACACGGGTGTTGCACAGGCATTTAATTAACGAGTGCTATTAATATTTTTATGAAAATATTTTTCCCAAAGATGTAAAACAATGTGGGATTATATCTAGTTCTTCTAAAATACTAATATACATTCAAATTGGTTAAACATATAGGAAAAAATAACCTTTCTTTTCAATTTATCTGTAGCTGGTTTCCTACCATTACTAAACATTAGAAATTCCTGACATTACTAAAATAATTGTTGAAGGTTTTTTCAACTAAGACATTTACACTGCACATTTTCAGTTCAGCTCTGAAATCTAAGTATTGAAAAACAACATACTTGTAGCTCCTTCTGTGTTGGTGTGTTCTGGTGCTTTTGGCTCTGGTGCTTTGGGTGCTGGTGCTTGGGGCTCTGTCTTGAGGATATCAAACAGTCCTCCTCCTTTTGCCTTCTGACCGCTCTTGTTTCCACCTTCGCCTGAGGAGGGGAAGAGGCCTCCAATGCCTCCAGACTTCTTTCCTCCGTCTCCTCCTCCTCCACCACCACCACCTCCGAGCATAGATTTTGCCTTCTTTTTGGCTGCTGAAGCTGAAAAAAACAAAAAAGTGAAGTATTAAAAGGGTGTAAGTCATTATCTGCTGTTTTTTTTTGTCTTAAATGTCCTGTTACATTGAACAAATTGAACATAAAAGAGCATTAGGGTCAGTAGAGTTCAAATTTATTATCAGTAGGGTCAGTAGAGTTTCTTAAGATAAAGGAAAAAATATTAACCATGAATTCAACTGTCAACATTAAAAGATAAAACAAGTATAAATTACACAAATTCTGAAACAAAATAAAACAACACAAACTCAAATAAAGGTAAAGGTAAAGGTTTTGCTACATACACAAAACACGCTGAAACTTTGTTTCTAGACATCCCTCTTTCTGTTCTGTTTGATACAAGGTCACATACTCACTCACCTGCTTTATCAACGGCAGTGTCAACAATGCTGTTTAATGACATGTTTGCAGATATCCGAGTTCTTTGCAGCAGAAATCTGATTGCAAGTGTGTTTCAATGTGTGGGGAGACAGGTAAGTGTGGATGTTTATGTAGGTTGAGACTTGAACCCTCCCAGCATACATCCTGAAGCCAAAAGCCTATTGGGCAGTATGGTAAGGGCGGAGTGGAAAACGCCCGGAACAGTCGGAGTGAAAGAAAATCAGGCTGGACTGGTTTCTCTGGTTACTGATGTCTCGGTATCAGGCTATTCATGATGTTCACTTCTGCACAAAATCACAGTTACAGAACAACAAACTGAAAGTGCCAGCACCTGTTTTATCTGAAGATACCAGGATTGTAAGACCGTTTTCATCTCCAAAAATCCTTATTCTAAACTGAATTCACCAGTGTCAAAAGCTACAGCCTGTTAAATGAAACTTTGGTTATAGTTTACATGACTGATAATTTTTTAGTAATTCTATAAAAATGCTGCTGCATTTTCGGTACAGTCACCATATTCTACCTACTCTGACACGTTATATGGCTGCATATACCTCATGCTGAAATGTGTGAGACGTGTTGTGAAACATTATATTATTATCATTATTATTATTATTATTATTATTATTATTATTATTATTATTATTATTATCATTGTTGTTATTTTGATCTTAGTATTTATTGTATTGTAATGTTGCAGTGTTGCTCTGGTAATTGGCAGTAGACTGTTGTTTTACATCCAGTGTTCATATGAACATAAAACTTTTGATCTTGTATTTGAAACTAAACCAAAATCAAAAGCATTTTCCTTTCTCAAATTCAGTTAAGTCAGTTCTGATGGTTTTGGTCACGTCACAAAGTGCCACATGCGTAATTAACTTACCTAGCTCATGGTTTGTTATTTTGGTGATCATGCCCGGTTGTGATGACGGAGTTGTCAAGTTGTTCTGTACCGTCCCACTGCTGGAATGTGGAAAAAGCTGTCGGGCACATACTTAAGATCAAATACTGTCAGACAAAACTATGCTACTCTCGCAACAAACATACAAATCCCTTGCATCCTTCATACTGAGTTTACTGATTAATCTGCTGATAATCGAATAATCATACTGTATGAATGATCTTTAGGGATGATGTTAAATAGCAAAAGCTGTTGTACATTATCATGTGTAAACTCTTCATGAAGTCGATTGGATCCATAGTGGTGTCCTCCGGGAAGGGTGTTACTCTGCTCAAGTTTTTACAGTTTGTAGATTACTCCTTCTGCTCCTGGTTTCACTCAGCCCAGGTGGAACTCTCTTTATACAGGCATTGTTGCCAAATAAAGGAGTGACAGTTGAAAGCGTGTGATATTTGGGTTTGGCTTGGTGGGGTCATTTATTTATTTGTTTTCTCTGACATTGATTCCGGCATTGTAAAGGAGTTCGTAAGTACTTTGTATTGATGTGCAAATCGACATGATGTCACAGGGATGAAAACATTAGACTAAGGGTAGAAAATCAAAGCTACAATGTAGTGAAGACAGTTATTTATGTGAAGTGTTGTTCATTATGCAGTTTTAAAATTATAGCAAACACTTCCAACATTAATTTCAGTGCTTTGAGATTACCAATGATACACCTTATTTGAAAAAGGAAAAACCAAAACACCAGGCAATGGCCTAAATGTAGCCCAATCTAAAATAGGACAGGATCCAGGAGGTGCTACATGCACAGTCAAAACGAGGACACAACAGGGCCAACAGGACTGGGCAGCATTGACCATGATGAACGCAGACACAAAATGACAGGCTTAAATAAAGAGACAGGAACAAGAGACAGGTATAAACTGGGCTGCAACAACTAATAGATTACATGGATCAAAATCGACTATTAAAATAGTGGGCAACTAATTTAATAATCGATTAGTTGGGTCTACGTTATTATACACATACGTGCAGTGGCTACCCACTAATGTGGGGGCAGTGAGCTAACCAAAGCAGTGGTAGTAAAGCAGCATTAAGCTGGATGCCGACCGCCATAAAAGAAGAATAAGAAGGAGACGAGAACTAATGCCGTACCTCGCCATCACAAAAAGTAATTGCGTAGAAACGTGTGAATGACATTTTTGGCGATGTAAACACGTGCTGTTTGTTAGTGCGCACAACTCTCACAGGGAAGTCATTCACTAAAGTGTTCCAGTTCAAATCTTCCCATTTATTACAGACAAAACTCATTTTTAGCTGATAAATAACAAAAACAACCAGCGTTCTACTCACAATACAGCCATTTACTTGATATTTTCAGTGATTATTCCGACGCATGTCCAGCACGTTATTGTGACGTGGAACGCCATCCTGCGCAAAAATGTAGTTCTCTCGCAGAAATCAGTCAAAAATAAGTAATACTGCAAACTGGTTGTTTCACTTTCAATTTCTTTTTAAATAATGTTAGAGAGTGAAAAAATAAATATGGAAAAATTAGAAAATGACAGTTTGGTTTATTAAAAATGTTGGAAATGAAATAGTTTAATAATCGATTAATTGAAGAAAAAAAAAAAAGTCTGCAGATTAATCGATTATTAAAATAATCGTTATTTGCAGCCCTAGTATAAACAATGAACAAATCAATTAAACTTTACTAGAACATTAATCAGATAACAAGCTAAACACACAAGCAAGTACTGAAGTAAACAGAAAAGCAAATTAGGAAGAGTTAAACAATGATAACCAGGACTAAAACTATCAATTACAGTAAACAAGACGTGAGGAATATCAGGGCTGACAACCAGAGAATTGACAAAGTAAAAAGGGGCAGCCTCTGGTGGCCAGTCAGGGGAATGTGCTGGGGGACCTAAATGTATCATGGGGGTGTAGCATGTTTTTGTTGAAATGAGTAAAGAGAGGCAGGCATTTTGGTTTTTAACAAAAGATTTATTTAAGTGGCAGAATTCGTTAAAAAACAAATGGAAAAAACAGACAAAGTCAGATCATAAAGAGAGAGAAGTGTGTTTGTAAGGCGTACATGCATGGCATCTGCAGGTTAACACATCCATCATCAATATTTCAGCTGTAACATTTAGGAACACGGTGCCACTACAGCAGGTGTTAATTTAGTCATTAGGAGCAGAACTTTATTTTAGTTCAACGCACAGTGCTTAAAACAATATTGATCATTGTCCACCATCATCATCAGTGTTTCACCAACTCTCCTCATCCCATCTGTTGTGTTACTTTCTTTTTTCTGTCAAGTAGAGAAGGCCACTTTGCCATGTGAGGATATTAGTTGCATTTTAAGGAGAAAACGTGTGTAGACTGGAATGTTGCTGTATATTCCTTTGCACTGATACCTAAAAGCCAGAAGCTGAGGTGTCAGGAACTGGTACATGGGGTTAGTAAGACATTCAAGCTCTGAGCACCTTTAAGCAAAAGACAGTGTAAGTACTTTCACTTCATAAACTGTTATAACAAGTGCTAACTAGAAATTACAATCAAGAGAACAATTAAAGGACAGTTAGAGTTTTTGAGTTGATTGTATGTCTCATAATTGTTGGTAGTGTATATGCTCTTAGAATGACATATCTCTTCTCATATGTGTTCAGTACAGAACCATAAGAGCAGATAGGTTGAGGTACGAATGAATGTCTGTATGTATTTTTTGAAGGGTGACACCTGACAAATACAGACTACATTTCCACAAAAAAGGAAAACAGGAACGGGGAAAATGGAGTTTTAAAATAGTTTTGGTTCTCTTAGTGTATAGCCAAACCTTCTAAAACATAAACCGAGCGGAAACAGGGGGGCGGATGATGCATATAATCCTCATGAAAGCATGTGGTAATGAGTTTGTTTATTTGTATATGTTTTGCTGTACGTGTGCCAGGAGGGAGGCAAATAATGGTGATCTTTCTCTCATTGTTTCTCTCAGACTTCAGACTTAAATGACACTATTATCAGGAACTTTTAAAACCATGGTTTCGGAGTCACACTAAAAGCAACAAAACAATCTATGGCTCTGCTGTTGGAAAGGTACAAGCATTGAAAGGGAATGGACATCATATAACATAAGCTCTTCTCTTGAACAAGACCAACAGACCATGTTAACCAGGTACTGGTCCTGTGCATAACAGATCTGAAAAGACAAAGTACAGAGAAAAGCATGTTTTAGGATAATTTCTTGAGCTCCATGGAGAGTATATAATCAAGCAGCAAAACTTTTAAACTCTCACTCATTCATTATCCGAACCACTTAATCCCAGCCGGGGTTGCGGGGGGACCGGAGCCTATCCCGGGAACATAAGGGCTCATTTTTAAAAAAATTTACAGCAAAAGAGGTGGAAACCTACCTCTCCACAGAGGGTAGGTGAGGTCTCTGTGTAATACCACTTCTACTGTTTTCCACCTTTGCAAAGTTTCTCACTCATCTTTATTTTCAGCTCTGGTACTTACTCCACCCCCCTTCCTGACTAATTGTATATGAGTTCTTACTCTTCAAAACAACTTTCAAACATATCCACCACCCCTCTTCCTCTCTTTGCCTTTTGCCTTTCTCCTTCTTTCTCTCTCCTGCGTTCCTCCTCCTTCATCTGTCTGTTTTTTGCCTGTCTTACCTACTGTCCTGCTTCTGCAGGCGGCTCTGCTGCCTCTTCAGTCTTGGCGGGCTTTTCCTGTGTAGAGACAAAGCACAAGCTGTGTATTTAAGATAGTTACACCTAGAGTCTCACAGACCTACAAACCAAATCACAAATGCACAAGCAGTTTTGTCTTTGCAGTGACATCTTTTATAGGTTATCATATATATAGCTATAATAACCATAATGCAGAGTGTCTGGTTGGTTAGTTTTGATGAGATGTTCAATTTTGTAAGTAGAGTAACACTGGAAATATGCATGCATGATTACACTTCAGGTGGACATGCGTGCTATTATGAAAAAAGCTGGGTTAAAATGCAATATGCTCTTTGACCTGTAGAGATTTTTTAATGAATTGTCTGAAATAGCGAGTTGCCAATGCACAGCTTTTCCTCTAAGTTTCCTTTTCTCTGGTGTGAGATTAAGGCAAATCATTTGCTTCATAACAGGTGGGTTTCTTTCATCATAATCTCCTAATGAGTACTGATCCCACACGTCTACATATGTCCTTACAGGTAGATTCCAGCCATAATGAAATGAAGCTTTCAAAAACAGTGTTGGCTGGAGTTTCACAACCAGCACTCCCCCCCATCCCAGGACATCTGTCTAGCCAAACACAACCTACAACTCGACATCAGCCTGAGAGACACAAGGGGAATTTAAAATGTTCCTTGTTGCTCTACGAGTCAGATTATCAGACATCATGTCATTGTATTGCTCAACTGGCCTTGCACAAACTGACCAGTGTCACATGTTAGGGTGAGGCTATTAGATCCCATGTGATTCTAGTCTCTAGAAGATTTGTGCAGCTGCAGAAAAGCACAAGGTTTCTCTAAAAAGGATGCTTTTTAAAGATATGAATATTAACTATGGAGGTGCCCAGCTCACATGACATGCCCCTATAACATATGAAGACATTAAGTTTGTGTAAAATGACATTGTAGCTCCTCTATAGATTACTAAAAAAAGGTTGTGTGTATGATCTAGTGTACGTCAAGCAACATCTAATGTGCTGGTTCATTAATAATTAATAATATGACTCATTTTAATTTATTTGTTTTTACTTTTAAAGCTAAAAGGATGTCATTTTGGCAGCTGGGCTGAGCTCTTCAGGATTAAAGGAATAAGATACTACATCCTAATGATATATACTGCAATCACGGATTAATGCCATGTTTAGTTTTAATGTCTTATGGCTTTAATGTCCTTCTTTAGGGATGACATTTGACTTTATGGTCAAAGCAAATGAGAGTAAGCATAAACTCGTGCAGAACATTTCGAATTAGCACCTCTGTATCCGGCTGATCATCCTGGCCACATCCACACATGTGAAAAAGTCAATATTAAGAATATCATTAAGTGAAAAACAACATAATCACTGAATCACAGAAATCAAGTGAGCATTTAGCACAGATTCCATAATTATGGATCCACTCCAGAGAGGTATGATTTTGGAGGGTGTTTCATTACCAGTTTGACCAGTCCAGTAGATGCTACGACATTTTCCAGCCCCTCCACGGCCTTCTCTGACATCTGATTGGCTCCAGTAACTGCTGTTTCTCCCACAACATTCGCCTGCTCAGTCGTCTTCTGGGCAACTGGGACAATGAACATTATCTTCAGAAAATCAGAATTATAAATAAAAATGTAGGTGTTGAATGCAGAAAAGTGATGCGTCACGGTGTGTTTCACCTGTGTTCACACTTGAAACCACACCTTCCTTTGTCTTTGTACCTGTGAGAATAACAAAACATTTAAATATTGTAATCTCCTTAAATTATGAACAAACTTTCATAAGGACTCAGGGACAGCCATTCAGATGCTGTGCTTGCTTGTTTGTATTCCACACTAAAATGAGGTTTAGGTACAGTTTGACTATGATGTTCTTAAGGGCCGGTTCATTTTGTTCTTTTTAATGCTCCACCAGAGCCCTCTGCTCTCCGTTTGGGGTTGGAGTTCTGCCCAGACAGCATTACAAAGGCTCTTTCAAGAGTGAAATGCAAGTTACTCTGCATTCACAGAGTCAAATAGTCTCAAAATAATTCAAAGAGCCTGAGCCTAAAATGAAGATTTTTCAAGAAAGTGGGGCCCAGTTCTGGTCTTCTGTAGCAAAACCATGAAACGCAGTAAAGGCCCCCAGGGGTCTGAGGCACTGCACGTCATTCCAGAAAAAGTGCACAGCAAAACATAATGTAATTTTATTTGGCAAAACATTATGATTTAGATATAATGTCAAACGTCTTACCTTCTTCCTTCCAACCTTTAAAGGCACATAGGGGGGCATAGCCAAATATGCACAAAGATAATCAGTTTTCAATCCCAAAAAAATTATCGAGATACAAGCAGCTTGATTTCACACAGTTAATAGAAGAACCATGTTAAGTTAGGCCTCTCTACTACTGCTTTAACTGCATGAAGATGTCTGTGTCTACATCATATCAGAGAGCACTCTTTACTACACTAGCACACCTATCAGATTCAATTAAGGAGACATTAACATACTAAATATAGTTCCTATACCTCGCATAAGGTCTTAAGTCCAGTTTTCATAACAGAATCAACTTCCAAGAGTAATTTAATAAATTTTAATGAGACATTAACTATTTACTTTGTGACAGGTGCTTTGTTCTAAACTAAAAATGCCTAATTTCAGAATAAAAAAACCTGCAAGTTAATGTGTGCTAATAAACTCATATTTTAAGTGTGATCAGCATTTGATGACTCATGGCAATATTTGTATTATGTATGACTATCATTTATTATGCATGAGGATGTATCTAATGCTTTGTGCTTTAGGTGCAGCTGTACACCTATGAGCTATGCAGCTTGTTTGTGGGGTGCAGAAATAACATAACATACTTATGGCCCTTCATTGTCTCTGGATTTTCTCTGTTTTCTGACGAGGAACATGGTGTGTGTGTGTTCCAAAGCTTTTACCTCCACACCTAATGCACTCACTACATCACCCCTCCACAACCCTCTTCCCTTCACCCTTTCCATCAGCCTGCTGCTCTCTGCCTTTTGACAGAAATGCTTGCATTATAAAAGTGCCTGAGGATGCAAAAAGCACACAGGACATACAACAAGAAAATTATATTGGCAGTCACACATATGCAAATCCACAGGCATCCACACCAACAGCTGACATTACAGCTCTGAGTGCCTGTAACTGCACATCTTATACAGCAAATGAGTTTACACCCACAGACTAGGCCCACAATAATACATCACAATGACCAACAATATATACAATGGATCTTGTGTAGCCAGACTCACAGCTCAATGACCCACATTGTCCACTCATTTTTTCTCCTTGATTTACTGCTCTACCCAATGCTTTGATAGTGTAAGACGTTGCACTTGTTCTGTGCCTCTGGTTACAATTTAAATAGCTAGATAAATGTTTCATAAATTAGCTAAGGGAAACACACACGTTACTATTTACAGATGCAATATGGGTTAGGCCTATAGACTTGTGCTTCATGTACTAATACTGCTGGGTTAGGGTTAGTACTTCGCCTTAATGAGAGTGACTGTCATAAATAGGTCCAGTGCAAAAAAAAAAGTCATTTCATTTTACTTTGGGAAAACATATTCACTCCAGGCAGGACATGAGCTGGTATTAATTAGATGTATTTAAGAGAGAGAAGGATTAAAGGCTTTTGTGCATGATAATGCCAATATTTGCCCAGTCGAAGATTCTGGTCCATTACATGAACTGCCTGGTCATTCCCGCATGAATTGATCTGCCTTCCCTCTCTCTTTCCCCACCCACTGCGGTCAATAAGAGTACCAACATAACTTCAGGGCTTAATAGGAAGCCATGTTACAGTAACTACTTTCAATTTACCGTGTATATATTTGTTTTAAACAGGTCAGCTCACTGTTTATCAAGTTTCTTAGCTTGGATTAAAAGCATATAGAAGAGGAGGTGGGAGCTTCTGGTCAATTTACAGAGCCCCCTTCTGGTCATATCAGCTCTACAGTCTGACAACAAACACCAGCCCTGATAATGACATCAGAGTCTCTAATCAAAAAAAAGCCAGAGGGAGTCTGTTTTCAAGCAGGGCTTTGTAAAGCAGGGCATGAAAAAGGTTTTCTTGATCTGTTCTCCTCTGCTCTTACTGACAGAAAATGCATTGTGCATGGATGTGTCTGTTTTAGGTCTTTTAAATCCAGAAATTCAAAATACAGCAAATGTAAAATTTAAAATACCAATAAAGTTATGAAAATATACATGATTGTCAATTATATGTAACTTACCATGACCAAACTGATATTTATTTCTGATATAACTTCTTCATATTGCACTGCATATGTAATTAAATACATTTCAAGGATGAATCTCTACTTTTGTGTCAGTAGCTACTTACAGAAACATTTTGTACATACCAACATACATGACCCCCTCCTTGGTTTTAGCCGCAGCCTCCTCCACCCCTGCCTTGGTCTTCTCGGCTGCAGCCACCACTCCATCCTTGGCAATGGAGAATCCCTTCTTTAGAACGTCCATCCTGAGAGCTGGGCTGTGCTGTGTTTCTTCACTGGCAACGGCTGCGTCTTATAGGTGGCCTCTTCAGCTGTGTGTGCCTCCCTGCCTGTCCGTTGGGTTGTTGGTAAGTGTGTGTGTGTAGCACTGTGTGTGTGTGTGTGTGTGTGAGTGAGAGTTGGTCTTATGAAAGTGGGCTGGGCGCTTAAACAGACTGAGACAGGCTTGGAAAAGAGAGCAGCGGAGTGGATGAGACAGAGAGGGAGGGGATGGTCAAGTGGGCGAAGAAGGAATGTGGGCAAAGGAGACAAATAGATTTTTTTCCACCTTCATAATGAACACCACTGTTGCGCTGGTCAGTTTAAAGGGTCAAAAATACCAATGTGCATAGGCAAGAATGATAAGAAATCTTGGTTGGCACGTGTCTTATTTGAAAAGGGGACAGAATGTGCTTTTAAATTTGTAATGCATACATTTTCTTCCTAAAACTGAAATTAATCTGCTCTGCTGTTCATCACAAATACAATCCTGATAAATATAAATTCATCACACTAACAGAAGATGGACAGATTCATTCATACCATTCATTGACAACTCAGGATAATTACTTTCCATGCTAATCCCGAAGCTTTTACCATCATGAAGGTTTGATCATGTCCAATCTAAATTGAATATTTACACTCCATTTATTCTAATGTAAAGCCCTTATAGATTCTTCCATTAGTTTAATTGAATATACAGAGGGATTGTTCTTTAGGTGGTACAGGAAATGAACCATTAAACATAGATATTTCAAGATAGACATGACAGCCCAAATGCATATCTCTGTAAGCTTATAAGTGGCATAAAAATCAAACACGAAAGACGATGCAGATCACATTAGATTCAGACTCCTGTTCCGTCATTAATAACTAATAGTGACAAACATGGAGAAAAATCTAGTGCAGCTCCTTGTTGCGTATTTATGGGGTTTAGTCTTCCCCTGAGTGTCATGCTGAACCAATAAGAACATATCCAACTCGAACTCTAAACCTCACTGGAGACCCAAGACCCAGTTACTGCTCAGTTCTGAGTCCTAGTTTGATGTGGATCTGCCATGCTGATACTTAAGATCAATGCAACATATAATTTGCATCTGAGGAGGTCATGTGTGACATTAAATGTAATTTTAATGCTGTAACTTCTCCTGACTGTAAATGGATTGTGTTGCTTAAAATGTCCATGCTGAGTCATTCTGTTCATGCTGGCCTCTGATGCTTAAGATGAAGACCTAAACTGACTCAGCAGAAAGGTCCTCCTTTAGCCTTTAGCTTCTCTGCTTCTACCACACCCTGTTCAAAATAAATGGCTGGCAGCCAGCATGTAGCTATATATAGAGTGCTGCATTTGTCAGGACCATGACAGAATGTGAATTGATACTGGTTTCTGTGAACTTTAAGGTATCAGATAATTAGCCACATGGATGTAGCATACAGTGAGATCAGAGACTCGGCTCACCCCAGTAACTGCCTGTATTATTACTAGTATTAGACATATCTAATACTATTTAAACTCAAGTCATAAGACTTTTTAAACAGTATATGTCATCACAACCTTTAAATAATTTTATATATAAAATATACTGTATAAATATACAATACATTTTTTGATTACATTATTTTTATTAAATGTCATCAAATGCTCATCACATTTAAAACAAGATGTGACACACTTTGGGGCAGTTGATAGCGTAACAATTAGGGAGGTCCAGGTCAGATCGGAAGGTCGCGTGTTTGAATTCTCAACTGGTAAAGGTACGACTGAGATACTCACAAGCAAAGTACCGTCCCCAAACACTGCTCCCCGGGCGCTGCTCATGTCAGCTGCCCACTGTTCCTTCACAGATGGGTCAAATGCAGAGGTCTTATTTCTTCATGGTGCAATTCACTCACTAACTAATTTACCTCATTTAGCTTTTTCATATTCCTCTTTTATTAATTTGTTAAACTTTATTGCACTGAATCTGAGAACCTTTCACTGCATCTTATGTATCTTGAAATACTGACCTCTGTGACCGTGCATTTACTCTGCTTATCAGCATATAACAAAGCTCTGTGAAAATCTTCCCAAACCCCCCCATACCAATACAAGGCCATCCATCAGCAGTGATGCCTGAAGCAAAGTCTGAGCGGTGCTGAAGAGTTGACGCTAACACTTAGAATTTAGCACCTCCTTTTTCTTTGGTAATAATCACATGACTCACAAAAGTTTATAATGGCTGGAATCTGCATCTCAGAAGCTGTAGCCTTTCTATAATTTAATTCAATATAATGGAATGACTTTCTTTTAGTTTTATCTGCTTTACCTCACAGAACCAGAACAACTGAGCCCGTATTAGTACCATTTTCATAACTTTAAATTTGATTAAAATGCATGTTTTTATTCTGCTTAAGATCCTTTAGGTCTCCTATTTCTGTTACTGAAAAACCATGGATGACTGAGCTAAGACTGAACTAAGCTCTTGCTGTAATGGTGTGGTGAAGCAGAGAAAAACCATACAGGTTCTTAATGTGCTCAGATTGAAGACAGTCATCAGACCCTCTATGAAGCAAGATCTGTGGAGGGAGAGATTCTGGGAAAAGCCATATCACTGAGTATTCTTGAAGACTTCCCAAACATCAGTTTGACAAAAAAATAAGTCGAAGGCATAGAAAAAGCTTTAAGTTTATATCTAGTCAATGCTACTTTATCTTGGTATGTTACACTTTGTAAAGGTTTATTATTCTGAATTAATAAAGACAAACAATGAAAGTGCGCAAAGTCTTATTATCATTGGAATGTCAGAGAAGGTAATGGATAATTATCTCTAGTGTGCCAAGTGATACATGAGCGATTCACCATTGGGTCTAAGACAGATTTGCAAGGTACTGTCAAAAATAAGTGATACAATATCAAATTTACCTCATTTAACTGTATAGGAACATATTACTGTATGGCCTTCAAAGAGCCAGATGTTCTTGTGTTTTTTAGTGTAATCATCAGAAATAATAATATTATCTATATTTTAAAGTGGTTGCAATAAATCACTTTACTAACAAAATATAAAGAAATCAGAGGTGGCTCAAGCCTTTTGCCCATGACGGATACATATATACTGCACATGAATACTCTCACTTAGACACACACTTGCATACTCTACTCCTCACACAGTGTCCAGAATATTCTTAGCAAATCCTCAAACTCCTGTGGAAAAAAAAATGAAGCCCAGGGTAAAACACTGTGAACCTATACCTACTTGCAGTTAGCCAAGATGGAACATTTTGAGAATAAGTGAACGTCATACTGCCTGGTATGAACTAGCAGATGTGCTACTGTGTCACAGTTCACAGTGCATTGTAACGATGGTGATGGGTGTAATATGCAACTTACAACACATCAAACTCTACTGTTGTTCATAGCTGCAGGCCAGACAGATATCCCACATTAACTCCCTAATGTACAGGTTTTTCACCACCTTGGACAACTGACAGAAGGTATGTATAAGGAGGCATGAACAGGTACAAAACCCCATTATCTTCTTTCAATCAACAAGAAGTCTGTTCAAAGTCACTTTCTTTTCACATCTCACTAAAGTTAAAGCAGCTCATGGTGATGTCCTGCTACCAGGCATGACTAGGAGTCACGTAGAGTCCAGGGCTCAGTGAATCAGAACTGTTTTGGTGGTCAGTGGAAGAAAAACAGCATGTTAAGCCGGCAGTCATTACGTTTTGACTCATCACAACAAACCAACAGAAGTCATGAACAGTCAATACAGAGTATTGGCTTAGATAAAACCAAGAGCTAATGGATTGGCAATAGCTTCCTCATTGACTCTGACTCTAAGAGTCCATAAAAATATCAATATGCTCCGCTAACACAAGCATTTCTTCTCTATTGCAATAGAGACGTTATTAGACTGTACTGTATTAACTCTCCCTTCTCTGGTTACAGCCATTGTGTGCACGTGTATATACTTCATTACTGTCAGTCTGCATTAAAAAGGCTCAAATTTCAGAACTATCATGGTTTACATTTTTTAAACAAGTGAACAATATATCTAGTATAGCACCTTGTTTTTCTTGTTTGTCAACTCTCCTCCTCCACAGAATATCATGAATGGTGACAGTGAGAGGATCTGGGTGTTGGCTGCTCCACCCCACGCACTTGGCTCCACCACACATCTCTGCAGTGCTGCTTGAGTGAGGAGGACCTGGTGTGTAGCCAGTGGTTGCAGCCAGCTACTCCCTCAGCACTTGAACCACACACACACACACACACATCGGAAATCAATAACTGAGACCTAAAGGATATTGAGTAAAAGATTAGAGATGAGCCATGAAAGAAAAAATGCTCTCACTCACACCCACAGTGCTAGCCTTATAATTAGAGAGTTGCTCCTATGTTTAGAAGGTCATAACCCAAAACAGTAAACCAATAACATGGATGTAATTTTGAGCAGGAAACCGAAGCACCAAAACAAATCCAGGTGCCCAGTGCACAGTGTGCGAAATCTGTGATCTGTTCTCAATAACAATCACCCACTTTCCCTTTCACACACGTGCAAAAACTTGTATTGGGGCAGTTGGTAGCATATCAGTTTTGGGGTTTGCTCCAGGGTTCAAGTCCCAGACTGGCAAAGGTACCACTGAGATACTCGTGAGCGAGGTACAGTCCCCAAGCACTGCTCCCCGGGTGCTGATAGAACTGCCCACTGCTCCTTCACGGATGGGTCAAATGCAGAGGCCACATTTCGTTGTGGTGCTAGCTGTGCTGTGGTGTGTTCATTATAACAAATAATCACTCACTTAAATTCACTCGCATAAACTGTATGACTATCATTATCTGGCATTTACACTAATGATGTATTACTATAGCTAAATAGTGTTATATCTTCACCTAAACTTAACTCTACTCTTTTGTAAACAAAAGATAACTAATTTAAAGTTTCCCCACATAAACACTACACTTTCTATTTTCCCTTGACCAGTGAAATGTTTCATAAAAACAAATCCTATAATTACAGGCCATATAGTAAGCAAAATACAAGAAAAATAGAACACAAAAATACATACAAAATAAGAAAAACAAATGCATAATAATGTAATGGGGCTGGGCATATATCTATTAATGCCATGATTATTTATCTTTTACTTCAATTCCAAACAAATTGGATTAGTATCAATCATATTAAATGTAATGTGCAATATTAAAACAGTGATTGTTGGTCTCAACACCTTTTCAAGGATAATTGCCCAGCCCTGCAGTAGATGTGAAAATTTATAAGCTGACATAAGCAGTCAATACACTAAGCTGTCTGTTTATTTGGCCACTGAGGGGTGGAATGACTCACTGGTGCTGATTTCCGAAAGCATTTAACATTGTGCAAAAGGATTCAAGCCTCCAGGCATTCCAGGATCACTTTTGATGAAATACTACAACTTTTTGATGTTTGAGATTCACGGGACATGTTGGAATCAATAAAGTACACACTGACTTACATTTTATATTGTCTCTGTATGTGAGTGTTTTATCCAGGGAAAGAGTTAATGGCAACTCAGAGCTGCAATGACCCAGAGCCTTCACATCTCGCCGTCTCTGGGGGCTGGAACAAAGGAAGCTTTTTACAAAGAATTTTGCATGTTGGAAGAGCGCCTGCCACATTTAGCCAAGCACCAGTTATTAAATAGCTACACATGAGACTTATGCTGTGGGGTATTTCAATGTCCTCTCCATTAGGTCCAAATATTGTTTCCAGTTGTACAGTTCGTTCTACTTTGATTTGGTAGAGATTAGACAGCAATACTTCCAGCAGTGGTCTGTGTTTTTATCTTGGATAGCCTCAGCCAGGCACAGCATCAACTTTTGACCCATGACCTTTGATCCTATGCCAATGTGTGCCTTTAAAACCCTTCCTCCATTCGTACTAAGAACATTTTCAGCTTGGATTTAGTGTTACCCAGGGTGTGTTTGCAAAGTCACTGCGCTATGTCACTGATTTACTGCTGAATTCTCCTTGTGTGCCTTTAAAACAGCATCTGCAGTGCAGCAATTAACAGAGGGGACTTTGGAGAAAGCTGCTTATTAAAAAGTCTCAGCTCCTTACACCCTCATTTTTGTAGATCCGGTGAAGTAAAATTAAGCATGTTTTTAAAGCTCAGGGGAATATCATAATTGCCTTAGAATAGGTTCCAGACTACCTGTAATACAGCTACGTGTCCATTAAAAAAAAAAAAAAACAGTGGCACGCATAGTTAGGTCTAATTACTGTGTTGTTTTTAGCCAGTAACTGTGACCAAGATTTTCTATTCTTACTGCCAGGTGATGTTCCCATTTTAGAGGCAGTGAAGGTTCTTGTGTTTCTCTTTCTCAGCCGGAGTGTGTGTGGGTGTGTTGTGTGTAAAATTGCTGCCATCTGCTGTTCACAGGTTTGAACTCCTAATACAGTTACAATAGCAGAAATCTCTTTTATGTCAAAGTCAAACGTCAAAGTAAACTTTATTGTCATCTCTGCTATGTACTGTACAGGTACACAGAGAGACGAGACGACGTGGCCCCAGCTTTAACGGTGCAAACAACAAAGAACAATGAACAAAGAAGAAATAAGGCACATAAACAATATATAAACAGAATATTAAATATACGCTTTAAAGTAGAACTGGAATATAAAACATGAACTTTAAACTAGAAGTAGAAAGAGAGACAATTAGGATGCAGTGTTCAACCTATAATTATGGTATTTTGTCACAAACACTTACTCAATCTCAAAGCGAATAATTTAGTAAATCAAATAATAGATCAAATGAATTGTAATACTGAAACTGAAAAATAATTATGTGAACCGCTTAATCTCTACTGGGGTCACGGGGACCGGAGCCTACCGTGGGACCTACGGGAGGTAGCAAGAGGGGCACCAAACATGGGCAGGCGCCAAGACAGTGCAGGGCACACACTCACAAAATCATACTCTCATTCACACCTTACAGGCCAATTTAGAGTCACCAATTAACCTATACTGTACACTTCTGGACTGTGGGAGGAAATCCACGCGAACACAGGGAGAGCATGCAAACTCCACACAGAAAGGTCCTACGGCCAACCCAGTGTTCACACTGCACCACCATGCCCGTTTTGCTGAAATTACTCCTAAGGAGTGTAATTTGTGAATTTAAGTCCTAGTTAAAGGAAAGTTAAAGTTTAAATGCTAGTTAAAGTGCTCCTAAAAGAAAAAAAACCCATTTAAATCTTTCTGAGCAAAAACGGAAATCCACATGTTTATTTATATATCCTCATAATAATATTTTCAAATGCAACACTTCCTCAATGAGCTCCATGCACAAGTTGATATAAAAGATGGAGATCTGAGAGAAACAATTGAAAATGTCTGTTCTACTCTGCGTGCATGGGAACTAGTGGAACTATAGAGTTTCAAACAAAACACTGACTCATCCCGAAATTAAACAACGGCTCTTACTGCTGTACAGTTTCTCACCATCCACTGCTGTACAAATCTCCCTGGATGACTGGCTGTGTGAGGGGGGAGTGTATGTGTTTGGACTAATGAGTCATCAAAAAAAGATAGACCCCCAAGTTTGTGCCATATAAATGCCTAGTCTAATCTCATCCAGGTCCCTTAACATCCCTTTCCTGAGATCAGCCGACATGCAGCAGAGGAAGGTGAACAGTGGAGAAATGATAAGGACCAGAAAAATGCCAGTGACCTGCCAAGAGAAACGGACGGCTTCCTTGCTGGCCTGTAGACCACCACGTGTGTGTTTGGTGTGTGGGTGTAGGTCGGAGGAGTATGAGAGGATGGCCCTGTAGGCTGGAGAGAGGCTCGGCCTCATTGTTTCAGACCCTGTGACCTTTCCACTGGGAGCTGACTGAGGGTGGGTGGGAGGTTCATTTCCGAGGATTGTTGGAGGACTTTGAAACCATTTGGGGCTGAGGCAGAGGCGGGGGAGCGCACATGGGGTCTAATAGGCATAGGAGGTGGGAAGAGAAATGGGGGAGAGGGGTGTGTGTGAGAGAGAGAGAGAGAGAGAGAGAGAGGGAGAGAGAGGAGGGTGACTGGGAGAGTTTTGAGATGGGGGCGGGGATTTTCCAAAAAGCAACACAGTTTTTACACTAGTGTTCTTACTGAGGCGTCAGATGCATGTGTGTGTTTGCGAGTGTGAGGAATCAGACGGGCATGATCATGATGGTGAGGGTGGTTCTCTTACTGCAGGGCCTGCTATTGGCAGCACGGTGTGATGTCAGGGCCAGAGACCCAGAGCTGGAGGAAGAACACGAATCAAAGGACATGCCACAACATAGTGGCAGGCATCACGACATCTTCCAGAGAACAGGCTATTTAGGAACGTCCCATCAACGCCGCGAACCTCACAGACAAAGCCCTGATGCTTCTGGAACAGCCTTCTACCCCTCTGATTATGGCCACATTAACCCCAGCTTCGACCAGCCCTCGCCAGGCATCTCTGATGATATGGAAGACGTTAAAGCAGAGACAAGCAATCAAAACCCTCTGCAATACACAGGGTAAGTGCTCGTTTCCCACTGCTGAACTGAGCGCCAAGTGTAGACGTGCAGCCTCCCCAGAGCTCTGTGCTCTGTTCCAACTCTCTGGGATTCATTTATTGTCATTTTGGCACTTCATGTAATCAACATGTCACATGTCTGAGTGAGCATTAACATTGGTCTTGTGCAGGAATATTTTAGGAGAGCTGAAAATACTCACCTGAGTAGACTATCAAACAAAAAAATGACAATGTGTGAACTCATACCACGCGTCCCACATAACACAGAGAGGGTGTTACGTCTTTATGATATTTATTTTTCTTGGGTATGCCACCAAGCTTGCAGTAGAGGATCTGTTCATGAAGCAAGAGTTATAAAAACACAGGGGGAGTGAGTGCAGGTATCTACAGGTCACATCGTCCTGAGCCACTCCTGCCAACCTCCCCAAGCAGCTGCCTATCTACTCCATCGCTCTTGTAATCACTATTAAGCTGTGGAGGAAACTAAACAAAGGCTCAGAGTTCCAGCAAACATTTACAAATGCCCAGCATATGAACTAAAACACTGCCAAATCTCTTGGTATGGCGCTCCCCACATCCCCAAAGTGTCAGATGTACACATATGTTTCCTCTTAACCAAGACTAATCAATGGTAATTTAGTTCAAATTGCCCAGAAAGGATAGACATGTTTCCTTTGAGATCAGAAACCAGGTTGCGGTTAGTAGTTTGATCTTTGCCTGAGAGCTGGGTTACTGCAGACCATCAATATTAGAATGTGAACTTAGTCAGATCCATTACATGACTAATTGCTCCACAGCAAGCCAGTCTCCCTGATATCTTACTCTCTGCAATCAGACTCTGGAGAAGGACCTACTTAGACTTCCACATAGACATAGACAAGCTGTTGAAAATGGTGTATCGGTTGTGTTATCGGTGTTCCTCTAATGATGCGCAGGCATGGTACCAAAGTGGTTCCTGCCCTATAATGTTTAAAGAGGAGAGGACAAATCAAACGCAATAAACCCCTGAATGTATGCATGTGAAGCAATAACTATGTCTGCTCGGTCTGGAGAAATGATCATCTAGAGGCTTCCCTTTTTTGTGGAAGGGAGAAACAGGTGAGGGCTTTACATGTTTACTTCTAACTAAAACCGGTCTTAAATATGAAGCTTTACTGAGGACGAATGGTCTAATAATGTGCAGCTGGTGCTAAGAGGGGTCTCCTGACTTTGAGAAAGAGGCTTTCTGGAGTCAAGTAGTGGCACGCATGGGCAACTTTGAAAGAGACAGAACAGCCATTAAGCCACAGGTGCAGAAAACATGAGTATACAGAGTGGTCACAGATGAACCACAATGGAAAATTAAAGGACAAGAACACTTTCTGGAAGAGTATATATTGAATTTTTTAGGATGTCCTTTTGTAATACATGGGTAAAACAAATCATTTAAATGATATGGACTCATGATCTTGGGTAACATCCAACTTTAAGAGAACCAGATTTCAGTGTGGTATAGTTCTTTACGTCCATGAACCAAATTCATGCTTTGCATTTGATAAATATAAAGGCATAAATATAAATATGATGGCATACGCCAATTTCAATATCTAAAAATACTACAATTATAGATAAGGGTGTTGTGTTTTCAGAAACAAAAAACTAAAATGTTTGACCCCAATGTTACAGTTCCAAAATACATTTGTTTTATTGTCATAAATAAAATTTGAACTAAATCGTCACCTAGAGTGATGTTCACCCTCTGGTGGACAACTTATGCAATGACAACACTCATAACATGAAGGATCCATCATCTTTTTTACTGTAGTTTATCCATGATTATCACAGACATCAATTTATCTGCAATTAGCTCATATCAGTTGATATTATCAGCACAATGATTTATTGGTGGTGCTCTGACGTCCATTCTATTGAAATCCCCCATCCATCTCACAAAATCTCGGCACTCGCGTACATTTCAGATGCCCCCCGGGACTCCAAATATGAGGACATTCTAACCTGTCTTGCCTGTCTGTTCTCGCCAAGTTTTTACACCCTGTTGCCATGGTCTCAATCCCCTCTTGACTTAGTCTGGCTTTAGCTAATCTGATTTGATTCAGAGTAGGCTTCCAGCATGCTGCACCAGCTTTGGACTTGCCCCTGACAGATTAATGTGTGTGGTTTATTTTCAGAGTCTTAACAGAACTCAATACCTCTCAGAACCTAGTTGTTTCCTCAGCTTCGTTTCCACATCTTAATGTTTTGTAATGCAAATAATGCACTAATACTGTATATTTTAGACACAACAGCCCCCAGTGTTATCCATCTCAGCTGCACTGCTGTGACCAGAATCAATGAGTAGCTTTTTTTTTTTTGGAAGGCCAAGATAAACAAAATGTAGCACTACCTACGTAAATACTGCTTCTAAATCGTCCTGTTGACATCCAAAGCCATTTAATGTTCAGTGTGGATACAAATAGCATGTACATACGTCTGGAATCAAAACATTTTTTTGCAGCTCTCAGAGGAATGCACTCTTTTAATCTTCCTTCCATAGCCGAGATACCAGAACTCAACATAAAGTACATAAAGGAGTGGCATCTGTTGAGTTCTATCATTCATTTACACTGCATACATCACTGTTCACACAGCATATGGGATGCATGCAGATAGGGGTGACAGTAGAAAGGCAAGAGCTCAGAGGTCTTATTGTTCTCAGTATGTCTCTGTGTATACAGTATGTGTGGGAGGGAGAGAGAGAATACTGGTGAGTGTCCTTCGTGGGTAAGGATCCCGAGGGAAGGGGAATCTGAGAGCTGGACATGAGATGCTTCCTTCCTGCTAGGAGCCAGCGTTGGGGAAAGCTGGCCAGAGAAAGACAGAAAGTCGGGGCATCCGGGACAGAGCTGTCAGAGAGGAACACACACTTTCAGGACCGAGAATCCATGATGTCATCGTAAGGAGGCAGGAAATGACACACACAAGCTCAAAGGCTCAAAGGCGGACAGTCCATTAGCTGGGGAAAGTCTGGTCAAAAGTCATAAAGCAGACCAGGGTTGCATCACACATGCACCTGATAGAATTTCAATATGATGTCATGCTGTTTTGCTGTGTTATATTTAGTAAGGATGCTGGCCTAAGACATAAGAAATGAAATGGTTAAAGCAAGACATAAAGAACAGGTCTAAAGGCTTTCTTCTGTTGCATGTCATTGAGGACTGTTGTTACTTCTCCATCTAAGTCAGTAAAATATTCTTCATTAGATCTCTCAGTAATTCCTCTTCTGTAGGTGGCGGTGCAGAAATGGGAGGCTTCAAGGTAGAATACTCAGCTATTCATTAAGAGGCCCTGGGGTTCAGCAGCGTTTGTCACTCAATTTTATTTCAGTAAATCCCTGACCAATTCATCCTATGTTGCACCAGACAACCTTAGAATTAGGGGATGTAAGTCCTTCTGGATATGAGTGTGACTTGTGAACTGGATATGTCCATGAACTGCTCAGATGGCTGAGAAGATCTGTCCATGTGGTACAGCTGATAAATGTCTACTCCAAAAGATGATAACCCTAACCTAACCCTAGAAGTGTTTTAATGATCCAACTATGTAGTATTTATGTAAATTCTACACAATGCCCTCACACATGTCATCCACTATTCTGCTAAATAGTAAGTCCTTCAAGAAATAAATTCTGTGGGGGGAAATGTAAATTGTGCAGACTTGTGGTCCAAAGGTTTGGAGTCTGCTCAAAGCAGAAATTAGACAAACAGAGCTATACACTTAAGAAGCTCTCTAATGTTTAGAATGTCACTCTCACTGTTCCTTAAGAAGCTCACTTTATTAAGTCACACTGCACCCAGAAGGCAATATCCTCTTTGTGTATTTATCTTTTTTTCTGGAAAAACCCAGAAAGTTGTAAGACAAGAGTATTTCGCAGTATGACTCCGAGATGTGCACCAACCCCGGGAGACTTATTGGGAGACTAGGTTGTTGGAAGAATTCTGCAATCATGCTTTTTGTCCGGTATTAACAAGATGATGTTGCCAAGACAAACTCCCTCTGTGATCTCTGCTTGACTTACTGCTATAAGTGAGAAAGCACCCGCTGCTACAGTCCACAGAGTCAGTAGGAACCCAGCTCATGTCTAATTTACCGATGTCTGCAGGAGCTGCCATTCTTTTCTTGTACTTAGAATCGAACTGCTACCCATGTGGTGTCCGCAGATGGATTTATGTATTTTAAATACCTTCTAATTCCTCCACTACCAAGTCATACTTTAAACCGCAAAAATATGAAGCATACCAAAGCAGCAATAATGAACACAATTAGAAATAATTCACTCTTGTAAACACATAGCCATATAGTACTTGAATTGCTTTGAACTGTTCAAATCATTTAACCCACATATACAGTACATCCGTCATGGATGATCCATGCTGAGTAACAGAAACCACAGGACTCTAAAAAAACAGAGCCCTGAGCTGACCTTTAACATGTTGGTCAGTGACCCTTAGTGTTTAGCATTCAGCTTTAGAAACAACAAAGTTTGAGCAAAGATGTAGAGGCTCATACAGGTCAGAGGAGTAATGGTATTTGTTGTGTAAGCAGAACCAGAATGAGAATGAAGTAAATATATGTTTATTCCTCCATGGTCTCTGCCATATGTATAAACATATGTGTGTCATGAACATGAATTTCAATAATTATTGGTGTATATGGTGAAATGTGGTTTTGAGGTGTTTGTGCGGACACCTGAGTTTTGGAATACACTTTCTGAGGAACATTTTTGTCCTCAGAAAGCACCCAAAACACTCTACAAAAATGTAATAAAATTGTATAGAAAAGTGTATATACAATTTTTTTTGCTACTGATAGTGTTAGGGTTAAGTGTAGAATTATTATAATAGAATTATTTAGACCTAGTAATAATGTGTGCCAATGAAAGTACCTCACAAAGAAAGCAAGATGTGTGTGTGTGTGTGTTGCTCGTGTGATTGATGTGTTTTTAGTAGAGCAGTTCACTGAGGATTAGTGTGATTAATGTAAAATACAGTAAATAAAATACTGAACGACATTAATGTTGTTTGAACAGCACCCAGCTTGGGTCATGGCCCATTTACTGGTTAAATGTAACAGCCTGTATTGGGGTCCAAGAAATACAATGCAAGCCTCAGTGTTAATATGCACAGTATGAATTCATGTTAATCTTTATCTTGTGAATCCAGGAAATGAGATGTCCCCAAACAAAACACCATTAATACAAACATTCATTAATTAAGATGACTAACTTTCCGAAGGCTCCGAAGCACAGAGCCATCTGGGGTTTTCTTAAAAACTTTCCAAAGAAATGCATGAAATGATGGATTACTGTTGTTTTGTCTTCCAGAAACTGGTGTGCATTTGTGCACAAACGAGCAGTTACAATGGCAGTAGCCTGTGGCACTGAGAAATACATCGTTAAGTCCCAGAGTCCCTGTCCTAATGGATCACCAGACTGCCAGCTAGTCATGTGAGGTCCAAACCATTGTGTGCAGCTACAATCTGTATCTACGTATATCTAATTTGATGAAGCACATGCTTCTCCTAAAATTCATTATTGTGTGTTTGTGTGTTGTGTAGGTATAAGCTGGCGACACGGCCGGTGTATAGAGAGAAACAGAAGATATTTTCTGCACTCCTGTGGAGATGCTGTCCGGGTCACAGGGGGAAGAACTGTGAAGAACTAGGTACTGAATCCCCTTGATAGTTGGAGACACCATCAGAAAACAACACTGCCTGAATTAGAACTGCATGCATGACGTTTTTTTTATTCAGAAGAAAGTTGTGATGATCTGACTAGACCTTAACATGGCTCTTGGCTCTGACATCCGTCTCTGAACTTCTTTCAACACATCCAAAATTCGAGATTTAGCGCACCCTGCATTGGCTAATTTACAACAGACTTCCTGTGCTTTAAATGGTCCTTAACTCTGCAAATGGATAGAGCTGGGAAGGAGCCAGGTTTACAGACACTTTAGGGGAAACCAGCAAGAGAGAAATGCTCCTTATCTTGTGTCTCCTTCTATCCTACAGATGAAGATGGTCCGGAACCTGAAGACACCAGTACAGCTGGCAGTATTCAGCCTGGGGGTTCGGAGCTCCAAAATACAGGTGAGAATTTTGACGTGACTTGCTTTAACTAAATGTTTACACTCTTTCAGGAAAAGCCAACTGGGAGGCAGTCCTGTTCTGTTCCACTAGTCATGCCCAATGAAACCCTGGCTCGAAACAAACCGAGGAAATGCTGCAGAACACTTGTGTATATGCTGGATGCCTGTGGGAAGGTTATCACCCCACAGGAGTCCGGAAAGGGCGTGTTAAAGCAATGCTCCAGGGGCATGGAGCAAGGCCACTTGGGGGGCGTGACTTGCTCTCACATGGACTGCCAAATACAAATTGTGTTGCCAGCAAGAACACATAAGCACACACGCAAAAGTTTGATTAAAACAAATACCACAGGCCCAAAAATAGTCCATTTGTTCCTTAGGTTGGTTTAGCACACAATGAAATGAGTGCTTACAAATTTCCATCATATTACTGCCTACACCCAAATCCCATACACATCCTCTACAGACCATTCTTAGTAGCTTAGTCATAAAATATCAGAACCATGCAACTGCAAAATGATATCTCCTTAATTGGTTTGAAATTCCAAATTCCGCACAGAGAGGCACAAAGGAGCGTCCCGGAAAAGTTATGTTAGTTTCAAAGGTCACAGCAAGTCAATGCTGGAGTGTTTACTTTCCAAGCTTGTGAGGAAAGAAGCTTTTACAATCAACTGCTGATTTGTCAGTGCGTGTAGCTCAACTGTTGTTTATATTAATGTTGACCAGTCCTGTCATGACCCTTAGGCTTTGAGAGGCGGGCACCCGACCAAATCCAGGAGCAGAATGACCATCAAGATGCCAACAGTCCATCATATGAAGTCCTAAGCTCTAGGGAGAACCAAACAGAAGACAACTACGACAACCCCCACACCCAGCATGTTGGAGTTGAGAGCAGTGGTAGGTGAAGCATTGAAAATTCTGTAAATTTAGGAATTATTCTTTCATTAAAATACTGTTAAAATACTGAAATACGATTAGGTTACCTCATGACTGAAGCTATCCCATTTTATTATTATTATTATTTTATTATTATTATTATTATTATTATTATTATATTATTTTAATTTTTAAAAATATTATTATTATTGTAGTGTGATAGAGAAACCATCAGTTATTTCCCTAATAGTTTTTAATTAAGTTACGGCAGTTTGAAAACTGTTTCAAGATGTAATGGTGATTTAATATGAATATTTACAAATTCTAGTCAAAATTGATGACAATAAAACATGTATCATAGCTCCATTTGCAGTTTACCTTTAATTTCCTCCTAAGATACATTTAACTAAGCACTTATCAAACTCTTCTAAACACAAACACAGAGCATCATTCAGCTCTATACGCAATGCAAGAGACTGTCTTGTCTACTGCCTGTCTCCAGCATATCCTTACAGAGCGATTCCTGCTGTGGCAAATAAGGCTAAAGTGGACATGGGAAAACCTTTGTTAGCTGTATTTCCAGGCTGTCATTCTTGTTCAGTGACACCTCCTGCTCACTGTCCCCTTCATTACAGCTTCCTGCCCAGGATATCCGTTCTTTCTCTGGGATGAAAAAGCCCCTCCATACATTGTACATTAAGTATGATGTAACGGTTTCCCAGCCTGACGTTCCGATATAGGATGAGAACACATTCTGGCACCACACGTGTAGCTCCTGTGAGAGTGTTTTTCAAAGCAGAGGCAGGAAATGATGAAAATGTACACGTAAGAAAATAATCCCAACCTGATCAGGTTAGGAAAGCAGGGGATAATCTCAAAAGCCTTCCCATTTAGCACAAACCTCATTGTGAGTTTTGGTGTATGAGCTCCCGAGTTTTGTGTAGTGTTGTACTGGTGACTATGTGGTTGTTTGTTTAATAAAAATACGATAGGGCATGGTTTGCAAGAACTTCATCTTAATTGCTTACTCAAACATACTCTATTCTACGCTTTTGGGAAACTGACTACTGAAAGATTTTAGAGAGCTCAGAGTTCAGAGAGCTCTTGAGGGGAGTGGGTGGTTTCCTGTGCATGTGGAGTGGTTTCTTGCTTGGTGTAAAAATGCCCACAGGTTAAAAACACTTCCATATCCTACATCTCACGCTTTAATGTCTGAGAGGAAACAGGACAGAGTGGGAGTCTAATGCCTGTCTAGTTATCAAAATAACAGCACATGAAAAGTGGGGTAAACACCCCAAACGTTGTACTCCCGAGCTCCCAAGAGGGCAGACTGGTTACCATACGCATGACTGGACACATAAATACTCACAAAACCGTAAAACCCACCTCCACTTCTCACCTCACGTTCAGTCAAGAAAAAGAAACAAATAACCTCTCAATATGCTCTCCCTAGCGTACAACCACACAGACCTACACATAGTCATTTCTACTTTGTAAGGCCATCAAGATGACCTCTGGAGCTTTTAATGGGCTATAAATCCCTTTATACATGAAATGCCATAAAAATAACATCAATATTTTGGCAGCTTGTGGAAGTCGGGTTGGAATTTAACCTTCACACTAAGAAATCTGATTTGAAGGCCCGTTTCTCTGGATCTAATATGTTCCTTATGTCGATCCAGGGGTCGGCCGCGGAGTTTGTGTGCTCTTTCCGTGTTCGTGTCGGTAATCTCTGGGTGCTCTGGTTTCCTCCCGCAGTCCAAAAGCATGTGCTATAGGTTGACTGGTTACTCTAAATAGACCTCATAGGTGTGAATGTGTGTATGTGTAAGGCAGGGTGGGTCCCTGCCTTGCACCTGTAGCCCCAGGATAGCCTCCAGTCCCTGCGACCCTAATGAAGTGGTTTAGATAGTGAACAAATGAAATCCAGTTACTGCATTTAAAAGATATTTTCAGGAAGATTTACTAAATACAGGGGCAGTCCCACCTGGAGCAATTTGGAGTTAAGAGACTAGCCCTTAAGGGCCCAAGTCAACAGTGGAAGCAACACTTTTCCAGGTCCATCCAGTATTTAATCAGCCAATCCTCCAGTTGCCTCTCAAATCACTGCACCAACACCAAGTTTCTGACCAGCTTTCTCTCATCTTAGGTGCAGAACATGAACATAGGTCATCTCCTCCAGAAACAGCTTATCCAGACCCCAGGCTCTTACATTTTATAAAGGAAACTGTGATGTCTCAGCTTCAACCGCTACTCGACAACTTCAACCTGACCCTGAAACGGCTTTCGGCAGAGGTCCAGAGCCTGCAGGAGGATATGAGCCAGCTACAACGGCAACAAGAGTTTGAGAGCGAGACTGGAGCACTGGAAGGTGGAGCAGCTGCTGAAGAGCTGCAGCAGCACAAAGATAAACTGACCGACAGCTTCCAACAACTGGCGGATTTAAAGAAGGAGCTGAACCTCCAGAGACAGGAACTGGACGATAAGTTAGAAGCGCAGCAGACCATGCTGTACTACAACCTGACCCAGTTCAAGACTGACGTGGATGTCAAAATTAAACGCAACCAGAAAATGCTACAGGTGAGTAATATACATGGAAAACAGTTTTGTATGTAATGCGATAAATATGCACAAAACTGAGCTGACATTTCCAAATACAAAAACAAGGGAAAAATTAGGCTGTTAATCTTTTGTTTCTCTATAAGCCGAATTGCTTCAGAGCTAAGCATTGCTTGATCCCATAAATCCTTGGACCTTCCTTCCAGAGCTAAATCCACATTGTAATTACAGCAAGAAACACTGTAAAACTAGGACTTCATGAATTAATTAACAACAACTCCAAAAACAACAAGTTTCGGCAATTCACTTCAATCGATCTGACACATTGTCAATAAAGGTGGTCACACTAAAGATATCTAATCCTAACTTGACATACAAGACAAACATATCACTTGTTAAGTTAATGATTTGGAGCCTATTTAGATCCTGGAGATGAAACATGATAAAACAAGAGGAAAAGGCATTTCTATCCATCAAACCATGACAGACATTATTGCTGGATTGAGGCTGAATCTTAAGATGCTAGATCCAACCGGCAAGTCAACCATAGTACAGCGGCCGAAACCAACTTAAAACGGACAATAAAGGATGTGAAAAAATCCAATTTGCTCGGATGAGACTTTTTTTTTTAGAAGATGAGTTGGACTCATGGAATGTTTCCGGCTCCCATTTTAAATTCATCGGTTCATCTATTCATTCCATCAATTTTCAAAATAAAGGAAAAAAACTGATTTTATTGCATCAGATGTGCCACATTACAGTACCAGGAACATTCACTCTCATAACAAGACATTAGAAAGTCAGAAGATTTAAGCAGATGTTTAGGTTATTTCAAAATAATGCAAGTCTTTGTCTATCACTAATATTTCTATGTCCTCTTGCAGACAAGCCTCCATGCCCTGAATTCTTCCCTGGCAGATCACATACAAGGGCAGGAGAGGCTGGATGAGCAGATTCATGGTGTTTGGACACCTGCACGGCCCATTCCCACTCCAGCAAAACCACAGGAGGATACAGCCGTTTGGGAGGCCATTCGACGACTGGACAGTAAAGTGGTCAACAATAGCATCAACCTCAGTGCCCTAAATGAATACCAAATTCAAATGTATAATAACATTGGAGATCTTCAGAGGAGTTGGAAGACCCTTGATGAAAGAATAACCCAAACCGACCGCAACAGTGAGGATAGGTACCTTGAGATGGTCCTGGAAGTGGATGGAGCCAAGGTGGCTGTTGAAAGTTATGTTAATCAAGTGGCCATTAATATCACCTCCATCCAGGCGATGACGCAGGAGATAGAAGTAGACGTCGATTATTTGTATACTGTCTATTACAAGAACATGAGCTCTCGCGACGGAGATTGTGAATGTAAAGCGCTTAGCAAGTCGATAGCTCAGTTGAAACAGGCCGTGGATAATGTTACAACAGTGGCTCATGAAAACAGGCTAGCTTTGGACAACGTTGCAGAAGAGACGTTAAAGAGTTGGGAGGATGACAGTTGGGGTTCGTCAGTAGATGAGCTAAAGGCAATTTTAGTCCATGTGCAGGACTCCCTTGCATCTGAGCAAGAGAAAGGCAGGATGCTGCAGCAAAACGTCAGCATGCTTCAAACTTCTTTATCAAGCAATAAAGTTGACATCGAAGCTCTACAAAAACAGGACAAAGTCAAGGCCAGCGAGATAGTCCGTCTGTACGACTCATTCACTTCCCTGCTGAAGGACGCCATTCGTCACTCAGATGTGCTGGAGGTGCTGCTGGGTGAGGAGTTGCTGGAGTTTATGGACTGGGCACCAGAAGACAAGGAGGCCCACTCCATTCCTAATTTAAAGGTGGGCATTAGGGAAATGCAAGAGCAGATTAACAGACACAGTCAAATTCTGGCGTCCATGGTGAACTACGCTAAACCTGGAGAAACCCCCGCAGATGAGCCTTCCAGTCCAGAGGACTGGGCTGTCTCCCACCTGGAGCGTTCACCTGTGACACCCACTTACTACACATACGATGATTTTTCTGCACTGAAAAAAGCAGTGGAGCAGCTCGGGGCACAAGTTTTAAAGCACAAACAAAAACAATGTGACTGCTCCAAAGGTGCTGCCTCTGGAGCTCTGGAGGAGAAACTGCAAACAGAACTAAATGCTGTGCGTGAGGGTCTTGAGGATCACCTCAGGATCTTTAACAGCATTTTTAGTAATACGGAAGGTCTAGCTGGGTCTAACGCAAGACTGGATGTGGATAAACTGTTTGCTTTGATGAAGAGAAAAGAAAGCAAAAAGCAAAGAAGAGAGAAGAAGAGGGGACCACAGACTAGGGAACATGCTAACTTTCGCAGGAAGAGAGACGCGTCACTGGAAACAGCAGGTAAAGAAGTGGATTTGAATCACCTTTAAGGTTTTAAATGGTAGTTTAGGGAATGTGATAAGGTAATACATTACTAATGTGGATTTGGCGGAACACTTTGGACCAGCGTTCAGGGACCTGAGAGAAACATCTGTTTTAACTATGAAAGTAGATTTAAAAAGTTGCTTACAATGACATTTCAGGATTTTACAACACTTTGTTTGGAGAGTAAACTTTGGTTTTGGCTTTATTAAGTTCAAAAAGCATTTGGACTTTCATATTTTTGTATTCAATGAACCTCAAGAGTCTGATAAATGAGTGAGGGTGTTTGGCATCTGAGTTTATTTATTCTTGCAAAAAGTTGAGTTCAATATACAGAAACACTAAAATAAATATTTTAAATATATATATTCCTAAGTAGGTTCTCATACTTTGAGAAGCATATATATTTTTTATTAGTCACAGAAGAATAATATTTCACACTTTTGAATATTTCATAACATTTTTGCGCTAAACCTAAGCAAAGGGGGTTAATACAAATCTTTCTTGAAGTGTTCAATTCTGGACCGATTTAAAATAATATATTTATTAAAAGTTTCCAAACCATTTTAAAACCTAGAGAAATGAATGTTTTGTTGGTGACCTGCTATAGAATGTCATAGTTGACATCTCCCTCTAGTGAGCAGCAGCTGTTACTGCAGCTTTGATGATCATTATTTATTTATTATTAGCTATTTATCATTACATGTTGAAATCTGGTTTACCGAAGCTGTTTATTATTTGCTGCGTATTACACAAGCTAACAATAGTCCATAGGACTTCATTACAACTGGATTACCTGTCCTTTCTGATCTTCATAGTGCTGAGTCCCGAGAGCCCGCTCATGTTCCTGGCCAGCAGCAGAGATGGAGTCAACACCTCTGGCACCGTTGTGTTTGAGACAGTGTCCCTAAACCGGGGGCAAATGTACTCACCCAAAACAGGCGTGTTCCGTGCACCTACAGGAGGGGTTTACCTCTTCGTGCTGACGCTGGACTTTGGGCCCGGCCCTTCTTTAGCCCGACTTAAGAGGGGAGGTGAAGTCGCAGCCTCCCTGCACCAGAGTCAGAGGAAGCCGGCCGGTCCTGCTACTCGTGTCTGTCTCTTACAGCTGGAGCAGGATGAGGAGCTCCAGCTAGAAATCGTGCAGGGAACTCTGGAGCCCAGCAACCCGCAGGACAACACCTTCGCAGGACTGCTGCTCTTACAGACCACCTGAGGGCAACATGAGCCAATAGGGCAGAATGGGATGATGAGAGACAAAACATTTATTACCAACACAACTTTCACTTCCATTGTTATCTGATCGTTAATTCATTAGTAATGAAGGTTGAGGTTTGTTTTTATAACATAGACTTTCTTTAGAAAGAGGTTCATCATAAGACTGTACTGGTATATGAGAAAACCTTCATGTTGATCAAAACTCGGACACAAAAACACATTCTTTACTGTTGATCTGTAATGGCAGAAAAGAAATAAATAAAGAAAAAAATATATATATACACACACAGTATGTATGTATATATATATTTATATATATACATACATACATACATATATCACTGAAGTACTCGTATGCACTATTACGTTTAAAATGAATAGATTTTTTGGAATGCATGAATCGATTTTGAATAGACAGAGAAAGAATAAGGATTTGATTAAATTTTTTACACACCTCTAATATATATATTAAGAATATATTATTAAGAATGCACCAAAATGAAATTTTTGGCCGAAAAAACGAAAATGGAGAAACACTTGGCCAAAAAACTAAACACTGAAAGAAATTATTATGCCATTTTGCTATTATGGCTGGGACTGTGTGTACTTACCTCACTAAAGTCAAGGCATTGCAATTGCATAAATTAATATTCATGCTTCAAAAAATAAATCAAATACAAAACTATGAAAATATTTATTTAGCACTAAATGCTGACATTCCAACAATGTACCCTATAAAATAAAATAAAAATCTAAATAAAATATATTTACTTGGCCACACTCCTGAATAGCCGACAGGACTATAATTGACTGCTGAAAGATTATAAAAGTAAATATCTTCTCTCATAAAACATAAAGTGCATTAAAGTAAATTTTAAAAAAAACTGTACATTTTAACATTGCACAACAAATGTGAACAGTTATTAATAAATTATTTTACATTATTATTTGGTTTAGCTTTATGTAGTATAAAAGTGCTGGAACTGTAGATGTAAGTACTAGAAATAGTAAGAACAGTGTCTGTTTTATTGAGTTGCAGATTTTTTATTATGCCATTTTATGGCTTAGTACTGTGAAGAAAAATGAGGTTAGTGCCAGGCGGAAATAGAGAGATACTTCTTTGTTAATTTGGTATCCATCTGGATACAGAGTAAATTATCTGATAACAAAAAATGATATTTTTCTATATTTATCATTCCTATTGCTTACTCTCTAACATTATAGAATGAAAAAAAAATGTTTTCTGATCATTTAAAATGAAGAAATACTAAAGTCTTGGGTAACTATGAGCCAATTATATATTCATTTTGGCGTATAAAACCAGCTGCTTTGGGGATTTTGGGGCAAATAACCACATATCCCACAATCCCGGGTCACCTGCACGTGTGTTTACGCACCAGACCAGCTGCATAATAAACATTCTAAAAAGAAAGCTATCGAAGTGGGCTATCCAAAATTTCTATACCTTGCCTACTGATAACATCACTTGGTAAGCAGTGAGTTCCATCACATCACTTGAGTCCAGTGGATGGAAATCCGTCGTAGCGACCGAGAACTCCGCCTGTATTTTAGACACCTTTCTGCTACAGGTTGTAGATAGCGAAATGACGTTTGAAAGCGCGTGGGCGTGTTAGATGACGCCTCGCTCCGGTTTGGCTGTAATCACGTGATAGCGTAGCGGCAGTGTAAAGGCAGATGCGGGCTGAGCGTGTCATAATAATGGCACAAAATTTTAAAGCAGTTCTTGCTTTTTTACATTTACATTAATTAGGCTCTAATTAGTGACGTGTCGGTCGCGAACAAAACCGCTCTTTGAAGTAAACGGTCGTAGCGCTTTGAAAATGTAGTTTTCTCTCTCTCTCTCTCTCTACTTATTTTTGTGACGCTTCACTGTGAATGGTTTATAAATATTATACGTATTATACGTACAATCAGAGATTGGATCTTTATGTCAACTTGAGATGGGTATTTGTTTTTGTACTTTAATGTTTATTTTTTGTAGCACTCTGTTCCATGATAATAAGCCATACAATGTATGTTTCGTACATTAGTAATTCATTTTACACATAATTTTACATTATTTTTGGTAATAATTTAAGCAACAAAAAATCCGAAGAGCCTCTTGGGGGCCGAAAGAGCTGGCTCTTTTTATTGAGCCGAGCCATAAGAATTTATCACTACTCTAATCCAGTCAGGCGCGTGCTGGTCGCGGTATGGAATCCATATATTTATGGATTCCATACAGTTATAAACAGACCTTGCTTAATGTAAGTCAGGACACAAAAGCAGATTAATTATTCAACTTTTATTGCCAGAAACAAGCTCTTCTGGTAAATCACATTTTCAACACCAAAAATAGTAAATTTAAAAATCAATTGAACGACCATTAGAGTAGCAGTATCAATGACAGACAGAGATTGTGCTATTATAGTTATCTAGCTGTGAAGAGCTTGATAAAGTCGCTGTAATGAGTTGCTGCTGAAAGGGGCAGTGAGGAGGCCAACTGCGCCACATTAAAGCCTTCCCAATGACAGCCCTTATGCATGCACACTGTCTCTTCATATTGATCCTGATTCCTGATCCAGATCCCGCTGTCTCTCTCACCACATCTGAGACCAAGCATTCTTCCTTCCACTTGGAGTGGTATGTTTATTCGCATCTGCAATCCTAGAATGTTGTTCTTGGGGTTTTTCATAAACCCACAGCACACTTACAGTACTTGCTTTTTTTTTTTTATTAGATTAGTGAACATCAAGCACAGCTGTTGATATGTTTCTTGCTATTGCTAATACATATTTGTGCTCATGGTCAGCTAGTAAAATGATCAACATGATCAAAGTATCTGCACCAATATATCTCTCAGACACTAATAAGGCCAGCTATGATATAAATATCATACAGGAAAATTATAGTGTAAGTATTGCAAATTGAGACTTGTTTCCTTTTCTCAGGCAAGAATTGCAACCACGGTCCACATTATGAGAATGCAGGAATCGGGGTAAATTTGTGTGCTTCACTGAATGAGGTGTATATAACAGCATTTTGTGGTGTAAACTCTACACAGAGGAGTAGCATATACTGTATACATAAATGTAACACCCACTCCAACAAGAAATGGTGCATTCAAAATCAAAGGAGAGATGCATCACCGGTACCAGAAATGAGCACATGTAAATCCATACAGCTGTTATGCTGAAACCTAGTAGCATAAAACTGAAGACAATATAATTGTATGTATTTTATATCACAGCAAAGCACATATGCTAGCTTTTAATTGCTCATTACACCTTGACAGTGTTCAGGAGATTAAAGAAAGGATGATTTTACAGAACCAGCTGCTCTTATACTTAACCTGTTTCACAGGTCAGCTGATAGGAGGATGAGCCAGGGAACGATTGTTTCATTAATGACCTAATCAAGCTCCTCTCTCTCTCAATGGCTTCAGCCTTCTCTCTTCTGATGCTGCTGATGGGCGTGTAATTTGTTTCAATTGCTTTGGTCTGATAGAATGGGTGAGTTAGCAGGATATGAAAGGGACTCATAGAGTGTCTGAAGTGTGTAGTCCCGTTCATCGAAGTGAATGGTTTTGTTGCTCTAGCTGGACTCTGAGAGTACAGCCATGACAGTGTCAGCCTGGGAGGCCAGCTTGGTGCTGGTGTGACTGGAGAGCTTGGACAGGCTGTCTTTCAGGTTCAGAGCGTCCATCTGCTCCTTCATAATGCCTGAGAGATCGAGAGAAACCACTTTATTAGTCACATTACAGTCAGTTCCCACTGGGCAAGCCAAATGGCATTTGTCATGTGAATGAGTTTACCCCTACTACAGTGACCCACCCTGTACTGCATTTTTTACACACCTCTAGAGTCATGTCACGTTTCTCATACTTTGAACTTTGCACTATTGCACATCCTGATACAAATTGGCACAGCTGTTTTTTTTTTTCCAATTAAGTACACACATCCTTCCCTTCAAACACATTCATGTCAAGACCGCTATCTCATTCTGTGACTTACTGTTATCCTCCCTTTAAATGTCCATTTTTTCTTGTTGTACATTGTATCTATTTATATGATTATCTTGTATGCATCTCTTTAATATTTACTGTCCCTTTACAAATTCATTTAATGTGAAGGCATACTTGTCAGTAAACTTCTGAATCTGATTTAAATTGATTTTGTCTTATTTTTGTGAGCATTCAATTTCTGAAAATACAATGTGCCAGTATTTAGTCAAATCAGATGAAGTTGGATAGATGCCTGCATGGTGGTTTGCAGCCCAGTGTTGGCCAATTATTTTGGTATTATACAAAAATGAAATAATTAATACCCAATTATAACAGAATATCTACATTAAATAGATATCTGAACTTTTGCGAATAAATCTGGTTATTGGCAATGATCATGATCATTACTGTTTTCTAACACATCTTCTCATGATATTTAAATGTTAAGTGTGCTTACCAACCCTTAGAGACCAGCACTATTTCTAACATCTCTGCATCTCCAAGCTCATTTTATATTTTCCCTTTCACTAATTTAATAATTTAATAATTTCTTCCTATAAAAACATTTTATGCTTTTATAAAGGCAGAGTTATGCAATACTAACTGGAGTTGGCCAAGCTGCAGATGAGGCCTAATGTGCTAAATTTGACCTCCACTGCCCCTACAGGATCATCCAGCATTTTCTGCAGGGTTGGCAGCAGATCAGCATTCCGGAAAGGCTCTTCTACTGTCTCTGGGTAAAACACACACAACACATACACACAGGGTGTGAGTATTAAGAGAAACCCTTTATGAACACATAAAACCAAATTAACACATTGATCGATAAATCTGTGTATCAGTATTCTTATCACATAATACAAAACAAACAAGAATGAAGATTTCTGGCTTTTGGTGGATGCTCTTATCCAGAGCAACTTCCATTTCCCAATTTCAGGGACAGACTCTCCCTGGATCAGCTTGGGGTTAAGGGTCTTGCTCAGGGACACAATGTGATGGTAATACAGGCGGTAAGCCTTAAACCCACAACCTCTTGGTCCAGAGGCGAGTATCGTAGCCACTAGACCACCATCACCACCAACCAACCAAGAGCTTCCAAAAGCTAAAGAGCAAATGTGAAAAAGATAATCATTCTAAAGTAGCTGCAAATTAATGGATATGGTGAAGGAGTCATTTAAAACATGATCCTACCAATGTCTATAGCAGAAGCGATGGCCAGAGCAACCAATGCTTCATTCTGCATAATGACATGTTCACTGGTTGCCATAGAGATGAGATGCTGAACCCCATCTGCTTTGATGACAGAGTGAATGACTTCCTGTGAACAGAAAGGAACGGAACATCTCAGAGTTACTGGGTAAAATGTCATCTGCGGCTGCGGAAAATTGAAATGATCCTCTAAAAAAACACAACCAATAATGTTTAATTAATGAAAAATTAGTCTGTGTATGTGTGGGGGGTGCCATGTGCCATCTACAAATGCAAGTATTTTCTTCTTTTTTTTCTCTTGAGGAGAGGCAAGAACATCTAAAAATATCAGATTGCTGTTTAGTAACCTAGTAATTAATACAGCGTGTTTACACAGCCATCAGGCGGGCAACTGCTAATTTGTGAACACCTAGAGTCCTTTTGATTGATCCTTTAATGACTATCTGCATGCATGCGAGTGTGTGTGTGGTTGTTGGAGTAACTCACTGGGGAGCGACTGTGTCTAATAAGTGCTGCTAAAAGCCGATTTGCTTCTCCTCTGACTCCAGCGTGGTCTTTTGCATCGCACCACTCCATAACCCGTGCCAATAGCACCTCATCCATGCCCAACACAGTAGCTGCCTCCTCTAGCACACACAAAGAGAAACACACACAAACCTCAACTAGCTCTATTTATCAAATGTTGGATAATATTCTCACTTCCAGGATTACATAAGCAAACCTTTATGTGTGTATAACGGTTCAGGAGAACTTTTTTTCATAACTGCATGTGATTACAAACGTTTGATTACTTTTACTTTTTACTTTCACAATCTAGGATCAGTTCTGTCATCTCAAATAATTCCCTTTGCTATTAGATAGAATCCAACCCCTGACTGCAGATATGCAAAAATTGAAATAAAAAGGAATTGTACAGTTATTTTTACGATTTACTCGGTAAGTTTTGATTTAAAGATGAAACAAATGTCAATCCTGACCTTGGCCATCCACCATCATACGCAGAGTACCCAGCAGCTTAAACTGAACAGGAGGCATGTCCGAGCGTAGAAGAGTTCTGATCCTCTCACTAACACCGTCCTGCAACATGCGCACTTTATTCGCCCCTAAAATTACAGGAGACAGAGAGAGAGCCCTCACATGAACTGTTTCAGAGTGAGACTATTTTCACATAACATTCTAATAATCGATGCAAAAATATATAATATAATGCGAAGAGCATGTGTGACATGGAATAGTGTTTCTTAATATTGAATAGTGTTTCAGAAATAAGGTTATTTATTATTCATAAATTAGTATATTATTCAGGCTAAATTGTTTTGTGAGGAAATAAGGGGTGTAAAATCCAGATCTGGGTAGAGAGAGGCTCCAAACATTGATTTTTATATCATACATAAACTAATAGTTAGTCAATTTAAGAGAACAGGTAACGTGAAATTACGTTTCAATATTACATCAAATCAAAAACAATAAATCTGAAATCTTAGCTTGTCTTTATACAATACAGTTAACAAAGCACCTGGTGCCTAAAACAGCAGTTCAGAAGAGACTGCAACACTTTATGTCTATGCACCATTAAGCCAGTGAGTTTAGCTCGTGAAATAGGTTTGAAGGTATTTTACCCATACCAGGTATAGCGAGGTTTCTCAGAGCGCTGAGGCCTGCATGCTGCACCGAAACATCTCCTTCATCCACATGTTGCTCCAGCAGATCCAAGATATGAGGAACGACTCCAAGTTCCATCATCTTCACGCAGTTACTGTCTACAAGAGTGACATGCTGGACTGAAAGAGCTATACATACTTTGACTCAATGATACTGAACTCCTTTAGTCCTTTAGGTCTACTGACCTTCAAATGATCAGGGACCCCTAATTCAGCTCAGGAAGTGTTTGTTAAGTTAAACCAAGCTTAATCTCAATTATTTGCCAATGCAAATATTTGATATTTTAGCTGCAAAACTCTCCTATAAAGTTTTACAGCATTTTGATATTTATTAAGCTACCCTTTCAGTGCCAGTCAGGGCCCTTAGAGGGAGATGTTAAGGAGTCCTATCTAAGAGAATGTGCAGATTTATAGACTGTAAAGAGTGACTGTGCAAGCAACATTAAAAATCGTTTATTTACTGAGAGCAACTTTAAGAGTGGAGACAGAGCAGGGGCATTTTGCAAGCTTAACAACTTGTGGTTCAACATACTGCTTACTCACCATTCCTCGCAAAGTTGGCAATAGCCAGTGCGCCAGAGAGCTGAAGCTGGGTGTTGGAGGACTGTAGCCATGACAGAACGTCCTGGTACACACTCCCTGTCCCTTCCCCAAAGCACTTTTGCATGGATTCATCTGGAACAAAGTCAGTCTGCCAGTCAGACTGTGGCCTCCATGAATATGCATAGCTTATAGAATGTCTCCTGCTATAATTATGATATAATCGAAAGTCGCTTGCTGCTAAGTAACGCCCTATGAAAATATGTTGAACATGTTGCCTTTCATGCTTGTTTTTACAAATGCAATAGTGATGATACAGTGACATCAGCAGGCCCTGTAGGAACTTACCCCCCAGCAGCAACGTCACTATGAGATTAGAAGCTATTTTTATGCTGCATAGGTCATGAGGGTCGGAGTCACCCTGCAATTTGCGAATCATCTCGGAAAGAGCTTCAGGCACCCCAGCCTCCACAAACTGGAGCTTCAGTCCATCTGATGAACACACAGACATAAATAATTTCATCATACAATTAGATCTTTACCTTTCTGGTGTTAGTATATCTTATTTTCATTGTTGAAACAATTGTAGAATTACAGCTTGGCTCCTCAGTGAAAGTGAGTGATTATTTGTCACCCACCACATAGTGCACCGCAACAAAATGTGACCTCTGCATTTGACCCATTCGTGAAGGAGCAATGGGCAGCTAACAAGGGCAGTCAAAGTCAAGTCAAAGTCAAAGTAAACTTTATTGTCATCTCTGCTATATACTGTACAGATACATAGAGAGACGAGACAACGTGGCTCCAGGTTTTTTTCAGTGCAGAGAACAGAGAACAAATAAGGCAGTGGCACAAATAAGGCACATGGAATAAACAATAAATTAGTGAATAAGTGCCCGGGGAGCAGTGTTTAGGGACGGTACCTTGCTCATGAGTACCTCAGCAGTAACTTTACCAGTCCTGGAGTCAAACCTGTGACGTTCTGATCATGGGGCGAACACCCTACCATTACGCCATCAACTGCCCCACTGTGGCATGATGGGCGTACTTTTTAGAAGGGTTTCTAAAGGCAAGTGTTGAGTTTGTCGCAATGATGAAGCTGTGAATCTGCCTCACCATTCTCTCCGAGCGAGCCTAGCACTTCCAGGATAAGGTGTCGACGTTCTGCATCCGGGGCTCTCTTCAGCTGTGCAGTCAGGACGCCTGCCACTCCCACCTCGGATAAGGCTTCTCTGGCTGCATCTATATGTAAAATAGAAACTCAGTAACCATCAGCACCATCAGCATGCATGATTCATTAGATCTGCTCAGTTAGCATAAATGGGAAGTAACGAAGTACGAATACTTCATTACTGTACGTAAGTAGAATTTTTGGGTATCTGTACTTTGCTTGATTATTTATTTATGTGCCAACTTTTAATTTTTACCATGTATATTTAACCATGAACAGCTGTACTGTCTACTCCTGACATTTTAGAATCTTGCATTTGATCTATTCCGTCTCAATAATTCATGCCATCGAGACAACTTGACTGATTGGTTGAGGCTCAAAAACATAGTAAACAGGTGCACATGATGCACAACACAATAGACACAATAAAGTGAGAGAGAGAGGGAGAAAGAAACTAAAACAAGGTCAATGGAGCTTTATGTATTCATGTCTCTTTATTTTTGCTCTTCATAACACTTGGACATGGAGTCCAGTCAGCTTTGTCAGTTTTGTATTTTGAAAAGAGTACTTTATACTTAAGTATGTTTTAGAGCCTGTACTTTTCACTTTAACTTGAGTAAAGAAGTCAAGTCAATACTTGACTTTTACTAGTCTTTTTAAACACATGTATCTATACTTCTACTTGTGTGAAGAATGCATGTACTTTTGACACCTCTGTCAGTTAGTCAGTGTCATTTCGGCAAATGTCATGCTGTAAAAGTGTATTTCATTAGACAGATGTGCAGAATGGTGCGCATTTCTGGAATGCCAGGTGGAAAATAGGTTGAGTTTTTTATCAAGCATAAAGTGTGAAATTCTATATTTGTGTCTGTTTCCCTGTTTCTCTTCCCCTTCTGATCTCATACTCACCCATTTCAGCGAGGTTACACAAGGCCAGCAGGCACACGTTTACCAGTGGGTCATTCTCTGGGTACTGCTTCATGATGGTCACCAGCCTGGGGATAACGCCGCTCTTTACCAACTGAGTCTGCTGCACAGCTGTGAATGTGAGTATGAGGGTGTGTGTGTGTGAGAGAGAGAGAGAGAGAGAGAGAGAGAACAAAAGGTTATGAAGATCAGAAGAGGCAAGAAAGCAGGCAGTTAAAAATACTGAAGGAAAAAGAAGTGTGTGGGAAGAGACAGATGAACAGATGAAGAAGGGGAGACAGAAGTTGTAAGAGAATTAAAGGCAGTATGTTGAATACTGCAGCATCTGAGCAGACACAGGACAAGGGGAAACGAAAAACATTTGCAATGTAAAAATGCACTTTTTTAGCTGTTTGTTTGCCTGCAGTGAAAGCTGCCCATTGTCCACGCACAAACAAAAGCCTGTTAACTCAGACACAGCCGTGCTTACTGTTATCAAAACAGATGCGCCCGATGGCACGGCCCGTGTGCAGCAAGAGGTCCTGGTCCGAACTGTTCAACAGGGGCAATAGAGCAGTCACCAGGCCAGCCTCAATGCACCTCTCCCTCACAGAAGCTAGCATAGAGATACACACATACTCATCAGCATGAGCTAAGAGACAGCTTTCCAAAATTATATTAACTAAAAAAACATTAAACATTAAAAACTAGTAGAAACATTTCAGATGCTTTCCATAAGGAACTAAAGCTTGGTTCGACATTTTGATTTTCTAAAATATTTTTTATTTTTTTCTGTAATTGTTTCCATTAACACTTTAATGCATGTTGTCCACTCGACTGGACAACATTTCATGGGCTTTGACTTAGTGCACCAAAATTCATATGTGTAAGAATTAGTTACCTTTCCATCAGAATTTAATGGTTTTCATGTGTTTGATATGTAAAGATTAAACTATGATAACCAACAGGATGCATTATGACGTCTAGAACAACAAGAATCAAGAAATTCCACATGGACTTCCCTAAGGGGCTAAGGGAGCTAACAATGTCAGCTGGTCTTAGTTGTTTTTGTTGTATTTAGCAGATTTGAGTTGTGTATTGTAGTAATCTAAGCTAGTCCTCCCTTGACACTGATGAAGTTCCCAGTCAACAACTAATACAATCATGAAACCATACTATGTCAACAGCTAGTTTTAGAGGAACAACAAACAAAGACAGTTTCACTTTGGGTAAAGTACAATGGTTAAGTTGCTTTTCAGTTTGACTAACAAAAAAAAGTTAAGACGCCTTTAGAGATCAAACATGATCAAAATCCAATAAAAGGGTTTTAAGTCATTTATTTATTGCAAAGCAAATTGAAAAGGTTTTGTTGAAAGAAGACAGCAATGTATTTCAACTCTTTCTCAAACCTCTGCATACGCTTAGTACTGGTACAGCAATCACCATAAATAGTGTTGTTTCTGTTACCTTCTCTGGCCATCTCAGCCACCAACAAGGCCACCTGCGATGTGAGTTGGCCTTTATTCCGCAAAGTCTGGGCCAGCGTGGGCAGAACTCCACTGGAGGCTATCTGTTCTGCAGCTCCTTTTTCTGAGGAGAGAGCAAAATACTGTTCCATAGGGACAGAGAGTCCAGCAGAGCATGTTTTTTGTGGCATGTGTGTGGGTGTCTATGCAAACATTGTTACATTGATCATGTCTTGGATAGAGACTCTGCATGGCTGAAGGCAACTGTGCAATTTGACAGACACAGGAGAACAAGTGAAGGCTTTGTAAGTAGGCTTAGGTGAGTCAGTGGGTCTGTTCATGCCAAATAAAATCAATATCCAGCTTTCTCTCAGACTTTTTCACAAGCTTTCATCTTACCGCATCTCTTTCATCTCCTCTAACCCTGTCTGCATTCCCGGATCTAGCAGTAAGTTCTCAGTGGGAATCTGTCTCGAGGAGGGAATGACGAGAGACTCTCTCGGAACTGAGGGGAATCTCTCATTAAAACGAGCCTCCCACCGGAGAATCTCCAAACAGCCGTGGAGGCAGGTCAAGCTGTCAATACAGCCTGTGCTGCCATGGCAACATCTACGTTGTCTTCTTTTTTCCATTTTTAGATGCATGTGACATCTTATAACGCCACAAATCTGATCGACAGGAGCATCTGCTACAAAACCATTTGAGAAGTGACAGTGGCAAGTGGCAATTTAAAGGTGAGATCATCACTTCCGCCTCTCCGTCTCCATCTTTCTCTTTCACACTCTCACTTTCTTTGTCAATCTGACAGATGTATGGGTGGATTAACTCCTATATCCCATGCATCCCAGATCTAGTGGAAGAAGACTAAGCTATCCCTTGCTACCCACTTCAGAGGATTGTGCTTACTCAAAACAAACATGCTCATTCTGGGAAATGCAGCCATCAGCTCACTGGAATTAGCGTGTAATGATAGTGGTGTTAAGCAGTACACAAATACACACATTCACAAATTGAATGGTGAGTGGATGAATGGATGGAAAGACAGACAGACTTACTTTTCTCCAGTAGCAGTTTCAGCAGTGTGTCCATATGAGGCTTCAGCTCCTCCTCAACCAGTTCTGTGCTCACACTGATGGCCTTTAGAGCCTCAACCAGAGAGTCTGAAAGATGCAGTAAATGTTCTCACACACATTCAGCTTCCAGATGTAAGACTGTTTGTATACACTACAGAGTACTCGATTACAAGCATAGCACTGTCATTATGAGTTTAATACAGTTGAATAATTAATTAACAAATACAAATGTCCACTTGATGTAATAATACTGTAATGCTGAAACACACTCGTAAAATAAGATATATGTTACTGTTAGGATGTCTACCAAGTTCATGTCATGGAGGACACATTGAGCTACTTCAGGTTTTACAAACTACTTTAAAATTGAAAGGCACCTGTGTTTGATTAAAGCAAGGCTCAGTATAAGTTCAGTTCTTCTTTTACTTTGACTACTTTCAAAGGCTCATTCAGCTGTATGAGATTAACACTGGTGACACCTGCGAGATAATAAATAGAGACTGTCCAATCAGCATGCAGCAGGAACTCTGTGCTTAAGCAAACCCAGATACCCAGTTGAAAGGTAATTTACAAATTGTGTCCGGCTCAAAGTGTCCTACCTGTCATGGTCAATTTTTTTTAATTTAGCAGGATTCTGGATATTTTTAAAAGTGAATTAAAGAGACACTGCCCAGCTCCTTGAAGTTATATATGATACACCTGAAATTCCTCACCTTGCAGATTATTGAAGGAGTGTACGAGCTAATGTGTGTGTGTGCATGTTGAAAAGTGAACCAGAAAGACATTGCTCTATTCCTGCACAGGAATCCATTTTTATGTTCTCTACCTCTCGGTTGTTATTGCAGTATCAAATAATATATCTTCCTGTCTATAGGGCAAGACAATAAATGGAGGAAATCACAAGAAGGAAAGGAGGAACATATATTCTGAATATGTGTCAGGCTGCGTCTAAGACACAGGCAGAGTCTAAGGAGAGAGAGAGAGGGCGTAATCACCCTGATAATCCCCCGTAAGAAGAGTGAAAATAGAAATACAGAGCAGGTGGCTATTAGGATACAACCACACTATCACACTAGGCTCTTAATGCACCACCTCACCGTTTACCAATCACTCTCTTGTCTCTATGAGAAGCAAGTCAGATTCAAAAATTGTGTGACAGCAGGGAGGCCCCCTGAGGTTCTCATTAGCTCTGGTAGCTCTGCTCTCAGCATGGCCCACTTCAGACCGTCACACACACATACAAACTCACACACATATACAGAGGGTGGCATTGGGGTCCGGGATGCAAACGTCAGACCCTCACCACACCCACCATGTCCACCTGGGGAACCCATCACAACTCAGAGCTTGAATGTGACCTTTGGAGGGAAGGCAAGAGAAAGAGCAGAGCAGCCTAGGTGGATATCCTCAAGCTGCAGCTCTTCTCAGCTTTTTCCAGCTACTTAATGCAACACATTAGAAATACATTCTGATACAGACACGCTGCAGTCATCATATTAGCACAGACTGGCTTGTCATAGAAGAGAAGTGAGAGAAATTAAAAGATTTAGATACTCACCTGCATCTGCCATGGCTGCCGCTGCCGCTGCTAGACTGAGTCTTCCTCGGTGTCTCCCCGTCTCTTTCTGTGTGTGTGTGTCTGTGTATCTCTTTTTTCCTTCTCTCTCTCTGCAGCTGTGCGGGGTGTGCGTTTGTGCATGTGTGTGTCTCTGTGTGTGTGGGGGGGTAATAGAGGCAGCCCTCCTTCCGGCAGAATAGCAGAATACAGCCTCTAGATCATCTTGAGTCAGCAGAGCTTTCAGCCTCTGCTCCCTCTCACTGGTCCATGCACTGATGCATGTATGCAGACTACTCTGTCTCTTTCTGCTCTTCTCTTTCTCTTCTTTCCAGCGTTGTCATTCAGTCCCTCTCTCTCTCTCTCTCTCTCTCACACACACACACATACACTCACACTCTCTTTCCCAGCTGACTGAAATCCCTCCCCCACCGCCTCTCATTTTCTCATCTGAAGACGGACTCTCCCTCCCTCTCACACTCCTCATAATACACTCTAAATCCTAAAGCTGCTCAAAGCTCATCAGTCGACAATTAGCCCCGGGGATGGAACACAACCTTCAGACTCACAGCAGTGATCCTCGTCGGTGTGTCGTTCCCTTTCACCCTCTCCCTCCTCTTCTCCCTCCCCCTCCTCCCTCCCCATGTTCTGCAGCAGCATCAGTGACAACAAATCTAGTTTGTAGCCCACAGACATCAACTGTCATCCAACCTGCCATCACAATACTGTCTTGGTTATGAAGAGTACAAATTCCAGAACATTGTTCACTGTTACAAATGGCAGCAAAGTTAACAACATGACACAACTGCCTATGATCACAATAAATGTGTTCATAAAAGGTATAACTATGGTCATCTAGACAAGTCTTCATCTTAAGCCATGTGGCAGAGTGTGGTAAAAATGAGTATTAAATAAATATTACATTGAATGATATGTTGCGCTGTACAGCTGTTTACCAGAATCAGTGTTTTAGTTTATGTGCAATTATGCATTTTCAAATGATTTACGTTGCAAGGAATTATTTTACCATTTATTTATTGTACACTGTTTTCCAGAGTTACAGGGACAGTCTCCCTGGAACATCATGGGGATACACGCCTTGCTCAGGGTCCCAAAGGTGGTGCTGCTGGAGGTGGAACTGAGCTGGTTTCATCGTCCATCCTACTATGGGCCACTAACTCTTGCTTTGGCGACTGTGTAGAATTAGTGTTGCCATTTAAGCCGCATTAAGGATCCCTAAGATGTTAAATTCATATGGCCACTAGATGGCAGCAAGAGGCATGATTGGTGCTGGTACTATGCTATAGAGCAGAGAAAGTGAGTGAACGTGAAGGTTAGTGATTATTTAACACTGTGCACACACCACAGCACAACACACAGTGCACTACAACAAAATGTGACCTCTGCATTTGACCCATCTGCGAAGAAGCACTGGGCAGGTGACATGGACGGCACCCAGGAAGCAGTGCTTGAGGACAATACCTTGCTCATGAGTACCTCAGTGGTACTTTTATAAGTCTGGGATTCAAACCAGCAGCCTTCCAATCATGCAGCAAACTTCCTAACCTTTACGCTACCAACTGCTCCTGTCCCAACAGAGATGAGTCAACCAAATGAGTTGCCTTACCGTCATCTATGAGCCACAAAAGGAAGGGATTTTCAAAACCTTCTACGAACTCCAACAGTGAATAAAAATGACACATTTTTTGGAAAAAAGTTTTTACTCTTTTTGTGCAGCCCGGCACAAAATGATCCTGGAACTGGTCCGTGGCTCGGTGCTTGACTGGAGGTTCAAATCCCAGGAACCTGGGTTTGGGTGAGTGGGTGCATGTGAACAGCACATGTATATGCACGTGTATTTTGGGAATGGACTCCAGACTCTTCACCTGCAGATTGGCGATGAAAACTGGTGCCCCTGTTTGTTGTTTTACTAATATATCTGTTGTATTAAAACTACCGATAGAAAAGACCAGAAAGGGTTTTTTTGTGTGATTGGAGTTAGTTTTAGACGTATAGTTATTTAGCTACAGTAATCATTACGTTTATGGAATGTCCACAAAAGTATAGTGAAGTAATTGTGTGTCTGTGTGCATCATGTCAAAATACAGAGAAAACCAAACAACACATAACCTGGGGAAACAATGCTCAAAATAACCTCTGCTGCCCACTGATGCCCCTTTGCTATAGTCTTAATATTGAACACAAACTCACACTCAGACAACAGTCATAAAAGCAATTGAATTACCTGCACAAAACAAAGTGAACAACACCTGAGAAAGGATCACCAAGGGCAAGTTTAAGTTGGAACCTCAACATATTTTCTATCTCCTCTAATAAAAATGGAACATTACACATGATGGTGCACACAGGGAAACAGCCTTTGCTAGGATGAATGAGTATATTAGGCTCCAGGTTCTGGGGATAAAGTCATGGTTTCCTGCCATATTAGGATAAAGAGATCACTTGTTACCATAAATCAGCAATAAACACCCAGAAAAGATGACACTACTATAATGACACAAAACTGCAATGGTGCAAGAGCTGTGCAATTCTGTGAAGGACATCATAGATATGGGACAAAGGGTGAGGTACTTTCTTCAAAGAATGCACTCATATCCAGACAGACTTCATTAGCTAATGGATTCACCCTGCATTAATCAATTCACAATTCCAGACAGTACTCCTAGGGCTTAGACAGTCTCTCTCTCTCCTTCCCCATTCACTTCATTCCCCAGGGACAAACACTCAATTTTCTTTCGTTCTAAACTTTGACATTGTCTGGTGACGTCAATCCACTGTACCAGTGGGAAATTAAGTGCATGTTACAGTATAATATGATTTATAATGATCACATGAAATGGAGATGCCGCCACGCTGGCAATTGACGGAAACTGAGAGAGCCTTATTGAAAAAGGAGCAAGCTAAATAAGAGTTAAACCAATCATTTGAAAATCTGTTTTGTCACATAACCTTTTCTGGTAATTCAATATCAGGGAATACATCTGCTATGGATAATTCTCACATAATAAAATGTGTGTATTTGTGAATGATTGAATGTCGTCATGGATTTTTAGTGAGGGGGAATGTAGAGGCTTATTTTGACCTAATGCTTTGCACCAGCAAACAGAGGGGCACACGTTTTTCAGGAATAAATAAGGTTGCTTGCTCAAATGATTGAAGCATAGTTAGTATTTGCAGATAACTATTTTTTTATTCATTAGTCTATTCATTTATAATTTAATAAACAGAATGTTTCTATACAAATGACAGGTTCTCATGCAGTGCTTAAAAGAAGGCAGAAAATGTCTTTCTCTCTCTTTCTGTGTGTGGTATGTCTATAAACTGTATCCCTCTGGGTCTCTTTCTGTACTTCGCCAGCTGGGGTGGTATGACTGAGCCCTACAGGGGGTCAGAAGACAGTGAGAGAGCGCGAAAGGAAGCTCAGGTCTGTCAGATCAGTCTCTTATGCTAAAGAGAACGCCACACCCTGGACACCTTCATTAAAAATGCAGCAGACATCCACCCGAGGAGCCCTAAGAGTCCCCCAGGAACTCTCCCTTCCATGGAAACGAATGTTTTATCATCATAATGTAGTGTAAATTTCCTCCCGAATATTAAACACTGCAGAAGGTCTAATTAACAGTGATCCCTAATGCATGTGTGGTGTGACATGAAAGAAATGAATGTAATAAGCACAACAAAGACTTCTATCAAGGACTGTCTGATAGTATTCAGGTTTCCAGACTGTATTTAAGTCAGTGCTATTAACAGTGATAGCAATAATATCCTAAAAAATGTACTGCAAGACAACTTATTATTTAAAATGTGAAAGTATGGAAAAAAAACTTCCAGACATAAATGTAACTTAATTAGGGGAAATGTCAAGCTTAAACTCCATGAACTTAAAGCCCCTGCACCCATAATTAATTCATGTGAGCCAGATATCAGTAATCATCAGTTTTACCAACTCCACCATTCCCAAAGCTTTGCAGAAATTAATGAACTCTGCAGCTCACACCAAAATCCTTTATATGAATTATTCAAGCATTAAGCTTACCATGTAAATATCTTTCCAGTGTTTTAACAAATAATGTAGATTTCTATAATTTATGGATATTCTGTATAACAAGCAGTGACCCTCAAATAGAAACCAAAGATCAGACAGCTATTGTCCAGTCATTCCTTGACCACCTGGGAGCAAAAAGTTAACACTCAACATGCCACAGGTGTCATCTCCAGTCCTATCTTGCTAATCATTTGGATGATGTGTGTTCAAGATTAACTATATATACAGCATATTCTACACCATCAGCTTACAAAGTGGTGAAACAACTCCATTAACTTCAGCAACAATAACAGAGCTGTGCTGCTTTCACCTCTTGTGTCCCTGTTGTGTTTAGGTAGTGTATGCCCTCCACTGAGTAAATAAGCACAGCTGAGCCTACCAACCCTGATGACTGACTAGCTTACCCTGAGCTTTTAATCTAACTAAGCAAACCATTATGACATCTGAGGGAAATGTGATAAGGGAAAGTTCTTGTTAATCCTACAGGCATTCAGAGTTTTAATGGGTACCAGTTCGTACAAGCTTTATTACACGTAAGACTATGTGTTGGTGTTTGTTTACTACCATTTTCTAAAAGGCGTGGTAAGATTTTAAAGTCATCATAACATTTGCAAAGTAATAAAATGTCCAAGTAAAAGTGTTTTAGTGGTAGGGTTAAAAAATGGGGGAAATAACTATGCAAAGAGGCCATCTCAAACAATAGAGGAAACACATGACAGCTATTTATTTCATTTGTGTGATTTGAAAAGCTTGTGTGAACATTTTGGTGAAAATGCTTAGTCGAGCTTCCTAAATCAAGTCTGAAATATATTGTCTTGTGTAATGATTTATAAATCTCAGCCAAGGAGAAAGAGGAAGTGAACAAAACCTCTTCAGAAAGTCTTCTGTTTACAGGCCATTGGCTTTAAGGCAGTTGGACAAACAGGAGCAACAGAGGTCAGAGTTCAGGAAGGGCCATCCTTTGTCTCTCCAGAATTGTTCACACCAATACATTCACCTTCACTTTCACACTCCACAGAAAGAGTCAGTAGTTGCATTTAGCTTTTAGAATCTGGACTCACTTGCATGCCCATCTGTAAATACGCATAAGTCTAATCATCTTACTTCTTTGAAACTGTGAATTTTGCCTTGTATACTCTACATGCATTGCCTTGGGAATGTCAGATGTTGTGACATTTCTTCAGTGTGAACATTTGTGAGACAACAGGAGATAATAGAATGGAATTGAATGTATTGGGCTGTATATGTGTATAATGTTATGACCAAACTCAAACAGTTCCACACTGCAGGAATGTTTTATGTGTGTGTGTGGTTTTTTTAAATAAAGGTATCTTTCTTATCATTTTAATACTTTCTTCTAAGATTTCTTAAGTTATGCATTAGCCCAGGTGAAAGCATGCAGGGACACAGACAACATACCAGAGAACTGCTCCAGGAACAAGTTGCTGTTAAATGGAATGCATGAGGTTTGCACAGTTCAGTATCAGCTGAAATTGTACCCTGAAGCAACCCTGCAAGCGGAAAGGGGGCAACAAGTCAGTTAAGCATAACTTAAGCATATTGGGTAATAAATAAGAGTGAAATATGCAACAGTGTGAGAGTCCGGACTTGCTGAGTCCTGAGGGTCCTGCATGCCCTTAAATTGCTGCCTCATCTGCACAGATGTAAGATTTACATCCTAACAGTTAAACCCCTATTTTCTTATTTCCACACACTTTCCATCCAGTCAGTAAACTGAAAGAGTTAGAAGATCTTTACTCAGGGCCGTGGGAAAACAAACTGTGTGCAGTGAATCAGCATCAAATCGAAATAATTTTGCAGACCATCCTGAAATGAAATGTCAAATAAAGACAGGGAATACATAGTAGGGGCAGATTATATAATTAAAATACAGCTCAACGTGCAGCGATTTCACTCTGCATGGGGGTCACAGAATATGAATATATTTTTTTATTAGTTGCATTTTAATCTGATACACTGTAAACTGTTTTTTATTCTGCTCTGTATTGGTGTACATTTTCCGACCTGGCACTGATAGAGCATGTTTGCTCAAACTTGTCCTGCATTATCACACGACACTGCTATATATTTATCGTACTTTATTGAGTGACTAAGGCATCAGTGGAAATTGTGCATCAACTAAAGCAACCTGATAATTAAAAGTGTCTGGCATAATGCTCGGAAATAATGAAACACCTACTCATTCAAGAGTTCACTTTTGCTGCACTGACAAGCCAGACATTTTACAGCAGCCAACTCGTGTTCATAGAACGAACACACACGATCAACAACGTCACTGAAAACCTGTTGCCCGGAGCTGCCGCGAATCGCGCGGGTTTACGACAGTGTCGTGCAACGTCATGCTCGCCACGGCTCTTACGGCAAAAATGGCGACTTTCTAAAGCAAGAAGTAACGCATTTCAGTGACGGCTTTACTTAAATGTTAACATAGGCTTCGACTCGATATTTTATAGGACCTTTTCACCCAGTTCTCTGTTCCTGTACAGTTTGTTTTTTAAATTGTATAAGCCATGGCAATGCAGGGATCTGCGATTCAGGACAAGGTCGTCAGGTTACTGAGTCGTGAGCACGGAAAGCCCGTGCTGAAGCCCAATAAGCGGCTGGTTCTGAAAGATGAAGTGGCTAATCGCAAACTGAAAAAAGGAGGTAAGAAGGACTGTTTATTAAAGCTTGACCACTCGGACTTTAAGAAGTCGATAGAGAACAAACATTAGTCTCTGTGTTGCATTGTTCGTTTGACATCCTGAGGTCACATGGTTAGGGGGCATAGTAACTTCATGTGCTTGTATAAATTCTTTTTAACATTTAAAATAATTCTGGGGTGCATCACTTCATGTGCACGTATAGATTATTGTTTTTTACTTCTAAACATTTCATGGGGAGCAAAATAACTTATTTACAAATTATTTTTAATTCTAAAAACTTCATGTCCACGTATACATTATTTTAATGTAAATGTAAAAATGTCAAAAATCTATAGTTAAGAGGTTTTTATATTTTATAGCCTATTTATATATACTTTGCGATTCTATGTGATTATTTGTATTTATATATTTTTCTTACTTATTCAAACTGTAGAACCTGGGGTCTCTCTCTCTATGTAGGTGTAAATAGTTGAGATAACGATAACGTTTACTTAGACATGATATGCCAAATTAAGCATTTAGAATATTGAATTGGCATCTCAACACACTGAAAGTCTTTTCCTAACTTATTTTTATCCCATTGTCTCACTATTTTAAGTGAGCAATTTTCTGATCTAAAGTCTGCTAAATAGGACTGACCTTGTCACTGTTACAATTTGGTTAAATAACAAGATGTAAACCAATCTTTGGTCTGACTTGGTTTGGTCTGAAATCGTCACACTGCGTCCATGCAGTGTTCTTTCCTTGATTTGAATGTTATAACAGTGTGATCCTTTTTTAATCCCCATTTTATGTGTATTTTTACTTTTTTGTTTTGCTGACCCTTAACTTTTAGATAGGACGAAATGTTAAGTACCAAAAAGTAATATTGTTGCTGATTAAGTCAATTTTTTTTTTGCAGAGGCCTCGTGTATCACAGAGATGTCCTTATTAATGGCCTGCTGGAAACAGAACGACTTTAACAACACAATCTGCTCCAATGAAGTCTCGACATTTTATAGATGTGTAGAAAATGCACAGGTAACTTGCTGTAATGATTTCAGGAAATGGGTAGCCAGGAAATCCTATAACTCCACCCCATCTGATTTTGTTACTGTAATGGGTCAGAAATGTTGTAGTCTTCATTAGACATGTCTCTGAGGGGGAGGTGGGTATGGGTAATTAGGAAGAATGACTGGTGTAATTTGTTTCCTGTTTTGGGAGGAGTTTTAACCCCGTTGACCCCTTAAAGCTGCTTTTTCATGTTGGTTCTTCAGTTTTGTTTTTCTCTTGTTTGTTTATTTGCATTCATAGCTTGTTAGCTGTCTCTTTTAGTAATGTAAAATATCATAAGGAAGGCTATAGATTTGATAAACATGAAGAGTTCCGCATCAAGATGGTGGAAACTCTTCAGGACTAACTAACAGAAAGGCTTCCTGATGGAGATATTCCATAACTGATTGTGAGGCTGTTTTTGTAATTTCATTTTTACAGGCTGAGATGAGAGAAAAGGCAAAACAACAGTTACTCGGACAGGGAGGACGACTGTTACCACAGCAGGCCACCAGGTTACTGAAGCGGTACCCTAATCTGGGCAAAGAGATCTAACTTCATTACTCTGGATGTATTCAACCATAGACTTCTGGGTGAATAAGAAAGCCAGGGACTATCATGTGTAACAGTCATGAGCACTGAAACAGCACACCCACTTGGATAAAGTGACATTTGTTGCAGTGGTTTTGGGTGTGACTCCTCGAAGTGCAGAAACTCAGTTCAAAGGTTTTCCCAAAATATAATTTGCTATATTGTCCTCAGCAGAGTATGGTCATAGCAAATTGGTGATGGTATTCTGAGTGTTTCTTGGTTTAGTTGGATTGTCAGTTAAAGTTTTGTAAGGCATTCAGTGAACAGACAGACCCAGCTTGGAGCAGTTCACGGAGAGTACTCTTGGAAATGATGACATTATTGATGTTAGTGCTCTAAATAATGATAAATTATATTGATATGAAGTTTCTGTTGTCTTTTTGTCAATCCTGATATCCTGCAATCAAGTTAGTCTGCGTTCTTTTCCCCATTTTCAGATCACTTTCTTATCTGAGGATAAAGTTACATTACATTGTGTGTAAGATTATCCTCTGTGAGCTCCACATTGTCATATCAGCTGCAGCCTGAAGGACTGTTGATTTAATTTGTTAAGTAATGTTTATGTGCTCCATTAACCATATGGCTCTTTTGTTATTAAATAGTCTAGTGAACATTTAAATCATGTATTCTGTCTGTTATTTCATTTGATCTGAATTTAGCTATCATCACTGTTCACAGTGTTTAAGTGCAGTTGAAATTTTGCCAGGTTGTGTGATAACACTCTCCACCATTTCCGTTTGCCATTTATCTTTGCCACTCTGAATAACCCATCTGGACTCTGAAAGGAAATGCCATGTGCCGCAACAATGCATTGGTGGGGGCTGTGTTACACTAATGAAACAATCAGCTTTGCTGGACAGATCAAAGAGATTTCAATCACTAAAATACCCTACAGCCTGGAGCAAGACCGCAAATTCTACAGTGGCAGAGCAGAGCAGGGCCGGGCTGCCTTTGAGTTCCAGATTCACTGTGAAATACTTTCAGCCTTCCCCTTTGCTGAAGTAAATTGCATGACATCCACTGGGTCTAGTTCCAAGTACTCGCATATATTTAAACCAGCAGGCACATCTAGAACATACTGTGGTCTGATGCCAAGCAATGCAACCACTCCTTGCAAGATAAGAGAAGGCTGAGCTTTTATCATGTTTTTTGAGTGCTGTAATGCTTTCTGACTTTGAACTAAAGAAAATACACAATCATTTTAATAAAACATGAGAAACTGCAGAGTTGTATGATGGCTATTGCATAAAGACAAAGCAGTAGCCTTCTGTTTCATCAGAACAATTCAGCCTCTATATGTAGAGGTAGAATATACTCATATGAAGGAAAAGCCCTGCTATGACAGGTCAAATGCTGAAACACTATGGAAAATGAGAACTGTGAGAGCAATTTCATAATCTTTTACACTTCTTGACTGTCCCTTTGATGTTTGTGTATGCATAAATGAAGGGGTTTGTACCTTATTAGTGCTTTTAAGTGTAGTAGCCATGAACAATGTGGGGCGAGGCTCTTTGCATTACCTCAGAGTAAACAGGTGCACCTCCACCTTCAGTGGACTATAGTCACGCCTTAATTATTATCAGTGTATTGCTGCAGATATGTTTGGCCATCCTCAGCTCAGTCATATGATAACCTGGTTCTTGCAGTTTGCATTCTGTCTGCACTCCTGAAAGTAAAGTCTCCTGTTTTGTTCTTTGCTAGAATTAATTATGAGGAACAGCCTGTATGTTCTTGACAATGCAAATGAGTCATTCTTTTTTGTCACCAAATGCGAGGTGAGGAATCATTCCTAGAAATTGCTCCCTTTGTGGGACCAAAACGTGTTCTATTGTGTCATTCCAGAGAGTTCATTTTGGCACCTTCATTTTTTAAAATGAGGGTATTCCAGTGAAAGTGAGTGATTATTTGTCATTGTGAACACAGCACACACAATGCACCACAATGAAATGGACCATCTGCATTTGACCATCCGTGAAGGAGCAGTGGGCAGCGTCTGGGGAGCAATGCATGGGGATGGTACCTTGCTCATGAGTACCTCAGAGGTACCTTTAGCGATCAAGGGGCGAATTAAAATGCCTGCTGCTGCCCAAATCCAAAAACAAAACTATATCCACATATTCGCAATATATAGAACATTAATATACATTAGGTTAATTGTTTCCTATATTCAATTCCAAGGATTACAGAGTATTTTCTGATAATGCCAAGAAGGTTCATCAGACTTCATAGCACCAAATGATGGATCATCCCTTAGTAATTCCTTTAGAAAGCAAAAACGTTTCTTCTGTTTTAGGTGCACCAAAAGACAAGTAGTATTGCATTATTCAAGAGGTCATTTTGGCAACCTTGAAAGAGAAGAACTAAATCAAATGTACTTTGCTTCTCGCGTGCTAGAATAAAGAAAAGCAATGCATATAATAAATTACTGAGAAAGTTCTTAGCGATTCAAATAATAAAGAACGAATCCTTTCTTAGAAGGTTCCTTAGGAAGCAACAAAGAACGTTCTCCCTTTGTGAACCAAAAAATAACTCAGACAAAGTTGGCACCTTTATTCTTAAGAGAGTGGTATTCCTATAAACAAAATGCCCTTTGCCCTCTGCTGCTCACATGTTAGAAGAACGAAAGCAATGCAACTCCATTCACATCTGCAGTGGATTGTGAAAAATGTGGATTCAAGACGAGAGAGAGAGAAAGAGAGAAGGAAGGAGGGACCCGGGTCTCGCTTCCAGTCTGGTTTTCGTGCGCTTTTTTTCCCACATGACGAGGTGGTGCTCTGATTGAGTTCCGTATTTTGTTTACATGTTTATTCCTGACATGTCAGAGGAGGAAGGCTGACACTCGTGTTTCTTTTCCCAACCGGTCTCTTCTTTCTTTGCCACTTTCTAAAAACTGCATGGAGCCTGCGGACCCGTACGGAGCTGGAGTGACTGAAGCGCTCCGAACGCCGCAACTTCGGAGCGTGTGATTTTATTATTCTGGAGCTTCGTTCTGACCAGTTTGCGTGGATATTTTATGCTCGGATCTTTATTCCACTTTGCGGAGCGATGGGAGAAATCAGCTCGATCTCTGCGCTCTGAATGACAGAATGGCCAGCGGCTCTTTCGCAGGATTTTTCTCAGCTGCTGTTCATTACTGTTTACTTCTTCACGTACTGGGAAAGGTATGTAGCTCGATTTAGGATGAATAACATTTCATATCAGTGAATATCAGTGTTGTGTTACTGGAGGTTCTTGTCAGGGCGTTTAGGCGTGAGTTAAATTTCAGGAGTTCCATGAATATAAAAGAGTAATTCCATCATAATCATGCGTCGACAGAAATGTAGAGAGAAGGCTAAAGTCATATATAGACATATCAGAGAACAGGAATCAAAATGAAGTGCAGATGTTTTTATATCACAAATTCAAGTTTACATTGTAAGATATTGTGGCAAAAGTTGCATTATTTGCAAATTATGCATTGCATTATTCGTAAAATATTTCCTTAATTTCTATTTCTGTCACATCGGCACTGAGGTTCAACAGTGATTCATAATGAATAAATATGAATCATCACAGGACACATTGTAAAAATACAGTGCAATCACGATATACATACAAGATATACACCTAAGAATTCAGAGTGTCTAGGGTGTTTATTATGGTTGCTAAATTATTTACCTTATGTTAAAGCTTATAAAGAAATACCTTAGTTTATTGGTATTTCAACTATCTACCCTCAAAATAATGTTATTGTGGTGGAGGTGTGGTGTTTTGAATAGCTATATTGTCTATTTTACTGTAAATGTAAATTTTACTGAGTCATTTAATTGTGCATAATTCATAAATCCATAAGGCAGAAAAATCAAGTAAATGGAAAGAAAGGAAAATAATATTTCACGACTCTTCTGATGCTGAATCATGCTTCTTCTAAGTAGCCCGTATATGTCACAGCTCAAAATGTTTTAACCACTTTAATCAGTGGTAAAAGCTGAGCCATAATCACAGTATTTACAGAGAACTCTACACTTTGATGACAGACTACAGCTTTTGTTGAAAAAGCCAGGGTTAAGTGAGTGTGATGTGTGGATTAAAGAACGCTGTCTTTCTTTTTTTTTCTTTAAAGGTTACGCAGCAAGGTGGCTATTTAAATACTCTTCAGACTTCAGGTATTTTTATTTATTTATTTTTCCCACATGTAAATCCTGGGTGTTAGAGATGGTCTATGCCTGAAAGGTTAAAGAAAAGTGGACAGATTTCCTGTGTTGATGTTGCGGAATTTCCCCCTCTAATGATCTACCCAAATGGATTTACAGTGGATATTTCCTTTAAATCACAATTCTATACAGTCAAAAAGTCTATGTTAAGAGCACAGAAGTCTAATAGCCTGTAAGAAAGTAACTCCTGTAAATGTCGCAGGGTTGTTTACTTTGGCAAATGTAAAAAGCCACATCTAGACACAACCAGACGTTGGGGTAGAACAACCACAACGGATGCAGAGATGCCAAATGCCAACGTGAGGGTGTTTTAGATGCTTTGTGCCCTCCAGCAAAACTGTTGAGAAACCTGAGCTTGCTTAGGAGAGGCGTGTTGATAAGGGAAGTGCAGTACTCAAATATGTCTGAAATAAGACCCTCACATATTAACAAAAGAGAGCTGGCATGATGGAACAGTGGCATTAACGGGTATAGTGCCCTCTGGGTCGCAATACTGAAACGTGCCCAGGTTTTCCATCCGCAGATAATGTGTTTGTGTGCTATGATAGTTAACATTTCCATCCTCAGCAAGCTGAAACAGGCTCATCAGACAGCTTCATTGCAATTCGGTGTCATTCCCCAATGTTCCCATCATGCGTCCAGTCCACACCTTCCACTCCCACGCTGAGACAGTTCAGGATTCCTTGTGATTGTTTTATCTGAAAATTCAGTTTACAGAGCTTTGCTTTTGATATTTACTAGCTTCTACTTTTAGACAGGTCTTTCTGAAGCTAATTTTGTTGACACTTAAGTTCTTGACTCTAGTTGCACCCTAGTGAGGCCACACACTTTATCAGGTTCTATTATTATTATAATGCCATGAAAACCATGACTGGAATTTTACCCAGGACCTGCATCAGGAAATTGCTTCATGTGGCTACAGACTTTGTAAGGACTGAATTGCACCATGGAACCTGAGCTTGGTATGACTAAACATGTGCAAGAAAAGCTTGAGGATTACTGAAGTATTAATTACTGAAGCATTGGCCCAAGCTTGAAAAGTGATTAAAGCACATAAACATGTTTTAAAAATGCAGGAACTCCAAGTTCTTATTAGTAAATTTAGTTTTATTTAACTACATTTTGACGCAGTAATTTAGTTTAAACTAGATACAAAAAATACAGCAAGCAAAATGAAGGTAAATATTTGATCTGTCTTGAATTTTCCTCACTCTGTTTGTAAGATAGACAATTCAAGTCTAAATTCTTGTTCAGTAGCACATATAAACAGAGCAGATGAGCCCCTGGAAACCAATCTTTACACCGCCAAAGCCATAAATGCTCAGGAGTTTGACACAGTTCTATAGGTAAGAAGAATGGATAGTCCTTCTGCTATTCCTTGTAAGAACCAAACATACCCAGCAGTACCAGTATTTATGAATGGAGGGAAAGTACTATAAAAGTAAACATTTATCATCTCCCGAGGATACAATCCCAAGGAACAGTTGCTAACTTTAGTACAACGCGATACTCAAAATAACATTAGGTTGGAGGCCAGTGTATCCAAATGGAACCTGACTGAAAGAGTAGCCAAGACCTCCATTCCTTCTCTTACCTCCATCCTGTTCCATCCAATATGCATATCTCAGTTTGCTACGCCCATGTCAAAGCAAGCTTAGCACGCATAGACATGGGTAAAAGTGCTGGATAGGCGCAGCTTTACTAGCACATGCTCAAACGTGTGAGTGTTGCTCTCATGTTACCAGTAAAAAAGTTCCATGCTAATGCCTAGAGAGAGGGAGAATAATTTCCAGCGCTTATTATCTGCCGCCCAGACTCACCCGTGCATGCGCACCGCGTTGTTCCCTGAGGGTTCAGCACCTGGCCTTGGCAGTTACAGAGAGGTTACAACTTGCTGTCCTCTGCCCATTCCTGCTCCATGTCTGTGTCTTCTTTTGGCAAAGGTAGTTGAGAGACACATTAGTCTCAGTTGTTCATGACCTTGACTGACACTCATCATAAACCCTTGCCCCTGGCAGTAAGATGGAAAGAAATATAATATCACTTACAAGGGCTGCACTACATGGACTAAATACCATGTCAAGTTTATATGGTTACTGTACTTAAGGACATTTTCAGGTGTCTACTTTTACTCTTTATCTATACTTTCTGCTCCAGTGGAATGTTGATGATGATATTAATATAAAAACACATAGAAAATACTATCCATTGTTTTATTGGTGCATATCAAGCATATCAAGGAAAAAGATGAAAATGTAGAGCACTTTACATAAGCAATAAGAAAAGAGATGAAGAAAGGAGAGTAACACAAAGAAAAGATGACTATTGTATGTAGGGTCTGCGACAAGGATGACTAGCAGGATTGAGCCGGACTTCATTTCTGACAGAACAGAATCAGAACTGCAAGACATTGCTCATCCATGGCCTAATTAATCTGATATGCAAGAAGACACCGTCCCCAGTGCCTCTAGTGTTAAAATATTTGTTGGATCCATGTCTGACATTCAGGTAGAGGATGTCAAAAGATTACTTTGAACTTTTATACTTTAATGCATTTTAGAGCCTATGTTTTTTACTTTTACTTAAGTGAACAAGTTGAATCCATGCTTTGGCCACCTCGGCTTGCAATGCAGTGAATTAAAATTACAATTTTTAATTGTTTTATTTTTTAGGGCCTAATTGCAGCTTCTTTTGTCGGTCTTTTGTGTTATTTGTATCACAAGCATTGGCTTGAAGAATAGCAAATGTAGTGTGCAAATTGTTTTATAAGCCATCTCCAAGCTGGTTATTGCTCATTACACTGGAGAACAAAGATTTCGCTACTGGAAGTAAAACATGTGATTTACATGGAATTGACCGTGTTGAATCCATATCTGTACTCAGAACTTTCCTAGCAGATTTTAAGTTATAGGCAGCTGTTTCTCACTAACCAGCAAGCTGTAAACCGAACTCGTAAACAAGATTCTCACAGCATACCAGCAGACAATATCCAACACTCACAAGCGCAAAAGCAAGTGTCTAAAGCACTTTTGAACAGTGCATTACACTGCATCAGAAATAAATCATTGCTGTCTGCTACTTGGTCTAATTCATGTGTCCTACAGTAACTCCTGTGTGTTGAATTCAAATCTGGAGGCACATTTTGTCATCACATCAAGATCTTAAGTTATATATGCAAAAATACCTCACATAAGGAAAGTTTGCCTTACGTCTGTGCGATGTTTGGAATATGTATTTGTTGCAACTAAATTACAAACAGAAGTTCACCTGAGTCTTAAATCAAAACCTAATGTACTGTTCAAAAGTGCTTTAGGCACATGCTTTTGTGCTTGTGAGTGTCTGTTGTTTCCCGCTGCAGAAAGGAACAGTAGTTGTTCATCATGTTTTGGTTACAGCAGCCCTGATATCTTGTGTCCATCACAGACATATCTTAATAGAGTCTCTCCCCATGTTCATCTCTTATGTCACCCAAATTATAATTATACAAAAGCAAGTGCCTAAAAGCACTTTTGAACAGTACATTCTGTTTTGATTTAAGTGTCAGGTGAACTCCTGTTTGTAATTTAGTTGCAACAAATATATATTTCAAACATCACGCAGCTGTAAGGCAAACTTTCCTTATGTGAAGTATTTTTGCATATATAACTTAAGATTTGACAGACAAAATGTGCCTTCAGCACACAGGATTTACTGTAGGACACATGAATTAGACCAAATAGCAGACAGAAATGATTTATTTGTGATCTAGTGTTATCAGTCTGATGGTAAGAGACACCCTGCCACCACTTCTGTAAGCACGGATCCACTGGTGCAGACACCATGACTCGGCTGATATTCAGTAACGGCCCTGTACACGTTCGTGGGGACTTGGCTCATTCTGAAAGTGTCGCCTCTGGCAGCCGTCCACGCTTTACAGCCCCACCGCTACATCTGCAGCCAGTGATTTAAGAGCTCTGCTTCTGTCATCTGTAGAGAGAGAGAGGGAGAGAGAGAGAGAGAGGTCATTTTACTAAAGGTCTCCAGCTCGCCTTAACCTTGCTGTAGGCCCTTCTTGCTTCATTCCGCCTAGGTTTGTAGAAACGTAATAAACATCAGACACTCGGCACATGGAGAACATGTCCCCAATAAAAAGCTGTGATTACTCCCAGGCATGCAGCCGATTGGACTCAAATGCTATATTAAAGGTGTTGGACCACAGTATGACATAAAGGCAGGCATTTTCGTCATAGCCGTGTTACTGACTGTCTGTTTCACATTAGCATTATTACAGAATGTTCCTTCACATAGGACTTTACTTAAAGCTTAGCCTCGTGGAAGCACAGTGTACCTCCCTGAAATGAGTTTTTGCAGGTTGGGATGCCTATGTTACACCTTTGTCTTGTAACTTCCTCACCCAGTGTTGTATCAGAGGTAGGGGGTGGTTTTTGGGTGACTCTCAACAGTACAGATTCCTACAAATCCTTTACCACAGCAGTCATTAGTGTGAGTGATTAGTGCAGGGATCCAGTCCTCTACCCCCAGACTGAGAGAGAGCGAGAGAGAATGAAGAGAACAACGTGACACACGCACAGACAGGAAAAGGACTTTCTCTAGCTTATTACACCTACAGGAATGTGATGAGGTTCTGTTTGTCTGAATTTATACAGTGCAATCTTTAATCACCTGTAATTCGGCAATTACATAATATAATGAGAATATAATGGTTGTGTTATGCCTCCCAGTTGCTGACTCATGTGACTGAAATCACTTTTGTGGCTTTTTTTTAATGATGTTTACATGCACTTGTTTGCTCATGTGTGTTTGTGTATCTTACTGCATTTTTCTTCCTCCAGGCCCCCTGTCCTGCTCTGAGGGTTTCACTGAGTTGGGTTATTACAATGGCTCTGTATCTCAGACTGATTCTGGCTCTCCCTGCCTGAAATGGACAGAATTCCCTGACTACATGCGTCAGTATCCGAGCAGAGGACTGGGTGATCACAGCTACTGCAGGAACCCGGACCGCGAGTCCAAACCCTGGTGCTTCTTCAGACAGAGCTCAGGAGCCATCGGCTGGGCCTACTGCGACTGCCACCAGGGTAAGAGGCTTGGTCTTCATGTGTAGCATCCCTCCTCTTTCTCTGTTTTGAAACTTCTAAGTTTAAAAGTTTAAACTTCAGTTTCAACAGACTTTACAATCAGAATTATTATTTTACTTAGTTATTCCCCAAATTAACATACAAATTTTATCAGCTTATTTTATCAGTGATAAGGATAACCTAAAGAAGAGCATGAGATAATTGTACAAATTAAAACAGAACTTAAGAATCTTCACTTTTTTAATATGGCAACAGCTGGTATCCAGTTTTTAATAAATATACTTTTTGGAGGCTCACGAAGTATGTTATTAGTTCCATCTGGTAAATTTCCTGTCCTTCCTCTGTCCATAAGCTGTGTGTTAGGGGGAAGATTCAGCCATTGAAACGTGATACATTTAGTTACTGCTGTTAACAATATTTTTTTAAAGATATTTTTTAACTGATCTGTCAAAACTATCAGATATTACTCCGAATATTGCCATCTCCGGATTTTTCGTGAAATTTTAGTTACATTTTCTTTATTGCCTCAAACCTCCTTAATTTAGGGCGAGTGTAAAACACATGAGTATGCTTAGCCATTTGTGTGTCACAATGTTTCCAACAGTTTGAGTTTATTAGACCCATCTTAAACACAATTTCAGGTGCATGAAAATTTTAATTCTCTCCAAATATTTGAATAGTAACTACTATTTCTAGTAACTGTTTTTTCCTGCATATCCTGTCATATGTCTGTATTTCAGTTTTCCATTTCCCAGAGATTTTTACCTTTTTTTTTTTTTTTTTATTAAACCTTGTTTGCTAATCCAGGCCTGTAACATTTGAAAGTTAGTCCTATTCCTGTTTAATGCTTCCTATTTTGCCCTTTTAGGTGATCTTTACTGTTGCTCAGTTTTTTAACCAAAACCTGAAATGTCATGCAGCCTTGAAATCGGGTTTCCCAGCTGCCAGAGGCTGACGTAAACAAAGGATATTTTGTCTATTCAAATGAGAAGCCAGTTCAGAATAAAGGTCACAGATTAACTTCATTGATCAGTCAAACCTAAACCAGATCAAATCTACAGGGTGTAATGTGGTTTCCTCAATTTGTGTTTGTTTGGTCTGCGGTAATCTTACCTAATTAGGTTTATAGAGTCATGATAGTGGAGTATCTTTAGTATTCAGTTATTGCATCTCTTATTGAGCCGGCCTATGTGAATCAATAATTCTGTCTGTACCCTACTTTTATGGATTTCTATCTTGCAATCCTGCAGTGACTCTCCCTTTGACTCTGTTCATCCGTCAGGCTTGTGTCAGTGTATGCCCATCTGTGTGTTAACCAGCGTGTGTCTTTGATCTCCTTTGGGATGGTGCGTTCATTAGCTTTCTATCTGTCTTTATGCCGACCTGTCATCGCCCTTCTGTATGCACTGTCCAAGGCTGTGCCGGAGATAACAACTGTCTGCCTGCTCTTTGTTTGCTATGTTTACCTCTGTCTACCTTTCCCTTTTCAAGCATTAACGTTTTTGCAATTATAGACTGTAGATAAGTATGCAGGTGCGCATGCATTTGTCATTGCGCACGTGTTCATGAGCTGAGGCTGAATTTACTTTCCCAGCTTAAAATCTCACATAGAGCTAAACCACAAATAACACTTTTCTACGTTGTCTTCCCTGCGACAGTGGTAGAGTTTATTTAACGGTCTGTGTGTGCGCTGTGTTTCTGGTTTTAAATTACTCTATTACTCAGGTGCAGCTCGGCTTTTGGGAGGCCTGTCTGGCAAGAGTGGGCGTCTGGAAGTTTACCTCAATGGCCAGTGGGGGGCAGTGTGTGACACACACCTGACTGACCGGGATGCGAGTGTGATATGCAGACAGCTTGGTTTGGGGTACAACCATTTATACTAAGATCTTTGTGTGCATAGTGCATTATGATCTCCAATATGAACAAGATGTAAAATCAATCTTTTGTTGTTTAGGGAAATTGGCACTGCACTGCAGCACTCCTACTTTGGACCTGGGTCTGGCCTCTTCCACTACGAACGCCTCGGATGCCGTGGAAATGAGAACTCTCTATTAGAGTGTCGGAACAGGAAGTTTGTCTCTGGTGACTGTAACCATGGCAATGAAGCCGGAGTGGTGTGCGATGTACCTGAAGGTGAGATATTGATTTTTTTGGATAATTCATAAATATGGCCTTTACTCACTTAGAAACTCAGAATACTTTATTGCCAGTATGGAGAGGCATAGCAGAATTAGGTGTTAGCAGAATCTGGTGCACAGAGTGCAAAACAACACAACAAGACACAATATATATTGTATGATTTCCAAAAAGCACAACAGAGGTCGGAAATGCAGAAACCCTGTGTCAGTTTCCTCAAGACTGGCGTTCGAATCCCACGAGAGCCTTAAATTATTCTTTGGTCCCCCTACAAAGAGACTCTGAATTTTGGAAATGTTAATGACTCTGGTCAAGAGTGTCTGCTAAATTCCTGGGTAAGAGTGTTTAAATGAAAATATAAATTCAATAAGATTTTCCTAGGGCCCCTCCCTCTACCTCTTCCTCAGTTCCTTAAAACATCTGAACTGTAACCCCGCCTCACCGATATTCAGCACTCGCCACATTATTGTAAGGACTTTAACAGTACATGGAATTTTACGTTTTATTATTAGTTTTAATTCTTGTATCTTCTGTTATTTGTTGTGTCGTTGTTGTAAATCTTACATTGTGTTGCGAAACCCAATTTCTATTCTGGGTGTGTCTTTTACATCTCAGCATTGATAAATAAAGCTGACTTGACTTTGAAAAAGTTAATAAGTCAGACATTGCCTAAGCATATTCTAACTGCTTACGTGTAAAACGTTCTGCAACGAGGCACTAGCAGAGGAACAAGGACAGTCACCCTGAAACAACTTTGGGTTAAGCCCCTTGCTTAGGAACCCAGCTGTGGCTTTTAGTCTCTCTCAGGATTTGAACCCCAATCTTATAGTCACCAAAACAGTTTGAGTTTTGAGGGACTTAGACCATGTTCAGATTTCCCAGATGTGTTTAAAAAAAACAGAATAATAACCAAAACCACATTTTAGTAATTAGGTTTGACTTAAGGGAGGCTGTTAGAGTAAGAGTAAAAATCACAAACACATACACCTTCACATTTTCACCTACGTTGCCCATTAGACACCAGACTAGTGACAGAAGCAGTGTGTGTAGGCAGAGAGGGGGAGCAACACAGACAGGTATATTTAGCATGAGCAGGGAATGCTTCATAGAAATATTAGGAGGCAGACAGAAACCAGAGAACACATAGACACCATCTACACCCTAAAATACAGACATGTTAGGGGATGTGATCATAGCACAGGCTATAGTTGACTTGAATCCTGTATAAGCCCTATACCATGCTATCTGAAATATTTATATAGGCATTAGTCTTTTATGATACAGGCTTAAAATTCATCAGCACTGAGAGCACATTTACATTTAAAATTAGACAGATCATTTGTGCATACTTATTGACGATCCCACATGCCTGCTCTCCTTTTTAGGCAATGGCACCCCCTTGAGGCTTGTGGGTGGTCTGGAAGACTTTGAAGGACGTGTGGAGGTGTATAATAGTGGCCAATGGGGAACTATCTGTGATGACCAGTGGGATGACATCGATGCTGAAGTGGTCTGCAGACAGCTTGGTCTTGGGTAAGAAGAATTGATTTTACCTGTGTGCAATTAGCCGCAGACTCTAATTAGCTTTGCAACTGTTATGTAGGATGTTTTGGTCAATCCATCTTAAAGAAGTCGAAATCACAGCTGTATCTGGTCAGTTAAAATGGATCTTTACAGACCAGCTTGAGAGGATGACCAGTTATAAACAGCCTCCTGGACTGAGCTGTTTTTCATTACACCAAACATTGCTAATAGATTTTTTCTTAATCAGAATCAGAATTAAGCTCACTCAATATTCTGAAACAATGAAGAATCAACTTAAACTTCCTCAAACTAATCGTTTTGTTTTTTTTATAACTTTGTTGTTTTTTAAAGTGAATTTTTGCATTGGTGTGCATTTGTCATTTGTGTATGTAATATTATTTTCAGCGGTGTGCCGAAGGCATGGACATGGTCTCATTTTGGCCGGGGCTCTGGACCTATCTTGCTTGATGGGGTACAGTGCACAGGAAATGAACTCTCTCTGGAGGAATGTCCTCACATGCCCTGGGGCCAGCATAACTGTGACCATATGGAGGATGCCGGAGTCTCCTGCAACCCGTACACAGGTGAACTACATGGACACGTCCGTGAACAGTTCGCATGCTGGCCTTTGATGCTTTTCCTGATTCTAATGCACCTCATTACACTATGCAATCAGTAACAAATATATAGCAGCTGCAGCAGGAGAGATGAAAAGGTGAATTTCACACTGTCAAACTGTGCTACAGACGGTGCCGTGCGTTTGGTGGGAGGCGCTGGTCCGTGGGAAGGGCGTGTGGAGGTGTACCACTCTGGAGAATGGGGCACAGTGTGTGATGACAACTGGACTGAGCGTCAAGCCCAAGTGGTTTGCCAGCATCTTGGTTTCAGGTGGGCATGAACAGACCCTAAAACATACTGTCTCTGAAACTCACGAGGTTAGTTTTATAGGCTGAATTAACTGTAGTTGAGAGTAGAACAAAAATTTTGCAGGACGGCCGAGCGTAGGTTACTTTTGCCAGTAGTTCATTCTATATGGCTGAAAATAATCATGTAAGTACAGTCTAAGGGTAATTACATTAATCTAGAGTCATGTGGAAATAGAAATAATTTTTTCTACTTCTTTCTACTACTTTTTCTGTAGTAATTTTGGAATTTGTCCAGCAGAGGGCGTGCTGTGGTGGCTCCAGATGGAGCATATGGGGAGGGCACCGGGCTGATCCTGCTGGATGAAGTGAGGTGTGAGGGTAGAGAGACCTCGCTGCTGGAGTGTGCCCATGCTGAGTGGGGGAGTCACGACTGCTCTCATAGCGAGGATGTAGGCATTCACTGTGAGAGAGAGGGAGACGCCAATGAAATCCCGGCAGTTCCTCCAGCCTCAGGTAACTTGCATGACTTTCTCAACCCTAAAAAAGGAAGCCATTTCTCTTACTGCACACTAAATCAACGGTCCCCAAAGGTTTTCTGCAAGGCCCCTCTTTTGTAAGTAAGAATACAACCCCTCTCATCACTCAATATTTATGGGGAGAAACCCACTTTCTCCCCATTTTCATCCCCTTATTGCGCCTTGCAGTGACCCAAGTCTGCTTTTTAGTGATGTTTCAAGCGAGCACCGCGTCTATATATGGTTAAAAAGCTACTATATCTTGGTAATAATATACCATGTGGTTAATATGACATTCATAATTAATTATAGGCATATAATTAATTAATTCATTAATTAATCACATGTTAAAACCCCCACTACATGATATTTTACTATCTCTTCTTGGCATTGATTTTCAGTCTCACCCCGTGTTACTTTATGGAAGACAAAAAATACATTTATATTCGGCTTGTTCATCAGGGACATTTTTGGGGTCCAATGTTGGTTTGACAATGAAATTTGAAGGGGAAGAGAACATAATATGATCACACATGTGTTATAACAGGCCAGCTTCACTCATCTATCAGCTCAAAATGTCATGCTGGCCCAAGCTGTTATTTTCAGTATGGCCCCTCCACAGTCACCCTCATGACTCATGAAGGTTTTGTAGACTACCTGATGAGTCAATCAACCCAGGCACGTTAGAGCAGTAAAACACATTATTGTGCTCAGCGTGGGATCCCAGCCCCGGTTCTTGCTTTAGCACGTGTGTGCCTTGTGTGCAGTTCCCCTGGTGCGGCTGGTGGCGGGAGAAAGTCGTAAAGAGGGCCGGGTGGAGGTCTTCATTAACGGCCAGTGGGGCAGTGTGTGTGACGATGGCTGGAATGACATCAACGCTGGAGTAGTGTGCAGGCAGCTGGGCTTTGTGTGAGTAGCTCTCCGTCATTCTTTTTTTTTTCAGAAAGGAAATTTATATTAAACAAAACTCAGAATTACATCTGCATGTTTAATACACAGATGAGCTACAATATTATGAGCCCACGCCTAATATGCTGCTCTTCAGTGTAGCACCAACACAGCTTTGACCCGCTAAGACCTCTAGAAGACCTCTGCATGTGTCATTTGGTTTTTGGTAAATGGGCAGTACCAACAGATCCTTAAACCAACACTCAGTTCACGGCCACAACTTCTTGGTCTCAAGGCTAGTATTCTACCATTACGCCAGCACTACCTCTTAAAGCTAAAGGATCTCCTAGCACCAGATACCACTGGACACTTTCAGAGGTCTTATGGATGGAGCAACAACATATTAAGAAGATGGCTCTTTACGTGTTCTTAGCATTGTTCCACTGTTTTCCCCTCAGTGGTGTGTCAAAGGCAAGATCCATGGCCTATTTTGGAGAAGGCCAGGGTCCGATTCACCTGGATAATGTGAGGTGTATGGGAACAGAGTCGTCTCTAGGCGAGTGCCCAGCTGAGGGGTCTGATGCACATGACTGCAGACACAGCGAGGATGCAGGAGTCATCTGCGATTACACTCCTCAGCCTGTAGGCAACAGCGACATGGCAATGCAACTGTGTGGTATGAGGCCCAACACGCAACGCCGCAGGAGGAGAATCATTGGTGGAGACAAGTCCCTACGGTAACTGAGCCCTTATACTGAGGTATCTGAGGGGAGAGTGGTGATGAATTTAGCCATCCAAGTTCAGCAGTGGAGATAATTTCTTCACACCACATTCAAAACAAGATAGAATTAGATTCTGTGGTGTCTGTATTATTTTTGGGCACAAAAAGTGCCATCTGGGTTATCTACTCCTGCAACCCCTGCTTGAAACTAATTACACAATAACAGAGGCTTAGTAAGATGGGATATTTCCAACTATGGTGTGCAACTGTTAAGACTTCTTAAATCCACGGTGAAATCATCCAGGCAATGCCCTTGGTGGCTGAAGGTTATGTAACTTGTAAACTCTTGTCTAGAGGGGATTGGCCATGGCAGGTGTCTCTGTGGCTGAGGTCTCAGGCCAAAAGGAGCCATCCACTGTGTGGAGCTACTCTCATCAACTCCTGCTGGGTCGTGACAGCAGCTCATTGCTTTAAGAGGTGAGGAGGGATGATTCTGCTGCTTCTGCACATAAAATGTTGACTTTGCTTGATCTTATCTATCTAGAGCAGGGGTATTTAACCAAACTGTTATGAGGTTCAGTTAGAGAAAACTTCCTTGAGCAAACATCATCAAGTCTAACATGCATAATGATTCAAGACCACATATTTTGAGGTAGTCTATATTTGTTGTTTTTTTTTTCAATTAAAATGAGGTTTGCGTTTTAAACTAAAGCACTTTTAATCTATCTTAAAATAGAGTGCTTAATTTGAGAACAAATAAATAAAAAGTTGCACTCAATTGGCCTGTGCGTTATCCATGTACATACACAAATGTTGTGATGGTAGACCTAGGCTGTAGAGGAATTCCGGCAAAAATGATGGCATTGAAAGCACCACCATAGGAACCCAACTGTCTTTCTCTCTTTCTTCCTCAGGTTTGGCAGTGATCCTTCGCGCTATGTTCTGCGGTTGGGTGACTACCACACTGAGGAGAGAGATGACTTCGAGCGCACTCTCTCTCCTGAGCGCATCGTCATTCATAGGAAGTACCACAGCCAAGGCTGGGAGTATGACATCGCCTTAGTAAGGCTGAAGGGCACAGACGAGAAGTGCGTGTCCTTCAACCCCCACACTAATGCTGCCTGCCTTCCTGTTCAGAGTGAACGGAAAGCTAAGAGACCTGCTGCTTGTGTCATCACTGGCTGGGGGGTAACAGGTGGGGGACTGACCTAGATTCTAGAGTGGTTCATGACAGTCATTTGCCTGCTGGGTTTGATGCTAGAAAAGCAAAATCTAGGATGATTTTAACATTTTGGAAATGACAGTTTGACCCAAGCATAATTTACTCTGTTCAAGATTTAAGGAGTTCTTTATGGACTAGCAAAAATAGGTCATTTGAATTTGAATTTCATGCTTTGGGTCATGAAAAACTGACAAAAGGTTAAAATATGGATGTTTGCTAACTCATGTTGGCATGCAGAAATGGTTAATGGTATGTAGTCTTTCTAATGCCTTGTTCTAATGTAGTTATTTTTATTTATTTCAAAAGCCATTATGCCAAGGGTTTTCAGCCGGTGGTCCGCAGCAATGCAGGTGGTCTGTGACATGCAATACAGTTTCACTACTGAAATCACTTTGAGGAAAAAAAAAAAAGATTTTTTTTTTTCAAAACATTTCCAGATGTTTTGGGCATCTTTATGAATACTGAATTCAATTAAAATATCTTTAAAATGATTGGAAAAAAATCCCACACACACAGGCACACAGTGGGCTGCAGACTACTGCTTAGTCTGAATCGTGGGCCCTCGGACAGAACTAGTTGAAAACCCCTGTTCTAACCATTATATTCTGTTAATTTGTTATTTCACTGGTAAAAAATATTTAGACCAATTAGAAACCTTATGTGTTGATGGAAATTTCGTCACGCGGTCTGAGCGGTCACAGTTTCGATTCCCATTAGAATTTATTATGGAAACCATCGGCTATTTTCCCAAATTGTTTCTATTGGTTTTTCGATTGGTGTGACTAATGAGATATGAGTAATCTAAATCTGACAATGTAGAAAAAATGACATGTTCTCTCTCTCTCTCTCTCTCTCTCCCTCTCTCTCTCTCTCTCCTCTCTCTCTCTCTCCCTCTCTCGCTCTCTCTCTCCACACTTCTCTCAGACTCAGAATACTCCCGTACCCTGTTGCAAGCCTGGCTCCCATTGTTGCCCTCTTGGAAGTGTAAGAAACGCTATGGCAGCCGGTTTACTGGCCGCATGCTGTGTGCTGGCAGCCTGACAAACCGACGCCGTGTGGACAGTTGCCAGGGAGACAGCGGGGGCCCACTGGTGTGCCAAGGGGAGGGTGGGCGCTGGACGCTAACCGGGATTATTTCTTGGGGTCACGGCTGTGGTGACCCCAGCTATCCTGGGGTATACACTCGTGTCAGCAGGTTCCTGAAGTGGATTGAGAAGGTCACCAAGGGTTCTGCCCAAGTCTGAAGTTACATTGTTGCTATGACTTCTGCATTGTTAATGTATTGTACTTAATGTTTGTGATGCTTATGAGGTGATTTGTGGCGACTGTGGCTCACTCTCTAGGGCTGGTTTCCGTTTTTGCACATTCTACAGCTCATGTAATTCCATTTCATTCTGATCATCTACACTCAGCGTACAAGAACCAAGTAAGATACATATCTCTTTGCAAAACTGAGGTGCAAGTATACTGATTTCATGGCAATTGCATCTCTTGTAACAGCCTTGACTGACAAGAAATCATGCACATATATAAATAAGCCATATTGCACTAAAAGCATGTCATATTCCTGGAACATTTGTAATTTTTTAATCAATCCTCAGTGTGTGCCTCATGTCTATGAACAAACAATTTAAGTGTAACATTCATTTACATTCCGGGGAGGATATACTAGTAGCCCTTAGAATAATTAATATACAAGCTTATGTTACAAATATTTACAGCATTTTACAGAAAGAAAGAGATTACTTTGTTTCCAGTGTTCTAGAAAAACTTTGGTGTTTCAACAACCTTATTTATTTATTTATTTGTGACATGCATACTTTTAAAATACTGACTATGTAAATTGTGGAAATTAGAAATTAGAATTTTTACATGTTTAATTTCTCATAAAACTGATGCTTTTTGGCACAATAATGTGCATATTCACTCCACTGAGTTTCTGAGTGGCTGTATATAACTGGATGTGTACATGTGTATATATGCACAGAATTCACTTCCCACAGCATTTAAAAATGTGGTAAAAAAAAAAAAAAAGCCTTAATGCCACTTTTGATTATGTACTTAATCCATTTTTGTGAAAATATGTATACAATAGTCCGTCTGTCAATGAATATCGTGCAGGTTTCATTTAGTCTAAACAATTGTTGCTTTAAACTGTGTCTTGTCTGATTTCTTTTACACTGTACCTCACTCCAAAAGCATACATAAACAGACCAAGACACTGTAATTTTAATTTTCTTAGAAAATATCGATTTTGTTCCTTAAAGCTCTGCTTTCCACTCTGTAATCCAGCTGTGTGAAGCCTATCAACACAAATGATGCAGTAGTCCTGCTCTGACTTCATCGCATCACTTTGTCTTCATTATTAAAATTATTACTTTACACCTTCACAAAGCAACAACTGATCGATATGTTGCCAAATTTGTGTGCACCATGTTGAAAAAAAAAATACCTGAACTAAAATTTGGGTAACCACCCTCATGTGCCCATCTCAAACCTACCCCGTATGTGAACAGACAAAGGAACAATAGTAATTGTTCTGTGCTTTGTCTGTTGCAATGCAAACTGTTTAACTGTTTTGTAACACGTTACGCCCAACACTGATTAAGAGTCACTTACATTTTCCTAATTACAGGGACAGTCTCTCACGAACTCTGCCACTGGGGTTACTTGAGTCAGTGTAACTCTTGGTGTGGTTCCCAACCAAGGATAAATTGGGGAGGAGGCATCAAGAAGGGCAGCTGGTGTAAAGCTTTTGTGAGTTCAACATGAAGAAGAAGACAGGGCCAATCTCTCAGGAGCAGTTTGGTGACTGAGATTCTTGCACTGAGAGAGCCTGAAAATGGGCCTTCACAACTAATGCTGTGGTGGTCTAAGTGGAAGGATGCCACCCTCAAGTACAAGAGGTCATGGATTCAAATCCTACTTCCACTACTATTACCAGGGGGTCTCCAAGATGCTCCATGGACACTGTCCCTGTAATTATTAGGGAGTGGAATTTGCTATGGATAAGAGTGTACATGCTGTTAGTATAACATTCATAGACATGCATCCTACCACTCCCCAGACTAATAATGTTTTTTTTTCTGCACTAACCTGGAATGTATTGTCAGTCTTTGATAACATTGTAATGCATACTGCTCAAAGGTAGTTTGGCAGTGGGCTAGACAGAGCTAGATTTGAACCTACAACCTCTTGGTTTGGATTTGAGTAAAAGGGCTCAGTGATCAGATATTTTACCACCTCTACAATGAAAAAGCAGTACATGCATTGCATTTCCTTTTGAAAACAAGAGTCAAACAAGTGTTCAAAACAAACTAGTGGCAGACACTTCCTCTCATGTTTAAAGGCGGCGCAGCGTCACCGAGCGTGAGGCGGAAGTGCGGATCAGCTGATGGTGGAGACACAGAAGCGGCTGGAGCTCCAGAGCGCAGAGCCATCTTCAGCCCGGAGAGAGGAAAAGCGAGCGAGCGAGCGAGCGAGCGAGAGCGGGGGGACGGGAGAGAGAGAGATACGGGGGGACCCCGGCTTCAGTTGTCGGCTTTTTTAGAAATTTTTTGATGGAGTGACGACAGAGGTATCGCACCGGGAACACGGCGTACCTGGAACACTTGGTGACGAGGAGTGAAGGAAGATCGCGGGAGCAAAGAGTGACAAGCTACTAATTAGAATTATGAGAGGACATCTGCACTAGTACAAACAAATTCCACCGCTAGCTAGCCATATTTGCCGGTGAACAAATGCCAAACCTGTATTGCACGGTAAATTAAGTCGGTCAGCAAGCTAATCAAGCTTTGATAACTTCGGAATTTGGCGACAATCGGCAAAATCCTCTGAATAAAAAACAACAGTGAAGCTCCTTTTTTGTTTTGAGCAGCTAACGCTGCTAGCGTGGATTAGGGATAAAGTGTTTCCCTGACAAAGCTTGACAGCGTTAAAATCGCGTTATTCATATCGCCCGGGGCCTGTGTTAAGAGAGAAAAACGTCATGTAGTGGCAGGGAAATGTTAAAAAATAGGATCGTCGTAAAGGTCTCTCTGAGTGCGATTGTAGTTGTTTCGGATTAGCAAAGTAAGACAGACAGCCAGCGAGCGGCAGCCTCCGAACTATTTTGCTAGGTGCTAGCTTGCCGTTAGCAATATTGCTAACTAGCTGGCCGGCTGTCTAACTAGCGTCAGCTCTTGGCCGTTTATTTTCTTCCGGCAAACTGTGAAACTGCAGTCATTTTAGATTGTGAAGTTATGCTCGGCGATTTTAAACCGGCTGTGTCATTAACGAGTATAACCATTCTTTTGTTTGCAAAAGGCCCTGTTTCCATCTTCGCCGTCTTTAGCTTGCTTTTGTAGCTAGCCGGATTTGCTAGCCGAGGACCTAAGCACGGTAGAGGGGCTCAGCTGACTGGATAAGCAGGAAAATAAGTTAACTTTTTCTTTGAGCTTGCAAACTGTTGTTGTTTTCCGAGAAAGTACGTTTAGGCTAATTCCTGAGTTGTTCCATTATTTACTTTGATGTTAAAATGACTTATTTAGCTTGATGCATTTTCTTGACAGCCCTTATTGAAGTTGGTGGAAAGGCTTAGCTTAGTAAACTCGCTTTTTGCAATTTCGCTATAAGAGGTCCAATTAAAACATCTTTTGTGTGGCGGTTGGAGTGGAGGAGCCTTGGGATCAACTCTCATTAATGCGTTTCTGTATAATACAAAAGCTGACATGTCATTGCTCTGTTCTCTAAAGGCAATTTATTATATTTTGTTTTGCCGCCTTTGATTTCGAATTCAGCTTTAAGCTCCAATCTGGATAGGATTCAGTAAGTTGTGAATACCTCTTTCAGTTCCAATGTGCACCCGTGACATATATGACAATTAGGCCTAGTTTTAACAATCACAGATAGTGAAAATACATTCCGGAATGATGGATTGAGTTTTTTCTTGAGCCCTGCCTGGAGATCAGATGTGACTGATAGGATCTGGAGTTCATGGATGTGCTTTGATGCAAGTTGTCACCATAAATAGACCTGGTTTTGTTGAGAACGCAACACAAAGAAAACTGCTTTGCCTTGGGAGAGCTGGGAGAGTTCCTCGCTGTGTTTTGATTCTTGCTGTGTTTCCCCCTCCCCCAACTTTAACTTTGCCCAGTGGAAGGCAGCTTCTCTCATGCAGTCCGCCTGGGCTCTCTGTCAGCTGTGAGCTGCCCTCCCCAAACACCAAATTATTTACTTTTGTTGAAGTCCACGGCTTTTCCTAATTGCAAACAGCGAATGTAATGGAACTGATGTTTGCCGAGTGGGAAGACGGAGAGAGGTTCTCCTTTGAAGACTCTGACCGGTTTGAAGAGGATTCCCTTTGCTCGTTCATTTCAGAGGCAGAGAGTCTCTGTCAGAATTGGAGAGGATGGAGGAAGCAGTCCGCCGGCCCAAATTCGCCCACGGTTAAGATTAAAGGTAACTAGAATGATTCTCCAATGTGTTGTGGAACACTGTGTGCTTATTGTCATTGTAATGTGATCCCTGTCGCTCCCTTGCCCTTACCTCTGACCTTAGAACAAAGCTGCATTCTGAGTTGCCCTGACGCTGCTGTCATATAACTGTTGGACCTTTAAATCTTTTAACCCTCCCCCATAGTGAATAAAAGTCATTTAGAGAATCAAAACATGTGTACTCACTTACTGTGCTGTTGTCCTGGTTTAAAAACATTTCATTACAGCCTGTGTAAAAAGTGGCCTGACATGTAGTTTATCTAGTTCCTGGCCAAGAGTTTTGGACAAGGTAGAATTGCTTTGTAAAGAATTAGGAGTGTGTTTGCAATATAACTTTCTTAGAAAAAATTGTGCAGACTGTCATAATTAACTCTGCTTTGTATTTCTCATTAGCTTTATTTGATAATGCACAGAAAGATTTATTCAATAAATGTAACATGTTTTATTGTTTCTCCAAGATAATTTCAGATTACTTATATCGCTATATGCATCATTAAATTCATTTAAATATAATGTTTAGCGTTCTTGGTGTAAGTGTAACCTGGCAAGAAACTTCAAGGATGTAGTGATACGCTCCCATAGAGGAAGTTAACAGGGTGCTTCATGGTTGAGAAAACTAAATTCCACATTGTTGGAAGTTTGTGAGCAAAGGTGTGAGTGTAATATAATTGAATGAGTCAGTAAGGGGGCTTTTTTTTCTAAACACAGGCCTGGTGGTGTTTGGATTGAAGATGTGGTGGGGGTTGGGTGTTGTAGAGCAGAGGGAAGCCTGTAAAAAGAGCTTTGTCTTGTTCAGGTCACTGCCTCAGAGCAGGGTATTGTGGTTAAGCAATAAACCCCCCATTTAATGATTCTGCATAATGCTGCTGATCTTGTACAGCGCACTTGCCAGACACTAAAATCCTTGCATTTTAGTTGGACGTGTTCTCAAAGTGGAGGTATTTCATATACCCAAAACTCATTTACTTATTTCTTTGGTGAAGGAACGGAAGGACCATTACCACTCAGAGATGCCTGTTTATTTAGAGTCTTGGGTTACTGGCTGTCTTTGTTCTTCATTTGTCATGTTTCAGACAGTAGGTTTGTGAGTAAACCATCAGACCTGCATTTAATAGACGGTATCTAAGAGACAAAAGCACAGCTGTCTATCAGTCTGCCACTCACTGGGTCTCCCTGACTTAGTCAGCCGATGACTACTTATGAGTGTGCCACATGCTTTGTGTAACTTTCTGAGCACCCTTTCCCTCACACTTGCACTAATTATCATATGGCCCCTCTCTTTTTGTCTGTTCAGTTATCTATGACCTGGGGTTAAGTTTTGTTTTTGTTTTTTTATTTCCCCAACCATTGTGAAACATTCCCCCAGCAAAAACATTTAGATAGCAACAGGATATTAGCAAATGTGCAGTAAAACCTCTGACTTTTTCACTCAAAGATGATCAAAATTTTCTGCGCTACTAATTTATAGACATAAAAGATTTAAAAAGCCAAAGCTTTGTGCCAACTGTATATATAAAGTGATATGCCATACAGATGATAAAGTTTTGGGAATACTATTCATTTTTGTTTTGACACTCCTAGTTCATATAGTTCACTACTTCAGACTTTCCCCTTGATCAAATTATTCATCAGTTCGGTTCATTATTATTTAATGACATGTTCTTAATGCAGTTTTTGATCCTTTTTGGTGAACTGCCCAGTCCTGACATGATATATGTTGATGTTGATGTTATCTTGATGATGAGGCCTGTTAAAAGCTAATTATGCCCATCCTATGCAGTGGGAAAAGATTTAAAGGTCTGCAGAGATGGCCATGTCAGCATGGTTGAATGAATGGCTTGATCTAGATGTTACCCATTCTAAACTCCAGGGTGCTAGGGCTTCCCTATTGGTCCCAACATATGGTCACCAGAGATGGCTAGCGTGAGAGGGAGGCCATCTTCTTGGCCTACAGGCTCTGGGGAAGGGAAGATTTGAGGACAGTGGTTAGAGTTGCACGAAAGCGATACATCTGCGACTTACATATTAATCAGTCACTGTATCAATTACTCACACTGCCATACCACGTAGCGACTGTATTAAATTTAACAATAAAGGTGATCTCTTTTTCGATGACATTTGGCAAGCTATGGCACAACTATGGCTCATTTGAACAGCACTGTCTACTCGTCTGACATGCTTTTTCTTATTATAACATTGCATGCTACTCTGTGATCATCTCCATTATTGCTGTCTGGCAGAGCGGGTCTGGGATCGGGAAAGTTGTAAAGCTTTTCTCCAATGTTGTGCTCTGTCCATACAAGTAAAATTTTTAAGGCTGGGTAAGTCGCCACGTTTGATGGAGATGCAAAGTGCCCATGCCCACATGACCAAAAAAAGAAGTTTGGTGCTTTGTGTGTGATGTTGACTGACGTAGTGATGTGGCATTATGACATTCTTATATGTTGAAAGTAGTTCTTAAGGAACATAAGACAGTGGGTAACTCAAGGTTATTTCTTGTTATTGCAGACCCTTTAGTGCTAGGGAGTGCTGTTCTAACAGTAATCTATGCCTGACCACGCTTTCACCATTATAGTTGTAGTGGGTATGTTTTGATTACAGTGCCAATCAGACTGACCTCTAAAAACAATGCCCTTTAATTTTCTTGCTTTTTCCCCATTTGAACCCTGACTCATTTTTAGAGCAGAGTTGAGATAATGATTAGTAAATTGGCTACATAGCCTGTTGAAACGTGCAAACAATTAAACTTTTTGTCAAACAATTTGACCCACACGTTGGGCGAGATCATTACGTAAATTAAGGATGACGCTATCCTGGAGAAAAAACGCTTGGTAAATGAGTAAGTAATAATGAAATCTGCAACAGTTCTCCACTCTGGCACGAGTGAAACTGAGACTTGATCTGGTCAAAACACCTCTCTTCAGAGACTATATATAGATTAATATCATGATTACTATAATGATTACTATTTGACTGATTGAATTACTTTCAGTAGTTTCATTTGCATTTATTAACTCCACAACCCTGGTTGAAACTCAAGTTTGAGCTTCTGTAATTGTTACTTAGTTGACTCTTGACTCCAAGTTGTGTTGAGTATCTCACTTTAGTGTTTAAGGAAAAGGAAATAATAGCCCACCGTAAGTTAGACCAGAATATATCGGCTGTACTTTCCCCACTGCCTTGAATGTATGTTGTTTGAGGTCTGTAAAAACTGAATAAAATGTGCCCAAACATTATCTTACCCTTCCCACCCTCCATTTAAAATGGTTTGTCTGCACTGCAGTATTCATTCATGAGAGCATTGTTTAGACAGCTTGCCCAATGCCAAATATGGCCATCCGTGATACATACTGTGGCTTGCAAGTGTATTGTTAAAGTAGGAGCGGTAGTTTTATTTTTGTTATTGGGTCAGTGTGGTCAGTAGCCAGATGAGGTTATTTGACACATTAAATTTTAATGTTTAGTTCAGTAGCCTTTAACTTGATTTCATGGACAATTACCTTGCAGAGTGAAGGAAGAGGAACATTATTGTCTGGAAAAAAGGCATTATTTGTGTCAAACATTCTATTATTTATTATTTAGTTATAACCATTCCTTTATAACTTCGTAAGAGACAATGATACATGCTAATGTTCCTTTTTCCTCTCTAAGATGGACAGGTCATCCCTCTTGTGGAGCTGTCGGCCAAGCAAGTGGCATTCCATATCCCGTTTGAGGTGGTGGAGAAAGTTTACCCTCCCGTCCCAGAGCAGCTGCAGCTTCGTATTGCTTACTGGAGCTTTCCTGAAAACGAAGAAGACATCAGGTACGAGTGGAACTACTGGAAGTCCACTTGGTTTAGATCTTCTCCTTTTTTCAGCGTATGCTCTTGAAACACAAATACCAAAATTGAGTCAGATATGTGGGTTTTATTGTGCCGGGTGGAATCACAAGGTACAGTGAATCATCTTGAAGGCACCTGGTGTGTGAGAATGCAACAAGCTTATGTTTTGCCCCCAGTGTTTTTCTTGTTCTGCTTTCCCAGCTCCTCACTTTCTCCTTCTCACTCCTATCATCTGTGCACTCCACAGGTTGTACTCCTGCCTGGCCAATGGCAGTCCTGATGAGTTTCAGCGTGGTGAGCAGCTCTATCGAGTGAGGGGTGTAAAGGATCCCCTGCAGATAGGTGAGAAACCTCATACGTCCCCATGCTGCAAAATCCACACGAATCCTTTTGTCAATACAAACATTTGAAGGAACGTTTGGACCTTTTTCAGGAAAGCTGTTTTGGCCAAAATCTGGCTTCTCAACATCCCTGAAAGCATTCCATACAGACATGCTCATTACTGTATCGTATTGGATAATAAACTAGATTAACGGTTCGTGCAAAAAAAAAAAAAGCATTTAACGCTCCGTTGAGTTGCCGGGCATTGCTGCAAACCGGGTCCCCACCCCCACGTTTCTTTTTCACCTTGCTGAAGCTCTGGAGCAGCCTTTTGGAGCTGCTTTATGTGTGGACTGTGCCAAACCCATCATTTACTTGGCCTGGTCCTCCTAGTGCGTTACACAGGGCTGGAGAGCTTCTCTGGTTTCCTTATGTCACTGCTGAAAATCAGCACTCGTCTAAACACTGGGGTTGTTTGAATCCCAGTGTCTCTGGCAAAGCTGAATGTGAGTGTGGTTGGTTTGACCGTTCCTTGTGTGAATGAGTGTTATTGTTGGAGGTGGTGGGCTGCGCAGCAGCGGAGACTCATCCTCCTGCAGCTGGCAATGGGATGGAGCAGTGCTGGCCCAAGACCGACCCAGTACACTTTTTCACTCTCTCTCACTCTCTGTCTCACTCTGTTCCCCTGCTTCACTTGCTCTTTCTTTGTTTCTCTTCACAACTTTTAAAAACTGTTTTCTCCTTTTAGTACTCTTGCATACACACACAAACACTCAAGAGAACCACAAGTCTGTATATTCAAGGACAGTGCTGTGAAAAAGTATTTGCCCCCTTCCCCCCTTTTTTGCATATTTGTCACACTTACATGTTTCAGATTATCAAACAAATTTAAATATTAGACAAAGATAACCCAAGTAAACACAAAATGCAGTTTTTTAAGAAAAAAAACCCTATCCAAACCTACATGGCCCTATGTGAAAAAGTAATTGCCCCCTAAACCTAATAACTGGTTGTGCCACCTTTAGCAGCAACAACTGCAATTAAGCGTTTGCGATAACTGGCAATGAGTCTTTCACATCGCTGTGGAGGAATTTTGGCCCACTCTTCTTTGCAGAATTGTTTTAATTCAGCCATATTGGAGGGTTTCCGAACATGAACCCCCTTTTTAAGGTCATGCCACAGTATCTCAGTTGGACTCAGGTCCAGACTTTGACTAGGCCACTCCAAAACCTTCATCTAGTTTTTTTTTAAGCCATTCAGAGGTGGACTTGCTGGTGTGTTTTGGATCATTGTCCTGCTGCGCTTCAGCTCCCAAGCGCCCAAGTGCGCTTCAGCTCGAGGTCACAAACTGATGGCCGCACATTCTCCTTCAGGATTTTTTGGTAGAGAGTGGTTCCATCAATCACAGCAAGTCGTCCAGGTCCTGAAGCAGCAAAGCAGCCCCAGACCATCACACTACCACCACTTTTGACTGTTGGCATGATGTTCTTTTTCTGAAATGTTGTGTTACTTTTACGCCAGATGTAACGAGATGCACACCTTCCAAAAAGTTCAACTTTTGTTTCGTCTGATCCCCAAAAGACTTGGGGACCATCAAGGTGTTTTTTGGCAAAAGTGAGACCAGCCTTTGTTCTTTTTGGTCAGCAGTGGTTTTCGCCTTGGAACTCTGCTATGCATGCCATTTTTGCCCAGTCTCTTTCTTATGGTTGAGTCATGAACACTGACCTTAACTGAAGCCGGTGAGGCCTGCAGTTTTTAGATGTTGTTCTGGGTTCTTTTGTGACCTCTTGGATGAGTCGTCGCTACGCTCTTGGGGTCATTTTTATAGGCCAGTCACTCCTAGGAAGGTTCACCATTGTTCCATGTTTTTTCTGTTTGTGAATAATGGCCCTCATTGTGGTTCGCTGGAGTCCCAAAACTTTAGAAATGGCTTTGTAACCTTTTCCAGAACAATAGGTGTCAATTATTTTGTTTCTCGTCTGTTCCTGCATTTGTTCGCAGCATGTCGTCTTCCTTTTTTGGGATCTTTTGGGCTACTTTTTAAGTGATGTCTTGATTCAACAGGTCTGGCAGTAATCAGGCCTGGGTGTGGCTGGTGAAATTGCACTCAGCTTTCCAAAAAATGTGATTAACCACTGTTACTTTATGATTTTACAAGGGGGGCAGTTGCTTTTTCACATAGGGCCATGTAGTTTTGGATAGTTTTTTTCCTTAATAAATAAAATCATCACTTAAAAACTGCATTTTGTGTTTACTTGGGTTATCTTTGTCTAATATTTAAATTTGTTTGATAATATGAAACATTTAAGTGTGACAAACATGCAAAAAAATAAGAAATCAGGAAGGGGGCAAATACTTTTTCAGGGCACTGTATTTTGGAGTCCTTTGTCTCCTCTAAACTGAGATTTTATTCATAACCTTGCCCACTGAATACTACTGCTTGATATTTTAAAGATTGGATGACCTTTTAAAAAAGTCAAACAGTCTGATACTGCAGTTTTTACTCTCACTTCCTGCATTATGGTTTGGCTGTTTTAATTGGGTTAGTTGGAAGAAGGGATGAGGGTGTGTTCTTAAGGGATTTAAAAGTGAAGGCTGCTGCTCTGCGAGTGGATGTTTTTGTAATACGTGAGTAATCTAGTCCCGTGCATATGTTTAATTTCAGTAATTGTAGATGTCCCAGCATACTTTTCCGGTCCACTTAGTGTAATTTAAGCTGTATATGTATACATTGAATTTGCTGATGACTCTGATTTTGCGCCCACCATATAATGTTTTAACAAAAATAATGGAAATCTTGAATAAATGAAGTTAATGTGTCATTTGTATTTAAATCAAGATACGTTATGCTTATTTATAACAAAACAGATGTACAAAGGAAGAAAAGGTCAATAAATGACAAACATCTAAGCAAGTTATTATGCTAATAAAATTTAACAACCCACCAAAATGCTGGAAAGCAAGTGGTAATGAAGGTACCCTCAGGTGATGGATAACTCACTCTTCACTAAAGTATTTAGTTGAGTAATTTAGCTTAATTTTAGCTAAATGTCCATAAAGAGAATTCAGGGTTTTAGTGTTATGTCTTAATGTGCTGGTTCATGCACCAACTCATATGCAGTCTCTTGGGTGCTATTAAAGCCTCTGTTATTAGCTCATTAGCCAAACATGGCTGTGATCCCACCTGGGAGTAGCCTGAGGTGGAGTAAACTGCGCTGTCTGCTGCTCTGTAGCTCGTAGCATTTCTGCATGCAGTCCTAATTAGGCCAGAGGGAGATCCTTCTTGACTGAAACAGGATGATTGTCCTTTTTAATTCATTTCACATCTGCTGCATGACATTTATAATAAACTAATGTTCCATTAAGGATAATGTGGCAGACACCGACAATCCACAGAATGAACACGTTTAAATTATAGAGGCATTGCCAGCTGCAGGCTCTACTCTGGGCTTAAGTGGTTGTGCTTAAATGTCTGAGGTGGGAGAGCATATTGGTGCAAAATGAGGTTAAGGAGATTTTTTTAAAAGCCAGAATTGGATGTGACATTTTGGAGTCCTTCTGCCCTCCTGATGGTCACTGAAAGGAGGAAGTGGGTCAGGAAGAGAAGGGGCTTTTGGCAAACAGGTTTAAGGCAGAGAAAGAAATAAAGAAAGAGGGCGAGAAATGTGAGTGAGGAAGGAGAGGAGTGGAGCTGGCACTGTAAAGCAGGCCTGTTGAATGTGGAACAGCAGCTTTGAACTGAACCCGCCCACTGCCCCCACCTATTCTCTGAGCTGGCCAGAGGAGGCCTGGCTAGTCTCCAGTGGTAAAAGCTTTTGGCCAACCCCCACTGTCTTACTTCCTTACGTATACTGACACTTACACTCTTTCTCATCTCAGCACACGCTGTTTTAGCTTTGCTCACTTTGCATATAATAATATTTTTCATTTCCTGTTTGGCCACAGAACAGCATGATGAATACTGTTTGCTTTAGCTTGAGATACTGACACGAGGCTCTTATTCGTAACAAATAAATGTCATTTTCAGAATGCTTCTTTGGATAGACATGGCAGTGAAGGCCTTCGTGTTTCTTATGATCCATAAATTATATTTGCTACTAATGCTTGCCTTTAAGCACCGTTAGAACACCTTGGAAATGCCATGTTCTTTATTACTGTATGATTTGGTGTTTAGTAGGAATTGTTGCAGAATGTTGCGTATATGAATCATCTCTGTGAACTCTTTCTCTTGTGCAGGCTTCCATCTCAGCGCCACTGTCGTCTCACCCCAGGCAGGCCAGTCAAAGGGCGCCTACAATGTGGCGGTCATGTTTGACCGCTGCCGCATCACTTCCTGCAGCTGCACATGCGGAGCAGGGGCCAAATGGTGTGCCCACGTGGTGGCTCTCTGCCTCTTTAGGATTCACAATGTGAGTTTTGTTTTTTCCCTTTCTTCATCATACTTAAAAGATATATGGGGTCATTGAGAGATCCCTCCCAGTCTCTCATGACTGTTGGGAACTCATTAAAAATCTCATTATGTAGTGTTTTCGACTCAGTCACTGCTGTTTGCAACACACCCTCAGTTAGTTTTGGTGTCCTATTATGATATTGACTACAATATTTTATGAGTGCATTAAAAATATCATGAACAAAACATTGGCTGGTGGTGACCTGTTGGATGGCTAAGGACAAAGAGATAATGGGTCAAACCTAAATGTGTCTTGGCTCCTACTTTACCACCATTGTGTCACTGAGTAAGTTATCAGAAGGTCGCAGGTACGAATCCAGGGCCGGTAAAGTTACCACTGAGGTACTCATGAGCAAGGTACCGTCCCCAAGCACTGCTCCCCGGGCGCTGCCCTTGTTAGCTGCCCACTGCTCCTTCACGGATGGGTCAAATGCAGAGGTCACATTTGGTTGTGGTGCACTGTGTGCTGTACTGTGGTGTGTTCACAATGACAAATAATCACTCACTTAACTTACCTCTAGTCAGGGTAGGAAAGTTACTCTGGGTAAGAGTTTGACGAGAGTAAGTGATAGTATTGTCTGATTATTTTAATACTAGTATGTAGTTGGTGTCAGAATACAATGATCAGTCGTTCATGCAATGTCCTCCTCCCTCTCTTGAAGCCTTTTTATTTTTAAATTAAAGTTGTGCGGCATTAACTTTATGCTCACCCTTGAAGAGGACATAAATGGTCATAATGCTCACTCTATATTGTGTATATGTTCTCAGAATACCTCTACCTTTAGCTAGTTTTTTGACTTATTGTGAGAGCAAATCTTTGCTTTCTCATTTGCTAAGAGCTCTTGAGTTGTCTTTGTACGCGACACGTACCAAAAAAGAGTCTTGAGTCTTGGGTTGTCTTTCGTCGTCTTTTCTTTACTACAATTCAAGGTTTTACAGACAAGAAATGAATCCCTAAGACTACAAAGGTACTTTACGTGGTGTTACGTGACGGTCAAAAAACTGTAGCGCTCCGGAGCTCTCAGCTCCATCACATTCGATGTGAAACTAAAACTTTTACGTTCTTACATCGTACGTAACTTCAGATTACGACACATAAGGCACGTATTACTTCTATTGTTACATAGTAGTACATTTAACATGCATACGTATTGATAAAGTTCTATTACGTAGCACTGTACATGGAAAGTGATGTAAGATTCCAGAAACATTTCTCTACTTTCTACTGTAAACAACTACAAAACATTAAATCTAAATATTCCCACAAAATGGCTCTAACAATCTTATTTTAACTACATTACCCAGCCTATGCGTTACTATCTGTGTGGAGTTGTTGTGGGTGTGAGAATGCTGAGAGGCTTTGATTAAAGATGAAGCCTCCCTTAGGAGTAGAGAGGGTGGATCTGCTCTCTTCTGATATCCCCCTGTAGAAGGGCTCTGCTCAGCCCGATAGACCCTGCGGCCTGGGCCGTGGGTGGCTTTTAGCATTTGCATGTTTGTGTGTGGGCTCCCTCTCTGTGTCTGCAAGTTTCAGCGTGGGAGAAATTGTAATGAGCTCCTTCTGAATAAACTTTCTCACACTTGCATGCTTTGTTTGATGAGAGTGAACGTGAAGCATTGTCAGGGTAGAACCGCAAAGGGAGGTTATTTGACTGTAAATTTCTAAAATGGGGTTGCCTGTTGCGTTACTCCAGCATTGAAAATAATGTATCATTTTCTACTATCAAGTAGTATGATATTCATTATGGAAACTGTTATCAAGCTTGTTGAGACATTCCCCTCCATCTCTCTCGGAATTAGGTTCACCCATATTTTATGACTTCATATTATCAGAAGACATTCCGTTTTTTTGCAGTGGTATAATTCTGAGTGCATTAGCTTGAAAGAATCAATAGCTATTTTTGTCCCTGCATCAGTGCAGCAGAGTTTCATTTGGAGTCTGTGTGGTGTTCAGGTGAATAGAAGCTCCACTCTCATCAGTGCTGCCTATAAGAGTGGCAATATGGAGAGTGGCAAAATTTGTCTTGTATAGGTGGTTGAATGTCAACCTCCCTTAGACCTGAAAGTAGAAACGTTTGCTACAGTAGCCTGCTGGAACTTAGAGTGGCACATTGTACGGGGAGACTTGTTACTTTGTTTTTACAGTTCCTGGTGCATTTTCACAGTTTTAAAATGGATTGATCTAGAGTTTAATGCTGATCGTTTTTACGTGTGCTTAATTGTGTTTTTAAATATCAGACCTGTGGGCTTTGTGGGCATTTTTGTCTCTCGGGTTATCATGCCCTTTCATGTATGCGTGTGTGCAGCCCACGCTCGTGTTTGTGTGGTTGAAGTTGTGTGCTTGTGCAATGAGGTGGGGAATTACCCATGAGTTATATATGGCCAAGCATGTTTGCAGCTGGCTTACACTGCATACACTGATGTTGATTATTCTTAAAATTTCTACACTGATTGTATGACAAATTGTTATTGCATGCATGTTGTGTATGTGGTGGATTTCACACACAGTTTTTCATGCTGACAGCCTGGTTGGGTTTTTGAGTTATGCTCTAACCCAAAGTTCATTTCCATTTCTACCATTCATACCTTTTTCCTTTGTAAAATCAAATTTGACAGTTCATTAGATACAGTATGACGGACACGTTCGACATTAGTGGCTCCATAGCACAGTCTGTTGAGAACATTCTGTATTTGTATTCCCTGTAATGACTTCACTGTGAGCCAAGGAGAGAATTAGCTCCTCTCAGCTTAGTGTTTCTGCCTGGAACGCATGGTGTAATGCAGATGAAGAGTAAACGTAGGGAAGGGCGGCCTTACTGTAAGTCTAATTAAAGGCGTTGTCATAAATCAGTATATAATTTACTTTCAAAAAGAGGACTACCTCTTTTTGTTGATAATGTGCTTCTTTGTTACACCAGCTTGTGAGTTGGCTATTACAGAACCCTTTAACATTTTGCCTTAATGCTGACCATGTGTCAAAGGCCATTAGGTGTTATATCTTCCATGCATATTTTATGCCGTGTATTATCCATCTGTATCTCATCTGCATGCGTAGTGTGTGTATTTTTGACTGAAATAATGAAATATTAAAAACTTGCATGTGTATATGCATACAGAAGCTGTATTTTTCGTTACTTGCACATGCATTGTACGTAGAAGACATGGTACTATATACAGTGTATCCTTATTAATGGTTTGTTAGTAGCTTAGCAGTTGTTGATTTTAAATCAGTTTTTAAATCACTGGCAGTTGAACCATGCACGAAGATGCACACAAAATGTAAAAAAAACAGTTAAATAAAACGAATGTAACCTTGCATGTGTTTACAGGCTTCTGCTGTGTGTCTGCGAGCCCCAGTGTCTGAGTCCCTGTCCAGACTACAGCGGGACCAACTGCAGAAGTTTGCACAGTACCTCATTAGTGAGCTTCCACAGCAGGTAAGAATAAAATGCTGCTTCTTGCCTGGATTTTTCATTGTCTTATACATCTTTGCTTGACACTCTATCTTCTGGAGATACACAGTGATTTTTTTTTTCCAGATTAAAAAATCAACTGCATACATAATTTAAACATATCCAGTAATTCCTGCTGAAATGGTGCATTAGTCCTGTAGTGCTGTCATATAGTTGAGCTTTTTTTTTTTACTTTAAATTGCTAATGGTTGAGAAAAATGATCTCGATTATTTACTGTTTACTTGTGCCTGTCTGCAGCTGCAGCTTTATGATAAGCCAAAAATATGCCACTGAAACGATGTTTTGTGTGCAACTAGATCTTGCCTACAGCACAGCGTCTGTTAGATGAGCTACTCTCCTCACAGTCCACCGCTATTAACACAGTCTGTGGAGCTCCAGGTATGGATTACTCTTCTTCCTGTTTCCTTCTTTGCTGCAGCAGATCAAAGGTTCTAAATCCAGCCCATGTGGAATGCCAGAACTCCACATTTATCTGTGCAGGTTTTGGTAATGATCTGGCATTTAAGGAGTTTAGACTACATGGCTACAGAGTTAATACTGACAGACTGTGTCCCAATTCCAGTTGTGAAATATGCACATTTGAGCTCAAAGACTAGAGACAGTGCCTTCCTGACTGTTTCTCCTGACTGCCGCTAAATTTAAGGATGAGGACAGACTCGATTGCAAAGAAAATTGTTGTCAACTGTGTTGCTAACACCTCAGACCAGTGACAGGAAAGCTGGGCCACAACCAATTCTTTGTTTTAGTTTGATTAAAATGTCTTTTTGCATTTTGTGCAAATAAAATAAAGTTGTAATCAGGTTTTAGAGTGTTACAGATACCTTCCTGTTCAACTCTGTCGCCCCCTGTAGAATGGCTACAGCCTTAAGTCATTTTATGTATTTTGCAGACCCTACTGCTGGACCTTCAGCCTCCGATCAGAGCACTTGGTACCTGGACGAGTCGACCCTCAGTGACAACATCAAGAAAACACTACACAAGTTCTGTGGCCCATCACCTGTAGTGTTCAGGTAGGATAAGTTGTCATACAGACTGTAAGGAACTTTTCTTACATTAAAAAAGCTCTATCTCTGGTGATATAAGTGTGAATATCCTTTGTGCAGCTATTGATACAAAGTGTCTTGTAAAATGTAAGTGTATCTCTTTTCCTTCTGCCAGTGATGTCAACTCCATGTATCTGTCCTCCACCGAGCCCCCAGCTGCTGCAGAATGGGCCTGTTTGTTGAGACCTCTGAGAGGCAGAGAGCCAGAGGGTATCTGGAACCTTCTGTCCATCGTCAGGGAGATGTTCAAGAGGCGAGACAGCAATGCTGCACCCCTGCTGGAGATCCTCACGGAGCAGTGCCTCACCTATGAGCAAGTATGAGCAACAGCTTTTCTTTAAATGCAAACTAAATAGTGCAAGCCAGATGCTTTGCATGTGTTTGTAGAAATGGAAAATTTCGTGTGTATGTGATAGGCCTGGGCAATATGACCTTAAATCAATATCATGATTAATTAAACATTTTTACCTCAATTGTGATTTAATGAACACTTTTTTTTGTTTTGTTCTTGTTTGTTGGGAGCTGGGATATAAAAAATGTGTATGTGTGGTTTTAAATTAATTGAAGAAAGAACTCAAGAGTGTCAAGAGTCACATGACAACAAACAGTGTAGTATGTTTTTAAGAGGACAGTACATTAGGGGTGTGCAAAAAAATCAAGTCGTGACTCTTCCTCTTTCGATTCAGAATTGATTCATGCATGCCTAAAAAAATCGATTCATAACCCTAACCCTAAAATACATGTGGTGCAGCTTGATTTTTTTTTTTGTTTATCTGCCACAGTCAAATAGGAAAAGTTACTCAAAACAGCAATCTGGAAACAAATTCATCTATGTATTGAATCTTGACTTGTTCATGAATCGTGAATCGATTTTCAATCGAATCTTGATCCTAACAATTGAAATTTAAATGAATTGAGATTTTCTGAATTGTGCACCCCTACAGTACAAACTGGGGAGAGAGTTTTAAAAATGTATTAACAGAACTTCAAAAATAATTGCAATAACCAACAAGGACAAGATTTTATCGATAAGAGGTTTTAAATATCGGTTTTGGTTAATCTCCATTTTATTGCCCAGCCCTAGTATGTGGAACTATTATGCTACCAGTGTGCCGTTTACCGACACAAGATGATGTTTTCTTCTAGATTTAAAATTGGGTGTAACTAAAGCTAATACATCTTCTCGCTTTTTTGTGTCTGTCGCTCCGCAGATCATTGGTTGGTGGTACAGTGTGCGCACGTCTGCGTCCCACAGTAGTGCCAGTGGGCACACAGGCCGGAGTAATGGTCAAACTGAGGTGGCAGCTCATGCCTGTGCCAGCATGTGTGACGAGATGGTGGTATTATGGAGGCTGGCTGTGCTTGACCCCACTATGAGCCCTCAAAGGTAAGGCTTCTTCAATTTGTCACTGTGTTTATAGCAATAAATGAAAGAATGTGCTTGCGCGCGTATGTGTGTTGACATCAAATTTGGGTTGTTGGGCACAAAATTGAATTTAATGCTTCGTAAGAAAAAATTGGTTTGTTCGTTTTCAAAAATGACACAGAATGGCTTAAAGTATCTTGTTCCTGCTCGCTGTGAGAGTGCCTTCCCATCCAGCATCTTTCTTTTCAGGTTTTATTAAAATAATATATGAAGCATAATGTAAAAGCTCTATAGTGCAGACTTGACTAATTAGGTTTCTCCTCGCTGTCTTCCTCTCCAGACGTTGGGAGCTTGCAGCCCAGCTCAAGCAGTGGCACCTCAAAGTGATTGAGATTGTGAAACGCGGACAGCACCGCAAGTCGCTAGACAAGCTCTTCCAGGGTTTCAAGCCGGCTGTCGAGTCCTGTTACTTCAACTGGGAGGTGGCTTACCCCTTGCCTGGCATTACCTACTGCAGTGCAGACAAGAAGAGCGCCTCCTTCTGTTGGGCCAGGGCAGTGCAGCAGCAGAGGGGAGCAAAGGCAGGAGCAACCGGAGAACCGTCGGAGCCCGGTGGACGTGGCATGGCAAATGAAAGCGCAGCTTCTGAACACAAATCACGTAGCAACTCGCACCCGCCTCAGCAAGAAGTGGCAGTGCGGCCCAAAGAGAACATCGTGAGCAAGAGGAAAGGCATGTCGGGAGTGAACAGCGGCGGGGTGCTGGTGCGGTTAGGAGGGGGAATGTCCCTCTCTCTAGACGAAGGCGCAAAAGGCACGTACAAAACTGGCGGCTCGTCTTCCTGCACTAGTGGCAAAAGCAAGCTGACTCAGAGCAGCAAGGGCTCGTGCGGAGGCTCTGGTGCCGTGGGAGGGAAACACGCCAGTGCCAAACGCCGCACGAGTAGCGAGGACAGCTCTCTGGAGCCCGATATGGCAGAGCTGAGCCTGGATGATGGCTCCAGCCTGGCCCTGGGAGCAGAAGCGAGTAACACCTTTGACTTTCTTCCGCCTCCACCGGAGATGCTGCCGTCGCCCAGCCCCCTGCTCCGAGAGCCACGCAAGTACGGCGGTGGCATGACCAAGGAGCGCGCCTTCGAGAGCAAACGTCCCACCCACGCGCCTATTCCACTGCCAGCAGACGGCCCTCATTGTTTCCCCAAAGAGAGTCCAATGACTGCCATGGTAGCAGTGGCGGTGGAGAAGGAGGTGAACGTGGAAGTGGAAATGGAGGAAAACGGAGGCGACGACGATCTAATCGAGGACGTTCGGCCCTCTACTTCAGCAGCTGTTGCCACCAAACCCCTTCCAGGGCGGAGAGAGGGGGAAAGAAGCTGCGTAGCCGGACCTTCTGGGGCTCAAGTCCAAGATGGGGCAGCTGCAGCCGGTGGGGATCCTGTCGGAGAGGACGACTACCAGGCCTACTATCTAAGCGCCGCATCTGAGGACGGAGGAGAGAGAGGGGTGCCGGATAGCAATCATGAAGAAGAACCGGATATCTTTGCCGGGATCAAACCTCTGGAGCAGGAAGGGAGGATGGAGGTGAGGGTAGGGCTGGGCGATATGGCATAAAAATAATATCGCGATATTTTAAAGCTATATCACGATACACGACATATATCTCAATACCTTGAAATTTCCTCTAAATCACTGTATAAATGATAAGTTTAACATAGTAAATGCTTTTATTTTAAACCAAAGTATAATATAGCAAACTTTATACTTTATATTGGGGACAGACAAGTGGGCAAGGGGAGCCATTGATTGTGTGCTTATTAAACGTATAAGACCTAACTATTATATTATAATTATGGGTCGATAAACTATAATACGGCAAACGGTGCTAACGGTGAGCATTAATTCACAGACATTTCGCAGCGATCATTACGGCGAGCCGTCTTATAATAAGGTCGATAAACTATAACTCCTTCATCTTTGGTTTTTCTGTAGAAACTGTCTGTAGTGTGCAGTCAATCACAAAACCAGGAGCCATTGGCCAATAGGATTCACAGGCAGAAACTGGCAATACACCGCCCCCAAACTGCCAAAACCCGCCCCTTTCAAACCACGCGTAGAAATCTCACTCGAGCAAAAAAGCCGCTCGTCGGTAAGCTACTTTGCGCGCGAGGACATTTAACACGTTGAGAGGAAAAATACAGTTTGCGTGCAATATTATCACAACCGCGCACACGATTCTTAATTTTGTGCTCTCGAGTTTCACATTTGTGTTCACGACTTTGAAATTTACGCTCGCGGAATTTTTGCGGCAAGCCATTGTGGCATTGATGTGACGCCATAGGCGTGGGAGCGAGCAGAGAAGCGAAACACGAAAGCGGTACAAAACGCGCATGCGCTAGGAGTTTTCTGGATGGGTGGAGGAGCGAGCTGTCTGCTTTGACGGGGCAGAAAAGCAAAACTACGTTAGGATTTATACTCGATGGTCACGATATAGTCATTTACTACGTTGCACGTGGAACAAGCTGAGATACATCGAGTATATTTGATATATCGCCCACCCCTAGGTGAGGGGCTTTTCTTAGGTCTTGATTTGCATCCAAATTGACAATTGCGAATCTTTGTGTTCTACGTTGTTACATGTAGGCCTAATCTAAACCTTCTGTTGTTTACACAGATTTTATTCGCATGTGCTGAAGCCCTTTATGCTCACGGCTACAGCAACGAAGCGTGTCGTTTGGCTGTGGACCTGGCGAGAGACCTGCTTGCCAACCCGCCTGACCTCAAGGTGGAGCAGCCTCAAACCAAGGTAACAGGAATGATCTCAAGACTTTATGAGCTTTTTTTTTCTTTTCTTTTTTCTCGGTGTAGCTAAATCTTGGAGCAGTTTTCTTCAAAAGCAAGTAGAGCATGAAGAATTCAATTAATATGTGAAAGTGCAAGTAAGCATGAAATAAATTAGCAGAGATGGCGGGAAGCTGTGTTGTGATTTGTCAGCAGCACTTTTTCATGTAACTAAATGAATCGACGATAACGTTGTTAATGAAAATGTCCTGTCTAATTTTGCAACACTGCTTTTGCTGTATCTCACACCAACTTGCACGTGATTCCTTTTGAAGCACGGGAGCTTGCTTTCTGTTATTGACGGATGGATCATTTCTACCGTCCGTTAGGGTAAGAAGAGTAAGGTGTCGACCAGCAGGCAGACTCAAGTGGCCACGAACACCTTGTCTAAGGCAGCTTTCCTACTGACAGTCCTGAGTGAGAGA